>JABNMW010000009.1:683055-1366110 GCA_013461505.1 Ramularia coccinea
TGGAATTCCAAACAAAGGAACCATGCCCCAAAAGCGTGCTATTTTGTCGCCGTTCCATACGTCCAGCATATCCAGCCGGGCTGCTCTGGATGTCCAAGACGGGCTCGCAAAAAGCCGATACATTGGATTAAACGCGATGGGGTGCTGGTGAGCAACTCTTCCCACCGAAAGGCTGATCGGATCGTGCCGATGAACCGACAGGTCACGGACGCTAGTTGCCGTGACGGGAGTCCCTTCCACGGCCACGTGGTGAATGGACCAGTATAGCCTGCTCCAAGGCTGCGAGCCACGGAAGAACTCTTCATCAAACCGAGTACCATCGTCCACTGCCAAACTCAGAAAGCTCATATACACTTTCATCAGTCTATAGACATCGTTGGCTCGACAGTCCTTCAAATTACCATGCGCTATCCACAATAAGGATTGGTGGTACTGGTGTTCGCGTTGGCGGACGTTTCCCAGGTCGCCTAGGAGCCAGTGTGTTATTTCAATAGGCTGCGAATGCGGAAATGGCTCAGATGAGCTATTGACAGCAGAGAGGAATACATTGTCAAGCTTTATATCATCGTGGCAAAGTTGATAGTCGTTATGCATCCGGCCCAACGCCTCGAGCAAATGATGCAGCGACGGTCGGAAGATGACATCCAGATCTGCGGCGGTGTAGGAGATTTCAGAGTCTCTCAATCGTTCGGCTAGGCTCTTCAGATTGCCTTCCGGAAGGAAAGGGGTGACAAGGTGCCAGGCTTGCTCATCTTGATGCGGCGCGAGAAAGTAGTCGATGACGGGCAAGAAGCCAGCATCCCCCGACATGCTTGTGTTTTCCTTTGCCATACCGCCGAGTACTACGGATGCCGAGATCTCGGTGGGCCACCGAACATCCGGCTCAGACCCTGGCACGCAGTTTCGGAAAGGTGATTGATCGCGCCTGAATTTTTTCACCACCTGGTTTTGGTAGGTGAATGTCTCTCCTTCAAATCCGGAGCCAAGACTCGTCCACGCGTTCCGGTTGTCTACGAGCACCTGGCGAAATGGCAGCTCAGACATGGCACGCGGGGTGAAGGTCGACTCCCCCAGCCACTGCCACCGTTTGTCTTCAAGAGAGGCCTGCTCGTTCAGTGACAACTGTGAGAAAGATGTCGGCTTGTATTTGACTTGCAGAGCCTCGCGGTAGACGCTACATGCTTGCACCAAGTGGTAGGCGCCTACTACGCAAGCTAGTACTTGAATAATGCGGAGACGACGACTGCGCGGCGCTACTCGAACCGTCCGCACCATCCTTGAAGCTGATGCAAGCCCAAGCTGGCTGCTGCTGGTTCTCGTCAAGAATGAACATACAAGAAGGGCAGTAGTAAACATAGTACAGCTGTCGTTTCTCCGCGTACAACGTCTGGTATTTGAGCATTGGCAGCTAGGTAACATCTCTCTGGGCTCTCGCCAGCACGAGAGTGCCGTTCGACGGGCCTTTGAGGTCTTGGCTGCCCTATTCTGGGACCTGTTCGTACCGAATGGAGCGAATTGCCGCGGAGCATGATTACCCTTGGCTGACGGTCTTGGGTTCGGGAGATTGCCAGCAAGGCAATTCACCCACTCGTAAGAGATCGGAACAGTCGGTGAGTGGTTCAAACTACGATCAAGTTCTCGTGCCTTGTTTGCCAGCTGTTTGCCAGCATTCGGAGACGGCGGATGTGACATGGCATATAATACGAGATGGGCGAATCATGTCTAAGCTTGCGACTTTGGTGTGCTCTCTCGCCCACACGCGAAGACACATAGCGGTGTCTTGACTGGTCCCGAATATGACTAAACGCTGGGCGCCATGCCACAGCAATCGGTAGATTTGCCAACTGTTGAATTGGGTCGTACAGTACACGTCTGCGCTGATGTTCAGCCGGAGCTACGTAGGTTTACAAATGGATCGTTCGGCCCCAGACTTCCCGCGGGCCATGCTGGAAAGAGTTCTTCCGAAAGTCATGTTTGGCAAGGGATCATATATGTTGCCAAGCGTGGCGCTTACTGCCAAGTGAGGCGCGGGAGACTGGGTCAACGAAAATGTAGCACGCCAAGGAGGGCTCAGCCGGTTCATCTGTCGTGTGAGGCATTCGCTTTGTTGGGTGCTCCTCTGCTGCTAATAAGTCTCAGCTGAAGCTGGATTATTTACTGGCGTGTACTGTACTTGGTCCATGTGACGGACTATCGTATGCGCGCACCCAAGATAGTCAGATCGCTAATGCGAGAGTAATGAGAATCGGGTAAGCGTCAACCACTAATCGTCGGCCGCTCGATGCTTGACCGATTTGGAACGACCTCACCTGATTTCAATTTTCAAACGAGAAAATAATGCCGGCAAAAGCAGATTCAGGCGATCCTGTTGCCTTGGACAATAGCATCATCAGCAATGGAGGAGGAAGATCTCTGGTTGGGGTGGTGCTACGGTCAGCCCTACACAACCACGCGTGCTCTCTCCGCCCCCAGATTCTATTGTACATCTGGGTTTGCCACGATGCGACGTCTACCGGGACTCCAAGCTTTTTCGGGGCTTCAGGACTTCAGTCCATCCCGCGGGAGATTCATTTTGGAGCGGACAACCGGCCCTTTCTGCACTGAAACTGTGGCAGTGTGACAGAGGTTCCGATCATCTTCTCTTCTGCCCAAGACGGTCGGAGGCTCTCGTGCAGCGATAGGTAAGAGACACTTGAGATCTGGGGGTTAGAAACGGCATCCTAGAATACTACCAGCATAAGATGGGCGATGGCTGCAATGTCCTTATACGTTGACAAAGCCTCTTCGCCGCTCTTTGTTTTCAGAGTTTTGTATATGATGCTAGATGGAACCCGAAAGTAGAACAATTACCATCGCCGATGAACTTGACTGTGTTTCTTACGTTGGAAAAGATACCAATGTTTTAGAGTACTATGCCGGAAAACTGCTTTGCTGTGTGATTCAAGGTGGCAATACAGGGAGGGAGCAAACACCGGACAGCTTCCATCAATGTCCTCACAATGTGGTTATTGTGTGCAGGTCCGCTTCAAATCTGAAAACACAAGGTATCTCTGCGCGAGATGCAGACAGTCGCCTCAAGCTTCCAGAACATCCATTATTTGGGGATCTGCAAGTAGTGCGAGGGGTTCACATCGAGTCGTCGGGTTGTGCGTCCTGATGGTAGTAGGCCCCTCTCACTGATCCCCAATGACGAGAAGCGTGTTGCGAAACGGCCGATTTTCACGGTTAGCATAAATCAGAGGACCACTTGGAAGCTTGGACGTTGTAATGGTAAGTCGGATCGTTACTGTATCAATGTTTCCGAGCGGGGAGATTAACGTGTTGGGGTGATGCCATCCCTTGACGGAACGGGGACCCGGTGCTGGATCTCGCTAGATCAACAGGACAATTGTACAAGCAAGGCTGAAAAGAGGAGGACCCTTGAAAAAGAATGAGGTAGTTGTGCCAAAGCTCAGATCAGGGAACGCCCTCTGCCAGCACGGAATAATCACGGCCTGCCTTAGAGAGCAGTCACTGGGTCACTGTGGTCAGCGACCCCGAAGTGTGACGGAAGATGAGATGGTGCCAGATGGGGCTAGCGAGGGTCTGTCAGGCCCTGTGTCGACTCTGTCGGCTCTGTTCCTGCGCCGCGCCCCGGAGTCTTGAACGACAGCCCCACCTTTCTCTAACAAAGAGGATGGACCCTGACTTGATCCTGACTTCAAGTTTCTACAATGAGAGAAAGACTCGACATTGGACCCTTGGAAACCGGCAGATCGGATGCTTGTCCTTGCCAAACTGCGTAAATTGACAATGCCTCGATGGAGCTATGACAGCACCCTTCAAAAAACAAATTGATGCAACTTGGCTGATATCCCACCACCCCAGCGCCACAGCCGAGAAATGACGACGATAAGCTGGGGCAAGAGTGAAGATCGCCGCACAACATGTTCCCGTTGTTCTTGTAAACTGTTTTGGTGTATTCTGCAGGTTATAAAGATGTCCAGATGTCCCGCCTCATGTTTTGAGTTTGTTGTTCTTGGGCAGGCTCTACCTCACCAACAAGAAGAGAAACCATAAAACAACTCCCAAAGAAGAGCTGGTCTCTATCTTTTGTATAACACCCATTTTCCTTTATCTGTTATATCATCTGTATCAATATCTTCTCTTAGATTTCCTTCTTCCTCTTCTTCTTCTTCTTTGACCTCTTCTACACAAAGACAAAAACACACATACGCAGAAACAAGCAAAGAAACACACAAACCTTCTTTTCACAATGGTTCAGATTACTGCAGCTATCGCCTTGGGCCTTGCTGGCTCCGCCCTCGCCGCCCCGGCCGGTGATAAGCGCCATGGTCTCTGGTGCCCTCCGGATCAGGATAACTGCGGCCTGCCCACCCCCACCCCGACCCCGGCCGGTGGCAGCACCGTCATCAACTCCAAGCGCGGAGAGGACACCGCCGTCCTCGACAACGCCAAGCGCTCCATCATCAGCTACTGCCAGACCACCGGGCTCTGCGACACGGAGAACCTTCCCGAAGTCGTGACCCGCTACATTCAGGATCAGCCCGAGAGGCGACAGCAGGTCTCTTGCATGGCCGTTGGCTGCCCCAAGCCCGCCGCCACTACCCCCGTGCCCGAGAAGCGTCAGGATGTGGCTTGCATGTCGCTCGACTGCGAGACTCCCGACAGCCTGAAGGACGTCACCAAGCGCGAGGACAACAACATTGCCTGCATGGCTGTCGGCTGCCCCAAGCCCGCTGCTGTGTCAAGCAGCGTCAAGCGTGACGCCAAGGCACAAGAGGCTGCTCTAGCCCTCCGTGACCACATGTCCAGCGTCCCCAGTGCTGCCCGCCGCGCTGTCACTTGCATGGCCATTGGCATGTGCGATCCCGTAAACAACCTCCCCAGTGGTACTATCCCTGCCAAGCCACTGCCTACCCCCATCTCCACGTCCAGCAAGCGCATCGTCACCCCCTACAAGGGCGTCAACGGTCCTCAGCCTTGGATCGATGAACTCCAGGAGTCCAAGAAGAACAAGCGCATTATCAACCCCGAGATCTGGGACCAGATCACCAAGCCCGTCCCCATCGATGACAATAACGCCAACGTCAACGAGCTGAACACCAAGCGTGTGCCCCCTCCCGACGTCCTCGAGGCTATTGAGAAGTTTGCCTCTCCCCGCCCTGTCACCGAGAATCGTCCTGTCGGTCAGAACGACAAGCGCATCCTGCCTGTCGACTTTTGGGAGAAGAATCCTCACCTGACAGCTCCCGAGATGGTAAACGACGCCAACTAAGAGGTAGTCGTTTGTAAATCTTCTTTGCTCTCGTGACTGAGAGGATGAATGTTCCCCATGAAGATACAAAAGGGAAGAATTGACTTCTTTACCTTATGAAGAATGACAATGTAACACTAGCTTTGAACGATTCTAAGAGATTAATAAATCATACTTGATACACTTTTGGACACGATCAAGCGAGTGAAGGTATCAAAAGAGGGAATAATTAAGGTCTTCAACTTATGACTTTCAAATGAAGAATGACTGGATAACACTAGCCTTGGATAATCCCTGACATTTAATGAAATATACTTATGCAATATTGGGTCCGGTCAAGCGAAGATCGCAAAAATGTACCAAACAAGCACCGAATTGATGTTTAGTCCTTCGAGGTTTTAGCTGATCTACCCAATCCAGCGGTAATGTGCGAGAGTAAATTGTGAGTTTCGTACTCCCACAATAATCAACTGCTGATGGTTCGGAAGTTTATAACCTTGGAGTTTCCTATCCAACGTGTCTAGATTCAAGATTGAAACCCTCTGGGCTAAGGACCCCATAGTCGAACCTAGGAAAAGCTCTTAACATGTGACAACAAGGTATTTACTAGGTTAAGCGTCCACCTGTCTGATACCGACCTGAGGGCTGTGAAAAACCTAGTTGTCCTTTTCGCAATCTCGTCTTACCGCAGTGCGAGAGTAATTGGTCGAGTCGGTGACAGGCTCTTGGAAAAGCTTCCTCGATGCGATGTGGCGTGCTGAGTCCTTCCTTCACCTACATGTCGAATTTCACGGTCTGTTTTGCAGGAGCAGGGTTGGGACCATGGGGTAATCTGTCCGTTCCTGCCGCAATATCCTTCCCAGCAAGGCCTGATGGCGTCATTCGGCCATCGCGACTGCCTCTGCAACCAGCCACGGCACCACTTTATGCACAGATGGAAGCTATCGCGAAGAATCGGACCTTCCTTTCCTCGTGGAAACCTCGCTGGCAGGGACCCCAAAGGTCGTTTGCAGAGTTGGGGAAAGAACAGGCGAGAGTGGAGGCTGGGCGCCAGGTACTCGTGATACGGAACCTTAACCCTAAACGTAACGCATTCACATTACAGGGCTTGCCGGAGATTAATCTCCAGACTCTCCCGCCTCACACTTATAGAGATAACCGTGGTGCTATGGAACGAAATGGTAGCAATAGCAGGCTTCCTGAACGACATGCGCCGATTTGAAGGCCTTTATCCCGATATAGACCAACGCGAAAGCATCCGTTCTGTCGAGACGTGGATACGCTTGACTTACATGGGGGCCAATCAAGGTGAGTGGTGCGGCGCGGCGCGGCATTGATGGTTCAACCTAAATCCAGCGCAATCCCCAACACGCGGATGGATGCCGACGGAA
The DNA here is from genome assembly GCA_013461505.1 of Ramularia coccinea. NCBI lineage: Eukaryota > Fungi > Ascomycota > Dothideomycetes > Mycosphaerellales > Mycosphaerellaceae > Ramularia > Ramularia coccinea. Next base: position 689,704 of record JABNMW010000009.1, read on the forward strand.
GAGATGGACACCGTCGCAAACATGCATGGTTTGTCCCTGGATTGCCAATCTGATTTATCGCCGTCCCCGCCGCAAAGCCTCCATATCGTGGTCGGCTTACGGAGTAATTAAGCATTCGCAATTTTCGCCAAACTTGCCTCGTGCGTGAGTGGACGGCATGATACCCGAGGCTCAGCTGCGATCACCGCCGGGGTTGGGCGTATGCTCCCCATACTTAGGTAGCAATGAAAAGTTATGGGAGCGTAGGCTGGCCGTTGGATTCAGTTATCCGGACCTGCTCTCCGAGATCACCCAGCTCGCATAGTCGGTGTGCCCTATCATGATGGAAGCTTGGGAGGCTCCTGCGGGTAGCGCTGCAAACTCTTCAATTCCAATGGAGCACATGGATCGCGCCAGTACCCCTGTAATTCACAACGGCGCACCACAGGTGGGTTACGGGTAGGTACCTAAGGTACTAGACGGCCTTCGTGACTCGTAACCAGCTTAATGAATGCCAAACCCCTCTGACACGCGACCCCTAGCTGCACCACTAAGCGGCGGGAGAGTCGCCTGACAACGGCCGGCACCGCCTGAGGCCTTGCCGTTTAGCGTCAGCTGTCAACCCCTAAAATCGCCTAATGCCGTCCCAATGGGGCCTGCGCAACGTACGAACCCCGGGCATCCATGGGCAGGTGCCGAGCCCGCGACCGCTCAATTGCCAGAGAATAGGACAGCGCTCGACGCATTGGGCAATCGCAAGCACAAGGGCGGACATTTTGGTCCTTGAGGCGGCTTCTAGCTCCTTTCCGTGACGTCAAGTTAGATTCACCATGCCTTTCTTAAGTGACATGCAAAACCTTTCAGCATTGAGCCATGCTCACGTATCAGACTCTCAGCCTCCACTAATCGGCGAACACAGACCTACACAGACCTGCACCTCCACCTGGGAATTAGGTGTGAATAACTTCGTTTTCTCCATCAAGACCCAATTCTTCCAACTCCAGGGCTTGCTTTGTTTGCACTAGCTGACCGTGGCCAACCCTGCCATTGCGATCCCTTGCCATCATCATTTCTCATCAGCGGAGAAGAAGCTCAGTTTCGTCCCACCAAGGACCTCCATTGTTTGTATCACTGCCAGCGAATTGTTGAGTCGTCGAGCTTCATATAAAGGTGCTTGAGCTGCATGCTCCAAATCGTTGCCCATCATGGCCAAGAAGCACAAGGAACAGAACAAGCCTTGCGACTCGGAATACACGCCTCTTCTTCCCAACGGCAACAAGTCCTCCACTTCCACCTCCTCTATTCTTCCTCAAAAGCCGATCGTGCGTCCTGCCATGCACGTCGTGGACCGAACTCTTTCTGCCGCCGCTGCTAAGCCATATCGTGGAGAGGATCTGGCTCGCTACGAGCCCACCTACGATGAACATGGCTATCTTGATTTCAACTCGGAGGACGTAGCTCACCCGCGCAACTGGTCGCGAGCACGCCGCTGGTATCTGAGTCTTGTTTCGATTTTCATTGTTCTCAACGGTGTCCTGGCATCCAGTATTCCGGCTGGCTGCGCCGAATCTCTACAGAAGCACTTCAACGTGTCTGAAATCCAGGCCAACCTTACCATCACCCTCTTTGTACTGGGGTATGCCGGCGGGCCATTCATCTTTGCTCCGCTGTCGGAGCATTTCGGACGTCGTTGGATCCTCTACAGCACGTTCACTATGTACATGGCCTTCAATCTTCTGACGGCGTTCCCGCCTAACTGGGGAGCCATGCTCGTGGGCCGCCTGCTTGCTGGCACCGCTGTTTCTGCCAGTCTGAGCAACGCCCCTGGTGTACTCTCCGACCTTTGGGATGATGCTGATCGCGGTGATGCTATCGCTTTTTTCGGTGCCAGTCTCTGGATTGGCCCTTCGCTGGGCCCTATCATTGCGGGTGCCTTCGAGCTTAACCCAGATTACGGCTGGCAATGGTCATTCTACACCATTTTGTGGCTGGGTATCCCTGCGCTGCTGCTCATGCTCACTATCCCGGAAACGCACGCGCCCACCATTCTCAAACACAAGGCCGAGAAACTGCGTGAGGCGACAGGGAAAGGAAAAGATGTCATTCTTACGGCTGACGAAGACGGAGAGCACTCTCTTCTTCAACTGTACTGGGAGGCACTCACTCGGCCATGGTTCCTGCTCTTCGATCCCATCTCCTTCTGCTGCTCCGTGTACATGTGTGTCGTGTACACCCTGCAGTACATGCTTTTCAGCATCTACCCCATTGTGTTCCAGGAGATGCGCGGATGGAACGTCTTTGTCGGCCAGCTGCCACTGCTGGGTCCTTGTGTGGGAGCCGTCGTTGGCGCTGTGATCATACTCTTCGATACGAAGCGCCGGCGAAGGGCGCAAGCTGCCGGAAAGACTCTTCCTCCCGAGGATCGCATGATCATGGCTATGCCTGGTGGTATTGGCTTTGCGATCTTCATGTTCTGTTTTGCCTGGACCGGGAACTTCAAGTAAGTGGAAACACTATATTCACGTTGAACGTCGTATACTAACAATATCACAGCTCCGTTCACTGGGCTGTTCCTACCGTGGCGGGCGGCTGTTTGGCCACTTCGATGATGCTCATCTTCATCGGCTACATTAACTACATTGTTGACACCTACGGTCCCCTCACGGCATCAGCCGTGGCTGTCAACACTTTTGCTCGTTCAGCTGGTGGTGCTTCAGCGCCCTTGTTCACCACACAAATGTTCTCCGCGCTCGGTGTTGGCGGCGGAGGTTCTCTCATCGGAGGCGTGGCAACTGTACTGGCTGCGATTCCGTTTGTGTTCTACTACTACGGCAAGCACATCCGCATCCGCAGCAAGTACGTTCCAACAAATCTTGAGGGTGTCACAGCTGAAGACGAAGAAGCTGCTGCCTAAATCCTATCTAATTGCTTCGGAGTCATTGCTTTGTCCATTTTGGAAGAACGGCAATGCTATTTTTGCCGGGAGTTCTAGCGACTACGGAAACTTGATGCACTTAATTCTTCCTCATTTTCTCTCTCCTTTTCTGTTCTCATGGTTTCCTTATTGGCAATTCGCATGGGAGACCAAAGGGTTATGTATGGCATATATTGGACATGGTGTTCTTTCAAGGGAAGAAGAAAGAGCTGGCTCTCACTGGGCGTTTTCTTAAGCTCATCTTTTTGTGTTGGCACAGACGTGGCCACTAGACAGATTCTATATCTTTATTTAGACTTAATCTCAAGAGCAAGGCACGGTAACGACAGCATTAAGCTCCGGCGGTTGTGAACTTAACAGGTCGAGTGACACTCGGAGTCTACTAAGTCTAGGATAACAAGGACCGCCGAGGTTGTCAACATCAACTTGAAGGTTGTCGAAACGCGGCAGCTAATGCAAGGTACATCTCTCTCTCTCTGACAGTTAACGAACACAAGCACGGACAACACCATCTCGAAAGTATCATCTAAGCCAGCCTATTGGTGCATTTGCATTAGAAACTTGGAAGTGTGCACAGCAAGTTTCGTTGGTGCCACACTTGCGGGTGAAGCGCCGCCATCTTGTGTCTCTCACCGAACAGCAGTTGACTTAAACATTTGGCAGGGGGGTTGGTTTAAGCGAGTACCTGTAGTGCAGTCCTCTCGGTGAGTGAGCCGAGCGCAGATCCACCCACCCACGATCGAGATCACGATTTCGTCATCCGAGCTATAGTACTCCGTATAACGAGACGAAATCGGAAAACCACAAAGAAATCGTACAGATTGGGGAAAAAAGGAGGCATTGATTAGGCTGCTACCTTGCCTGGAACTGCGATTGAAGATCGTGACCGTAGAATTAACTTCTTCTTTCTCCCGTCTTGTGTCATTGCGGCATTGTGTGGGAATGGGGAAGGATGATATCATTGCTGCTGGATCGGCGGGCCTTGTCTTATGCGTCAGGGTGGCTTTCTAGGACATTTTGTTCCGCGCTTGCGAGCTTTGGGGACAGTGCACAATCGCCAACTCACCTCACTCACTGCAGGTGCAACAACAGCCCCCGTGTAAAGGCACCTGAAGCGCGTACTAGTACTAGCTGGTAGTAGTACCAAGTAGGTAAGGCAGGGCATGTAACTGGCATCGGCCGGTTGGTGCTAAGACCAGGCTTGCCCGCCTTGGTTTGGAGCTTCAGCAATCATGATGTCATGTTGAAAGCGGCATGATGGATGGGTGAGGGGAGGAGCTTTCGCTTATGAGTATATGAGTTGGCGGGAGAAAGCTCTTTTATTTCATTCTTGTTCTTTCTTTTCTTCTCATCACTCAATCTCACGATACATTCAAACCATCCACCAAGAACCCAAATCCTTGCAGAACCATCTCAGTTCCGTTTACCAACTTCTTTTCCCCAATCACCACATAACTCTCTTATCACAATGGCTCCCAAGGCTCCCAGTGAAGGCCAGAAGGTAAGCATTCATCACGTTCCCTACAGAATTCGTCGTTGGGAGTAATAGGGGCTAACCATTGTATAATAAAGGTCGACCTCGGCCAGAACGCTCCTGTCCGTCAGGAGCCTGCCGGTCCCGTCCCGTCCGGCTCCCTCGCCGAGGAGTCCTACTCCCACGGCGGTGAATTCGCCAACAACGTCGGCATCCGCGCCGAGAACCAGCAGCAGCAGTCCACCTCCACCTCTTCCTCTACTGGCGGCAGCTACGAGAGCAGCAACACCAGCAGCGCCAAGAACTACCAGACTTCTTCCTCTTCCTCCACCGGCGCCAACTACAGCCAGGCCACCTCTGGCAACAACAGCGGTGCCTCTTCCAACAACTCCAACGCCAACCTGGAGAACCAAAAGTCGTACGCCGGCGCCGCCCCCACGTACGTCAACAACCAGTACACCACCGCCAGCGGGCCCCACGGAAAGAACATCTCCGAGGTCTCCAGCTTCGACGGCAAGACCGTCGACGGGCAGAAGAAGGCCCTGTCCGCCGAGCCCGGCAGCGAGGACGACCCCGCCAGGAGGGCCGAGTACCAGATGGAGCTCAACAACAACTCCGTCTCGCGCGCGGCTGGGCCTACCGAGACTGGCTTCACCAACGAGACCAAGTACGACGCCCTGAACGCTGAGCGTTCGGCGTAAGAAATTGAAGGTTTTGTGTGACCAAAATCACACAAAAGGTGCAAAGAGTGTTCATGGGCGTTTGATGATGATAACGGCTTCTATTTTACATGTGTAACAAAATAGCTATCTTCCGATAGGAATGACATGATTCTGGCAATTCCTGCTAGTTGACGAAATATCTGGTGCTCCTTCGCGTTGTAGTGATAACTTCATGTTGTTTGTAGTTTGGGTAACATCAATGTAACCCCCCCATTCCCCATGAGGACGTAGATCCGCTTACGACAGAGTACACATGCGTACACATGCAATCGGGATCATTGTTAGATTTCAATAGGCGCTTGCATAAAACCCATCTATGAATACTAGTACACCAGCGCCGCTTAACCACCCACAGCCCATGCCAGTCGACCTAGTTCTAACCAGGCTCTCCACGCTTTCATGCCTGCTCCGCTTCCCACCATGTTTTTTTCTTCTCTCAACTCAACAACACCAACATACATATATTTCCTCTCCATTTGGGGAGTTTGGATCCTCAGAAGAATAGGAACGGATAAGATTCCACATATAAAAAAAGAGAGAATAGAAACAAGGTTCGACGCCTATCACTCCTTCCCAACTGTCCTCGCACGTTTCTTCCTGTATATTACTTCGGTAGGCCCTTTTGTTATTTTGTACACAGCCGTGAGGCTTTACTCATCTCCTCCGCTTTGCAACTTGGAACAAATGGGCGGTCTTGATAATGAGAGTCTGAGGTAAGAAAAGGGGTTTACACCTGGCCATCGGCAATGGCAAGACGTTGCTTCGTCGTCTTGGCTCTCTTAGTGTTGGGCTTTTTACCCTTTTTGCCTCCCTTGGTGTCGACCTCCGCTGGCGTTGCCGTGCCGCTCTGCTGCTTGCTTGCATCGTCAAAGTTGCCCTCGCCTATTATTTTCAAGTTAGCCAAAGCAACGATCATGATAAAACAAAACTACAAATATTGCTTACCCTCATGATACATCTCATCCAAGCTGGCCGGTGGCTCATTCTTCTTCTTCCGGCCGCCCTTCTTCTTCGGCTGCTTATCCAGCTCGCCAGACTCGAGAAGTTCCTTCTCGCGCTTCTCAATCATCTCGGCCTGCTCGTCATCCGCGAGCCACATGGCAATGTCGCGGTTGCGGTTCTCGGGAGCACGGCGGCCAGAGAAGTCGACGCTGGCACCGCCACCCTGGATGACGACACGCTGGACTTCTTCCTTCTGCAGAGCACGCTTCCGGATACGCTCCTCGATAGTACCGCGAGTGATCAGGCGATACACGGTGACCTGCCTCGTCTGACCCAATCTGTGCGCTCTGTCCATGGCCTGGGAGTCGATGGTAGGGTTCCAATCTGAATCGTAGAAAATGACCGTATCGGCAGACGTAAGGTTGATACCGAGACCACCAGCACGAGTAGACAACAGGAAGATGAAGATCTCGGGTCGGGTCTGGAAGTCCGCGACTGTGTCTCGTCTGTCCTCGAGCTTGGTAGAACCGTCTAGTCGGCAGTACTTGTAATTGCGGTACGTCAAGTACTCCTCCATCATGTCGATCATGCGTGTCATTTGGAAGTACAGAAGCACGCGGTGTCCACCAGCCTTGAGTTTGAAGAGCAGGTCGTCCAACTTGGCAAGCTTGCCACTGTCCGTGACGAAGCGACGCATAGACGGCACACCAATGTTGGTAAACTTCTTCTTCTCCGAATCGGGCTTGGGCAACAGCTGCCGCGTGGGGAATCGCTCCAGAGGAATCTTCTTCTCCACCAGCTTCTGTTCCTCCCACAGGGCAGGACCATACAAGGTCTTGCGCATGGGAACGTTGAACAGAATGTTGTCGCGCTCCATGATAGCGTTGCGACTGTTGCAAGCAACTTGCAGCGGCGGTGCGGAGGCACGAGGTCTGGCAGCCTGCTCGAGACGACCCAGCCCGGACTCAAAGTAGTCTTGTTGGGCAACGTTCATGAGGTTGCCCAGGATACCCTCCTGTGTGATATCTGCCAGTGGACGGCGATCTTTGCGGTCACATACACGGAACATGGCGTGCGCCGGGGTGAAGTTTTCCTCCTCGGCATCATCATAGGCAACGTGCATGTGGCCAAGGCGATTCGGCTTCTGCAGCTCGTCTGTTGCCCGGCTGAAGAGGCTGTTGTGCGTCGCCTTGTAAACATCGGAAGGCGAGGCATCGGCGAATCGGAGCCATGAGAAGGCCTTGTTCCCATCCTCGCTTTCTCGTACATTCTCTGGCGAGTAGATGTTCATCATGTGTGAAAGAGCTTGGTTTCGCCAGCCGGCCTTGAGGTTATCCTTGCCGGGTTTTTGAAGGCGTCCGCCCTCTGTCCAGATCAAAGATGGCAAGTCGTAGTCGATGAGACTGCGCGTAGAATATCCGACAGCGACGTTGTTACCTTCACGCACAAAGGAGGCAGTCTCAGCAAAGTAACCGAACGCAAATGGCGAAGTCACCTCTGCGCGCTCGAAGAGGTCAGGATGATTGCAGACCTTGCGAAACTGCATAACCAAGTTCATCAGTGTGCCTGAATCCTGGTCGTCACCCATGGTGGCCTTTTCAACCAGGTCCATGATGTTGATCTGGTTCCGCAAGTTGCTGTAGTACGCTCTCTGTCGATATGTGAGGTCGCAGAAGACATCCTCCTCAATCTTGTCACCAAGCTCCTTCTGCACGTGTTTCTTCACACGTCGCAACATGAATGGCTTCAAAATCATGTGCAGGCGCTTCAGCTGGTCCTCGTTAAGCTTCGTGTTACTCTGCGCATGGGACTCAATATCCTTGGAGAACCACTCGCTAAACTCATCGTGGGAGTCAAAGAGCGACGGCATGATGAAATGAAGCAGGGCCCACAGCTCCTGCATGTTGTTCTGGATGGGCGTTCCTGTGAGCAACAGCCTATTTCGACAGTGGAAACCGAGCAGACTCTTCCATCGCGAACTCTGCGAGCTCTTGATAGCCTGCGCCTCGTCCAAAATCATATACTGCCACTTCATCTTCTGGAAGTAGGCCACGTCGGACACAACCAGCTGGTAAGAAGTAACACAGACATGGAAAGCGGCCTCCTTGCGGTAGGTAGTATGCTTGCGATCCCAGAACTTTCGCAGAATCTTTCGATCCGGCGCGCTGCCCCAGTAGGGGAGAATCTTGAACTCGGGCACAAACTTGGCAATTTCCTGCTGCCAGTTGTGGAGCGTGGATGCGGGCGCAACAACTAGGAACGGGCCCCAAATGTCGTGCTTCTCGGCGAGATAAGCCATGACGGAGATGGACTGGACGGTCTTTCCAAGACCCATCTCGTCGGCGAGAATACCGTTGATGCCCTGCTCGTACAGATTGACAAGCCAATTGAGACCCTTGAGCTGGTACTCTTTGAGTTGGCAATCGAGGAGCTTGGGCTGCTCAATCTCGACATCGCCGAGACCAGTAGGGTTTTGGAAGTTCATCTCGCCCTCCTCGTCCATGTCGAGGCTTTCGTTGTTGAACTCGCGGGCCTTCTTCTGAGCTTCAGCAATGGCGTTCTGAGCATTGGCCACGGCGGCCGCTTGGAGTGTCTCCTCGTCCTCCTCATCGAAGGTCAGGTTTTCGAAGTTGGTCACCTTACTCATGGGACCGGTAGGTTCAGCGACGTCCAGCTTGGTGCCTGTGTTCTCCGTCGGGGCGATGTCTGGGTTGTCGGTGCTGCGCTCGACTTCGTCTGTCTTGATCTTCTTGCCAATAAAGTGAGAGTAGAGCTCCGTCTGCGAGATCAAGAAGTTGAGCTTCCTCTTCTGGCGAGCTGCTTCACGGTCGGCTTCCTCCTTCCTGGCATTCTCAAGTTCCTGCTTCTCGGCTGCCTTGCGCATGTCGCGCTCTTCTCTCTCATTGCGCTTCCAGAAGCCCATCATATCTCGCATGACACGCTTGGCGCGAGCTTGGAGGTCCTTGGTGCCCTTATTGGTCCGTAGCTGCCACCTCTTGGCTTCCTTGGAGGCCAGCACGGCCGTCTTCTTCAAATTAGAAGCCTTGGTAGCAACTGAGTCGGAAGCCAGCTTGTAGGTCTTGTTGACGTCCTTGCGTGCCACGTCGCGGAGGATCTGGTCGTAGATTTGGTTGTAGCCCTTGGAGATGAACTTCTTCTCCAAGTCGGGAACACTGTCAGCCTTCTCTTTAGCAGGATCCTTGTTCTCCTTTTCCTTGTCGCCGTCGGCGTCTTTGGACTCCTCCTTCTCCTTCTTCTTCTGCTCCTTGTCCTTGGCCTTCTTGCCCTTGGTCTTGATCTTGATTCGTACCTTGCCCTCATCACGGGCAGGGAGCTCTTCACCGGCGTCGATAGCGGCCTGAGCTGCCTCGGCAGACTCCTTCTCAGCCTGTTTCTGCTCCTTAGACTTCTTAGGTCGTGATCCAGTCTTTGACTTCTTGCTTTTACCGCCGCCGCCGCCTCCGCCACTCTCCACGTCGGAGGCAACGAAAGAACTCATAGCACCGCCGTCCATTTGCATCTCGACGTTTCGAGCAGGACCCTTGATGCCCTTCTGCAGAATGTGCTTAGTCTGCTGTGCCTTTTTATTGGCTCGCTCAGCATCGCGTAGATGCTTCTGGCGCTCTGCTTCGTCCTCGGCAGCATCGGCTCGGGCAAGGGCAGCTTCCTTCTGTTCGAGAGTGACCGCCATGGACTTCTCACGGCGTCGTTTCCGCTGCATGTCCTTTTTGCGTTCCTTCTCGGCAAACAGTTCCTGCTCTCGGACCTCATTAAGGGCGTCCTCGTAGAAGACATCCTCGTAGCGTCGCTTGCCAAGCTCGGCGTGCTTATTCAGTTTGCGACCGGCAATCTTGGCAAACTCCGCCCTCCGGTCATGATTCAGGCGGGACTCGAGGTCCTTGACGACCTTGCGGCGCTTGTGCCACCGTTCCCTGTATGCCATCGCATCGAACTCATCCGGGTCGAGGTTTTCGGTGTCACGGTCGATTGTATTCTCTGCCTTTTGGATCTTGCGCTCCATCTCGGTGGACCATGTCTTCTCCGGCTTTGTCTGGCCGTTGGCCTGGCGTTTGGCTGAGGCACGTGGGGCCGGGGATTCCTTCTTGACGGACGAGCGGCGCGATGCCTTGGGAGCTGCTTCATCGCGAATACCAGATGCGCGACTCTTGAGCGACTTCTTAGAGGCCTTTTTCTTGACGACTGCACGCTCTTTGACAGGGGCGGGCTCTGGTTCTGTCTCGTTATCATCCCGATCGACCATTTCTTGGTCAGGTTGTGGTTCGTGCTCAGATTCCGGCTCTGGCTTGGGGTCGACAGTCTTCCTTCGACCAGAGTCAGGTTCACGGGGCTCAGGAGCAGGTGCAAGTGGCTTTATCTTTGGTGGAGGATCATCATCCGTGAGAAGACTGCGAATCCCAGTGACCGGCGACTTTGGCTTGGGTGCAGGCTCGGCACTCGAGAGGATGTTGGAGAAGGACATCGGATCGGCACGGCTTGGGGTCTGTAAAAGATATCGGGTTAGGCAAAACATCAATGAGAGAGATGAGTCTCGAGAGGAACGGCATGTTGAGCTTACGCTAGCAGGAGCAGCCGCTGGCTTGGGAGACGATTGGGGAGGAAGATCCGACTTCGCTCCGTGCCCTAAACTCGACCCATTTGACAGCGGCCCCATGTTTGATGTTGCGGCATGCCTCGAGTTCGGCGAGGTCATATGAGAGTGACGGGTCGATGGACTCAGCGACCCTGGGGTCGGGTTGGGATGCGAATGGGATAGCGGGCTACGCGGTCGGCTGTACGATGAACCCCGGGGTGATGAATAATTGCCGTTGTAATAGGAGGATGGCTGGTCCGATGGTCTGGCGTAATCGTATGGTTCGCGTGCCTGGTGCTGCTAAAAAACGAAAGGAAGGAAAATTACACGTCAGTACGCGTGATGAAATTGGCGTTTGATGGTGATCGGGTGGTGATGGAAGGGAGGAATGGGTGATGATGAAGGCAGAAGGAAAGAAAAAATTAAATTGGGGAGTCGACGTGATGCGTGTTGCCTCCCTGTGATGGGTGGTGGTGGAGGACTTTTTTTTGGGTTGGTCTGCTTCGCTTCCCGTTGCAGCAGAAGCAAAGGTAGATAGGCAGGTAATAAGGGATGTTGCAGATAAGTGCTGGAGCATGTTTGCAAGGGAAAGTAGGGGCAGACGCAAATTGGTCTGGGCGAGTCAAACAAGTGGATAAGGGTCAATTGGCACAAGCTTACCTTGGGTGTCGTGGCTTGGTGAGGCGGCGCGTTGTGCCAGGAGTCTGAGACTCTACGCTCCTTGGTCGAGTCGGTGGTGGGATCGTAGAAGGCACGCGATGCCGACGACGACGATGATGCAGGCGCCGGAGGCGGTAACGGTGCGTCGCGCGCGTCACGATGGTGGTGATGGTCGGCAGTGGCGGTCGCAGGCGGAGGAGGAGGAGGAGGATAGTAGGCCGGGGGCGGGTGTAGCGGAGAGGGCCCCTGGTGGTGATGCGAATGAGGCGCACCTGCGCCGGATCCAGAGGAAGCAGCAGCAGCACCGCCCGCGGCAATGGACGATGAGTTCGAGTTTGACGATGCTGCTGCTGCTGCTGGAGGTGCCAAACCAGCCGGCGGCGGCAGCGAGGGCGCTACGGGCCCTGCGCCGGCGCCGCCAGCTGATGGCGAGCCGTGCTGGGGATGCGACATGTACTGACTGCTTGGCGAATGCAGCGCAGAACGATGCTGCGATGACGATGGCGCAGCCGCGGGTGGTGGCGACTGGTGTTGATGATGTTGGTGATGATGCGGCTGTGGGTGTTGGTGGTGTTGGTGAGAATGTGGGTGCGGGTGCGCAGAGCCTGGGGACGCGAAGGGAGGCGGATGGTGAGGGTGATGGAGGTCGGGATTGGTGCTAGTAGCCGTGGCAGTATGATTACCCCCGTTGGCGTCGTTGGTGTTGACAATGGTGTTGGTGTCGGCGGCGTTGAAATTGGTATTGGCATTGGTATTGGATTTGGCACTGACACTGACACTGGCGCCGCTGGCACTGGCGTTGGCGCTGGAGCCGGAGCCGGATGGCGAGCGTAGTCTAAAGCCTGATTGCTCTGGGTGGGTATTATGGGGAGTAGGATGAGGATGATAAGGATGAGGGTGGTGAGGATGAGGGTTGGGATGGGGATGAGGATGATGGGAGTGGGAGGGCACGGAATGATTGATTCTAGCTGCTGGGCTCCCTGCATTCATGCCGCTGCGCGAATGGTGGCGGCCATCGCGCTCATTATCGTCGCCCTGCTCATGCTGTTGCGGCCGGTGGTGACGATGGCGCTCGTGCCCATGCTCGTGCTCATGCTCATGTTGCGATCGTGGGCGCTCCAGCACCGTCGACCGAAAGCTGTTCCCATCCATGGCGCACACCCGCCAAGAAAAATCTATCTCTTCCTCTGTCTGATTTGTCTACCTATGGATGCGCGCAACTATTCCGATGCAAATTTCTCTCGCTTGTTGATCGCCAAGCGGGTGGAATGAAGCCGCTGTAGACGGGGTCCCCATGGGCATACAGGCCTGGTTGGATGGGTGCGAATGGCGAAGACGCACGGACTGAAAATGTATAAATCAATCGCGACGACGCAGCACGGTTCACTCGCCCAGGCCGATTAAGCGATGGATGCAAGAACAAAAAGGAAACAAAGACAAAGACAAAATAGCATTCGAGTCGGTGTGGTGTGCTGCTCTGCGCTGTGCCGGGATGAGAGTGCCGACTCCCGCTGTTGGGATTGTTAGTGTTGCCGCACGTACGGGGCGCAATTACAGTAACAGGGCCGAGAATGAGGTCGATGGTGATAGCCTCGCCGGGGACGTGAAATGGGAGGGGGGTTACGGTGGGAACAGGACACGGTCACGTCAATCCAGACGTTGGTCATGGAAGGAGGTGGCTATTCACGTTGAATGATCGATGGGCAGCCTGATGTGCGAGCTGCGGATGCAGGGCGCTGCTGAGGTGGCCCAGACTTTACGACTTATCTCGCTCGCGCCCTCGCTCCCGCTCTCTCTCTCTCTCTAACTGTGCCCGTCGTGGGGAGGATGAATGGATGGATGGATGGATGGTTGGCCCCATCACAGCCGATCGATTTACTCGACGCGGATGATGTGACCTGGCCCTCCCACCCCCAACTAAGCAAAAATAAAACAAAATCACGCTCACAAGCGACAACCACGCATTGTACACTGCTCTAAGAATGACTGATCGGTTGTTGATGTTCGCTGTAATTCATCCATACGACAGATGTGAAGATTTCGTCGGGAAGCGAGGCCCTGGACCCTGGCATTGGGAGGGTACACGACTACGGAGTACAAGTACTAGTAGTACTCCGTACCTTACTACTATTAGTAACGAACCCCTGCTCTTGTGCAGGTCAAGTTGGGTTTGGAGTACAGAGATTCGTTGCTGCGAGCACTAAAACCAATGCCTACGGCGCGCCGGAAATCCAACCGGAGGCTTCCGTCAGCCTACCACTGGGCCCGTCTGGGCTAAGGTAGGCCCGTCGGGACGTTGACACAGTGACACTGAATCAGGGGCGGCACATTCCTTCCCGGTGCCCTGGAGGCACCGCCAGGATCCCGCGCTACAGGCCTGGGAGCTCCTGGACCTCAGGTGTGCCTTTCCCGCGCCTTTTATTTTCATTGTAATTGCCAAGCGAACACACGACGACCGGACACGTGCATTCGCCTTGCCTTGCCTTGCCTTGCCTTGCCTGACACTTCTCCGAGGCTACAGCACTCACGTGCCAGCGCCACCACAGAGGAGGATTCGGATCTAACAGCGTAAGGTAGCAAGGCACTAAAGTACTACTAGATAGTAATTAGCGAATACACTGGGTTTAAAAACTCCCGTGCTGGAGCCTTGCTCAACAACCACTGGCACCTCACTAATCGGCCCTCTGGGAACGCAGCACCTACTGCCGAGCGACGACCAGGCGCGCACTGCTAGTATTAATCACGCCGTTTGACGAGAACTTGCTAGCCTGCTGCCAAGTCTGTCCGCCGCTCAGCGAAATATCACGAAAGAAACAATTTGACAAACACATCAATAATAAGCCCAAGAGTCATGCGATATCCCATGCAACTTGATAACAGGAGCATTCTAGCATATGAGAACCAAGAAAAAGGAAACCCGCGAATTGTCCTCCAAAGTCTATCCGTAAACAAGATCCATTCATCAGTTGGCCATCGCCAGAGGCGCTTCTATATAAGGGGGGGTATCCCGGGCATCATCTCCTTATCGCCCGACCGTGATCGCGGCGAATCCATCATGAGGGGTACGCCTAGCCCCCGTGAAGCCGCTCCTGTCTGCACGTCTGGCCGCGCGCATTTCGTCTTCTATAAACTTTTGTTTGCTCATGACTCATGTCCTCCCATTGATACTACACACTAGCATCAAGAGCCTCAGACGGCACCAGATGAAATCATCTTCTTGCGCAGGTAGTTCTTGTACTCGCCGATCGAGCCATCCCACTCTTGAATGGTCTTGTTGTCGCACACGAGAATCTGCTTAGCAATCTTGTCAAGGAGACTGTTTCTCGGGTTAGTAAATCGAGCCGTCAGAAACGACAAACATTGGGGAAGGAGAACGTACCGGAAGTCGTGAGATACGACAACAACACCGCCGCTAAAGGCGTTGATGGCATCCGCCAAACTGTCAATAGTGGGGATATCCAGACCGTTGGTAGGCTCGTCAAGCAGCAGCATGTTGGGGCTGTCGATGGCCAGCAGGGCAAAGACGATACGGCTCTTCTGTCCCTCTGACAGGGTACCCATGAGGGCGGTCTGGGATTCACCAGAGAGACCGTAGCGGCCGAGCTGCTGGCGCCAGTACTGGTAGTCCTGGGACTTCTCGCTGTACTTATCTCGCACGAAGTCGAGGGCGGACTTGGTCAGGTCGAGCTGCTCGGCACTGTGCTGAGAGTAGAGACCGAGCTTCAAGTGCGTGTGACGGGTGACGGCTCCGCCGGTGGGTGAAAGCTTGCCAGTCATAAGACGCAGGAGGGTTGACTTTCCTACACCATTGGGACCGACCAGGGCAGTACGGGAATCCATGTCGAAACCAAGCTCCAAGTTACGGTACAGGTCATCCGCCGGGTCGCCGGAGTAGGAGAAGGTCACATTGTCGAAGGACAGGACGGGTGGAGGTAGCTTGTCGACATCGGCAAAGCGGAAAGTGAAAACCTTGTCCATTGTGACCGGTTGGATGAAGCCGTCGGCCTCCATCTTGTCGAGAATCTTTTGGCGGGACTTGGCCTGCCTGACCAAGTTGGCATAAGTACCGGCACTGGCAATGAACTTCTTGATGTGGGCAATCTCCTCCTGCTGCTTGTTGTAGGCCTTCATTTGGTTCGTCTCGTTCTCAGAGCGTGTCTTGTTGTACGAGTCGTAGTTACCACCGTAGTATTGCAGCTGCTTGTCGCGCATGTCAATCATGTTGTTGCACACACCGTTGAGGAAGTCCATGGAGTGAGAGACAAGGACGAGAGTACGCTCCCACTTCTTGAGGTACTCCTCGAGCCACACACAGGCCTCGAGATCCAAATGGGCAGTGGGGTCGTCGAGCAACAGCAGGGAAGGCTTGACGAAGAGAGCCTTGCCCAGGGCCACACGCATTCTCCAGCCACCAGACATGTCCTTGGTCTTCTTGTGGAGGGTCTTCTTGTTGAATCCGAGACCAGTCAGAATGAGGGAGGCACGAGTTTGGAAGGTCGAAGGATCCATCTTGTCCATGTGCTACAGGGATCGTCAGTATCGGTCTTGAATATAACTTGTGGTTCAATCAACTTACCTCGTAGAGGTCAATGAGAACAGGGCTCTCAGGACCCTCGTCCTCGAGGAGCTTCTCAGCCATCTTGTCAAGTCGATCGAGTTCGTTCTCGGCTTCCTTGACGACCCATTCCAGGGCACCAAGCTCCGAAGGGGGAGCACCCTCGTTGAGAAGGTAAATATCCAGATGCTCGGGGATGGGATACTCGCGAGCGGCAATAGCCTTGAGAAGAGTACTCTTACCGCAACCGTTCTCTCCCAAAAGACCGTATCGCCGACCATAGGACAACTCCATTGTGGAGTCGGTGATGAGCACACGGCCGTGGAACACCAAACTGGCACTGTTGATCTTGACGTCCTTGCTAGAGGCAACGGAAGCCAGGACACCAGTGGTGACACGGTCGGAAATGCCATGCTTATCCATCTGCTGGGTAAGGCGGTTCACCTCTTCCACCTTCTCACCGGAGGTTGCGTCTCCATCCTCGACGATGGGGTTGCCGTTGGCGTCGAGCTCAGGCTTGCCCTTGCCCTTGGCGCCCTTCTTATCGAGCTTGCCCTCGGCAGCCTTCTTCGCGAGGCGCTTTTCCTTCGAGGCGGAAGGCATGGTGGCGGTTTATGGGAATGACGACGTTGAGGAAATCCGTGTAAGGAAAAAGGCCGACGTGGGGTAATGCTGAGCAGTACGCAGCGAGAAAACTGCGAGAGATACTGCTAGGAAATGAAGAACAAAAACGAAACAAACGAGAATGGGAAGTCAAGTCCTGTCCGCCAGTGCAATAAAGAGTGGCGACTGTTGTTGTCCGGACCGGTTGTGGTGGATGAAAGTTTACGGATTGCGGCAGGGCAGCACCACAACGACGACGTCGACAAGGACAAGAGGCGACAAGACGGCGGGGTGATTTTTTCTTTGGTGGGGCAGATAGATATCAAAATTTTGGTGCGATAACACCTCAGCCCACTCACCTACCACCCTCCTGTACCAAAAAGTCGCTCAGGCATCAAGCTTTAAGCTAAGGCACCAAATTGCACATGTCGTTCAATTTGTTGAGGCAAGAGCACTTCAACATGCCGTTCTGCATGCTGTTCTGTCCAAGAACAAAGAATAACCGCGAATATTCGACTTCATAGTACTTGAAGCCATGCCTGCCCTTTGTGAGGAACTTTCCATGACTGCTGCCGTCATGGTCCGCGCTCCTTATGATCTCGGGGGCCTGACGCTCGTAATATTTTGACGTCATGCGAGCCACCGCCTTCATCCGCGCCTTGACGAATGCTGGGGCAATGAGGGCCCTGAAGTTTCATGCGCAAGGAAGGAATAATGCCCGTGGCGTAAAGGCCTAACCTGCCGCTCAAGGATAACTAGATACTAAACTGCTATCGCCATGATTACTGGCAATCTCGACAGTCTCTACACCGTGAGACCGCCCGTCGTAAGGACTTCAGATACTATCTGTACTAGTAGTTGCTCTGTATTGTGTACTCAGCTCCTAATTAGGGGTCCTCCCAAATTAACCAGCCACCAACCCTACCGATCTTTCGACTGCTTCAACTTGAATACTAACTTTTTCCAAGAGGCAGACCCACTCATCTTATTTTACCTTGTTTTCATTGGCTCGTCAATCCTGCCGGACCCGCCACTCCACGAAAAGAAGGAACTCGAAGTCGTGGTCTCAGGCGATTCTGTCAGCGTTTTTGAGTGCTACCCGGTAGCCAACCGGTATCTTCGCTACGAGCAATTCAGACACCAACTTCGATCAGATGGCAAGGTCATCGTCAAACAGCATTAATTGATTTTCTGATTTACTGCGCTTAATGCTAATTGCAATGAATATCTGGCAGAATAAACTGTCGAGTACATGGTACGCTGTTTTCAAATTAACGCATACTCTATACTATTTACAAATATCAACCCAAAGAGCTCTTGTGTATGTAGGTTATTATTCACAAACAAGGGCAGTAGGACGTGACGATACGTTATTTATTGGTATGAAATGAATGAAGAAATCCACCACGATTAACTTGATCCACTGACAACTAAGACCTCATGGATAAAGCCTCTCCATAGTAACTTGGGATTTCCTCAAGAGCTTCAGCACAAGCCCGTTGAATCTGGTCGGATCAAGTGTCTGGGTGTTTCTGGAAATTTCGTTGAGCCATACGGCATCAGCCGTTCGGTTTCATCCTGGGCATAACATCAAGGAACGTATCACACGCCCTGGAACTCATGGCTTGCCCCTTCTCCCTCGCTACCGGCAATTGTATATCTATCAAAGGATCAGCACTTGCCCCCGCTTCCTTGTGGCATCTTGTCAGTAGAAGCCAGTCTTCTGCAGTATGCTTCAACACCATGCGCCATCGCCCCAGAGGCACGCCTGATCCATCTTGTTACTCAAGTGTATGTAATCCAGCCCGCCGCCTGAGATCGGGGCCGGTAGAGGGCGCTCCCTGACACGGAGCGGGAAGACGCTGTAGTAGGCAACTCCGAGTCTCCGACTGACCCGCACCTCCGTCGCTCCGGGTGGCGTGGAGGGCCGATTTCGTTTCCGACCTTGCGGAGAGCCGGAGCGCTTCGCAGGAATGGTAAGTTTTGCATCCTGATGCGACCGCGCAAAAATAGTTGCGAGAAATGGGGACAGTCACTTTGTCATGGGAATTGTCGTTGTCCTACCGCTTCTTTTGGCTATTTAACAGACATCCGCTGAACTGGCAGCACCTCGCAACTTCCCAGATGCTAAGACATTCAACCTACACTTTGACCGAGCCCATTCAGCCAGTCTTGCATTGCACCACCAGCCAGGCTGTTTAAACCTATCGTCAACAGCAAATTCATTCGCTCAATACAACTTTACCGTTGGAACAAGGCCTCACCACTAGAGCAGAGATGGCCCAACCGGACGATAACTCGCCTACGGTGGTCCTCCTTCGTTTCTACGAGGCCGAGCGCCGGTTCATGAGCGCCGGTGGAAAGGCGGGGGGCGCTTCCTTTGACGAGTTCGCGTCAACACTGGCCGACGACGTGGTTCTTCACCAGACTCCCGATCTGCCCTGGGGCGGCGAATTCGTCGGTGTTGAAGCCTTCGCCGAGTGGGGAGCTATGATGAGCGACTGTTTCGAGGAACTCGACGTTCAAGAACCGAAATTCTTCGAGCAGGGCGACCAAGTGGTGGTGGTGAGCACACTCGCGACAAAAGCCAGGAAGACGGGCGAGTCAATGCGGCGACCATTGGTTCAGCTCGTGACGGTCAAGGATGGCAAGATCAAAGATTTGAGACCGTTCTATTGGCACGTGCCGGACTTTGTTGCTGCCAAGGAGGGCAGGCATTCTAATCCAGAAGCCGCCAAGTGAGGGGGGATATGGAGGTCTCTAGACTAGATGTTAAGGGGTGTCCTAGGCATATAGCCGAGGGTCAATGAGACCGCTGAAGTATCGTCGAGACAAACTTCGCCATATGCTGCTTGCTGGGTGACAATTCAGAGATGAAATTGAATGAGATATTCATAGTGTCAACCAAAGGGGGCTCACAGACTGGATATTGAAAAGGTTGAATGAATTATTCATCTTGGGATTATATTGATTACTATTTGTAGTTCCTTGTAAGGGTATTGAAGATGTCTATGTGACCACCCCATTTCTATGTCAAGGGTGTCTTTTCTATTCCTGATCCGTAATGTGTTCATGAAGGTCGTGTCCGTGTCTATGGTTGTGTTTCCCAGTCCCTGATCCCTAGTTTGTGCAGTGAAGAAAATAAATAAAAGAATTAAAATATTGAAATGGTGAAGAATGGTGTGTGTGTGTGTGTGCACACGGATATGTTTTCGGCTGGCTTAACAGCTGAACTCGACGTAGAAGCCGCTTGCCTCGTCATTTTGGAGGTAGACGTGGGACTTCTCGGCGTTCTTGTCCAGGGAGATCTTGAAAGAGAGCTCGGTGTTGCAGTCGATCTCGCCGGCAATGTGACCCTGGCCCTTGTCGACCTGGTCCCAGCTGGTGAAGTCGGGACGCAGCCTCGGGGCGTCGTTATCGACGAGGGGGATGACAGAGTTGTAGGAGATGCCGTCGGCGGTGGGGGCCTGCTCGGCGAGAGGGTGGACGTTCATGAGAGCGGAGCCGCTGGCGACAAAGACGCGGTTGGTGCGGTCGCCCTGAGCCCAGCCGAGCAGGCACTTCTTGGCCTCCTTGGGGACGCCCTTGAAGACGGCGAGGTGCTCGAGCATGGGCTCACCCTTGCGGGTCTCGACCTCGAAGCCGCCGACCATCTCGGAGTACTTGTTGGGCTGGTTGGGCCACAGGTTGAAGGACTCTGTGACGTTGACGCGGGTGGTGCCTTTGCCGGTAGGGCACTTGGCGGTCTCGAAGCGGGGAGCCAGGGAGACGGGGGTGGCAGCCACAGATGCCGCGAGGCAAAGGGCAGTGAGAGTGGCCTTGATGTTCATCATCATCTTGACGGTGGGTTTTGAGGTTTGGTGAAGAAGTATTAGATTAATGTGTGGTGTGGTTTTTGTTGGAGGAGTTTGGTGATTATAAGAGGAGATGAGAGGAATCTGGTAGCTGGTCTAAGAGGCGGGAGGTAAGGATGATTAGAGTAGGCTAATTATTATAATTATTAGGTGATGGGGTTGGTGAGGAATGATGGGGAGTAAGACCTGGGGAACAGGAAGAAGGGACAGGAAATTATATATTCGAGCGATGAGCCGGAGGTCTCCCTAATAGTACGAGTACTCTACACTAAACGAGGCTGGGATAGGATGGGATGGGATGGGATGGGAAGAGAATTAGCGGACGTGGGTGTGTGAATCATGGCAATCTTAGCGGTGGGAGGCGGAGTTATCCGATTATTGCGGGACCCCTTGCTGGTGCTGATTACTTCTGTAAGCCCACGAGACGAGAAGAGGGGAGGGTGGAAGAAACAACATTGTAGAGTAGTACGAGTGATAGAGGCATTTACCGAAAATCTGCAAGATCAAGTCGGTCGGATCTATTGATGGCCAGTGCCAACATTTTCCCAGCTCAGCGGAAGTTCCGGGTGCGGGTGGCATGTGGGTTGGGCAGCCGGGACTTGTACTCCAGCCAGCTTCTATTATTCTTGCTCCCGTGTTCTGCCTTGTTGGGTAGTTCTTATTCATTACCTGTAGACCGTAGACCGTAGACCGTAGACCGTAGGCTGTAGGCTGTAGGCTGTAGGCTGTACGATACTGGTGCTCAGATCCCCAAAGGTGGAGCGGCGGTGATCCGAGCGCGCCCTGGCTGCCCTGTCCGGCCGCCCTGGACTGACGGTGTGCGGAATCATGGTTAATTACCCATCATGCTTCTATGATCCTTCCACCAGGCTCCCACCACGGTCATCCCCGTTCGCGCCGCCTCTAAAAGATAGCACTCACGGGCCATGCTCAATTCATCAGCACGGGCCACGATCACACGAGGCGTGAGGGCAGACTGCGGGATTTCGCCCAACTGTGTTCCGTGAGAAGGTGGCTCGAGATGAGGTTTTACTTGTACAATGTACACTAATAGCGTGGAGAAGGAGGTTTTCATAGGGCCATCAATGCTTGAAGGACAACGAACAAAGCGCTGATCCCCAGCTCGTATCCCGCTAACTCACCGAGCCCGCTGAATCCACTGAATCCACTGAACCCAGCCCCACAAGCCACGCCGATCTTAGCCTTTTGCGGGGGTCTCGCATGGCCGTTGGACCAAACGGAAATTAAACGTGGCCATATAAACATCTGATGTCTTGTGTATACTCTGTGCACTAAAATTACTGTATATGGACATATTAACAGGCTTTTGCGCCCGTTTAAGCATCAATGATCAGCACGATTTATGCGTCCCCGTGTAGCATTATTTTCCATTCGTACGAGCGTACGTACCTTGTATGCACCCAGACGAGCGCAACACCATACTCCGTACCCGACATAGCAGCTTCGGTGTGCTCCAATCTTGCCCCCAGTCAGCGAAGCCTAAACCAACGCAAACGCGCGCTTATGTACACTTATTAACTCCGTAATAAGCTTCTCGGGCACATAGGCGTCGAGACGAATTCGTCGTTTGTCCAACGTCTCTCTTGTCACGCTATGCTTATCGTCTCGGAGCGTTGTGTTGCCTCCCTCGGTACATCGTGATTGTCATCTACTCCCAAAAAGGGTATCCGCCTGCGAAAATAAGGAAGAAAAGAGAAACAAGATTTTCTTTTCTTCTTTACCCCCTCCGGTCAACAATTATTGCTTGGCCATGCCGGCCGCCGGGGTTTTCGACGAACAATAGCTGAGGAACCCGACCAAAAGATGCAGATCTGAGACAGACGGCAGGGTGCATTATACGAAAATGCTTACTCCTTAAGCACATTTGACTCAATCACCCCTCACCTTATGCCTTCGTCGGTGTGACGATCAATGACCTCCTCGCGTTGGTTTTTCGATCTCTCAAGCATTGCTTTGTGTGCTACGTGGGCCCTTCTCAGCGATCTTCATTCATTGTCTCTTCTTCCTACCTCTTCTCGATTGTGGTAAGGGCAATGGGACCACTGCCAAGAGGCTGGAAACAAGCCCCACGATTATGCACATCAACTATGCGGTCATGCCAAGTTGCTAACCTCCTGATCAGCCCCTACAACATTGTTCAAATGCCGTTTTACTTACTGAGATTGCGGGGGAGTTGCTGTCAGTTCTATTTCGAGATCTTGGCCCTGCCACACAGCCCTTCGTTGTACGTATGACATGGCTTGGCTTGGCTACGTATTCACTCCCTGGATGTCGTATTGTGCTTTGTACACCTCTCAAGGCTCCGCAAGCACGTCTCCCGATCTTCGTCATCTTCGTATTGCAGCAGCCTACCCTAACCTGCTCAAACCCGGTCGCTTTGGGGATACGACCGGCTGACCCGGCTGTAGATCTGAGTCTGTGCAACAAGCTGGCTCTCACACCCCGATGACCATTCGAACCTGTTTTTCCCCTCTCAAGAGTCAACACATAAGCCACTCACGGGCTATGGCCCGACTGAACCTGTCCGCTAGGACCACTACCTGCGCAATGACCAAGCCATGTTAGCTCATGGATTTTATTCAATGATGATTTTTTATGATTTTTCTCCCCGTAAGCTGGAACTAGATTGGCTTAGCGTTCGTTGTAATTTGGCGCTCTGTGCGGTCGAATCCTTCACTCGACCTCCGCATAACCGCCGATCCGAAGGCACCAGCGCCAGTAGCGTTGGTATTTTGTACTAGCTGTACTACTAACAGTAGACTGGTCGTGGACAACTCTGGCTAATGTCTGTCATTCGTTGTACTGAAAATGATCATGACTTTACTTGAGCCACATTCGCAATGGGCACAGTAGCCGAAGCGCTATAGAGCGCCCCGGCCATGAATATCTCACTAGTTGTAGACACAGCTCCTCGCCACCTTCCTGCTCACAATGGTTTCTACCGCTAGTTTAGAAGCGAAAACTCTTCTAGATCTTGAAAATGGATCCAACAGCTGCTATTTTGATCTCCTAGACAGTAATTACCGCCTGCCATCATCACGTTGTAGAAAAGCTTGCGTATAAGCTGAAGTAAATAGTACCTATGGATGAAGACACTTATCTGTCGGAATTAGGAGTGTAGACGGCGACCGAGTTCAACTAGTACTAGTTGGTATCTAAACTAGAAATAGTAGCGACTATTCAGACATCAATGCAGGCTGTGTTCCGGCCTATGCATCGTTCGTAGGAGACGTAGGTGCGCGAGTGTTGTGAAAAAAAAAGGGTGAAGCACCGACAGTCGCGTGGCGCAATTAGCCAACATATTTATAATCACCAAAAAGGGAAAGTCGATGAATCAACTATCGAACCACGCAAGATAGTCCAAAAATAAGTAGCCCGGTGCTTGATACAGCTCGTAATATCTGACAATTCTAGTAATCAAGGACAGGCCACAAACATGCATCTAGGGACTCGATGTCCAAGTCGTGATGAGCATACAACTACAGGTTCTCGTGATGCATGAAGTTGGTATAGGTACATTGTTGGATCTCTTTGGTCCACTACTGTAGAATAGTTCAAAATGCTCTTGACACGACATGCATTTCGCAAGGGGCCTCCTGACATTGTATATCTTTATATCATTAGGCCGTACGAAGTTGCACCACGTCCTCGCGAATTCTACGCAAAAAGTAGGTGAAAGCTTCTTCTACGAGATTACAATCTTTCAAACTATATCATAGTTTCTGATATGACCTTTTCCCATTGATGATTGAAATAGATTAAGTCTCGGGGTGCTCTTGCTCAATACCAGTAGTTTGATACCACCAACGCCTTGTCTTCTCACAAAGATCAAACGTGGTCTCAAGTGCAATTTCCTTTAAAACACACTTTTGAACACTTTGAATGTATCGTATCCTACGGATCAAACCTACCCGGATTCACCGAAAGTATTAATCAAAACATCTGACGGGCTTTCAAGTGTTGTTGGATGACACTACTTTCCCGTACGGCAACCACGTATGCTTTAGCAGTTTTCAGATCAGGTATGCGAGCCCTTGAAATACTACGAGTATGACTCATGGCCAAATAGCATATTGAATTTCTAGTGACTTCGTAATTGAGCAGATTAGCGAGACGTATCATGAATGAGCAGAGGAAACTTGTCATCAAGATCGACTGAGAGGCCTTGGATACTGCGGCAATATGAGAAGACCACAACGATCCAATCATAGTTCCTACACAATTTCAAAGCTACTTGCAGTACTTTATCTTGTTGTGGAGGCAACTCATTTGATCATGTCCTGGTCGCTTGGCATCCGAGTGTCTAGGGTGAGTTGTTAACCGAGAAACTTTTCAACGGACTTTCGACTATTGAGCAAGCGACATATGAATAATAGCACGAGCTATGAGCACAATGTACATACAGGAACTTGCAACAGGATCGATCAGATGCACTGAGCCGAGCGTTCTCGAAGCTCATTATTCCTGTACCAGGTCGTGTACTCATCTTTCCCAATTCCACACGCAGCCCTAGCATTCACCTATCCTCCAACGTCTTCGAATTCTCTTGCCAGAAGTAACTTTTCATGCCAGCTCCCGGCGATCTGTGCGACTGATCTCGATAGATTTCCAAAACCTTAAGTTTTTTCAAAACGTGTATATTTTATCATAAGGGCAGTATCGTCACATTAAATGGTTTCGTGGTCTAGCTGGTTATGGCATCTCGTTAACAATCCAATTGACCCCGAGAAGGTCCCCGGTTCGAGCCCGGGCGAAATCACCATTTTCTTTTTGCTTTTTTGCCCTTTTTATTTTTATTGATCCCATCTTATTCTCCTCATCTTTTGGACTCTCAAAATTGTTTTCAGTGTCTCCCTTTCGACGAAATTTGTTTTGAATTAGACGGATGTGACTGCGGGAAAGAACCCTGTTTGTTTTAAGTGTAGGATCAGCGTCGCTGACAAGCTCATGCTATCCTTTTAAGCCAGAGCTGCGATACTTGACTACTGCAAGTACATATTTTGCCACCACTTTGATTTCCATATCACGGTAACAAGGGATGTTTCTTCTGCTCGTTTTGGGTCGCCAAACCTGTCAGTTCTAACTAACCCGACAGGCGGGGTCGTTGTTATAACCCGACAAGGGAAGGAAGCCCACATCTTCTCATAACCCTGGGGATTTTACCACAATGGAGTCTCCACCATGCTCCGACAACAAGGTCTTAAGTCGGATCACCGTGCTTACTTCATCGACTCATACTCATCCATCGAGTCAAATTCTTACTACGCGGGCTTAGTAGGCGACGTGGCTCTCTCTGGTCAAAGCACGATGTTAGCCGCGATTCCCGACAGAATGGGCTTATCATGGATAGACCCTTTCTACTTCTCACCGACTCTTTGCCAAAAATGGTGTTTACGCCACAAAGTGTCAAGTCACTCCAGTGATTTCCTAATCCGTTGAGATGATTCTCGACTTAGCCATTGTCACTTCAGCTCACTATGTACGGATTGACCAAAGAGGACTAATACTATGCAACTCACGAAAATTGCTTTTGTCACGCGCAGTGGGTTGACAGGGATTTGTTCTTTCTCTTTTGTAATCATATGGGACCCGCCAATGCTGCGAGGTTTCCTCTCGCCATAAGCGAGTTACTCTGCGAGAAAGAGAAGTATCTTGGGGAACCCCCCCCTGTTAGATCAGCGCGATCTGCTGCTGTTCCACCATCGAGCAGAAGCGAGGTTTGTCGTTTATGCCAACAGCGGAGGGACCCCTCCTTCGTCCTCCACTGTTTCTCACCGCGATGCTAGCCATAAGAAGAATAAAGCCTGCGCATGGCTAGGCTAGACG
Organism: Ramularia coccinea; assembly: GCA_013461505.1. Taxonomy (NCBI): domain Eukaryota; kingdom Fungi; phylum Ascomycota; class Dothideomycetes; order Mycosphaerellales; family Mycosphaerellaceae; genus Ramularia; species Ramularia coccinea. The sequence goes on from JABNMW010000009.1 coordinate 715,866, forward strand.
GGGCTGCGCAGTTCGCTTCTGACGTGGATGCGGCCGTTATCGCTTCTCAGTAGGCACGTCTGCGTGTGGTTCGCATTGGTACAATCTAGCCTACCTAACCTAACCCCCCCAACTAGACTAGTGGTGGGCTATGCAGGACGCACCTATTTCTGACATGGGTTGTGTAAGTGACAAGTCACGATTCCCAAGTGATCTAGGCAGTATTCACTCGCTCGCGCTTATGTGGTGCTTGCTGGTGTATGCGAGCCCGCATGATGGTGGCTGTCTACTTCAAGGTACATGAGCACGTAGAGAAGCAAGTCTCGTAAAAAGATACTGGGTATGAGGTGAAATGGTGGGAGGTACGCCTTGCGATTCCGCACTACTTGTGCCTCAAGCTAGGGCCGAGCCGGCCTAAGCGCCTAGGCAAGACGACCTGCTTAGAGTTCCATTGCTAAGCAACTGCCGGGCTGTTGTAAAGTCCCTGGGCGTTGAATTCTTTGTACACGTAATCGCACTGACGGCAGACGACAGTGGTTGTCGTACGAAGAAGTCATCTCTTTGTAATTAGCATTTGCAGAAACCCAGATTGGTCCAAGCAGATGCCCTTTCCCTTGCCCTGCTTTGTGGATATGCTTTAATATTAGACTGCCAGTCGTCTCAGGCCCCCCTTGGCGCTTGGCATTGACATTCACCTCGGCTTATTTCCCACGTGGTTGGGATTTCCATCCCATTTTACACAAGACATATATATCAGACACGATGAAGCTATAGTTGTAGAACGGGGTATATTTTGATTTGAATATAGGCCACCCATGCTTGTGGGCATTATGAACTCCCTAATTAATGAATAGTGTATGCAAATAAAAAATTGGCAGAAGAGACTGAGGATTGGTGGTTGAAAATGAATGACAAAGGCTTGCTATGATGATGATCGCTGGAAAATGATTCGCTTGAAAAGGACGACTATGCAAGAGCCCAATGATTGATGGGGTGATGATGCTTCGGTTGCTCTTCGTCGTAGACGAGAGCATGTTTCGACGCAGAACTGGAGAAAAAAAAAAGCAGGGAAGAAGAATGAGTCGAGATTTGAAAAAGCCAAAAGAAGAAGAAAAAATCATTGCTCGCTTTTCGGTGTCGTGGCTTTCATGTCTTCAAAGAACTGGCCTATCCGGTGCTCGAACGGCGCAAGGGGATGCTCCTCGCCCAGGCCGAGGTCGGTGAGCTTGTATCGCGGGTTTGTCGTGTGCATGGCCATGTAGCCGCGGACGCTGTCGTTCCATGACTGTTCGTACTTTCCGCGTCCTTTGAGAATCTTGGCGATTCGTGACCAGGCTGCAATGGCTTCCTTGTTGACTTCTTGGAGCTCTACCATGATGGGCTGGCCTGAGCACTGGGCACGGTTGTGGAGGAAGTTGCGGTCGTCGCCGCCGAGCTCCTCTTTGTAGAATCTGGTTGATAATCGGTTAGTTTCAAGGTTTCTGAAAGGAAAGAAAAAGGACAGTGTCTTTCGTTGCAACGTACGATAGCACATCATTGGAGATGTCGATGAAGCGAGCCATGTCAGGAATGGCCTCGAGAACGGCGCCAACGTCGGGGTACTGCTCCTTGGGATAGCAAAAGACGGCGTAGGCAACATTCATGCCGGACATGTCGCGGTAGAAATCGGGGAACTTGATGCCAGCGCGGGTGACGGGCATGTTCTGGAACCCGTCGTGGCGCTCGAGCAGGTTGCTGGTCAGGAACTTGAGCACGGAGAGCTGCAGCATGTTGGCCATGACCGGATCGAAGTGGTCGTGCGCCTCGCGGATCAGCTCGGCGATACCCTCGAGGAGGTTGTTGGGCTGCGGCTCTCCACGGAAGAACCTCTGGTGGAAGAGGAGGGCTTCCTCGACCATCTCGTTGTCTTGGCCGACAATGTCGTCGTACTGTACGACTAGCCATGTGAAGAGGCCGACGTAGCCTTGCACTTGGACTGGATGATTGGGGTGTGCCAGCTGTGTTGTCACGGTTAGCTACTCTCCCGTTATAAGGTCAGGAAAAGAACCTACCAATCCCTCAGCATAGCCCAGGCGAAAGCCCTTGGCGGATATAGGAGTATCGAGTGGCACTCCAATCTCAATGGCCCTCTTGTGCATGTAGTTCAACAGAGCCTCCACGGACTCGGCCTCGAGTTTCGGAGCCCCCGGATACCGCAGGTGCTTTAGCATTTCCGAGCAGACTGGCTGGCACATCTTTGCAAGTCGTTGAGGTTCAGCAAGGGGACACGGCTCAAGCTGTATCCGGTTGCTGGTGAAGATGGCCCATATGGACCGCAGCAGTCTCCGCCATTGTGAAGAAGTGTTGTAGAGGCCGAGGCTGTTCATGATGCTGGACTTGCTCGGTAAAGGATTCCGGCCCTTAGTTCTAGACTGACGGACACAGTAGATCACAGACAGGGTCTATGTGGACAGGAATGGTTTAGCTGGGCCTGGAATGGGTCGAAGGGTAGCGGAGTAGTGACACGAGTCAAGAACATGGAAGGGACGAAACAAAGAAGGAGAGGAAAAAAAAGGAAAGACTCTTAGACTATAAATGGAAATGAGCGGGAATCTGGGGACGCCTTAGGACGACACTAGCATGGGGGTTGGCATCATAATCATTGATAAGTCTAACTTTACGACCGGACCACTGCGGGTAAGGTGTCTTGGCTGATAATCAGTGGCCCCATCCCATCCCGTCTCCGTCGATGGAGCTATGCGGGCATCGATACCACCGTGATCCCCGACATGAACGGGTACAAGAGTACTCGAGAGTACATTGAGCCATAGTACGGTGATGGTGGGAAGGCAACGAGACAGCAGAGACGACAAGTGGATATGGGCAAAGCCATGGACGGACGTGGGCCCCATCATATGCACTACGGTGTACCGGATGGAGCAAGTTCATCGCGAGTATGGTGCGGGTACGAGGACGGGAGGCAGATTGGGATGGTGCCCGGGCTCACGATGACACGCAGCTCGCCGTTGCATCTAGCCACGCTATGAGCTAAACCTTGAGAAGTACACATGATGGAGTACATGGGGATACTGCGCATTCTCCCTGTAATAGCAAGTAGGTAATAGGCCATGCGGTGGTGGCGGTGCGTCGAGGCCAGCCCAGTTTATTCACCAGAAAGCGGCAGGTGTGAGCCCCCCGAAAGAGCCGGCCTGGTCGGTGGTGATGCACAGGCCCATGGGTGTCATTTATCTTCCGGCACAGGTTGTTACGGAGAATATGAGGGTATACATAAGATATCGGGAGACAATGCGCACTTGGGGGAGGACAGGGGGACAACGTGCTAGCGCCAACATACAGTATGATTATCGATGGAGTCTTCCGAGGAGAGCGAGCATTTTTTTTTTCTTTTTTGAGTGGAATGGTGGAACCCATGGAATGATTGCCCTTGGCTTCTTGATAACTCTTCACTGGACTAATCTCGGGAAGCGTAGAAGCTATGGTTGCGGATGTGGATTTGCATGTTTGGTAGAAAAAGAAGGGAACTATGGAAAGAAATGGATCTACGAAAGATTAGTACAATTGGGACCTATCTTATGATCAACTCGAAAACGGGCAATCTATGATTGTTTTTTTTTTTTTTTTTTGCCACTCTTTCTCCGGGACCGAAGTAACAGTAACAGACTTCCTTCAACCCGGAGTTGCGGGTATTGCGAGCACTCGTAGAAGACCGGACAGCATTATCTCTACGGCGTACCCTGTGCACAGCCCTAGTAGGTGCATGCATATAAGCCAGGTATGTGCGCTCAATGATTCCACGTACAGAGTAGAGGTCAAGTCACTAATTAGTTGTACAATGGATAGTGCTAGGCATGATCCGGACTAGCATGTATGAAACTCAAGGCAGCGAGCATGTGGAGAAAGGGAGCGGGTTTTGGGGGCTAAGCGAGATTGACAAGTCTTGTGGTCATAATCCTACTTGCACTGCTACTCCGTAATTCTGTCTGTGCGATTCCATTCTCGTACGAGTCACGGACAGAAAGAAGAGAGTGATAGGCTGATAGGCGTGTTGGGTACGGAGTAGAGCAGAGGTTGGCCCCGGTTTTCTCGTCGCAGTATTACAACTTGAAGTAGCTGCGCATTACGGAGTAATATGGATTGATGATTGCTCGAGGCGGTCCCTGTTTAACACGGGGTCCACCGCTATCGATCACAAATTGTCTTGTAAGCCGCTGCCATTTCCTGAAACGGGGATGCACCCCCGAAAGTCTGAGTCTGCGTCTGGTGTATATAGTTATTTTTCTTGTCTATTGATCCCACAGAGCGGTGGCTCAGTCCCAGGCCGCAAAGGGGGCGAAAAGGTACATGGTAGTAATATCCGTAGAAAGGGGGGCGTTGGGGATAGGATAATAAGTTGGAAGTTGGCAAAAACAGCGGAGCAAAGTTGCGATGTTTCTTGGTTGGCAGTCTAGTCTTTGGATGGTTTAGTTCGAGGCAGAGACAGCGTGTAAGTCCAGGGGTATGCGAGGTGCGGGAAACGCTAGCAGGACCGGATAGGGCGCTAACATTAACAACTCATACGAAATGGATGGGTTAGTTCCTTGTTAGCCTCACACGCTCTCTTTCTCTTTCTCTCTTTATTGACTTTGTCCGACCCTGCCTTGTGCGGTTGGTTGTTGTCTATTGATGCATTGTGTGTACAGACATAAGGCACTATTTGATACCATTTATTAGTAGTACTATGTATAAGGAGTAAGTACTCCCATACTTGACAAACAGAAACGGATATGTGGATACCAAGACGGACCAACCGTCGGTTAGGCTTGGCGTCTGAGAAGCCAAATTCCAAGCCAATCCAAGCCCACCCAAGTCCCTACCCCTGGTCAGTGTCAACCCATGCGACCAACCATGGGCGACCACGGCCGTAGCTTTTTGCATTGGCTTAGCGTTGGCATCCAGGGTCCTCGCCATGTGCGACGGTCGAGCGTGGGCGCCACTGCGAGCCATCCCCATCATGCCAGAGTTACATTGGTCTTCCCTCCCTGCCTTGTCTTGTCGTGTCCAGGCCAAGTCATCCCACACCAACACCGCAACACGACCGGCTCGGACCACGCGATGATTACATGTACAACTACAAGTACAAGTACTAACTGTACTCGTCCGTCCCCGGCCTCGTTCACCTGCAATCTGGCAGCTCAAGTGGGCAGCAATGTGCGCCCCCCAATGCCATCCCCCTCCCCCCCCTCCTCCCATGCACGTGCCTGCAGTATCTGCAGTATCTGCGGCATCTGCGGCATCTGACTGAGAGAGACACAGCAGCCTACTCCGTACATACATAAATCTTGGTACTCTACGAACTGCGGGATGAAGTATGAATGTATACTCTCTGTCCAATATTGCAACCACATGACCACTTCCTCGGGGCCGTGGCGCTCATGCCGTGCCCCCTCGTTGCATTCGCCTTTGCATTCGCCTATGCAAAAAGCCACCAATCCATCCCCTCTCTTCCACCCGCTTCCAACGTCCCAAACCATCGGGGCCCTGCAAGCTGCGTGATGACCGTGGACAAGTACCTTACTCCGGACTAGTTGTAATTCGACCATCAATTACGTACGTACTCTGGTTCTCTACGTGACTTGTCCTTTGCGCGTTTGGCCCGCCTACTACTCTGTACCTACGGAGTTTCCCAGTAGCTTTGAAGTAGGCTCCTGTTATGTATCTGTATGGTCCCCACACCCCTGGAGGGGGATGAAGTGAAATTTCCATGGATGGGCCCTTTCATCTCGTATGAGATGAGTGATGGGGATGGGGAGGGGGTTCGTCCTTGCCTATAGTGTCTCTTATAAGTGGCGCAACGCGCACGGGAGCTAACGGCACCAACGGTCCAGGGGTGGGGGATGGAGACGAGCTACGAGCCGCTGTGGTGCCCTTTGCCTTACTCCCGTTGGGCTGGCTGGTAGTGTGTGTGTGCGAGACAGGGAAAGTCTGGATGTGTGGGAGTGTGTGAGTGTGAGACAGTGTGTGTGCTCTCATCCACGTTGGCGGTAACCCTTTTCACTCTCGAACCCGTACTCTGACACTCTGTAGAGCTAAGGCTAAGACTAAGACTAAGACTAGCACCCCAACGGGCAAACGCCAATTCAGTCATATCGACTGGTCAATGTGGCGCTTGCTTCGCCTGTTTGCCGGTTCCGAAATCCAAGACATTCAAAAAGTGATACTCCGTAGTCAATGTATGCAATGATCCTTAATACCGCCCAATCTCTGACAGACAGACAGATTGACAGACCGGACGGAGATACTGATAGATAGACGGACAACCCGGCCGGCCGACGCAAAGAATATTCTCCTAAGCTGTCCCTTTCCCTCGGGCCCTTACCTCATTATTTCCCTTCCCTTCCCTCCCTCCCCCCCCATCCCCATCCTTTTTCTTCCCCCTTAGACCCTCACCCTGGCCCTGCCTTTGGGCACCCTGACACCTCCGCTCTGAGAACCCTGTGTGCTGAGTTTTTGGGGCCGCCAAGGGGTAAGGAATTCCAGAAGCCTCAGCAGAAAGAACGGAACAAGAGCCAGAGAGAGAGAGAAGAGAGAGAGAGAGAAACAGAGACAGTAAAAAAACAGACCATTTTTCAACAAAGCTTGATACGCTTTGGGGCAAATTTCCTCCGTTGAACCCTTCCCCCTGCCCATTAACTTATCCTGCAATAACATTTGCGCTTTCTGTCTATTTCACTCACACCTATCTCTCTCTCTTTCCCCCTCTCCTTCTTTCTCATTTTCCTCTCTCCTCTTTCATAGACATTCAGACGTTACAGGTACCAGGTATTCCCAAACGCCGACACCGCTCTCTCACCGCAAAAAGCTTTGGGGACAACAGAAGAACCAGAGTGCCAGAATCGCCGACGCAAAGAGTTCCCACTAGGTTGCTTGTCCCTGCGAGGTGTTTGTTGGTTCCCATCTTGCATAATTGCAAGCCCCCATCCAACACACAGACACGCAGGCACACACACACACACACTTTTTTTTATTAATCCTGCTTACACCTTTTCGCGGATTATTATTTTATTTTATTGCGGAGCCTAACGCGCATCCGCCTCTTACGAGTACTTACTTGTACGACCAACACGCATTTTAACGTACATACATAACGGAGTACATTCACTACCAACCGCATATTTTCCAAAAACCCCCTGCCCCGGTGGACGGATTAGGAGAAGAAGGCGAGGGGAATCCCCCGATCCGCAGAAAAAGGAGCCGGGCCACCCATCCTACGCGGCGCTCACCTCGGCTTTTTTTCTTTTTGGCAGCCACAGCCAGTACAGTACATTGAAAGAGGCGAGTCACAGTGAGAGGAGGGGCAGAAAGAAGAAGAAGCAGAGGGCCAAAAAAAAAGAAAAAGATGAGCTCCCTCGTGTATCGGAGGCTCGACCCCGCCAAGCGCGAGTTCCGCCTGTTGGAGATCAAGCCCGCACAGAACCTCAACGACCCGCTGGACTGCCGGCTAGTCACGGTACGGCTGAGTGAGGAGCCAGAGTACATTGCGCTGTCGTCGCTGTACGGGGACTCGACGGACCTGGACAAGATCTGGGTGGGCGGTCGGAATGTTACGCTGACCACCCACCAGGTGGCCGCTCTCAAGAACATCCGCGCCGTCTTCTACCCAACCATTTCCCGGCGGTTCCAGCGCAAGCCCGTCCGGACGCCGCACAGCGCCCCACGGTGGCTGAGGCAGCTGTTCGGCGTGGACAAGGAGCGGAACCGGGACCAGCTGGAGCAAAAGTCGCTGCGGGTGTGGCTGGACATGGTGTGCGTTAACCAGCGGGACGACAATGAAAAGTCACGCCAGCTGTCGGAGATGAGGACCATCTACCGGTCGGCGGAGCTGGTGGTGGGATGGCTGGGCCCCAAGATGGAGCACACAGACGCCGCCATGATGACGTTGGCCGAGATTGAGGACGCCATGCCCGCGCGCTGGGGGGACCCGGGCGACAAGGAGAAGCACCCAGAGAACTACTCGCCGGAGCACCGCTGGGCCGAGCCCATAACGCACATTTGGGCCGCGGGCCCGGATGGCGAGATACCCTTCCTCATGCCGCACTGGGTGGGCTGCAACGACTTTATGGGCAGGCCGTACTTCCAGCGTCGATGGATCCTCGAGGAGCTCGCCATGGCCCGATTCCCCACGTTCCTCATCGGCGATACCGTCGTTCCCTGGAAGCAGGTCCTGCGGCTGAACCGCATGATGGAGGAGTTCAAGTTCCGGCCCTCCAATGTTATAGCACCGGTAAGTTCACATGGGGAAAAGGGAACCCATCCCAACTCCGAACCCAGCACCAGACACCCAACCCCAATACGGTCCTGCATGCATCATTTCCTGCAAATTGTTCCGGCAGCTACAGTCTGCGTCCGCGGTCTGGGTCCAGCGACTGCGACTCGCATATGTATCATCAATATGCATATGCAGCCTTCCTGCAAGCACGTGGAACGGGCCTCCTCCTATACCCACACACCAAAGGACAGAAGCAGACGAGCCAACAGAAAACACAATGAAAAGAAAGAAAAATAAAGTGGAGAGAGATTCAACAGTACAATGAATATTCTTACTAACGTATCATAATTTTCTACTAGGAACTGGCCAATATGATTGCTGAACTGCCGCTAGAGACGGCCCACAAACTACTGGACGAGTTCGCCCGCCGTGAGGCCCTGGAGGAGGCCCAGATTCTGCAGGATGTCAGCCTCAGCAGCAAAGCAGGGTCCTCGACACGCTCAAGTACGTAAAAGATGGGCAGCATGGAAGGAAAGGGGACAAGGAAAACCGAGAGAAAGGGCCAATTTTTTTTTTTTTTTTTACGAGCAGACAAAGGACGACGAAGCGGTGTGAGATACCCGGGGCAAATGCCGTGCAGGACATGATTTTGGGGGAAAAGGAAATTAAGAAACAATGGTCGGGCCTCAGCGGAGGGTGTCATTCGGCACTTAGATGGCGAATGCCTTCCCATCTCTCAATGTGATGATTAGTCTTATTCATGTCTATTCTAGTTTTTTATTTATATATATTGTTCTTTATTTTGCTGCTTTATGCTGGGAGAGAGGATATGGCTTGGGCGGATATGACAACGCAAAAGGTATACTTTGAAAATAAAGAACCCTCTACTTTCGATGTCGGCACTTTCGACGGGTTATTTTGTTTTTGCTCTTACCACTTTACTTCCACGAGCTACGTATGTTGATATCACACACAGTCGTATTGCTTCACGCTGATCATTAATGGACCGTTCCAACGCATGATGGGCCAAACGTGCACGTTCATGGGTACTCATTTCTCCACGAGGATATTAATGTTGAACGTACTTCTACACCACTGCCGAAGTTGCAGATTTATTTTAAAACCTCCAGGCAACCACTGATGCCAGCGACCCCTTTGTAAGCGGTAGCCTGCCAGACGTTGCATCCCATCTCCATCCCATCATTTTCATTCTATACGACCAAGGACAGGGCATAAGGCAACCAGTAATAATGCTGAGACTTGGGCGAGAAGAGGGCCCGGGGGAGGCTTCATCTTCATTGTATCCTTGCTCGAATGAGGGTTACATGAACAGACTACACTCCGTCATCCCGCTCCCCCCGGAGCATTCTTATAACTTGTATCACAATTTCGCCTTATTCTGTGCCCAAAATTAAACTAAATCTCCAACGAGCTTCATCTTTTTTTTTCCCTTTCACCCTGGCATGAAACACCCGTCCACAAGCATTGTTGCACCCTCTGGAACGGCAGCACTGACCAGGCCAGCCAAGGGCAGTCAAGGTGTTGCCAATCCTTCGGCAAGGTGTCCCCCCTCCTCGTCTTTGTTCCCCTTCTCCATCCCAGGGCCCACTCTGCCCGTGCTCTTTTTTTCTTTTCTTTTTCTTCCCTGTAAACCATTCATTCCCTTGTGTTGAGGGGGACCCGCCGCCCGTCATACTAAGTCGGCGGCGCACGCACGCACGCAAACAGGGTTGTAAATGTACCTGTACAGGTACTTGTACAAGTATTCCATAGCATCGAGTCGCTAACGAATTACTGGCATCCACCACCCCGCTGTGGGTTCTTATTTGACTGAGAGCTTGGCTCTCGAACTCATTTCGCGTCTTGATTATTTGCCAGTTGACAGTTGACAGTTGACACCTAGTGATTTATTTCTGGAAAGCTTGGAGACCAATTATCAGTGCCGAGACTCCATTTGCAATCAGATTGGGATATGTTATAATCAATGTCAATATTCTACCTCCCCCCCCCCTTCCATAGGCTCCCCAGTACTCCGTAGATAGCGGACTATTCAAGTATGCCGGAGAGCACGGCCCGCGCGGTACACTAACGCACTACGACCGAAAACTTTCGGATACCAGTAGCGATTCCGGGGAGCTCCAGAACATTTATTAGTACTACTAGTTCTGCAGAGAACTTGTAAGTTTGTACTTGCAGAGAACTGCCAAGCGCCAAGAAAAGCGGCGGGCGAGCTACTGTAGCTACCAGAAGTGGAAAACAGGGTTGGGGACGCAATAGTTCTGTCCCTAATGCTCCTAATTGGCTTTTTTTTATCTTCTTGTTTTCTGTTCTTTTTCTATTTTTTCTTTTTTTTTCTTATTCCCTCGGTAATGGCTAGCGCGGGGGATGATGCAGTCTGGAGCAGTCCCGAGCAGTTTAAGCGAATTACAGGGAAAGAGTGAAATTGTCCGACTGATTGTGTGAGTATAATACGTACGAATACAAGTACTCTGTATCTTTTGCGGGACGGGGCCGGGGGGGGGGGGGGGGGTTCGTGTGCGGAGTCACGGAGCACAGGAATGCGTTCGCAAGGGCAGCCTGTCCAGGGACACAAGACACCAGACACCATGTTCCCAGTCCCGGTCCCCTGGAAGCCGTGCGGCGGCCCCCAGTCTGAGAGAGTGCAACCCAGCATCGTGGGACTCGTGTACGGAGTAGGAGAAGAGAAGAAGAGGAAAAAGAAGTCACGAGGCCCACTAACACGTCGGGGTCAATTCCGCTTTGGGAATTGCTGCCGCGATGGGGAGAATTTGGAGGATGTAAGACCTCTTTGAAGTAAGAGGCCCAGATGGATAGCTGCTGAAATTGCTCAATTTGAATCTTATCGACGGTCCAGAAATGATAAGAATGGTTCCATCTTGGAGGGTCTTGTAGCTATGCTGTCTCCCTGTCACAGGACCAGACTGGGTGGTTTGTATTTGCAGCGTAGTACTAATCAGTCCTTGTTGGTGATGATACCATATTACAGATGCCGCTTCAACCGCCGACTGTGAATAGCGGCTCCGGCTTTTGCCGTCTGACAACAACGTAATACATCCCTTCTCCCCTAGTCACGGCTCAGTTCAGTATCAAAGGCTATTGCCCAGTTTCAGAAAAAGGGAACTCAATCCTTCCAGCGAAGCAGCTTCCCCGCAAGCGAGCCTGGTCCTGGTCTTGGTCTCGACCCCATGGCTTCCGCTGTCCCATCCCACATCTGTTGCCCCGAAAATGATCAGCCATTATACGAGTCAGCCGGTGGTTGACCAGGGACGATCGTGGCTTCGTTTGATTGTATTGTGAAGCTGTGGGAACAGCAAGTCGTACGAGTGAGAAGAAGGTTGTTGTCGCATCCTTATGCCTCCTGCCTCGGGTCTCATACCGCGCGCAAGCATCGCATGGCGGCCATGATTTCATAGTCCTTGAGTCCCGCTTCATCGCCCGCCCAAACCCGCACCTCTGCCTCTTTGCCCTGCCCGTCCCTGAAGTAAGTGCTAAAGGAGGGCCAGTCCGCCCGGGGGCCCAGCCAGACGACCATGGCGGCGCTAGTCTCGGCGGTGTCGTCTCCTTCATTCGCGTTGACCTTGTCGCGGAGAGAGTTCACGTACGAGGCCACCAGTGCGGGTTGGCGCGGATAGACAAACATCAGCCCGGCGACATGCTCGTCCGCGAGGCGCGGGGAATGATTCGAGGCGCTGCTGACTGTGTGAAACGAGGGTTCGGGTAGATATTTGTTCGCGCTGGGCCGCGAGTCGGGTCGCTGCACTTCGACGCCCTCGACGCTCAGACGGATCATCGACCCAGGATTGCCAACGCCGTTGCCGTCGTCGCCAGAATCGGAGGGGATCGACTCTGCGCGGGCGATGAGTAGGGCCTCCAGAAGACCTGTGCCGCTGCCTACGGACAAGACAGTGCGCTGCTGCGGCTGCCATTCTATGGTTTTTGAGGGGCCGGTCTCGCTAAAGGTTCTGATGAGAAGGTCGAGCAGCCGGTTTGACAGACTCAGACAGCAGTCGGCATGATGGATTGGCTCGTTGTCTAGCTGCAAATCAGGCACGTTCATGACACCTGCGGGGACATTAACCAGAAAAAGTGAATGCTTATGCTTGATGCGCTGGAAGGATCTCGCTTGTTCGGTAAGGTGTATATCTGTCTGATTTGCTCGCATGCAAGTCATGAATTGATTGTGGAAAATTGTGACCCTGGTTGAAAGGACCATTTTTTTCGTCGTCTTGGATAGCCCGAGAAAACAAACGCCTCTAGTCAGGCTCGGGTAGATAGACTGTTTGCTTTCCCATATCCCATTCCCATATCCCACTTCCACAATTACAGAACAGTAACATATGTTTCACCTAGGATGGAATGTAGTTTTGAGAAACTGTTTTGATTCATGTATAAATGAGCTTGAAATGATAGTTGCAACTGGTCCGATTGATTTATTGAACAGTTAGTGTGGAATCCTCTTTTCTGAATACTATCCGACCATCTGGACTTCAATATAATTGGTATCAAATAGTGATTAATAGTGCAAATCGTATCCGTTCACTGTCGTGGGCGATTTGGCACCTAGATAAGAGACGTTTATAGAGAAGAGCGAGGGGAGAACATGGTCATCGGTAACAGCTGAGCACCTCTCGTTTATCTAGAGAGAGTTAAGCTTTCGAACTTTCCACCTCCGTCTGTATACCAGCAATCCCCAAATCAAGTCGTAAACGGGGCGAGGAACGCCAACCCCCTTTTTTTCGGCTTGTAAAACTCCCAAACGCTATCCCTTCCCAACTTGTAAAAACCAAGATCCGCCCATGCATGATTCCCAAAGGGCAATCCCATCTGAACCGCAAACAAGACTGCTGTTCGACTCTCAGTACTTTTGGAGAAAAGATTTTGTGTTTTCAAGGGCTGCGAGCTATTTGCCCTCTACCATCGGAAGCCATCCTGCGTCTCAATGATGGTGTTCAGCTGCTCGGGGTTGCGGGTATTGTCCACGCTTGTAAACGTGCTCTCATCCTCCGTTACCTCCTCCGACTCAGCCGTGTCTTCACCTCCATTGGCAACATGAACATCTCCTTGCCCAGGCTCGATATCCCCTATCATCATGTCCTGGAGAATCGAATCAGCCAAGTCGGCGCCGCCAACAGGGTACGGATCCTGCTGGGCGGACAGGTTCATCGAGGCAGTGACACTGCTCCCGAACCCTTGACTGTCTGGAACGACGAGACTGTCGTCCTGGTTGTCGAACAAAAGCTCCCCTGAACATTGAAGTCCGGAACCCTCCATCTCTATATCGACAGCATCTTCGGGATCCGAGTCGCAGTGGTACTCAAAAGCTGCCCTGTCGACGGCAAATTGGAGCTCGGGGAGTTGAGCTACGTCTTCGTCGTCTTCGGCCATGTACACCTCAAGGTCAGCCTCCTAGGACATGCCTTGGGGTGCACCGACGAGCTCAGCATCGTGGAGAATGTTGTCGGTACCCTCCGAGTATTGTGGGGAGGTGTCGAGCAGGTTAAGAAGGGAGATGGCGTCGTCTTCGTTGTCGCCGTCGGCTTGAGCGTCTTCGCCCGCGGAGCTGACATCGGAAACACTACCAGCGATGCTGTTAGGGACAGAGACTACACCGTCTGAGGAGACCAAGGTGGACTCGGCAGATGAGAGAGATACCCGTGTCATTTCACTGTCGCCTTCTGCTGCCAGTTCTGCGGCCATGTGGTCGTCGTCAATGACAACTTTGCTCCCCCCTGGCTGTTCATCAGTGATGTCTTCACAAGCAGGGGCGGAGGACTCGGCACAGGCAGGGTCTTCAGTCTCCTCGTCGTCATTATTCTCGTCGTCATCTCCATCGCTGTTGAACATGGAAATATCCTCGGTGTAGACAACAGGAGTCTCATCAGCAGGCTCCAAAAAGCCACGCGAAGCCCCAACATCCTGGAGTCTCTCACAATCCCAGATACGTAAAGCTTCTCGCTCCGCTCGACCCTCAGGAACATTCCAAGTAGGGAGCAGATCTCGGCCGATGCGGACTTCGTGTAGCAGGATGCCCTGATCACGGGCGACCTGGAGCCTCTGGTTACCCTTGGCGTAAATGTCCCTGCTCAGCAAGTTACCAAGCTGCGTGGTCATTTGGTGCTCGGACAGAATGGCCTGGAGGTGTTCATGGAGTCTCTCACGGGCGGGATCCCACTCGAACCGTGGCAGGCTTGGGAGGCAGTTGATCCCGATGGTTATGTCCTGCAGCTTCAGGCTTCGCTCTCGGGCGAATCTGAGCCGATAGTTTGCTCTCTGGATCATGTACTCGAGCAGTTTTGGCTCGAGGAGCAAGATGGGAGGACGACCGGCAAGGAACTTTTGGAGTTCTTCCTCGGAATGAGTCTTGCTCATCTTCTTTCGACGAGACTTCTCATCGATCGGTTGGAGAGGCTCCTGAGTGACTTGCTCGTCTTCATCGCTCTTCTGCAACATTTGCACTACATATAGCTTGGTTAGTTTCTCCTCGTACTTGGTTTCTTTTCGTGATGTGTTTGTGTAAAGGATTTACCACTACTATCCGGCTCAGAAACCTCGTTCGTCTGGGTAACTGCGCTTGACGTTTCATGAAGAAATACGCATTCATCCTTTTCAGAAGCCATAGCGACCGGAGATTTCATATATCTCAGTCGAGAGGTGCTTTTGGATGTCTGTTATCGGCCTTGAGGAGCATTTGCTGAGCCAAAACCAGGAGGGCAAGAGATGAGATGGAAGAAGGTCAAGAAGAAGAGATCAAATAGATCCCAGATATACACAATAACGTTCTTTCTATGTCAAGTAATAAAATCAAAGACAGTAGGAAAGAAAGAAAGAAGATATGGGGGTTTTAACCTGTTTTGTTGTGAGTTTGTGGTCAGGAGAAAATCTGAAGGTATATGTTTGGGTCTCGGTAGAGCAGAGCAGAATGACCAGAGTGGCCTCGGGGGAGGATTTAGTGGCCAAGGCACCATTAGATTGGGTTCCAAGTCGCTTTCCGACATAATGCATGTGAATCATCATAGGGTAATCAGAATTAAAATCTATTATGGACATTATAAGAACTGTTAGCCCTGCCCTGGAGCTGTTGTCAAAGCTATGCGACCTATGCCAGCTATGCCAACTATGCCACAGTCTTCCTGATAATTAGTGCTCTGCTTGGAAGGCTGACGTACACCCAGCGGTAAGTTCGTAATTCCTTACACTTGAGATTTGCATAGGAGATGCGCTTTTATCCACTGGGAATTAGGGTACTATATCAACTTCCCATGTTGCCCTCTCTGTAGAGAACTGATCATGCTCTGCGCAAGATATGGACTTCATGCTTTCGAATGTTCTCGATACCTATGCCGTATCACTGAAGCTTGTCTTTGTCTGTTTGCTGTTTGAATACATACATTTCGATTCCACAAACTAGCAGTGCCGGCAAATGCGTCTCCATCTGGTCTCCCAAACATTTCGAGTGCTTTTTGCGGGTAATATCCCCCCCTCCTACAGTACATAGCAAGTCCTTCTAGTCCCATTTATTGGTTGATTTGACTAACTTAATGTTCTTTTAGGGATTCAAGCTACACATCGAAATAAACTAGCCCAGTTGTCGAACCCGAAACGCTCCTATCTTGAGAGACTGAAGTCCACGTCTCAGCCGCTTCCTAGATTAGCAACCACGCATTCATAAACTATGGCCACGGTACGACTTGATCCCCCTACTACCGCAGACATACATGCTACCTTAATACGCCTACGAACAACACTTTCGAAATAGTCGACAGTCCTGGATTGTGTTAAATCAGGTTTGCGACTGCTTTTGGGTTTTAGCGGCGTGACTTCGACAAATAACTCCGTCCCAGTCACTCCTGGCATTTCTCGAATCAACATCAACGCGGAACGATTCGACCTCTCAAGAAACTCAGCGCTTTCTAGAATACACAGAACTAATTGGAGACACTTCTGATGCGGTAACAACTATACTAAGTAACATGATCAGCCTTGGATGATATCAAGATCTAGACATCGGTACAAAGCTGAGTTCTTTAGCAAGAAACTTCTTGCCGCGGCGTTTGAGGACATTCACAGAACTTCGTATCACCACCTTAGGTGGGCTAATATATGTTGTATTTCGTCTCTCTAATCAATCTATGCATTTCACTATGTATTTCACACTCCAGTACTTAATACGTTCCCTCTACTGATTTCGTTGACGATGAATCCAGTGACTTCCTAGCGTAGTGCTATCTCAGTAAGGGGAAAGTATATATTAGGTTTCATGAAAATACTACTGGATTACGACCTCTATTTCCTCATATAGTAATGTTATCAATAGAAGCTAGAGCTCCGAAGATTTGTGTTGATCGTTGGTTGGAAGGCTAGAATAAATCAAGACCTATAAACATTCTAGTACCCTCGAATTTCGCAATCCGTCTCTCCTCAACGCCTCATCGGGGCCTATCTTTGGGACTCTGCGAGTTATTACTCTATGATTGCGTCGAACTCGATGTCTACTCCAATAGCTAGTGGAGATGCATGGGCCAAAGCCTGTGAAGTGACAATACACAAAAAACTAACTTAATGTCTTGGGTCTATGGACCGAAGAAAAGGGGCGATGGGTTTACATAGCATCTAACATGATCGTCTTCTGATTTCGATAGCCATGAATCCTCAACATAGGACGGGAAGTATCATTACGCGAAGTAGCGAATAGCTTGTTCACACAGGGCTGTGCGGCAGGTAATCAGGGAAAGTAAAAAGCAAAGGCCACCTATAGAACCATTTGCACGGATAGTTCTTACCAATATCACACTTCGCCCATCAGGGACATTGATCCTCGAAACTTTCACGTGCTTCTCGACCCTGTCATGCTTGTGCTTTGGTCGATTCAGGCGACCGTCAGCCGTGCCAGGTACGTCTTTAAAGTCGAGCAGCGGCAACAAGCTGTACCCTCGCATCCATTTGAAACAATCGCATTCTAAATCATTGAGTCGCATTGATGTTTGTAAAAGGTAGACAATGGCCAAACACAGCCTGTCCTGAAATCTTTGCATCTATAATTGGACCGGAACGCCGTACCCATGCTGATAACCCATTCCAATCGAGTCGTTGTCGTCTCATCATCGGATATCTGAATCCTCTTGAATCTACGTCAATTTGACGTTTTGAATTATGCACCACTCCCCTTGCGCGTCAACTGAACTGGGATGCCTCTGTTTGTCGTAAACCGGGCGGCAAGAGCCGACATATGCGCATCTGGTGCACCGAAAGCCGTTCGTCATGTCATCGATGAGAATTATTGGATGTCTACGTCGGCATCCTGCTCGACCGCGTCTTCCACTGTGTTATCCTCTTCAGGTGCATCTGTGAATAGTAGTGTTAGCCGAGTTCACAATCACAGACAGTCCGTGTTGAGCTATCCTCAAGCGGAAAACGGCGAAACTAACCCTTCATTTCGACGATACCCTCAGCCTCATTCTTCCTCTGAACCGCATAGCCCATCTTCTTTTCCAGCTTGCGCTGCTTCTTGGCGCTAAGCTTCTTGCCAGGCCCGCTGTTGGGCAACAGGCCGGGCCTCGCGCCCGCGCCAGCCTGTGCCTTTGTGATTTTGTGTTTGCCGGCAAAGGACTTCTGGCGCTGCACTTTCTTAGCTGCCGAGGCACGCGCGGCCATGCGATTCCTGGACGGGCCGTTTGGGTTCTTGACGGAAGGCATGATGAACGTTGGCTCGCTTGTTCGCTGTTGTGTGCTGGTGTGGTCGAAGGTGCAAGGCTGTTGTTGTACCGGTTTCGTAGTTTTCCCGTGGTGGTTTTTTTTTTTTTTGGCCCGTCCTGCCACATCCAAAACGTCTTCGTCAAACCCCACATTCGGATTCTTACCGTGACGGCAACTGGAAGTGGGGGCTACCCTGAGCCAGGCCCCGCCGCATGCAGGTCGAATGTGGGTCACGTGGGCGCCTGCCTGTACGAGCTCTTCCGCCTCTGCAACAGCTTCTGGGTCATCTAGACTCAACATGTTTTGACAAATAAACCTCCAATCCATTGACTAAGTTGGCTTTGATTGATTGATGATTGTTACCATAATGAAATACAATTTTCTTGTCTACTATACATCTTCTTATAGTAAAAAACGGATTAATTAGGGCCACAGAGCAGTCGTCGACGGATTATTGCTGACCATCCATCATGGCGTCAATGGGTGTGTCTCGGGCTATTGCTGCTTTTTGATCGACTGTAAGAATCCATAGTGTTATGCTCGATGTCTCAGGTCAACAGCATTACTCGGCGAAAATGGCGACTAGTAGCTGGATACGTGCTTCTGTGCGGGCTGTAGCACAACCGGCCGGAAGCGGACCCCAGGTTGAACCATTCCCTTGTCAACCTTGCTAATGCCACTACCACATTCACTTCACTTCCCAGCCGAGTCTAAACGACATGCCGAAACCAGACTCTGCTTTCGGGTATCAGGGAGCTTTCTGATTATATGGATAAAACGAAGATCCCGCAATGGCGCCTGCTCCTCACTTCCTCCACTTACATCCTACTGCAAAGAGCGTCCAGTTTGACGCTCGATACTCACGATGATTCTACGCCAAGGCACTTTTCGGGTCATTTGCGCCTCGGCGGCCCTATTCGCTCTATGCCTCTTGCTCTTTTATCGTAAAGAAACGGTGTATCTCGTACCAAAAGTACACACCCATTCGCCTACCAACAGCCTAGATGAGATCAACAACCGCACTCTTGGTGTAAGCGGAAATCTTCCCGCTTAGCCGCCTGCTCCATGCTAACATAATCTTGAATACAGTTTGAAAAGATCTTTGTGGTGGGCTTGCCACGACGAACAGACCGTCGTGACCGGATGGTCATGCAAGCGGCCGTCAGCGATATCGACATTGAGTTTGTCGACGGCGTACTGGGAGATGAGGTCTTCGAGAAGGCTATCCCGACATCCCCAAAGCATGGCCGTCTTCCGCATCCTGTCGTCGGTGCCTGGCGCGCTCACATGAATGCCATGAGGGAGTAAGTTATCTATGTTTCCTGCTCTCTAGCGCCATGCTGACGATTGTTCTCTTTCTGTGCAGAATGGTCGAGCGCAACATTTCCTCAGCTCTGATTCTAGAGGACGATGTCGACTGGGATGTGCGCCTGCGACGTCAACTCCAAGATTTTGCGCGATCTTCCCGGACTCTGCTCCAACCCCTTGAAGCACATGACGGAGACTTTGGAGACGCGGTATACGCCGATACGACGTACAAGTCCAAGTCTAAGGACGCTCCAGTCCCCGAGAGTATTCCGTTCGACGATTTGCCGCCAACAATTGACCCCATGTCCTCGCCCTACGGTGATGATTGGGATGTTCTATGGGTCGGACACTGCGGGATGCAATTCCCATCTATAAAGGAGAAGGGCAGCATTCCCAAGGGCCAAGTGATCCAGCAGAACGATGACACGGTACCGGAGAAGCGATACATGTGGTCACTCAACAACCCGTTCACTTCGATCAACAAGTTCCCGCAGCATGCCCGCGCAGTGCATCATGTCCAGGAAGGTGTCTGCTCGCTCGGCTACGCAGTGTCGCAGCATGGTGCCAGGCGGCTTCTCGAAGAGATTGCGCTCAAAGATGTGAGTGCTGCGTACGACATCCTCCTGCGGTTCTTCTGCGAGGGCGCAAAGGGACGCAAGCATCACACATGTCTCACTACGGAGCCTGGCCTATTCCACCACCACCACGCAATCGGCTATAAAAGCGCCGCTAGTGATATTGGCAATCACGGCAAGGCGTTTGTGAAGCATGCTTCCACTGACGTGGTGAGGTGGAGTACCAGGCTCAACCTCGACACCATCATGGCAGGGGGGAAGATTTTTCACGACCAATATCCTAATGCCAAATGAGGAATTGCTGTTGCACCTGCAATGTGCCTTATGTTATGTTAGAGTCAAGCTGTCTCCTCAATTAAAGTCCGTTTTTGCTGGGAGTTGAAGTGCATGTTACGTGATTTGATGTTTCTAGGGCGCTTGTAGGCGTCGACTTGTTCGTTCTTCAACGAACTCTAAAGAGGCCAGAAAGGTCATTCTCGGCTACTAGTTCATATTCGAACAAAGTGAGAGCCTGTTCAATACAGTACTGGGCGTAGTCGATAGCAATGACGCGAACACACCCACATTTCAAGTTGAAGGCGTGTGTGTTTGGCGTTGACGGATCTTTCCATGGATATGCTCGGCATAAAGATGCTCAGATTCGACATTATCGGTTACGAGCTGCCATCAATTATAAACCTCGACAAAGGAGATACACTACTCGTGATCGTAGTCGCTGGGTGTTGTTTGAACATGCAGTAATAGTTGACGGGACAATCCCACATTGGGTTAGTGTTTATTGAGAGGCCAAATTGGCGATGGTCTTGTAATTACTGGGTTGAGTGAAAGAAATATTAGGGGTATCTGTAATACCCCGCTAGAGCGCCGCAGCCAATGAAAACCAACGCGTTTTTGCTCTCGCGACCCTTGAGGAGGGATCCACCAACGGTGCCGAGCCTCCCTTAATGTGCGTGGCCCAGCATCCCTGGATCTTGGGATTTGGATACCTCTGTATCGCTATTCATCTATTACCGTTTTTTGCCATTTGCAACTGCGACTACTTCCTCGACGCCGACGCCTACCGTCTCCTATTCCGCAGGCATTCACTTGCGCTGCGCCAGGGCTACCCGACCTCGACAGCCATCGATCGAACACATTTGCGACTACTCAACTTCTCCCCCCCCTGGTGACGCCACGAACGATTGCCATCACTATAGCCGGCCAGCGATCTTCACAATGGTCGCTCGTACCACGGCTGCCATGAGGCCGCCTGTACTTGCCATTCTCATTTCTTCGGGCGCTTTATTCAAGGGCGCTGTTGCTCATGATCACCATGGTGGAAGCGAAATCCCCGAAGGCGAGACCGTGTCCCTCGAACCACTCGTGCGTTTGCGACAGCAGTCATCTTGATTCCTGAATGTGGCTAACATGGATTTGGCAGGACACCACTCTATGGATTCACATCTTCATCCAGATGCTCGCCTATGGCGTGATCTTCCCGATTGGCGTAGTCTTTGGTGTATGTCGCCGTTCCGCTCAACCCCGGTCACCTGGAAATCGAGGAGCCATACTAATAGGATGACCTCTAGCTCAGCAAATCCCGCTGGCATGTTCCGACCCAGCTCCTCGGTACCGCGCTCGCCATTCTCGGTTTCTTTTTAGGCCACGCCCACGGCGGCCGCGAGTTCGTCGAGGGTAACTTCCACGCCACCTTCGCCCACGTACTCCAAATTATGCTGGTCGCCCAGGTTGTCCTCGGCCTGTATCTCAAGGGCCACTGGGAGCGCGGCATCAACGGCGCTATCCGCAAATGCATCCGACCTTGTCACTCGATCATCGGAAAGGCCATGCCTGTCGTGTCGTGGGCTCAGATGCTGTTTGGTGGTATCACGGCGCTTGGATTCTGCCAGGGTGAGCATGTTGGCCAGTGTGCTGCCCATTTCATCATGGGGAGCGCCTTTGTGGCCTACGGTATCATCCTGACCATAATCCTCATGGTTGGCCAGGTTTGGATCCGCAACACGGGTCGCTCGCAGGAATTCTACGACAGCGCCGTCATCGCCGCCTGGGGCTGCATCAACACCTTCACCGAGCACCGCTGGGGCACCGACTGGGTCAAGAACGACTGGCAGCATACCACTATGGGTGTCATCTGGTGGTGCGCCGGTCTGGCTGGCTTGCTGATGAGCCGGGACCGCGACGGGAATCCCAAGCGCAACTTCATCCCCGGCGTGGTTATCTTTCTCACCGGCTGGGCCATGTCTGCGCACCCCCAGGAGCTCATGGTCAGCGAGGCTACGCACAGCATGTTTGGTTACACCCTTATGACCGTTGGCTTGACCCGTATCATTGAGATTGCTTTTATCCTGGGAGACAAGCAGTCGCTCGACGAGAACGGCCGCACCTGGAACAGCTTCCAGTTCATCCCCATCTACGTGAGTCAAAGCCGTCCACTTGTTTTTTCCTCTCGCCGTGACGTGGTAACCTGTTGCTGACTGTTTTCTTGCTCTAGCTTTTGTACGCTGCTGGCTTTCTCTTCATGGGTGCAACTGAGGAGCAGATGAACCTCGTTGCCGGGTCCTCAATGGACCATGTGGCCTACATTCTTATTCTGTTCTCTCTGGCCTTCCTCATGTTCATATTCGCAAGTCTCCTCGTCACGATATATGACCGTCTCACAACAACGGAGGAGGACAAGGTTGTCACGAACGGATACCACTCACTGGGTGGTGGTCACAGCGTGGAGGAAGGCCGTGCTCGCGCTGCCGAGGAGTTCGAGCTGGAGGGTCTGACGAGTGACGATGAGGAGGACAACAATCATGACAACACCAACGGGAGGAGGAACCGTCGGAGCGGCGAGGGCCACAAGGCCCAGACTGAAGGCGTTGTCCTTCAGTAAAGAACTATATAAACACAGAGGCAAAAGTAAAAAAAGAGGACTTTGGTCATTGTACAGCAGCAGGATATAGAATATCGATTTGGTTTCAGAGCATGTACTTTGTATCATACTGGCGTCAAGGTGGGTCTGGGTTGGAAACTTAAGGTAGCATACTAAGCAAAAGAATCATTTGTGATGATCGTGCGATTTTCTAGCCAATTTGTCTCCTGAAGAAGGTTTCACAAGGGAGAAACGTGAAGAACTTTCGACATCGTGTCGTTGCCGCTGGTACTCACAGATTGTAGCTGCCACCCCGTTGAAAACCCGTGAGGTTCGGGGACGAGTATTACCTGGAATACCTTTTACAAATTTGTATGTATGCTCTCCATCAATCTACCCATCAACCACGTCCACCTCCGTGAACCGTAGTGCGGAACCGGTAGACTGGAAACATCAGTCTCTGCACGTTGATGACTGGGAAAACAATTCGTGACTCAGAATCATCTGCGGCATTGTTCCAAGCACGTGGAAATCGTGCGTGATTAGATTCCCCCCCAATTCTACTATAAAATACCAAAGTCCATGGGATGCCATTCTTGATAACGACTATTTGTCACATCTATCCATCTTGCGAAATCTATTCATGCCGTCGACGCTCGCATCATATGACGAAAACCGAGTCTCAGAACCGACACGTTAATCCTTTCCATCAAGATGGATCTAACTATGCTTCTCATTGGCATCTCTATCACTGCTGGAATTCATATCGTGCTCTTCGTGCTCTCCAGTTGCCTCGCTTGGATGTACTATAAGCGATTCACGCGACTTCAAGAGCGTCTCAGGAGGGATGAGCTTCGTTGGTTTGAGGATCCAGGAAGAGATATTCACGATCGTCAGATACCTCGAGAGCGACGCCAGACATTCGCGGCAAGAGCCCGGCGAGACCGACAACAGAGACGACGCCAGGAAGATCGCGAACGTCAAGAGGGAGGCGCTTTGTCGAGTATAAGCGATGAGCCCTCGAGACCGGCTCGCGGCGGGTGGCTGGAGCTGCAACCTGAGCGTGAACAGAGTGGGGGGGCCCCGTTGAGGTCGAGAGGCCACGTTGACGAGGATGATCAACGCAGTGCGCTGACATAAGATTGATGTTCCGCTGGAAGGCTTGCTACCGTAATCTTGTGGCGATTGTTCTGTTGGCATGTGTGGTAGCATAGCAGCTGATAGAATGCCGGGGGAACCAAATTGATCTCCGACGACGCGTGGTCGGTGGCCTCATCTTCAATCAATAGTGTGTTGCTCTCCCTCCTCCAGGTATGCTTGCGCAAGCTTCCAATAATTGATCGAACTGGCCTCTGAGCCCATGTTCTCGGTGAGGCACTGCCTAGCCCATCTTCAAATCGTCGCCCTCATTCTCCAGAAAATCCTTGGCCTTGGACCAAAGCTCAGCTTCCATCTCCCGCTCCACCTTGGAGCCTCGACTATTGAGCCAGCCGACGTCGAGATTGCCCAGGTTGCCCATGCCATCCGGTTTGAGAGAGGTCTTGCTTGCAGCGCTGGCAGTAGTGGACCCTGCCTCCTGTTTGGAGCCTGATGTGCTCGAGAGATTGATGATGCCTGCCTCCTCCAAAGCCATGATTTGGCGCTTCATCTTGACGTCCACGCTATGGAGGGTGTTGAGGAAAGAGTCTGTGGCGGTTTGCAGGGCCTCCTTCTGGGCTTCCTTTTGGTCGCCGGAGTCCGAAACGGGCTTGGACGGGTCTGTAGAAGACGTGGGCATGCTGACGGCGTTGAGGGCGGTGGCCGTATGATCCATTAAACGAACAATATTCTTGTCGATCTCATTGAGCTGGCGAATGTTTTCCTCTACCGTGAAAGGCTTATGTACATCAGTAGCCCCTTCATCCATGATCACATCTTTTGGAGACGCCATGATGATGATAACAGTAGCCAAGCCAGGATCAAGCTTGATTTGGACTTCGTAACTGACTGACAGTAGTCGGATAGTAGTCTGTCAGAAGTCGAAAGGTAGAAAACGAAGTCAGCTCGGCCCGTGTGCGTTTTATACCTTTGATTCACAAGGTTTGAGAGTAAAGAACATGCAGAATGGCTTTTTGCTAACGCTGGAAAGCAAGCACAGCTGTTGGAATGTTGGGATGAGAAATGGGTTGGCGGTGGTGTTGTTGATGGTGGTGAAACTTAGAGCTACCACAACGCTGCGGTGCTCGAAGGTGGCTGGGCGTTAGTGTAGGTGGGCGCACAAGGTGTGTTCGGATAATGCCCGGCCATTCAAGCTTCGCGGCAGCGCTTTCCGCCATCGTCTGCGAACCTCACTCTCAAAGTGAATTCATCACTGAATTCTCATATTTCATCAACAACATCTCGGCATGTGCGACTCTCATGCTGGTCTCATACGAAAATCGCTACTTCTCTGACTGCGCGTTCTGCCGTACAGCCTGAGCCAACAGACGCGCCCGAAAATCGTGAGCTCAGCCCATCTTCAGCCTCCATTCAAGATCGCGTGGAGCAGCCGCACAAAACATTGAGGGAAGGGGCCGACAACGGCCAAGTCTACGGACACGCAGCTGAAGAAGTGATCCTGGGTACATATTGAGGAAACAGCAGCCCATCATGTCGGGCCAGAGCACCACGCCGGTGCCTCCCCCTCCGCCGGGCGGTTTCACAGCGCAACCGCCAGCGACTTCCCCGGCCCCAACACCAGCTGCGGCGCCTGCGGCACCTGTCGGTGCTTCGAGTTCGGGCCAAGGTTCAGGGACAGGAACTTCCATGTCTAACCAGAATCTGAACCAGATTGTACGTTGCTCATTCACTTTCAGCTCTCTATTATCGCTTGCTTTTCTCCGTCTGCCCATTGCCGTTTCCCCACGCTGTTACCTGCCACTTGGAAGCGTCCCGATACCCTTTCACCAGAAGGGTGTATCTTTGTCTAAACCCTGCCACTTCAAACAAGCTATATCGAAGCCTTGTACAATCTACATTCATGTTAGCCTGAAAGTCCTTGTGAACTTCTTTCCCAAAGCTATCTGGTTCCCCTTTGTTGCTGGCACCTTGTCATCCCCCAAACCAATCCCACTGCGCCGTCGGGTATTTAAAGAGGGCGACATGGGCGACTCTAGCCCACAGGATGTTGGAATTATTCATGGACAGCTCAGGGGAATCGTTCGTACATACTTTTGAACCCCCCTCCCCCTTTCTAATCATATCTCATGGTCCACATCGTAGCTTCTTTGACTGTGAATCTCTGTCGTCGTTGAACGAGTGCTAACGAGTCTCGCAAGGTCACCGACTATCTGCTTAAGAGAGGCTTCAATCGGACAGAGGAGATTTTTAGGCAAGAGTCGAAACACTTGGGCCCAGATGGGAAACCTCTGCAGCAGCTGGCCAACATTGGGCCTAAGAAGTACGCCAAGGCATTCAATCTCCTCAATGACTGGGTTGGCAACAACTTGGATATCTACAAAGTATGTCTTGTTATGTCGCCTCGGCGAACTTGGCTAACAGATGCAGTTCGAATTGTCAAAGCTGCTATGGCCAGTGTTTGTGTACTCCTTCATCGAGCTTGTCATGAATGGGTACGGAGAAGATGCCAAGTCTTTCCTCAAGGATCTCGGTCATCACTTTGAGCCCGTACATCATGACGATCTCAAGATATTCTCCACAATCACACTTCCCCAGCATGTTACAGAGAATGCGACTACCAGGCTGTATAAGGACAACAAGTATCGCATACCTCTGAACCAGCATGCCACAGGTGATCTCTTCAATTTTTTGGAGCGGGAGTCAGAACAGGGCGGTTCGGTGATTCGTCAACTATTGGTCTCTTACTGCCAAGTCGATTCCACTTCTCGAGGTCCGGTGACACCTTTCAGCTTTGAGGCTGTATACCGTAAACAGCGAAATGTGGAACTGGATGATGTGGATATGAATGAGGGCATCCCTGGAATCAACATCGGCCTTTCCAATAAGGATGTCCTCGACCCGGCGGGTCCGCTCACTTTGGGCCCTCTGCCAATGGATGCCGACCTAAGGGACGATGTCAGGGCTGAACTCGAAGAAGAGGAGTCGAGAAACCCCACGCGAGAGAACCGCAATATGCTGGACGAGCTCGACCAGAAGATCAAGCGTGAGGATAGTACTGATGCTGCTAGTCGCGCTGAACTTCCGTTGCCCCCTTCGCGTCCTAGAGACATCATGTTGGAGATGTCGAAGCTGCGCGAGAATCGAGACCGATTCAAGGTGGAGGGCCGTACTGGAGGGGCTGGCGTACCTGTCAGCGCCTGCATGTTTACCTTCCACAACACTTTGGGAACGTAAGTGCCTATCCATCACCATTGCCTCCGAAACGGAATCACTTGAATGTGCACTAATGTTATACTCTAGTGTGGCCAGTATGGACTTCTCCGAGGATGGTGCAATGGCGGCTGTTGGGACTTCGGAATCGTACATTCGTGTTTGGTCACTTGACGGCAAGGCATTGCCTTCTATGAATCCGCACGACAAGGACCAGAAGTACAACAGCCGTAAGCTAATTGGTCACTCTGCCCCCGTCTATGACGTTCACTTCTCGGATTCGGCTTCAGGCCCGGCCTCAAAGCTATTCGGCGCCGAAGGTCGCCAAAATCCCGCCATGGACACCAGATCAAAGCTACTCCTATCAAGCTCCGCTGACGGGCACATACGATTATGGTCCTTGGAGTCTTGGGCATGCCTCTGTCTCTACAAATCTCATGATGGACCGATCTTCAGGTCGATGTGGGGACCCCACGGCCATTACTTTCTCAGTGGCGGATATGATAAAGCACTTCGTGTCTGGATGCAAGACCACGCGTCGCCGCAGAGATTACTAGTCGGTCACGACACAGCCATCTCTGCCATAACATGGCACCCTAATGGCCTGTATGTCTTCTCGGCATCAGACGAGACGGACAAGTCCATTCGCATGTGGTCTGTGGTGACTGGTTCTTGCGTCCGCGTTTTCACTGGCCACACAGAGCACATTAGCGCTCTGGAGTGTGCTCCGAACGGCAAGCTACTTGCCAGCGCTGACACTGCGGGCAGTATCATGTTCTGGGACCTGGACAAGGGCACCCGTATCAAACGGTCTCGCGGTCATGGCAAGGGCGGTGTCTGGTCCCTCAGTTTCAGTATGGAATCGAACGTCTTGGCCTCAGGCGGGCAAGATGGCACCGTTCGGTTGTGGGATGTTGAGCTCCCCGCCGATCCGCAGAAGGTAACTCAACAGGCTGGCATTGACGCGGCGGCTGCTGCGCCAGGAACAGACCCCGCTGCCGCCGCTGCCGGGGACGCGTCGCGGGTGAATGGGGCAACTGCTGGACAACCAACCAACACTAGAGCCGCGCCTGGCACACACAAGAAGAAGAGCAAGGAGGTGCAAGTGACGCCAGACCAAATCAGCGCCTTTCCAACCAAGAAAACTCCCGTCATGAAGGTCAAATTTACTAGAATGAACCTAGTTATTGTGGGAGGTTGTTATGATCCCGAGCGTTAGGGGCAAGGGGCGACAACTGGCCCAGAATGGCTGGCTTGGCAACCGAAGAGCATCTTTAAGCCATCGAGTGAGGATGATGACGAAGAGCCGAGAGATGAGGGTGAAAAAGAAACGGACTAATGAATCCGTTGCGTCTTGGATTGAGGCTGAAAGAGAATATTATCAAGGGCAGAGGGTCCTCATATTTATGAACGGGGGTCATGGAACAGTCGGTTTTGTTTACCAGTGGCTTTTGTCTTGCCATCGGCGCTCTGGAGTTCCAGGCTTTAGTTTAATAAGATGCCTCAGGGGCAGCTTGCATAGACTCATTCCCACTCACTGTCTGAATGCAATATTCACTGAGTCATAATCAACATTCTTGTCAATGTGAACGCTTAAAAAATCCGATGTGATACGAAAACAAGACGTTGGAAAGTACTTTCAAATAAGGTATTAAAGTATGAAGGCTGCTGTTACTGCAGCCTGAGAGAGGCGTAAGTAACGGTCTAAGTCGCAGGTGGGGCAATCTGTTGTGCTCTCGGCGAGTCCACGCAATTGGCCGGGGACAAGCCACCACTGACGTTAGCTGGCAGCTGGAAACACATGCCACCCCGACTGCCTGCAGCATCCCCAAGCTCTCTTTCGCCGCGCGACATCTCACCAACCCTCCAATCGATCGCTTTCCCTTCGACATAGCTGCTCCAAACGAGCAGAATATCTTCACCATGGACGTCGAAGAGTCACCCTGGGCCGACTCGAAGCAGCCCACCTCTCAAGATGACCCGACTGCCTCTCAATCGACTGACACCAGCACCGCCGCCACTTCCTCCTCGCAGCCTGCAGCCTCGTCTGGCAGCCGCCCATCACGCGGACCCCGTCGTCTTGTCGCTCAACCCACACGTCTCGAAGCTGTAGACGATCCTCTCGGCCCGCTGGGAGGCGGCCCCATTGCTGGGGGGGATGGCGCATCACCGGAGGACGATGGAGCTACTCCTCCAGTCCCGCCGCAGAAGGAGCAGATGGTGATCAGAACCACCATGTCAGGCGGCCAGCAACAGCAACAGGCACGGCGCGCGGCTGATCCTCATCGCCTCGACGACGATGATGACAACGACAGCGAGGGGCAGCGAGGGCCTCGGGCGCCGCCACCGGTAGAGGCAGCGAGGCCCAGTGGCCTGCGGAGCAGTACGCAGCCCAGCGTTAGTGTCGAGCAGGCTGCGAAACCAAGCTTCCAGATTTACGTTGGCGACCCTGTCAAGATTGGCGACTTGACAAGCTCACATATCGTTTACTCCGTTCGGACCAAGGTACGCTAGAACACGAGTGATAGGCCATGTCCGAATCCAAGAGCTGACAAGAGTGATAAGACTACATCTAAGGCGTATAAGCAATCCGAATTTGAGGTCAAACGCCGATACCGAGACTTCCTCTGGCTCTACAATACCCTCCACTCCAACAACCCTGGTTTTGTGGTACCTCCTCCGCCGGAGAAACAGGCTGTGGGACGCTTCGATAGTAACTTTGTCGAGAGCCGACGCGCGGCGCTGGAGAAGATGCTCAACAAAACGGCCAGTCACCCGACACTGCAGCATGACGGCGACTTGAAGCTCTTCTTGGAGAGCGAGTCATTCAACGTTGACGTCAAGCACAAGGAGAGGAGGGACCCTCTGCCTACAGAGAGCAAGGGGGTGCTAGGGTCCCTGGGGATCAATGTCGGCAGCAGCAACAAGTTTGTGGAACAAGACGATTGGTTCCACGATCGCAAAGTCTACCTTGATGCGCTTGAGAACCAGCTCAAAGGCCTACTCAAGGCCATGGATACCATGGTCGGTCAGCGCAAGATGATGGCCGAGGCAGCCGGTGACTTCTCTGCTTCGCTACACGCACTTTCCACAGTGGAGCTGTCGCCATCGCTCTCCGGGCCTCTAGATGCTCTGTCGGATCTGCAATTGACCATCCGAGATGTTTACGACCGTCAGGCGCAGCAGGACATGTTGACTTTTGGTATCATTATTGAAGAGTATATTCGTCTCATCGGTTCAGTCAAGCAAGCCTTTACACAGCGTCAAAAGGGCTTCCTCGCTTGGCAGCAGGCCGACAATGAATTGCAGAAGAAGAAGACTACGCAAGACAAACTCCTCCGTCAGGGCAAGAGTCAACAAGACCGTTTAAACCAGATGAGCGCAGAGGTTACAGAGACAGAGCGGAAGGTGCATCAAGCTAGACTTCTCTTTGAGGAGATGGGCAGGTCGATGAGGACTGAGCTAGACAGGTTCGAAAAGGAGAAGGTTGAGGAATTCAAGAGCGGCGTCGAGACGTTCTTAGAAAGTGCTGTGGAGGCGCAGAAAGAGGCAAGTCAAGATTCGTAGCCTCTTTGTCGCAAGTCGTTGTTTGCTAACCAGTAATAGTTGATCGAGAAGTGGGAGACGTTCCTCATGCAGCTGGATGCCGAGGATGACGAGTCGGTCTTCTACAAGCCACCCGTATACCAGCCTGACCAGACCAAGGTTCCTGGCAACACGGCTGTAGACCAAGCGCGAGCGCGACTTCACGAGGATTCGGATTAGGCTCTATAATTCACAAAGGTGTTGAATGAGGCGCATCGACGTAGCACGCAGTTTTCTGAGCCTTGCGTCTGCAGTTGTTGTTTGTTCTATTTTTACATACAAAGCCCACGGGTTGCGTGCCTCTTGACAGAATGTTGTACATAGTGAGACCCTTTCCCTCAACCTCAAAGACGGACGTTCCTCATCTATGGAAATCGCGCCCACGTATTCATACAATCCCCATCCTCACTCTGTGACTTTCGCTCCTCCTTTTTAGTAGTAGTAGTAGCCCTACTTATTTCTTCTTGCCTTTTCCTGCTGCCGGAGCTGGCGCCGCCTTTTCTTGCATCTCCCGCGAGATATCCGGCGCGTACGACGAGATCAAGTCTCCATATCCTCCATCCGATGCACCCTCTGCTGCGCCTTCCTCGCCCTCCGCCTCCTGCTGGTCGAAGCCGCGACCGAACCTCTCACGGAAGGCGGCAAGCTTACCAGCCTCGTCAACCTCCACGTTCTTGAGCGTACGCTCCGAGGGCTGCCACAGCAGAGTGTTGCGCGAGTCCTTGTTGGCTTTGTGAAGCGCCTGGGGTGACGTGGTGCGCACCGTGTACGAAGAACCGTCGGAAAGCTGGACGAGCTGTGTGAAGGTGTACGGTCGGCGCGGGCGGGCAATGTATGTTGCGTGACGAGCTTGAGTGGCGGTTTGGGAGGCGATGCGCGATGGGCAGACGTGGTGCGAGGTTGTGCTTGACCCTGCTGCTGCTGTGCGGGAGAGGATGGTGGAAGCGCGAGTCGGCGCGAGGGTTAAGGGGGAGGGGAGTTTCCCCATGGTGGCTGCGTAGGGGTGCTTTCTTTGTAGATGTAGCTAAAATCTTGTCCCTCGGGGTGAAGATGAGGAGGCCCGGTCCAAGGTCGCGAAATTTGGTGTCAATCGTTCGTTCGATGGTCGTGACGGGAGGTTGAAGCTGCCAGTTGGGAGGTTTTGAGGTTTTGCCCAAGAAAAATTGGGGCACTTCCCTTCGCTGCGCCAAGACTTTGATAGATCCGAATGACATTTTATCGATAAGGATTTTCTACCTCATCGGTCGTCCGCGCATACTTTCCGAGCACCGAGCGAGCTCCTACCTTCCGGAAACATCAAGCGCAATCCAGCTGCTGTTCGCGTGTGGGACAGCGGATTCTTCACAGAACTGTGATATGCGATGATGCAGAGTTGCTCAGCGGTGCGAGTCGCGCCGTTGGGCTGCCGACGCGCTGGAGCAGCCTGCCAAGTCCCGAAAAGATGGCTTTGCGCCGAGACGAGATCGAAGCCCTTGACGTCTACATTACAATCAAAGCCCCTACATAATAGATCTTCTCCAAGTTGCTCGAGATTTGTCAAATCTTTCAATCAGAACTGTGAGCATTTTTCAAGGCCAGCTACCAGTCGATCGTGAAAACTAACACAGAGCTAGCTCCACCATCAAGACGTCTCTATTCCTCCGACGCCCCCTCTATCGCCCAAGCCTCCTATATCGACGATGGCGCATTCGAGCCGCTACCTGAGCGATTCCGGTCGGCTATGCGACAACTCACTCATCCGGTGGTCGTGCTGACAGCATCGGACGGAGCACAACATCTCCGCGCCATTACCATGTCGTCCTTCACCTCTCTCGCCCTCTCACCCACGCCGCTCGTTACCTTCAACGTCGCAGTGCCCAGTCGGTCTTTCGACGCACTATCCCACAGTGGCGAGTTTAATATTCATATCCTGGCATCCGATAAGCATGGCGCGAGCCTGGCGGACCAATTTACGAAAGGAAACGCCGACGGCGTCTTCGACGATGTGGACTACGTGAACGCGGCGTCTGGGCCAGTATTGGAAGGGGAGGGCGTGTTGTACGTGCTGAGATGTAGGCTTGCCGTGGACGATGCGCCCACGAAGGGATTGATACGGGTGAGAGACCATGTCATTGTGGTGGCAGAGGTCTTGGAAATGATACCTGGGTTAGGCGGGCAGGAGTTTGGGCTGGCATATACGGATCGGGCATATAGACGGGTTGGGGATACAATCAGGAAGCACGAATACTGAGTCTCGCGAGAAGACTTATTTGTATCATATTACTGGATTTTAGGAATATCTTGTACTACTACCACACATAGTCATTCTAAAGGCATCACTTCCCCGGTAGTTGGAGCTAGCAGTGCTGGGCTTCTCACCGACTAGATTTGTTGGACCATTCACCAAGAGCTGGCACTACGAAGAAAGCGGGCAAGGAAGTCAGGTGACACACGAGAAACGGAAAATAAGAAAAAGTAATTACATTGACACTATCAACTTGAAAGAACGAAGTTCAAGCAATGTTAAGAAGCAAAGCCCCACCTTGAATGGTAAATGGTGAAGACGGTCACTGCCGGGAAGGGGGAAACATTGCCCCGCCAGACAGTCCCCATTCTGTGCCTGCCAGTGGTGAATGGGCATGGGCCGCATAATTGACGTCGGTGTCAGGGCAAGCAGATTGCGCTGGCCAACATTCTTGAATTGGGTTTGCGGAGCGGCGCGCCCCCAGCTTTTGCAATCACCAGCCAAAATCGACGTTCTAATCTTGATACGGTATTCACGTTGGCAACGACACACTCGATACTCTATACTTACCTTCGCGCGTCCGTCCCGCCAGCTTGTTGTGACCCCCCTCTGCGCCCTGAATATACACACCGACCATCCCACAACCCCTCCGTTCGAAGGACCCGCCCGCCTCACGACTTTGCCGCTCTTTTTCCAAAGCTCACCAGTCGCAGCCGATCTTGCAAGCGCATCCAGCCGTGAGCTTCTATCCGGTGGCTGCTAGCCTTGAAGTAATTGCATGCCGACGGGCCGTCATCTACTCCCATTATGGCCTCAGCATTGACGAGTCGCCAAGCTGAAGAGCTGTACGTTTGATACCTAGATCAAAGCTCTGTCCAAATCTGACTGACTTTTTTTTTTACCAGACATAAGTCTATTATTGCCTACCTGACGGCCAACAATTTGCCAGAAGCAGCGGCCGCGCTTCGGAACGAAATAAGTCTCACGGAAGAAGCATTCGACCCAGCGACAGCCAAAAAGTATGAGACGTTGCTAGAAAAGAAGTGGACGAGCGTCGTCCGTCTTCAGAAGAAGGCATGTGATTGGGAATCCTATGCAGACAACCCCGACATGAGCAGGTCTAACCGAGCTCTGCACTCTAGATCATGGACCTTGAGTCCCGGAATGGCGCTCTACAATCCGAACTCGACAACCTGACCCCCTCTGCTCTTTCGAAGCGTAATAAGGATCCGGCATCCTGGCTACCCAGACACCCTCCGAAGCATGTGCTCGAATCCCACAGGAACGTTGTAAATTGCGTTGCCTTTCATCCAGTCTTTTCTTCCGTAGCGACGGGCTCCGATGATTATACAATCAAGATTTGGGACTGGGAAGAGGGCGAGGTAGAGAAAACCATCAAGGGCCACACAAGAGCGGTGCTGGACGTCGACTTTGGAGGACCCAAGGGAGGAACGCTTCTAGCTTCCTGTAGCTCCGATCTGAAGATCAAGTTGTGGGACCCAAGTGACGACTACAAGAATATCAGGACACTGCCCGGTCACGACCATAGTGTCAGTGCTGTTCGGTTTATTCCATCATCTGGTAACCTGCTTGTCAGTGCTAGTCGAGACAAGACGCTCAAAATCTGGGATATCACTACTGGGTACTGCGTAAGGACATTGGAAGGGCATGCTGGCTGGGTACGAGACGTATCGCCATCTTATGATGGCAGGTTTCTCTTTTCAACAGGCGACGACCAGACGGGACGATTGTGGGACATTTCTACCCAGACGCCAGAAACGAAGGTCACCATGATTGGACACGAGCACGTTAACGAGTGCTGTGCGCTCGCTCCACCCGCCTCCTATCAATACCTTGCACCGTTGGCCGGACTCAAGAAGCCGCCACCAGCTACGAGCCCCGCTGAGTTCATGGCCACCGGATCAAGAGACAAGACAATCAAGCTGTGGGACTCTCGCGGGACATGCTTGAAGACCCTTGTGGGTCATGACAACTGGGTCAGGGCACTGGTGTTCCACCCGGGTGGCAAGTACCTGATCTCGGTATCGGACGATAAATCTCTGCGTGCATGGGATCTGAGCCAGGAAGGAAAATGTGTCAAGGTTCTGGCCGACTCGCACGAGCATTTTATTGCGTCCGTGCGGTGGGCTCCCACCGTCATCAAGGCGGCGGAGGAAGCAAAGGATGGTCCGAACGGTGATGCCAACGGGACCCCGAGCAAGGCGCCGGCGGCACCAGCACCGGAAACTCAAATACGTTGTGTCATTGCGACAGTGGGCGTGGATTGGAAGTTGAGGATATTCGCCAACTAGCATCGCCAGGGAAGGGGGCCTTGTTGTTTTGGGAGTTGAAAGCCATCTATTTTATTACGCAGAGAACTTAGAAGCGTGAGAAATGTTTCTCTTGATATTTACTGGACGACTTGATGAAGGTCGTGATGTTTCAATTCTAGAGTGAAAAGCGCAAAGGTGGGCCATCAAGAGGAGTTTTTGAGCATAAATCTGGTATTTATAATCAGTACTACTTCTTCGAGACGTCTCGAGTAGGCCATGCATTGGTTTGAGAGCGTGTTGTTGTTTAGGGATGGGACAGTTAGATACCCTGGGAGATATCGACGCTACAATCATGGTATCACTGATTACCTTACCTTGGGTACAGTATAAGCCTTATGTATTATGCTCCTTTCTGTTCTTCGCTTCCATACAATAAATCTGTACTTATGGTTGCGGTGAGTTTGAGTGCTTGCATGCAATGGCTAATGCAATCAAGATTGTGCAAATCTGATGTCAACTTCTCGGGTCAGCAGGTTTGTACGTGCGATTGCTTCAAGGTAAGTCTCAACAATTCCATCATTATAGGGCCCAATAAATGTCATAGAGCCCCTCGTAAACCGTGTCAGCAGCTTTCAATATAGACAGGTCCTTGCAGTAGTTATTCTTGAGCAGCAAACAATACGGGCGGTCAGCACAGGGTAGGACTGTTAATTCTTTACGAAATAGGCGTCCTCCATAGGGCACGCTGATGTCTCCAAATGGGGACCCTGGGTGCATGGTCCATCCTGCCTTAGAGCCTAACCTGATTGGGATTCTCTGGGGTCGCCTCATTCCTGGCCCGCAGCCTCGTCAAGTCTAGGTACGTATCTTGTTTTCCCGCTGGTGGTTGATTTGGTGGGACAAAGGCAAAGGCGGTCACCGAAGATGCGGGTCAGCGAGGGGAGACAAAGCCATTGAGTGCCTTGCTCGAAGGCAATACGCTTGGACGACCACCATTACGATGACCGTATGTTTCAAGGATAGCCATGTCTTTTATTCCAGACAGCTCCTAGAGATCAATTAGTGTTAGTAGCGCGTCGTCCACCAGCCTCTGGTAAATTGAAAATGTTCTGAGTCAAACTTCGAATGCAGACGCCCGACCGATGGAGCAGGCGGTGGAAGGCTCTGGAATCGTCCGGCCAATCACAGGGACCCATTAGCTCCTCGTTGCTGGGGAGGGACGGGCGATTCTCGAAGCTTGGAGGGGCGCAAAGGCTACAGGGCATTTTTTCTGCCGTGGAAACTGATGGAATCTCTACAGCTCGTGCGCACCACCAGCAGAGGGGCCCTTTCCAGCTTTTTTTAACACCACCACCGCCTCTTCACTTTTTTCCTCCTCTTCCATTCTTCTCTCTCACATAATCCTCTTTCCTCCTCATACCCAATAATACCCCTTCTCTAAATACCAGCTGTTGCTGTTGCTCATCGAGGCTTACGCTTCTATAGAGCTCGTCTTCCCCCTCCGTACACATTGAACATCTAGGTAAGCTTCACACCTTGCTGTCCGTCACCTGGTGGTTTTTGGTAAAGCTCTGCTTGCCAAAGCTACATTAGTTCGGCATCTGTTGGGAGGATCAGTGCCTGAGGTAGCTCTCTGCATTGTCTTGACGGAGGCAGGAGCTATCTAGCCTCCAGATATTCCACCTGCTGCTTCTGTCCTGCCAGCTCGATCTGCGAGAACATCTTGATTAACGAATTCCCAGATTTCAGACCTCTTTTAGATACCCGCCATCATGTCTGAGACCTTCGAGTTCCAGGCTGAGATCTCTCAGCTCCTGTCTCTCATCATCAACACTGTCTACTCCAACAAGGAGATCTTCCTCCGTGAACTGATCTCCAACGCCTCCGATGCCCTGGACAAGATCCGTTACAAGGCTCTGTCCGACCCTTCCCAGCTCGAGTCTGGCAAGGACCTCCGCATCGACATCATCCCCGATGAGGAGAACAAGACCCTGACCATCCGGGATACCGGTATTGGCATGACCAAGGCCGTAAGTTTGAGCGTCCAATTCTTCACTTGAATGTTTGCACAGAAATAACTAACTGTTAATCAGGACCTGGTCAACAACCTGGGTACTATTGCCCGCTCCGGTACCAAGCAGTTCATGGAGGCTCTGACCGCTGGTGCTGATGTGTCCATGATCGGACAGTTCGGTGTTGGTTTCTACTCTGCCTACCTGGTTGCCGACCGTGTTCGCGTCGTCTCCAAGCACAACGATGACGACCAGTACGTCTGGGAGTCCTCTGCCGGTGGTACCTTCAACATCACCGCTGACACCGAGGGTGAGCCCCTCGGCCGTGGTACCGCCATGGTTCTTCACCTCAAGGACGAGCAGCTTGAGTACCTGAAGGAGGCCAAGATCAAGGAGGTCATCAAGAAGCACTCCGAGTTCATCTCCTACCCCATCTACCTCCACGTCAAGAAGGAGACCGAGAAGGAGGTTCCTGATGAGGATGCTGAGGAGACCACCGAGGAGACTGAGGAGGGCGACGAAAAGAAGCCCCGCGTCGAGGAGGTTGACGATGAGGAGGAGGACAAGGAGAAGAAGCCTAAGACCAAGAAGGTCAAGGAGACTACCATTGAGGAGGAGGAGCTCAACAAGCAGAAGCCCATCTGGACTCGCAACCCTCAGGACATCTCCCAAGAGGAGTATGCTTCCTTCTACAAGTCCCTCAGCAACGACTGGGAGGACCACCTCGCTGTCAAGCACTTCTCCGTTGAGGGTCAGCTTGAGTTCCGCGCCATCCTCTTCGTCCCCAAGCGCGCTCCCTTCGACCTCTTCGAGACCAAGAAGACCAAGAACAACATCAAGCTTTACGTCCGCCGTGTCTTCATCACTGACGACGCCACCGACCTCATTCCCGAGTGGCTCAGCTTCGTCAAGGGTGTTGTCGACTCTGAGGACCTTCCCCTCAACCTGTCTCGCGAGACTCTCCAGCAGAACAAGATCATGAAGGTCATCAAGAAGAACATCGTCAAGAAGTCTCTTGAGCTCTTCCAGGAGATCGCCGAGGACAAGGAGCAGTTCGACAAGTTCTACAGCGCCTTCTCCAAGAATCTCAAGCTCGGTATCCACGAGGATACCCAAAACCGCCAGATCCTGGCCAAGCTCCTCCGCTTCCACTCCACCAAGTCTGGCGACGAGCTCACTTCGCTCCAGGACTATGTCACTCGCATGCCTGAGCACCAGAACAACATGTACTACATCACTGGCGAATCCATCCAGGCTGTCTCCAAGTCTCCCTTCCTTGACGCCCTTAAGGAGAAGGGCTTTGAGGTTCTCTTCCTCGTCGACCCCATTGATGAGTACGCCATGACTCAGCTCAAGGAGTTCGAGGGCAAGAAGCTTGTCGACATCACCAAGGACTTCGAGCTCGAGGAGTCCGAGGAGGAGAAGAAGGCTCGCGAGGAGCAGGAGAAGGAGTACGAGGCTCTTGCCAAGTCTCTCAAGAACGTTCTCGGCGAGAAGGTCGAGAAGGTTGTTGTCAGCCACAAGCTCGGCCTTGCTCCTTGCGCCATCCGTACCGGCCAGTTCGGTTGGTCCGCCAACATGGAGCGTATCATGAAGGCCCAGGCCCTCCGTGACACCTCCATGAGCAGCTACATGTCTTCCAAGAAGACCTTCGAGATCTCCCCCAAGTCCCCCATCATCCAAGAGCTCAAGAAGAAGGTTGAGTCTGACGGCGAGAACGACCGTACCGTCAAGTCGATCGTCCAGCTCCTCTTCGAGACCTCTCTGCTCGTCTCTGGCTTCACCATTGATGAGCCCTCTGGCTTCGCTGAGCGCATCCACAAGCTCGTCCAGCTCGGTCTGAACATCGAGGAGGATGACACTCCTGCCGCCGAGGCTACTGCCACCGATGCCCCCGCTGCTGGCGCCGGTGACAGCGCCATGGAGGAGGTCGATTAAACGACTTGTGTAACGAGCATGAAATATTTGGGAATACCTAAAAAGTTTTCACCGGAGTTTGGAAGGACAGGCTCGAGATTTCTCTGTTACTTTTTTTTCACTTTATTTTAACGTTGCACACGGTTTTTGGACGGACGTTTGCGTTTTGATGAATTCCCCCGACAAACACGCAGCTTTGCGTGGGCCATAATCCCCCACTACATGGGTTGGTTGTCGTACCGACAGTTTTCTCACCATGAGGGTGTACTTTAGCTATCACGAACAGATGAGGTAGATGCAAGAAATGGACATGGCATAGAACAATTTTTGATCGTGTCGTGCAAATGATGTGACGTAAAGGATTAGCAAGTCGTAGCATACACATATGTTATCGATACTATGCTAAGGCCTGCCTATGGGTGAGGTGAGTTGTATGGTTAATTACGGCGCATGATTGACTACCTAAGGCGAATGGATGCACTGGGGGTATATAATATATAACATATAATGTGAACGACATGGTTCGCTTGATTAATGACGATTCCCACTTCTCTTCCTTCCACTGCTGCTTCATCCGCTGGTATACTGATGATCCAAGTCGTGTGCTGGTGTGGGCCACTGTGGGCCACGCTGCGCACACCCTTTTGTACAAAATCACATGCGCGTTGCTTCCGTATCATTCCCTTCTTCTTCTTCTTCTTCCTCCGTCCTCCCAAGTCGTGTATCCAGTATAATTTGCGGCCGTTCATATCATTTTCTGGTGCTGTGGGTTTTCCTTCGAGAACCCCAACACGCAGTAACAGGTTTCTGTCTCATTACGAAGGGTCGCCCCTTCGCATGTGACTTTTAAGGTATCTGTTGTTGTCAAGCTGGCATTGCTTACGTTACATGTGAGCGAGTAAGGAGCGGCCTGTAGTGTAAGAGTCTGTAGGGCGTATTATACGTTTTTGTGTCTGTATTATGAGTGAGGTTCTAGAGTGGGAGAGTTGGAGCCGGACTGTCTCCTTTTCGCAAGACTTTCGTCTGCAAGATGCCAGCTCGATCCAACACATGTGTTGTAGTCTGTGATATCTACACAAGCACGTATAGAGCGCAAATCTGCAGGCCCGATAGTTAGCATCATTTATCGCCTCGTTGTGTTTCTCAGTGGGGATATAAATGTAAAGACTTTGGAAACGTACCAAGCTGAGACCGAGAATCATAGAGGCCCAGAAGAAGGTGTTGTTGAGCGTCTGGCGGCCCCGGACCCATTTCGTGCGCTGCATCATGAAGATTGGCAACTGCATCATCTGGCAGATGAATCCGTACCCGCGGACCTTCTTTGTGATGCAGGCCATGATAATCTCGTGGCCGATGGCGGAGATGAGGAAGGTGATCAGAGTGGCGCTGGGCTTGCCCACATGCGGCCTGGAGGCGGAGTAGACGTGGCGGCGGAGGAAGCTGTAGACGGGGACGTTCCATTCGCGGGAGAATTCCATCCAATCGGTCGAGTTCCACCAGTCGGAGTAGAAGTGACGGTCGGCGAAGCGGGTGATCTCCGCAAAGGCGCCGAGGACGTACTCGAAGATGACGAGGAAGACAAGGAGGAAGGTGAGCATGAAGGGGAAGAGGAGCCAGGAGATGGTCTCGGCGAGGATGAGGAGGGACTCAAGAGCAGGAGGAGGACTGGTCAGGAGTCCGACGGGGTGCAGGCGCAGGGCGGCATCGGTGAGGACGGGAAGGATGAACTCCTCGGATATGATGGTGAGTAGGAAGATGCAGCCAAAGGTGGCGATGATCTTGGCAATGAGGGAGGTCCAGTTGACGTGGTCGACGCGAGGGTACTCGAGTTCATAGCAGAGGGTCGGGCAGAGGAGGTAGTCGACGTAGTTGGTTATGGTGAGGTTGTTGGGGTAGGTTACGTTGCCAAGCGGCGAGGTGAGCTCGCGGGCAAGATCCTCTCGGAGAGCCTCGAGCTCGTCGTCCTTGTCCTGCTGGTCGGCGTACCCATTGGTGTCGGCGTCCTTGTCATCGTTCAGGGAGCGAACGCTGGTCTCGTTC
The DNA here is from genome assembly GCA_013461505.1 of Ramularia coccinea. Classification (NCBI taxonomy): domain Eukaryota; kingdom Fungi; phylum Ascomycota; class Dothideomycetes; order Mycosphaerellales; family Mycosphaerellaceae; genus Ramularia; species Ramularia coccinea. Next base: position 756,903 of record JABNMW010000009.1, read on the forward strand.
CGGGGGTACTGGTAGGCCGGGCGGCGGTCTGTGTTGGCGGGGCTGTCGAGTCCATGCAGACGTTTCTCTGTCTCGGAAAGATGGCCGTTGTAGAAGGACCAGGAGTGCATCTTCATGAGCATGACCATGGCATGAAGGAGGAAGAACACTTGCGCGGTCCAGGTCCACTCGAGCGCAAAGGGGACAATCACCCAGACGGTGAACCAAAGAACTTGGTAGATGCTCTGCATCGCCATGCCGCCTTTGCGCCAGGTCAAGATGGAATTGGTAGAGACGTTCCGGGACACCAGGTGTATCAGGATGCTCACAGCGGTGGTGCCTACCATGAGGGCGTCGGCGATGGCCAGATGCCACAGCTTGACTGTAAATAGGGTCCAGATCTGGAAGCGCAGCGGGAACCCAGTGTCCTTGGTATTGCGCAACATGGTGGTAATGCCCATGATGGCCAGGCCGATCCAGAAGAGATTGAAGAAGCCATGGAAGTCGCGGTAGTCGGACTCGGGGTCGAAGTGGGAGACTCTGGAGGCGAATTCTATGGTCGGGAAGATGCGACGGCGCTGCTCGGCGCGCGCGTGTTTGCGAGCGGAAGACAGTGACTTGACGGAGGGAGGGGCATTCTCGGGGACAGGCGTAGAGCGTCCGCTGTATTTTCCCCCATTGATCAGCACGGTGTTTCGAGCAGGGGGGAAAAAACTCGTGCGTATACTGAAAGTGTGGTATAGCTTTGGATCTGGGGGGTTACATACCTGCTCCTGCCGCTGGCAGTGCCATTCTCGACGCCAGCAGCCGTGTGTTGCTGCTGATTCAAGGCATCGGACTCGCCCGAGGACTTCCGGGTCAAAGCTGAGATTTGGGAGTGTTGAGGTTTGCGTGGCCGAGGTCGCAATACGTGATCGTGAGGGTCGCGACCGTTGAGCGGCGCGACGTCAGCGGAGGAGCTCATGGTCGAGTCCGTCCGTCAGCACTGGGTCGCAGGACGGAGTACAGTCTCTCGGAGGTACAAAGGATGAGCAATTGGCTGTTTGATTTCCAAAAAGAAGAGGTGAGATGGGATGAGGAATTGGGATTGAATAAGGTAGGTTAAGGGACCGCTATGGTGAGCAAGTCCAAGGCTGACGGCTACATGGGCATGGTTGGTGCTGGTGCTGGTAATACTAGGAGCTGGGCTGCTGATCGTGATGGATGGATGGATGTGAGGTGATGTAGTCAATTTTTATGGTTGAGGGATCTGCCGGGGCGCCTTTTCAGGCGTGGCTTCAGTGGCTTTCAGTGGCTTCGGGAGCCTGTCTCGGGGGAGTTGGGGGGATTTCAGTGGGTAAGGGTTTACGTCACACCCCCCTGAGCTGAGGAGCTGTCATAATCATTTACAGTGGGCTCCAGCACCAAAATGTGAGGATTAGGTAGGACGGGCTAGCCCTGTGGGTGCTTTTGGACCCCACGTGTGACATGCCGACATACGTATGCCGCGCCTTTCCACCATACACTGATATTCATTGATACAGTAGACTCGTAGGATTCCTTCCCATTCCCATCGCTCATCGCATCCCCATCCCCGTTTGGGACGTCTAGTCCATTCTCTCAGTCTTGTCTTGGTCGTCATCTCTGGCGTTCATTCCTTGTTTGGACTATGCAGTCCGGCAGCATCGGGGGAGGGGGCTGCCATTGCCCGAACCCTTGCACCTCCACCTCTTTAGAGCAGTCACGGTGCCGAGCAATTGTTTATACTAACACTATCCGTACTATACTACCTAATTACTACTTATGTTGGCTGCCACGTCTTGCAAGTCCGCAGAATACAAAACTCCTGTCTCCATCCGGACGTCCCGATCGACTGGAATGCGGCGGACGGCAACGCACAATGTCGGGGCCTATGTAAACCCCGTTGCCGTTGCCGATGCCGCGCTGCCCGTCGGCCAGTTACCATTCCCAACCTCGGCTCACGATGCGATGACACCATACTGTCCGCTTCGTATAGGTGCGCACGTAGAGGAAAATAAACACCGTCGTAAAAACTCTTCGTGGATAGAAAGAGCCAGGAAGCGAATATCAGGCCGCGCCTCTGTTATCGTCGCAATTGCCCCTTCCCCCCAAGGGTTGAGCCGTCCCAGATCGCTGTCTCAACCCACCGCCGCCATTCTGCATCCCTCTCCGCCACTTCCGGCTGGCGTTCTGAGACCAGATTCATCAGCCACCTGGTGCAGACACCCTTTTCTTGCTTTTAGTAAGCAATCTCACATGGTACTTCACGATACAGATCAGAAACAGTTTTGGGTTGTACAATGTATATTCACAATCATATCGTCATAAAGGACGAGGTGTTAGACCAAATTCCGTAGGCTATCTATCCTCCACTCGGTCCATCCAGGGCAAACGAGTGTCATGCGTGTCCTCCCTTAAACGCCGTCGTGTAATTGACCCTTATGGGGATGGTGCAGAGCGCAGCATAACAGCAAATCAGAGAAGTAAAAAAATCATATTCACCAAAGCTCCAAATCATCTCCTGATGTATGCACGCTTCCTGCGATATAGTGCTGACGCCCAACCTTCCCTTCGCTGAGGCCGTTAGATCTGGCTCAAGATCCAAGGCGGGAAGAAAAAAGGAAAAGTAGAAAAAGAGAAATCATCCCAAAAACTCAAACAAAGCTCATCGGCAGACTGGCTTCTGCAACTTCCAGACGGAAGGCAAGTGAATTGCCCTCCACGTCCCAGAAGTTCCCTGGCTAGATGACCAAAGGATGAGTGTATCCAAAACCTGGATGCAAGAGGGAAATCGTGGCAAAATTGACTTGAGTGGTCGCTCATCTCATCATTGAGGTCTGAGGTCGTCATAGGCAGTCGTTGCCGTTAAAGCAAATAGGCGCGTGTTCGTTAAGACATGTTCGTTCTGTGAACGCGTAGAAGAGCAAGAGCAGATTAAAAAAACAAGCTGCCGGGGTACAAAGACGCCGACTTTCCACCGTAGATTGCGAAGGCTAAATCAAAGAGTTGCGACTCGCTTGAGGTGTTCACCGAGCAGCGGCATACTCCTCATAATGCGGTGCACCGTAGGCACTAAACGCAACATCATCATACTTCGAAGTTCTGACCTTGTACGGCGAGCCCGCGTAATTGGACATAGCCGGCTGACGAGTGTACATACCAGCATGAGGCGGCGATGCAGCAGGCTGGTAAGAGGCGGTGTCGTAAGTGTAGTAGGAGGCCGGCTCCTGGTTAAGCTTCCTGGTGTAAGACTGCGAACTTTGCAGCTTGGTGCGGCCACCATCCACATGGTAGCGGAGTTCAGTGCCATGTCCCTGCCGCTCGGACGAGCGAGTCTTGTGGCCACGGCTCTTGGTTGAGCGACGTGGCGGCTCCTCGTACTCCTCCTCGCTGTCCTCTTCGACGGGGACTTGTGAGTACATACGATTGCGTCCCCGCCCACGGTTGCCGCCAATCTCAACGCCTCCACTGGGCTCGTGGTAAGTGGCGGCTCGCTTGGGCATGCCATGGGGTCTTGAACCCGACTTCTCCACCGGCATGGTGTTAGTTCGGGAGATACCGCGAGGTGGAGAAGCGTCAACGATGTGAGGATCGTCCATGGGCTCCCTGGAAGACTTTCGGTACGACCTGTCCCTTGGCATGGATGTAGAAGGCACATCGGCCGATGCGCGACGTGTTTTGGGAGCTGACGAGCGAAGAACCTCTTCCTCATCCTCGGGCGTGGTGAAAGCGCCGCCTCCTGCAGGTGGAGGAGTAGGAACATGTGGTGGCTGAGGAGCGCGAGAGTGATATGACTGCGAGCGTTCAGGACCCGTATCGCGCGAGCGAGTGATGTATGCTCTGGCAAAATCAGAAGCAGAGGGGGGAACGGGCTCGGAGTACATTCGAGGCGGCGGCTGACGAATATCATCGCGGTGTGATGAGCGCTCCCGCTTGTCGTCGTACTTCTTGCTGCTTGATTTTCTGGGAAGCGACGGCGGCTCATCATCATAAGGCTCGATATATACGTCTTCGCGGGCTGCACGCTTGTCTTCCTTCTCGCGCTTATGGTCCTTAGAACGTTGCTTTTCCTTGGCTCGCTTTTCCTTGTCCTTCTTAGCCGCTTTCTCGGCTGCCTTCTCGGCGGCTCGGGCTTCCTCAGCAGCGGCTTCCTTCTCCTTGCGAGCTCGGCGCTTTTCTCTTTCGCGTTGCTCGCGCTCCCTCTCCAACTCGCGCTTGGATGGTCGCTCAGAGTAGGACTGCTCTCTCCGGGAGCGAGGTTCGGCGTCGTAATACCGAGGACCCCTCTTGTCTTCGTCGTAGGAGCGAGAGTAGGAAGGGTAGATTTTGACGCTAGGAGACGGTCCGCCTTTGTAGGACGAAGAGCGTGAGTCGCGCGACTCACGCGACTCCCGCGGTTCGGCTGTGCGAATCTCGAACTCGGCGTAGACCTTGCTGGGCGATGAACGCGGAGCGGAAGAGTTGGGCTTGTTGGCGTATTGCGCACGAAGCTCAGCGAGCTTCAATTTGTCGTCGCATTTGGCTCGCTGATCTTCGTCGCTGAGAATTTCGTAGGCACGCTGGACTCTCTGGAACTCGTCTTGAGCCTTGGCCTTGAGCTCGGCGTCCTGGACCTTGTCGGGGTGACATTGCAACACTAGCTTCCGGTGCGCTGATCGGATTTCTGGTACTTGAGCGTCTCTCGAGACCCCGAGAATCTTGTATGGATCTATAGGTGGCGAGCTCATATTTGCGGCTCAGTCAGGACAATTGCGCAACGTCGAAATGTTGCGTTGGTGGATGTCAGGACAAAACGCTTGCTGGCATAAAGGGAGTGGGAACTGGCGGTCGTAATCGGGGAAATTTCGATGGCTTGTGCTTTATGGCTGACTCAAGAGCACGGCGGCGCACAGCCACTCCAGAGTAGAGTTAGAAACCGGGGGTATCGCAACAGCCTAGATGAAGTCTATTGCCACTTCTAGTGCCGAGGTCGTTTTGAGATTATAGATGAATTGAATATACGACTAGCGGAAAGCTTCGTATCTGAATGTTGAAGTGCTGGAAGATTGGCAGACGAAAGAAGCAAGTGTCGTTTACCGTATTTAAAGGGACGACAACCTCTGAAATGCAATGCAAAAGGTAGATAACAGACAAGCTTGCTAAGCGAGGCAAAGTCACCCAAGGCTCATTCAGATGTAGTAGAATCGGAATGACCGAGAGGGTGTTGGCATCGACGAAGCAAGAAGTAAATGGTGATGTGGTTGTAATATCTAGTTTGAAATGGAATGACAAACAGGACAAGTTTAGTCAGTATTATGAAGGGTGCAGGTGGTGTAAAGTAATGGTATCGGGACTGATGATGAGGTAATGGGTCTGTTGGGGAGGAGAAGGTCCCCTGGGCTGGATTCCTTATGAGGATGGAGGACCGGACGATCAGACACGAAAGTAGCGAGGGGCGAGTGGTTGGAGTCTATCGTTGTCCGTGTGGATTGGGGAGGACTGAACGTGGGCCGACTTGAGTTGCCAGTGCCAGTGGTGTTCGACTTGGTGGGCGGGCCTAGCCTCAGTTTAGTTGAGGTACAAGCAAAGAGTACCTTGGCACTGTACTCGGTCAGGTACCTCGTAGTTGCGGTCGTAGTGTAGGTGGGCGAGGGCGGCTTGTGGTGCCACTCATCCACAGGCCTCGTCCACTGGGGCCTCGGGGGGCAGTGGAGGGACTGGAGCGGACTGGACCAGTGCAGAAGCCACGGACAGGGGGTCGGTCCGGTCCTGGCCTGGTGCACTTGGGGGGGGCGGCCTCAACTAGGGCTCAAGTGATGTTGGTGTGGATTGAGGTGGTTGTGGTGGTGCCCACAGGAGAGGATGCTAGCCTATCAGTGGATGACTCGCAGTGCAGCAGCAGACCTCTCTTGGTCAACTCTTAGCACTGGATCTAGCAGTAGCTCAACTCGACTCAGTTTCTGCTCGTGTGGAATCGCGACGCTTGGCTCGACGCTACTGGTGGAGAGCAAGTCGTATGGTGCATGCGCATCAACAGAGATCAGGTCGTGGCGGTCGCGGACGGGTGCTTGCGTGAATAAACGCTCGATTCCAGCAATCGCCCCAGATCACCGTTGTCCCTGGAAGCCTCGGTTTGGCTAGCTACCGGCGAATTGTCAGATGCCGAATGCTGAGGTGAGGCTCGGGCAAGGCGAAGGTGACGTTCAAAACGGTTGCTAAAACGTGGTGACGTCGGAAGGATTGGGTACGAATTAAGCCGTGTCCAGCGCAGCACTGTTCCCAGTATGTTACTGTGGCATTCAGGAGAAGCCAGGAACGCCTCTAGTAACGCCAATAGGCTGGGCCTTGTACAAGTGCTACCAGTAATACTGCTGGCGCGGACAGTGGCTTAGGCTTCACGGAAGCTGCTAGAAGCCCGTCGGCTTTCCGCCAGGAACAAGAGCGGTGGCCGCGGCAGACGCTACCTTACCCACGGAGAGCGCGAGAGCCCCGGAGGATCTAGGCACTGTATCTGTACTCCGTAGGTGAACACTGGACGGTGTTGAGAAATTGTGGGCACTGGCCTCAGATGCGTCCGTTGTGGCGTGAACAAGACCGACGCAGGTAGAGAGTACCCAAAGCAGACCAAAGAAGCCTGCTATTCGGAAGTAGAGGTACCTTCGGGACAGTAAAGCTGCACTAAATGCCGAAAAAGTTCAGGTACAACGCCAAAGCCTGCAGCTAACCCAACTGCGTTTTCTGACTCGCGAGGACGAATTGCCCAAGGCCTCGTCAATTAGCGAGGCGAAAGAGGCAGTGTCCGCGTACGAGGATCCGTAAAGAGCCAGATGGGCCGGCCAATGGTTCTCGAGAAGGCGAACACCAAGAGAGGCGGGCTGTTTGATGCTATGTTACGGAAAATCCGCTTTGAGGTGGGTGTGGCCAAATGGGAATTCGATCAAACCACTTTGGCACTCCAAAGTTCTCCGTCTTTGGCTTTGTGGCTTGTAGTGGCAAGTTTGACGGCAAATGTGGAATTGGCTCTTGCCGTTGAGTCAGCGGATGCAGATTTTGAAAATGCTATGTTCCTGGGGGGCGATAAAAGGTGGCGAAAGAGCTCTGAATTCGTTACAGCTCGGTGTACATGCCGAAGCCGAAGCTGAAGCTGAAGCTGTTGGAGAGCGAATGGAAGGTGTGTGCCTGGCCGTGTCTTATTATTGGTGATGGCCGGGAATGTGACCACAGATGGCTGGTGATATGTCCAAGTAGCAGCGGCTAGACCAAGACAACCGCGACAAACATCAGCTTCAAGAAGATATACACGAAATGGACCAGATCAAGGTGCTTCTCGCTTGGTAGTCAATAAAACAAGAGCTCCCTGGTGATTGTCCAGGCGACGAGCCAACTTGCAGGGGAGCTCCGCAATGTGGATTGGCGGTGAAGCAATGGTACTTGTACGAATGTGAAATGAGGACGCTCAAGACAGGCAAGGCAATTAAGGAGTCGCAGCTTCAGCGACAGGCCAGGAATTGGCCTTGGGATCCCATTCAGCTCTCCATAAAGACGGTCTGAGCTCTCAGATGAGTGGTGGGGTTGATGATAGACAGGAAGGCGTATCCGGAGGTAACTTCCTGGGGATCAACCGGTGACTAAAAGGCATCACTACCAGCCAAGGCAACAAAGTGCACCTGTTTCCTCACCGACGTGATGGAAGGCAACTTAGACATTGCATTTTCGATAAGAGTGCATCTCTACCGCTAGCATCAAGTAGAAGAGTTGGCGCATCCCCAATCGATTCGACCCGAATCCGCATCATTCTACTCAAACTACAATCAGGTACTGATCAAGCGGAAGCCTTAATGATGATCTGGCTGAGTTACTGCCTTAGATGGGTAGTATGCAAGGCGGCAGGTCGAGATTCACTACGAGCAATGATAGATGTTGGAAGCATCTTCACCACAACTGTCTCTCCGCCCCCTCTCTCCCACCCGCCTGCACAACCAGGTCTTATAACGGCCTATCAACACAGGTCCAAGGCTGGGCCCAATAGACCGTGGGTGGCCGTGGACGGCCCTTTACATCGTAAGAAGCGAAGCTGTTGACTTCCCCTCGTGTGCCCACCCCAAAGCCGGCCTACCACGCACCTAAGAGGGTTGCACCATGCGTGTCGAGATTCAACTCGACAGGCCGATCGGAATGCCTTGGTGAATCGGAGCGACTCAGAAATACTGGGAATTGGCACTGGGCCTAAAACGAAGAAGAGCAAAACGCCTTGAATTCGTCAACTGCAATGAATATCTTGCCTCACTTCTTCGGCTTTTCGTTCTGCACCTGTGCCTTCTTGCCGTCTCCAGCTCGAGGCCAAAGCTGATGAGCTAGAGCTCTGCCCCCTCTTCCCCCGCGTCTCCAGAAGACGTGAGCTCTGGTACAGGCCACCGCGATCCAGTCGCGAGTGGTCGTGGGAACGTCGGCCCACGTTCAAATGCGAGATCACTAGCCCGCATCAGAAGAGACCGTCATGGCCGCAGCCGCGATGGCCGCGATGAGAAGGGGGGAATAGAAGCAGGGCAGCATCAATGCTGGTAGAGGACCAGAGCTATAGCCTACTACTACTCCGTAATAGATCAAAAAGACTTGGCCGGCTCCCTGTGGTTTCTGCCTCCTACTAGGGCTGTGGGGACCTGCAGCAACGCATGGCCAGCGTCGTGCAGCCAGTCACGGGCATGAGACTTTGGCCTGCATGAGACGATGCAGAAGGGCAATAGGAGACTGGGCACCCTCTCCTCTGTAAATGTACATTGCACCCATTCGTCGCGGTCATCTACACATCCGCCCCACTACATGTGGTGCGGAACGTTGATGGTTTGAGAGGAGGGGGAGGGGTAATGCCAAATTTACCTTATAGAGTAGATGGAGGGAAAGGGAAAGGTAAGGTAATTACTACAAGTGTTAGTAGTGGTCACGTTTGTTTTGGGCCGTTGTGACATGGGAACTATTACTTGTTTACACAACACAACGGTCAACACATCTGGGTGCTTTGCATCGAGACCTGTGGCTTTCTACTCACTGCTGTCTTGAGAAACAGACCGGCCATCTGACATTTTGCAACAGATCCCAGGGTTCATTTCTACGTCTCCCACTCATGCCAGTGTGGTGGGGGGAGATCGGCGGACGTGACTTAATTGGACATGTCTGCGCCCATAAGGTGAGACGGTGTGAAGAGGGAATGGACGTTTCCAAGGTCTTTGGCCCATGATTGTGACGAATCAGCACATCGTGACAACTTGGACCAGTGAAACGCAGTCTGAGCCGAGCCACCCTGTCGTGACTGGCTGGAGCATGGGACCTCTAGATGCTCTATACTCCGTACACATTTTTTCTGGGCGTCGCAGCTCGCTATGCATGACTGTGGGGGAATGGAGTACAAGTGCCAGCTTCAACTACCAATACGAGCTACCAACGTGCCATAGCTCAGAGCTCGCCCCTCTGCCAGACCCAGCGGTCAAGAAGTGTATGTCTGTACAACTAAACTCAGGGATCGGAACCGAGCCATCAAATACCAGCTCGTTCAAGATACTGCTGTTGGGCCTCTTAAACACTGCTGCCATGTGGTCCTGTGCGGTCCTGTAGGCAGATCCTCTAAGGGATTTCGGCTCTGTCCGCGGACAAATCAGACAGACATGCAGTCTAGAAGGATGAGGATTGTACGAGACCAGCTTCCATTACTATTTGCTTATATCCGAATCGCGGCTGCCCGCCCCGCTGTCGCGCTTTCGGCTCGTCTCAAGATATCGTTTTGAGCAGTCACATCACTAGGATTGTTGCCTGCTGACTGAATAGTCGGTAGCATTGTCTTCCCAATCCAGGTCGGATGTCGATTACGGCTGCGGGCTATTATGGTGGGGAGGGGGGCGGCGGCGTTGCACTACGTCCCTGGGAGGGATAAGGCTCAGCGGCTAACGGCGTACCCGTGCAACACAGATGACCTTTGTTTCCCGACGCGATGCATTGATCGCATAAACTATCCTAACCTGCGCGTTCCAGTAGAGAAATAGCTCACTCCTTTCCGGAGCGCTAAGATGTTCCGTCCGACTCCATGCTTACAGAGTACTAGGAATGAGCGGGTCACGAGTACAACATGTGATGGGGTGATAGACTTGACGGGGGCCCAGCGAATGTACGCATACAAATCTACGGCTTCACGTGGGCTTACCCAGATTTTGTGCGGCTGTAGCCGCCCTCCCCTTGTGTGATGGTGGATGAGCACATGTCTCAGTCATCTACTGAGAAAAGAAGGGCATGACTTCACCCGCTGCCCACTAGGCCGGCAGCACCCGTTGAGAACTTGAGATGTACAGTCGAGAAAACCGGATAGAGTAACCATAAAGCCCTACCTTCGTAGGTATCCAAATTTTGTATCAAGGAACAGAGGGGGAGGAGGGGCAGCTTGCTAAGCTGCTTTAGTAGCTACTACTACTACCTCCTATAGCGCTAATGAATCTCCGATCCGCTTGATGCGCAACAGATGGTGAATGGTGGGATGAATGATGTGTTGCCAGCTCATCGCGATGGCTCATGAGCACTACGGGGCTTTTTCTCGTGCAGCCCGGCCATCATCGTCTGATCCGGCCTGGCTGTCTTGTTCAATGGACTAGAACACGATAGCGTTGATGTGAGCTGGTTTCTCGTGCCCGTTGCATCAGGACATCAGACTGGGACACTCGTGTTGCGTTGGTTCGAGTCATCCGCTGCTTCAGTTCTGAGGTTCGGCTACAGGGTAGTCACTAAAGGAGGGTTGGGCTCTGACCCGCCGCCGCCTCACTATTTGTTGCTCAAGGTTCCGGAATTTTATGATTGGTATTGATGCTGTATACGAAATGGTTTTCCATGCTCTATGTGTTGCAAATTGCAGAAGTGGGCATCTTTTAACGAAAGTAATTCGAATAACTTGCTCCTATGAAGTGTGATGAAGTTGGAGTTGACCATGGCCCACCATTTTATGACGAAAGCCTCCTGTGGTGGTAAGTGTAATGTCAGCGTATCGATGGTTGATGTATGCTCTTATTACAGTCAATTCACAGCAGTATGCAACGTGCTTGCTGTGTTCGAGTCCTACATTGCCAGTACAGTACAGCCTGGGCTTACCCCGTGAACATGTTTTTGATCGATAGTGGTATTGGTCTGAGATGGCCGTCTTGACGAGCGTAGGGTAGGAAATCCCCGCGCTGGATCGTGCTACGTCCTCGACCTGTCCCTACTGAGAAAGTCGTCACGATTTACATAACCTTTCCGTAGTTAACGTCTCCCTCGTTTCTTTTGTCAAACGACATTGAGGCTAGAAGTATTGGGTATGACCGAATGTAGGCACTACGCAATGAGACGTCACCACGAGCCTAGGACCCCCTCACCATCGTGTGTTTGCGTGTGCGCGGTTGGGTATCAACGCACCAAGGAAGCCACTTAATCGTCCATTCCCTCCCTCTAAAAATCGTCAGCTCTCATGCCATACCGGAAGGTCTAGATCCACGACGATGGGCTTGTTGTACTGCTTCCCGCCCTCATGTGGGTAGCTCGTCTTCATGATGGCGGCGTTAACTATGCACGTCTCCTTGCGGCCCATTCGGCCACAGAGGGCCTCCACGTCGCAGCGTCCCGATAACGATGGATCTCCGCCTAGGCCGATGGTGCTACTGCAGACCTTGGACCCGTCGTTGCTTTTGTCGTCATGGGTGCGGTTAGAGTCGATTGTGGCGCGGGATGGCGACAGAGGCGATGAGGTGGTTTCTGACGTGGTGTGGTGGCTGCCGTCGTTGGCGAGTGAAGGCGCTTTACGGCCTGTGAGATCGACGAGGCTGATCTTCTTGCTGCCTAGATCCGGGGCTGGATCTTCCCAAATGGTTGTACTTGCTTCGGCGAAGGCGATGTTACGGGAGGAGAGGTCCCAGGAGACACGCTCTGCCCCGCGAGCGTCGTGAACATGGCCACATATCGCAAGACGAGGCCTCACGCGCCAGAGAGAGCGACGGAGAGCCTCGCAGCCAGCAGCAACTCTGCGATGAACTCGCTCGTCACGATGGAGCCTGGGCGGTGTATGCGTCACGACAATGTCCGTGTCTAGGGGAATGTCGTCCCATATCTTGGTGAGATCGACGTGCGGGCTGGCAGACTGAGGCGCTTCATAGGAGAATCCCCATAGGCCGCTACGTGGGGAGTAGGGCGAGCCGAAGAGTTTGAAAGTTGTTCGGGGTCCAGAAGGAGAGGTAAGTTTGACGGTCGTGGACTCGTGATTAAGGTAGGTGATGGTTGGAGATGATGTGATGAGAGATATGCAGTCCTTGGGTGATTGGGGGTTCTGGTTGTGCTTGTATTGTCCCCATTCTGAGTAGAAATCCTCGTCCAAGGTACAGTCATGGTTGCCTCATCTTCATGTCAGTACGGAGGGAATGTAGAGCGTTCCATGAGCGGACAGAAGCCTGCTGAGGAAGTAGTAGCTTACCAGCTATCACGATCTTCGCCTCGAACTTGGTGCTCTCTAACCATGCGAGAGCGCGGGACAGCTGAACGAACAACGGCACTCTGTCAGCCTGCTGACTCTCCCACAAACATCTGTAGAAGCACGAGAGATGGCAAGTACCTCTGAATAGCTTCCCTGATTCGTGAGGTCACCGGCATGGATGAGAATGTCTCCATCCGGCAGCTTCGGTGTGGAGTTGTGGGTATCCGAGATGCACACGATGCGTGTGCGCCGGTACTGCGATGATGCCATGGTTGACTTCACTCAGATTTGAATAAGAACTGGTTGGTCTGACGCGACCAGACGGCGCGTAGACGACGCGGGAAGGTTATCCCATGCCTATTCTGTGAGGCTATCGTCAGTGACTCATTCACTACTTTAGTCTCGGTATAAAAAGCAAGTAGGTAGTGATCTTACGGTAAAAGAGTACACTTGATAACTTTTAATGCTGATGCTAAACTCTACAAGTGTGAGAAAATCTCCACCACGCCAAAAAGGATGATCTCCCTAAAAAGGTTTCGTGCTGGACAGAAGAGGCAAGGTCTCGAGGTTGATAACGATGTTTGTCCAATATTGGAAGGGGAAGCAATTTACTACGCAAGATCGCGGCACCAAATTTGAAATAGATGTGGAGACAATATGGGGGACACCAGGGCGCTAGGGAACCTAGACAGGCCAAGAGAGAGCGCTAGGCAGTTGGACAGCGCTACCTAGGGAGGGCCTGGCTCTTCAGCTAGGTTCGGTGGATGGTTCCTGACGGGCCGCTGCTAGGTACAACTAGGACGAGCCAAGACGCCGGCACTCTGAAAAGCCGACCGTAATAGTACTATCTCTAGTAGGTACTATCCGTATATGTACTCGACATTGCAATGTGATGAAGTTAATCTCATGATTCGATGGACCGCGAAGGAAATTGTGCTGGATGTGGTCGAGTTGAAGTGAAATGAATTATGGCACAATCTTGTGGAACTCACCAGCTTGGATTACCCTCGGGTAGGTGTTCCGAGCCATTACAGTGCTTGGGGTCCCTGACATGGTGTGTGATAAGTACTATCACCTACAGATATACTATTGGCAGTTGTGTTTGAAGGAGTCATGGAGTCTTTATCGTAGAGGACGTAGAGGGGGGCCAATATATACACCTCGAATCGACGCGTTACTGCCGGCTTGGGAGTGTCACCGGTCAGGGTTCTCTTGGTAATACTCGTCACTGACGCCAGGTCGCGTCTTGGACCTCCATGAAGTCTAGGCAGTACAAATACAGTACATAAACGAGTACAGATACAAGCACTTCGTAGCTAGAGCCAGCAAGGATGATGACCATGATGCCAATCTCGGGACCCGCCGGGCCAATTCCACGGCGGTCGTTGATCCCGGCCTTGTTGCCTCGCTGTCTCAGCATTCTACCATTTCTGGCTCTTACTGCTTCATGTTGCCCAGGATCGGATCCAGCCCATCCCTTGGTACGTGTTGTCATATCATCACATGCGAGGCCCGGCGGCGGAATTCTCGACGATCAAAAATACTCATACAATGTGCATTTCCAATACCAAGGAAGAATCTTTCGGTAAAATGATAGTGGATGGCGAGGTTGTATTCTAGAACCAAATACTACCTAGATAATTTATGGACGCGCGCGAGGGAAGAAGCACAGCCAACAGGATCCGCGTCGGCGCACAGCGCACGGACACTTGCACATCTTTTCTTCTTCTACAAGTAGACAGACCCGGTTAATTCCATGTGTTGATAAGTGCCTGCATGGTAGCTAAGCGGAAAGACGTAAAGCCCAATAGCCCAGTACGTTGTACCAAGTATCTCGATCATCGCATTGTCTTCCAGCGGACCACTGAGATGCCGGCGGCCAGGTCTCCCGTCTCCCCCACTGCCAAGTTTGGGTCAAAGACGCTCAACGAAACCCTATTGGACACGGGATTGTGCATGGCGACAGAAGACATTTTATTCACACAAGTAATGAACCTGGGGTCGAGCGGGTGCACGTCCTCATGCAGGTGCCTTCAACGCCAGCACAGATTGTGCTATGATGCGTGGTGGACAATGGGTCAGTCGATGGAGTCAATAGACGGAGTCAAAGCGATACTGACGGACCTTCCGACCAGCTCACGATTGCCTGAGCGCTACGCTACTGCATATACCTACGTTAATCGCTTAAACCTAAATCAACTACTACTGATTAGTATTAGTAAAGTGCATTGTCGTCGTTTTTCTTCTTCTCTGTCTCCTACTGGATAATGTATCGGTCTTGAGTCCCGTTGACCTTGTATTCTACTTGAACAATGCATTTGGGGCTTTTTCCAGGGGCAATAGTGAGATGTGAGCAGTAGTATCAATACCGTCACCACCACCACTACCTACTAGGTACCCAGCAGTCCTATGTACATAGTATGGAGTACTCAGGCACCTCACGACATAAGATTTGGCTATGGCGTCTACCCCCCGCAGCAGTAACGGCTTAACCTCTCCTTCACTTCTAGTAGAACTCAATTCATCTCATTCAACTCATTTCCTGTACAGACTCTACTAACCCAAGTCTACTACACTCCATCGCGGCAACTGCCTGTACCTAGGCTCACCAAAAGGAACGCTGGATGAGGTTCTGCTAGCGCGAAGAGGCCTTCAGGGGTCAGAATTAGGAGGACACCAGCAAGCTGGCACGGGATGGCGCCGCGACAGGGGGTCTTCAGGCGATTTGCGGGCATCAGACGCGCTAGCCACACCACTTTCGCTTCCGCTAAATTACTGGCACCACCCGCTACCTGGAGGCAGGGTAGTTTGAAAGTAGAGAGGTAGCAGCAGCACTCGTCACGTACCTTGGGGAGCACAACCAGCCACCACTTTGACCCCCATCCTCATCCCCAGTCCAATCCGAGTCACCAATTCGCTCCTCTCTCCTATTACTGCTACGCTTCTTTTGGCGATTTCTTCCTCACTTTCACCACTTCACCACCAGAACCACGTCGATTTCGCCTGCCGCAGGCTCGCCCGCGCGCTTCGAGCAATTTCAGGCTGACCGTGTGCGGATATCCGTACCAGAGGCCGGTTTTTCTTTTCTTGTCGCACAGCGATTGCTGTCTCCAAACGGTCGTCCTGTGTCTACCCGTCATTCGTTCATCGCTCGTACATCGGCTTCCTCCTCACCATCTTTCCCTCTATTACTCTACTTGCCGACGCCAAATGCTGGCCTGAGGAGGCTCTGTCGTCGAGCAACTCCGTGGACGCCAGCGAGGAGCAATTTTTATCATAATTTAGCTTCTGACCTAGCCCTCTCTCGCCCCCTGTTCCGATATTTTTTTTTGGTTCTTTTCGAGCCGCCAACAACTCGAAGCCGCGACCATAATTCTCCTCTTTAGGGGCTGCGGGCACCCCGATCCCGACCAACGTCATCATGGCCGCCGTCTCCTCAGCACAGACGGCGACCACTACTCTTCCACCCTCAGCCGGAGGCTATGAGCATGACTCGTGGGGCCATGTGGATGACCACGCAGAGGTAAGACATTGGCAGCTGGTTCCATTGTCTCGGCGACATAATGTGGAATGCGTATGGCTTTACGTCGCCGGGCAGCGCATTTCAGCAACCGTTTGCTAACATGTTTTGTTTTTCTTCTGGCGCAGGACTACGCCCAAGGCTTCAAATCAAACCGCAACCCCGAATACGAAAGTAGAGCACAGGCACAGAATGGAAGTTCGTACACGTCCGGTGCACAAATGGCTACCCGTCGAATGAAGTCCGCCGATCAGCTCAACGGTGGTAAATGGGACGGATCGCATGATTCGGGGGCTCTTCTTCCAGGTTACGCCCCCGAGCGCGCTGATGGCCCAAACAACTCGGGCGAATGGCGAGCACGTAGCCCACAAAAGGACCATCATGATCCGAGCCAGTACGAGTGGGCAGTACCCGAAGGAGGCGAAGCATCGCAGTGGATTCATCGCGACAAGCTGGCCAAGATTGAGAGTCAGGAGCTCCAGGCCGCCGGCCTATTTGTACCACGCTCCCGAGCGCCTAGCAAGCAGAAGAGGGATCGCAGTCGGAGCAATATGCGGCGGGGCACGGCCGAGTCGGGCCAGAGTCGATCTAGAAAGAACTCAGCTGCGTTTGACCAGAAGACGATAGAGGTTCCCGCTTGGGACTTGAGAACGCCTGAAGAGGTTGCGGAGGAGGCGGCCAATGCCTACTTCACCTCCAACGGTCTCAAGGGAGGCTCGAGAATACCCGTCGCCAAGACTAGTCCCGCACCTATCGCACTTGACTACCTCGAGCGCGGCTCCATTGCCACGCGAAATGACAGTGAGAGCCCCGAAGAGGACCCTCTGGCGTCCAAGTCTCGATCACGAAGCGCGAGTGTCAGCCACGGAGTCTCGGCACCCCAGGGCAGGCGGTCAAATACCGACATCTCCCCCAAGAAACCGCCCATCACAACGACTGGCCGGCGAGGTTCAATGAAACAAGGTCGACCAAAGACGAGGCCGGGTAGTTCTAGTGGCACAAGGCCATCGACTAGGTCGGGAGAGTCTCCGCCCACGAAACAGCCCGAGGGTGACCCGCCCTGGATGATCAACTCGTACAAGCCTGACCCCCGACTTCCCCCGGAGCAGCAACTTCTACCGACGGTAGCAAAACGATTGCAGCAGGAGAAATGGGAGAAGGAGGGGTCATCAAACACGCTCGGTGACACCTATGACCGGGATTTCCGTCTGTTGAATGACAAAGGGCTCTTGAAGCCACCTTCTCCTAAGAAGCAAGACCCGTCGGACGAAGAACCAAACTCTCAACTGCCATCTTCCGGTGAATGGCCGCTACGAGCCGAGGCAAGAAGTCCCAGCCTCCGCCAAGGCTCGTACTCTACCATGCCCAAGATTACGGACAAGGGCAATACTAGCCCTCTGACGCCGTCTCGACCAACCCACTCCCCTCTGATGTTCCAGCCGCAGATCGAAATCCAATCCCCTGCCGCACAACGGGTGCCCGAGGAAAAAGAAGACGAGGCCACCAAGAAGGGCGGCTGTGGATGCTGCGTGGTGATGTGAGGACGGCCGACCTTCTTCTTGCCACCGGGGCGCCTCCCGCAACGCATCGCTTCCGAATCACGACTGGGCAATTCCATACTTGATACCAAGGCCACCCAGCCTTTTAACGACGTTACGACTCTTGATAAAACACCAACTTTGATTCCAGCCCATGTCTTAAATCTCAAACACATTCCTCACCCCGACGGATCAGCGAACACACTTCTTTTCTTTCCTATGTTGCCTTTTTATTAGGTCTGGGATGGGCGACAGATTTCAATGAGACTGGAAGTTGGTCCGCCCTGCCCCTCTTGGTACCCTTACTATGCATTTTAATTGCCATAACATCACTTACAATCTACATTGCCGACTCTTCACTTGTCAATGCGTTTACTTCAGACGTTACTATCTTTGCTTCCTCAGAGACGGAAGCCGGTGCGAATTGAGCGTGAATGCTAGGAAGCGGAATGTTGAGCCTTGCTTGCTTCCTACTTTGATTCCTCACTTTTCCCTTGCCGCTGGGGGCTTTGAAAGTCCCCTCATTATATAAAAGAGAAAGCTTCCAAGGAGGGATAATAGCGTTTTCTTCTCACCTCTTGTCTTTTTGTATTTCGCCGGGGGTTGATGCACCAATGAAACAGGGAGACAGAATGGAGGAGAGAAGAGCAGAGAGGAGGAGAAAAAAAAAAAGCAATTCTTTGGTGCTGAAGCCTGTCCGATTCGAGCTAGCTGAGCAAGCAGAAAGCTCTCTGTGGGAGGTAGCAGAGCCCTCCAAAATAGATGAATAAGAAACCAGGTTTCTGAAGCCAGTTGACTATGAGTGGCAAGTGAAGATGTGTGTGTGCTTCAATACCTTGAGGATTGACTTTACTAGTGTCAAATTCGTGCGTCACCCACAACGCGTCCTGGCCAGGGCCGATGGGAAGACGCCCAGCGGCTCAGTCGGAGGCATTGGATGTCACGGGAAAATCAATCCTGGTTGGGAAGAGCGAGATCGATCGGATGATGCTCCGGCTGCGCCACGTCGGGTGGTTCTCGTGAGGGTGAACATGCACTTATCCCACCAGCCAGCGTCCTCCGGATGGGACGGCAGAGACGAACTGATTTGACGCGCGGGCCGAATCGACGCTATTTTTCATGGGAACCCGGAAATATGGCATTGCCGACTGGGGAATTTACATCATTGAGGAATTTACATCATCGATTTGTGGTTTTACCTTTCCCCCACAAGGTTGTTTGTTCCTGGATGGCGTGTTGATGACGACGGTCATTGATGGCAATAAGCTATAACTATAGGGGCTCCATGACCCCTATTAGAGCTGTGGTACTCTGGCGGTTTATTTTGGGCAACGATTTCAAGAAGTGAAACATTTGTTTTGGAAGAGAGACATTGCCCAGTATGGTTGTTCAGCACGGCGACGAACACGATATTCCACCTCACCATCGCGTTCATAAGTATGCTTTTCCTAGTGGTCGTCTTCTACTCTGAGTTCTGCCCCTCTCACTAGGCCTCCCTATGATCGAACAGAAGGAAAGGAGAAAAAAGACAAATCGGCTGATTCCTGGCAACTTAGACATGGCGCCTGGCTTCCCGCCGACCATCGTGTGCATCGCGAGTTCCTCTCGCGCACCACAAAGCACGTCGATGCTCACCCGGACAAGAAGTTCACGCCCGCGATAGCCGCCTTCCGGGACCTGATCGAGGGCGAGCCGCGCATCTACATGTACTTTGTGCAAATGTTCGAGGAGATCCCGCGCAAGGAGCCCTACATGCGGGACGTGACGGGCGCGAAGCCGCAGATCCGCGACTACAGACACATGCTGGCCGTGCTGAATCACATTGTGTCCACGGCGCCGAGCTGGACGGATGCGGAGGAGAGTGTGGGGGTGGTCGGGGTGCCCATGTGTGCCGTCTTTGACTATCCCATGGGAACGCCCAGGTGAGTCGCCTTTGTTACTGGGACTGGTTCGAGGTTCTCTGCGATGCGTGTCAGCAGGCCCGAGGGGAAAGAATAGGAAGGCTGATGAGTAGTGGGATAGTGGCTACGCTGCGTTCTTGGATCCGGACGTGAACAAGGCGATCAAAGACGTCCTCACCGAATGGGGCCGGTATCTTCGGGTGAGGGATGCAGCATGAAGAGGCAAGCAAGGGAAAGTCCGAATACTGACAGAAGATCAAGTCACCCGAGTCGGCGTCTGTTCTGGTTGAGCACAAGGAAGGTTGGTTCGGCGAGACAGGCATGAGCGACCTCATGCAGGTCGCCAACGCTCCTCTCCACACATCCATGAAGTTCGAGGACATGTACATCTGCGACCCTACCGCGAAGCACTATGGCTTCAAGTCCTGGGACGGTAAGAATGAACTGCCTTTACATTTCCAACCCTTTTCACTGACTTCCATCAAACCGTGACAGACACGCGTGTCGCTGACTTTGGAGGACACAGACTTCTTTACCCGCAAGCTGCGAGAGGGCGCTCGACCAGTTGCTTCGCCCGGCGACAATTCCGTCATTGCCAACTGCTGCGAATCCAAGGTCTACAACATTGAGCGCCATGTCAAGCTGCGTGACCGCTTCTTCGCCAAGGGCCAACCCTACTCTCTGCGCGACATGCTCGCCAACGACCCGCTCGCCGAGAAGCTTGCCGGCGGCACCGTCTACCAGGCGTTCCTGTCGGCGCTGTCGTACCACCGCTGGCACTCGCCCGTGTCGGGCACCGTGAGGCGCGCGTTTGTCAAGCCGGGCACCTACTTTAGCGAGCCGCTCTTTGAGGGCGTCGGCATGCCCGGCGCCACGGAGATTGACAAGGCCGGGCTGGGGCTTGCCCAGGGGTACCTTTCGAGCCTGGCCACCCGGGCCGTCATCTTCATTGAGGCGGATAACCCGGCCATAGGGCTGGTGGCGTTTGTGGGGATCGGCATGGACGAGGTGAGCTCGTGCGATATTACGGTCAAGGAGGGCCAGCACGTGAAGAAGGGGGACGAGACGGGCATGTTCCACTTTGGGGGGTCGAGTCACTGCTTGGTGTTTGGAAAGGGTGTGAGGGTTGATGATTTCCCTCCGGTTGGCAGGGAGGACAACGTTCCTGTGCGCGGGAAGCTTGCCGTTGTGAGGAACTAATATTTGCGGTGAACCTGAGGGAGTGTTGGGCCTTGTCTGACTAAGGAGTTCTCTATTACTTGACCTAGCTGTCGTGCTTCCTTGTCTTTACCTCAAAGTGATTGCTCTTTCAATAATGCTAATTCATGAAGTCGGCAACGAGGCCCTTCTATATTATCTCTCACCTACTTTGATTATTTGGCGGCGGCATCTTCCTGCATCCCTTTCTGGATCCAGCCACTATTCTTTGCGGCTTCGGCGTCGTGTTCCTCGTCCGTCTTGTTGGCCCACTCCAGTGCCGTGTGCGGCGTGGGGATGTGACGACCAGTCTCGAAGCCTGGGACGGCAAGACATCTGTGTACCCACTTGTCAAGATGAGGATATTGTTTGAGGTCGATACCCGTGAAGGCTGCATCAAGGGTATGTCCATTGGAGTCAGCAAAGGAGACGACGACGAAGAAGTGAAGCTATGAAAAGAAGGGTGAGAAAGGGAGATGAATAACGTACGCGCTGAGACGACCCATCCCCAGCAGGCAATGTCGGCAATAGTGCATTTGTCACCGACGAGGAAACCGGAGGGGGACTTCGCAAGGTGGTCTTCCATGGTTCGCAGGAGACGTCGCGATTCGTGGACGTAGCGGTCAATGCCGTACTGGATCTTCACGGGGGCGTAGCCTGGTCTTCTACTCAGTACTTGCAGCAGGGCAGGCAGCTCATGGCGCTCATATCCCATGAAAGCAACAGGTCACTGCTTGGGGTAACTAACGCTTGAAGTGGTTGGCTTGGCCTTGCATAGGGCCGAGGCCGCTCATCTGCCACATGAGCTGGTGGATGGTGTTAGCGAGATCATGTCAAATGCATGCCGAAAGGTTTGGCATGGGACAACAAGGCGTACCCAGCTGGTCATCTCCCAGTGCTCCTTGGTGTCGTGAGGGAAGGACATGGTGTGATTCTTGTCATAGCGGTGGACGAGATACTGCATGATGGCGCCGCTCTCAAAGACGCGAATCAGCTCGCCATTGGCGTCCCGGTCCGTGATGGCGGGGACGCGACCGTTGGGGTTGATTTCCAGGAACCAGGGCTCCTTTTGCACATTGCGGCTTATGTCGATGCGCTGATAGCTGTAGTCGAGACCGAGGGCCTCCAGAAGAATGGAGATTTTGATGCCGTTGGCGGTGCCCAGGGTGTACAAGGTGATGTCTGTCTTGGTCTTAATCGGGGCCATGGTGAAGGAGAGAATATGGCTTATGGATTGCGTTCTACATGATGAGAGAATCGACCTTTCTCCAGGAGAAGAAAGGCTTCCTATTTATACTCCAGAGCATAGTGTAATGCCATGAACTTATAAACTTGAGACATGCATTCGGCTTAGAGGAGTCAATGGAGTCAAGGTGGATGGTTGAGCATCCAAAGTTGGGTCTCCGAAGCTCCGGACGTTTATAATAGGCTGCGCGCTTAGTGATTTTCTGTCCGGCACATCGCGCGGGACATCGGGGGAGTAACTATGTAGACCAGGCACTGTCATGGGGGAGCTCGTGTCTGACGTATAAGTGCAGGATCTGGCCAATCGCTCCAGGGCGAATGAGCTAGTATTTCTGCAGATGCTGCAAGAAGTTCCTAATACGGTGGTGATGTGCGACTTTCCGCAGCTGAAGCTCCATAATCCAAGTAGAAATGGTATATGTACGTCGTCAAGATCTGCAGGCACAAGGGGATGCCCTTACTTTGGTAAAGAGAAGAAAAAGCTCGGATTGGTAGTTCAGATAATACGCTGCAAAAGCAATAAAGACTCGATAATTGCGTATTATTGTTCTCTCTAAGCTCTATGTCTACAATGTCTACATACGTATATGTACATGCAAGGCATGTAAGTGTGTGGGGAATCGCAGGTTCCTTATAAAACGCAAGAAAGCATAAGAAGAAAAGCCAGACCAAGCGCCCTGGCCTTCTCATTCGACGATAAACCAGAGCCACCGCTCTCCTCCAAATCAGACGCAGACAGGTTCGCGATGAGCTTGTCGCCGAATTCTCGCAGACTGTCCTGAAAATCGTCCGAGCTCCGGGCCTGCCAGTCGGCCTGCTCACCGGGGACGGCATCGCTGCCGGAAAAGGCAATGTACAGTACGTCCTGGTCGTCGTGGCCTTTGTCGCCGTCAATGTCCTTGCCGAAACATCGCGTGGCTAGGGAGAGGGACGCCTCGCCGATGAGAGGAGGGCCGTCGTCGCCGTTGGAGTCACCCCAGACACCGTAGAACTGGACATGAAGCGTTAGTTGTCACCACTCTGAAAGAACTGATTATACTTATGCAACTACTCACAAGTTGATTATTACAAATGACGGCCATGACACTTAGCGGCTGGATGCCGTCTTCTTCCGGGTCGTAAGTGATGTAGCCGTCCGCCTCGCCATAGTTGCCAAACACGACGTAGTCGTGGACAAAAGCGTTCAGATCCTCAACACCATTGCTGTATTCCGACGCAATGTCCTTGAAGGACGTCTGGTACTGGGTATCGTCTGAGCTTTTGCACCGACCGTCGTCGCCTACTCCCTTCAGAACGCCGTCGCAGTCAATGTCCATGTTTGAAAGGTTGCCGCTTTTCCCTTGCAGATAAACGATGCCATGGCTCTCCAAAAGGTCACCGCAGTATCCGTAGCCTATGTTCATTTACCGTGTTAGGAACTAAAATAACAGAGCCGGATTGAATATAATTCGTAGGTTGAAGTGTTTGGTGCTTACTGTCGTCGCCGTCTTCGGCGCTCAGGAAGCCGCCCTTGAGTTCATTGTTGCATCGGCCTTGATCGACGATGGAGTCGTACAGCTTGCGAACATTGTCGGGAATGTCGCGGGCATTGGCCAAGGCCAAGAGGCCGAGAATAGAAAGTGCGGCGGAAGCTACCATAGACGTATCGTGCGGCTGTTCATATAGGTTCAGAGTGGTGAGAGTACGGGATAGTAATTTTGTATTTATATACAATATAGCACATCTAATTGACGGGAGCGCTATATTAGGCGCTGCCATCCTTATATACAGTGCCTGCGTGAGCCACATGGCGAGGCTCAGCACCCGGGTCACGGCACACCATGGCATTGACGACTGCCAAATGAGGAAATTGTTGGTTGTTTCTGCGGCGTTATAGTGGAGGACGATCCTTCGACCCGTCTCGACCTTGCACGGAGTGACATGTAGTCTTTTCCCCGTGTTGCGAGAACCGATTGACATAACCTAGGTTCGTTGTCCAGGCCAATACATGCTACTATAAGTTTACGCCCAAAACCATGGTTTCAGGAATGAAATACAAGAATGTTTGCACTCATGGCGTTAAAAGTACGTCCAAGTACCGTCGAGTCTAGTATCCAGTTGAGGCAGGCGGTTTCGACGACGTCCACTGAGTCGGAATAGCCATGATCGACACGAGGTCCAAGTCAAACCAGTCAAAGACATGATTAATTACTTGCACCAGAGCCATGAAGGATCACCCGATACAGGCCACATTCTGCTGTGTGTGGGGAAAGCGCATGGTCAAATTGAGAACAAAAGACGTTCCAGTATTGTCATTATTCATTGCAAAGCCTTTCCCACAAAATAGAAGATAATTAGCATTATGTCTGATCCAGCCTATTGATATAATATCCCAAGTATAAACGATAAAAAAAGGATCCCCACTGTTTTGGAGTATATGTGTGTGTGTGTTTGTTTTGTGTGTTGATTTGTGTAGTGAATCCCACTTTTTTTTATTCATTTTCCCTTTTATTTTCTCCTTTCTTTTGCAACTATTCGTCATCGGGACGCTCGGACTTGATGAAAGTCGTGGCGTCGCTGTCTCCCAGGAACTCCTCGACGGGAGCGTCGCGGTGCTGCTCGTCGTGATATTCGGGAAGGTCCTCCACGGTCTCGGGGGGGATGAAATTGATGTTCTCCAGGTCCAGCTTGAGACTGCTGATGGACTCGACGGGGATGTTGGTGCCATCGGACTAGTAATCATGAGTTAGCATTTTCGTGAAAAGGGGCCTTTTGTTTAGAATTTTGTTAAGCTTTGGAACTTACCTTAATGATCTCAAGACGAATGCTCTTGAGCAGGTCCTTGACCACGCCGCCAACCGTCTTGCCCAGGTCCAAGGACGGGTCCGCGTCGGGAGCCTCATCGAGGCCAAACTTGCCGTACCACTTGCCGGTGGCGGGCTGACCGAGAACAACCAGCTCGCCGACGAGCTTATCGTCGACGTAGGCGTTAATGGAGCAAGGGCGCTCCAGTTCCTCGAGCTCAACCTCGACCTGGGCAAAGAATCGGGTGGCCTCGTGCCCGTCGGCGTCTTCGTCGCGCTTCAGCATGCGGGCGGAGGCTCCCGAGCCGTAGAGGCGGTTAATGCGGGCGGTGGCGTCCTTTTGCATCTGGGCGTCCGACTTGCGCCAGTACTCGAGGGCGCCGTAGGTGTACCCCTTGCCGCGGATGCTGGCGACGGAGCGGGACGTGTGGAACTTGCCGGCGGAGGCGTAGAAGGGCTGCAGGGGCGAGTCTGGGGAGATGGTGGTGCCGGAGCGCGTCTGCCACCGGGAGCCGCCGCGGTAGGTGCCGGAGAAGCTGGCCTGGCTGGGACGCATGGCCTGCCAGTACGCCCAGAGGCGGTCGACCTGGGTGTGGTGGAGCATGAAGACGGGATCAAAGGCGGAGAACTCGGCCTCGAGGAACTGGTTCCCGCACGAGGCGTCCCAGTGGATCGCGTTGTGGATCTGCTCGAGGCTGACGCCGTTGCTGCTGGTGGAGGAGAACTGGTTGAAGGTGGTTGAGCGGGTGAGGGCATCATACTGTTTTTTTCATGTCGTGTTAGTTGCCGGGGCTCTCACTTGTACAACTTGTATAACAAGTTCCCATAGTCGTTGCACTTACTGTCCATCGCTTATAAGAGCGGCCCTTCAGGGCGGTGTTGGCGGAGCCGGGGAAGGTCTGGGGCGAACGGCACTTGTAGATGCTGGGCCGCGAGTCAAAGGTGCCAAACTGGCCGTTGATGGCGGCCTTGGGGAAGTTGTAGTAGCGCAGCGGGTTGGGGATCTCGACGGACTGGAGGGCGCCGCCGCTCGGGGCGTTGACGCGGACGCGGGTAGCGGACAGCGCCGTGGGGATGGCCTGCTGCGAGGCCCAGTCCCAGTAAGGGGAGCGGAGCTCACGGGCGGCCTTCTCGTACTGAGCGCGGACGCGGGTGGGATACAGCTTGGCCAGGCGGGTAGCAGTTTCGACGAGGCGTTGCTGGGAGGAGTGATGTTAGGCTGGGGGGACTTTAGTATGGCTTGTCATTGAGTAGAACCTACCTCGAAGAGCATGATATAAGGACGGTGCCATGGCAGGAAGAGGTTCTCCTGGACAAACAATCAGTGAAAGGACTCAGACCGGTGATGGAGTATAACCTACGCCGTGCGGGCAGTAACCTCTCCATCCGTCCGTGTTGGCGGGACCGGCATTGTTCCACTGGACATAGGGCTTGCCGTGAATACCTTTGAACCAATGTTAGTTGATGATAGCCCAATTCAAAGTGTAAAGAGGTTGCTTCGTCTTAGACGCTGTGCAACGTTGACAAGAAATAGTACCCACCTGCAATCTGGAAGAATGATAGGCGATCACTGGGACTCTGCTTGTACATATCGGCAAGCGCCCTGTTGTAGAGATCCCTGCAAGAAAGGAATCAAAGGTCAGCCACTTATCAGTCAAGGTGGATCAATTGGCCGTCGTGAACTTGTGAGCCGCCGAACATCGATCCATCCGTGCCCAGTGGAGAATGATGGGACACGGACCACGGATCGCGAGAAGATGATGATGATACGGAGAAAAGAAGAATTAGCGGGGGAGAAGGCACATACCATGCGGGGCCACCCTCGTTGCGAAGCTGGTTGATGTTCTTGCGATACGGCACGGGCTGACCAGCGGCGACCTTGACGCCGGTGATGGGATAGTTCTGCGCGTCGACGATGCCGACGGCGCAGAGCACCCAGAGCAGGAAGGTGAAAGGAACCAACATGATGGGCGTGTAGGGGGTTTTTGGGAGCGAGTATCGAGGCGAATCCCTCTCTTCTTTTTCTCCTTCAAACCCGGCCTTGGGATGCTTGCCTAAGAAGGGAGATGCAAAGGGATTATTATACCAATGCTCTCCAACAGGCACCAGGTGTGATGAGACAGGAGGCCGGGGGGTCAAGGAAAGGTTCAAACGAGTGATATGGGGCACACACAGACACACACAAGACAAAGGAAGCCAGAGGGGGATCTGTCTTAAGCCAGGTGGGCGAAGCCCCGTGTTTTAATATGAAAGATGATGATGGGGATTTCCAACTTTACGAGGTCTGGATTCTAAAAATGTAATTCCCCCCCCTAGGGGGGGCTATCGAAGCCTCAACGGGGAACCCTCCCCTTTACGGGTTGGGGGGGATTTTGGAGACTTACACGCCCAAGCTAGACCACATAGATCGTCCCGAGATGGGCGGAAACGTTTGCTGACGGGGGTGAAATGGGAGGGAACATGCCGAACGCACGTATCGGAGTAGGTACACGGGGAGAGATGCGTGTGGCTTTCCAGATGGCGTTTCCTCAGCTGGAGGGGGAGACCCTGAGCGAGCGCCAATAAGAGGCAGTGCCGTGCAGCCAGGGGGGCGGGCTGGCTATACTGGTTCTGGTCGCGACCAGCCCAGGCCTGGGCGCTATTGACGGTGGGCGAGATGGTGAGACGAGATCCAATAGGCCATGGTAGTGCTACTTTACTGTTAGGGGAAGACACAGCGTAGCCTGGAAATCCTCCAGCAAGGCCGTGTCGCCAACTACTAGGTACCTATCTGGGCTGAGCTGACGGTACCCACGGCCGGAGATATAATACAGATACATGTGTACGACTACTTCCGCTATTAGCACCACTCCGTACTACAGCAGTTTCAAGTAATAAGTAACTTCAGTAAGGGGTAATAAAGAGAAGAAACACGGGCGGGACGGGACTCAGTTCAGCCCACCCCAAATGCAATGTACACGCCCCTAAGCCTTAAGCAGCAGCAAAGGCGCTTGCTTGCCTGCTTGTTTTCCCACGTTTACTTCCTACCAGTGATTATTTCCCAGTACGAGCCACCGGCGACAAGCGGATACGGGCAGGAGGCGCCCTCAGCCAATCGCCAATTGGACCGGCCGCCAATGGCAGATGAGGCTGACGCTCGGATTCCCCGCCTGTTGCCGCTGCCGCCGTTGCTGTCGCTGTTGCTGTCGCTGTTGCTGTCGCTGTTGCTGTCGCTGTTGCTGTCGCTGTTGCTGTCGCTGTTGCTGTCGCTGTTGCTGTCGCTGCCACTGTCGTCCGCTCGTCCTGGCTGGCTGGCTGGCGGCGGCGCTAATTAACGTTTGTGTGGGAAAAGACCATGTTAAAAAAAAAAAAAAAAAAACCGGACGGGCTAGACTAGTCAATTTGATGGCTTGACCTATTGCTTGCCGGGCTGGGCGCAGGAGGGGGCTAGAACGTCGACCCCGGGGCTGACGGGGGGACCTGGGACCTGGGCCTGGCGCCCTGCCAAATTGCCATCGTCACTAGCGTACATAGGTAGTCTTCTGGCGTCCTATGCTGTGCTGTGCTGTGCTGTGCTGTGCTGTCCTGCCCTGCATCTTTTTACCTGTCGGAGGGGTCAATTGGTGCGAGTATCCAGTATCCAATGTCCTATCCAGACTATGTGGTGCCGTATTCGATTTGTGTGACTAACGTGTAAGTGTACAAGTAGTACGAAGTAATTACACGTAGCACCAGTTCCTTGCTTGCCTCTCTCTCTCTCTCTCTCTTCGTGCTCTCAATCTATCTAACCCTAATAGTAGGCTTATTTCTCCGACCCGTACACTGTGCTCCCACCTCCCATTGACATTCGGGATTGTAAAGTTTCTGTGGCTTTGATCGTCTTTCTTTTTTCCCCGAGTCATCAATGATCAATGACTCTCGTACCTTGTTACTTTTTAATACTTAAAAGATGATGGCTCTTATGTAGGGTCATGGCACTCGCATGTCACTCCCCACCCTCCGTCTTGGTTTGTTAGATTATTGTCTCTCATTTCTGTCAGCGTCCTGTCTCATTCCACGCTCCAAAAGAAGAGAAAAAGGAAAAGACAAAGTCCTAAACACCCCATGTGCTCCAGATGGCAGGCAGACCCCAGACAGAGAGAGAGAGAGCCCGTGCAAAGTTATCTCCACTCCGCTGCCGCATACCCGGGCCATCGGTCGGGGGTGATCCTACCTATCCTCTGACAGGGTACATACAACTATGTACGTTGTACTTCGTACACGCACACTGCATGGGCAGGATGATCGATACGTGGATGTGAATGAATCCATACATCGTCGTGCATACATATAAACCCTCCCCAAAATTAGAATTCAGTACCCCGTACTACACCAACGTCAAGTCAATGCGCGGTCATCCTGCGCCGACAGCCACGTCTAGAGATCTCGTATCCATCCCCCCCCCTTTCCCCCCCATAAGGCACAAGGCACAAGGCACCCACGCGATCTCCGTATTATTCGGCTTTTTTTTCACCTGCAGCTTCCGGGGTAGCTCTCTTGTCTCGGACCCCAGCGATGATCAAGATAGAAGCAACATGTTTCCTTCCTCCATGACGTCCTTCCAGCGCCTTGTGCAACGGCAACATTAAGGAGCTTCAGCTACCCGTCTCTTGTCTCCGTGCCCTCCTATCATCCGGGCCCCCGAAAAGCATAATTCGTATAAAAAGTTGACTGGCTTCTTTCTTTCTGGCGGTGAGGGGGTGGTAAGACAAATATCCTCCTGTCAATTAAAGGCCTTTTCCAACCCCCCCCCCCCCCCCTTTTACCGCAAAATGCGGCGAGATTGACGCTGTCAAGCCCGGCAACCGGCAAGAAAAAAAAAAACCAGAGCAGCGAAGAAAACAAGCCCTCCTGAATACGAGCCGCGGTTAAACACCAATCGCAGGCCGCCACCGAACCCTGCATATTCAGCTTCCGGTGATACGGACTAGCCGGACACTCAACCGGCCGTCGCTGTGCCCTGAGATTGGCGGGAAGAGGGTAGAGTTCAGCCCTGTGTGGGGAAGGTGCTCTCGCGCGCGTGTGTGTCTAGACTTAAAACTTGACACATTGGGCTCTGGAATGCAACGAGAGCCGCCCTGTCGGGTAAGCTTATTGTCTTGAAAATACATTACGTGAGGGCCTCGCTCAGCCAGCACGTGAGGAAGTATTCGCCGGCTCCCTCCATCATTGACCACGACATTCCTCGTAGGGATATAAGCTCAAAGGTTATCGTTGGCTGGACGATATTCAAGTTACTTGTACAACTTAGTTTTGTC
Source organism: Ramularia coccinea (assembly GCA_013461505.1). Classification (NCBI taxonomy): domain Eukaryota; kingdom Fungi; phylum Ascomycota; class Dothideomycetes; order Mycosphaerellales; family Mycosphaerellaceae; genus Ramularia; species Ramularia coccinea. The sequence continues at coordinate 786,796 of JABNMW010000009.1, forward strand.
GCGAAAAGTGGCAACTTGCTTTACGCCTCCGCCAACGCTTATCCAACCGTCGCCAACGGTGCGGGACTCTAGACCGCTGTAGGCCGCCTGTTGCTGCTCTCTGTGTAGATCATTCCACCAAATACACAGAATAATGGGTCAGTTTTTTGCTTTGATAGATTCAAACGGAGAAAGCGCCCGACATGTTGATTTGCTGGCGCCCGTCGCCGGCGTGCGGTGGCTTGCCCCAAAAAGCACGGAAACTGCCTTGTCATGGGCTTGGGCGTCAATCATATTTTACTTCCACAGACATGCCATAATATCATATGTTTTCGATAGTTCTTGAACACCTCCTATGATCATGCTACTGAGTTCTGTGAGTACCTCGTAAGTTTGGAGCCACCCCTCACCATCCTCTTCTGAGATCAAGTCAGCTCATGCGGACTCGGGACGTGAACAACGGGGCACATCGAAAAGGTCGTTGGCGAGGAGTGCTTATTTTTACGTAAAACGTGTCTATCTCACGTTTCGAAGGGTGTTCATCTATGGGGACAAGTCTAGACTGGCAAGCTGTTCAGTAAGGAGTGCATTTGTATCGGTCGAGGCGTATACTTGTGATTCGACACATGTAGAGCGGTAACCTACTTCCCCGAGCATGTCCAGAGCTGCCATGAGCTTGGAATGATATGATATCTATTTTCTCACATTCATACTCACCTCGTGCAGCGTGATGGGATATGTGATGGTGGTTGGTCTAGTATTCACTGGGTGCACAACGTAAGAGACGATGTGGACCGTGGAAAGTCACTTCTCGCGATTAGCAGGATAGCACATTCCTCGTCATTAAGGATTGCATAGAGCTGTTATTGAAGGTAATGCAAAACAAGCTTCTTGTAGCCTTGTACACTGTCCGTCAGCTCCGACACCGGAATATACTCGTCCGGCCCATGTGCTACCAGAATCGATCCTGGACCGTACAATACTCGATTTTGGCAATACTTTGACTCCAAGCGGGGGACGTCGGTTCCGAAGGCCACGGGCTCGGCCTCGAACCCTTCAATATCCCAGTCCAGCAGAGCTTCGGGATACTCAAAGACGAACTCGAGCTCCACATCCGGGTGCCGCGAGACGATCTGTGCGACCTTTTCCTTGATTCCCGGTAGGTCTGCCACCATGCGGACTTCACAGAGCGCCTTGGCCGAGGGGGCCACGATGTTGTGCTTCTCGCCCCCTTCGATTGTTCCTATATTGAATGTGGATGGGCCCAGCAGGTCAGACGACGGCCATTCGGCGGCGGACAGGTCATTTAGAACGGCTAGCAGCGCCGAAGTGGCACTCTTGCCCAAATGAGGATATCCAGAGTGGCTGCGTGGACGCGGAAAAGCCCACGGGCGTCAGTAGGAAGTTCGAATATTGGCAAAAAAAGGCACAAAAGTCTACGAGGATAACTCACCAGGCAACACCTTTGGCTATCAAGTTGAAAGCTAGCTGGCCCTTGTGCCCCTTTGCCAGCTTACCCTGCGTCGGCTCGGCGAAGATGCCAGACTCCCAGGTCAGACCCATATCATTCGCAGCAATCATGCCATGCCCGCCGTTCTCCTCGCCCACGACAAAGAGCAAGCCGACATCACCTTCTCCGCGCACTCTACCCTCCTTCCTGAGCTCTTCTGCCGCAATGATCTGAGCCGACAGTGGGCCCAGATCGTCCGAGGACCCCCGGCCGTAAATGATGTCGCCGCGGTCGTCCGTGTACTTGTGGCTGAGCGGGATATGTGGAGGTACCGTGTCCATGTGAGCCGTGAGTAGCACCCGTGTCTGCCGGGATGAGCCGAGGTACGCGTAGACGTTGTGACGAGGAGATCCGGTCGCAATGGGGATGCGCTCGACGGTGTAGCCCAGGGACTGGAGGTGCTGTTCCAAGAAGACTCCGATGTCGTGCTCAACCTCGCTGGTGCTCACAATGCCCATGAGTGAAGTGAGCAGCTTCACGGCTGGATGCTCCATGGGCGATTGTCGATTTGGCGAGTCCATCTCATAGATATCGTAGTAATCGACGCCCACTAATGTTGGATAATACCGGTAGTGGGAGAAAAAAAAGTGAATTGGGCGGAGGGAAAGTGAGCAGCAGATTCACCAATCTCAGTTCTATATGGCGTCAATCGTCCCTATATGAAAGCGCAGTGCACCGTGGCTCAAAAATGCGTAAAATGCGCGTCGGCGGGGTCAAGGTAGTAAGAAGTAAGACGGTTATTGCCGTTTACGGGAATCATCTCGGTCCTCATCCGACGATGCCGGAAACTACCCGGAGGCGGTTCGGAGATGGTGCCATCTTCCATGGTCATTGAATATGACAAGAATAATTTGGTCAAGACATGGAGAAACTGGTACTCGTACTCAGAATCAGTGCTCGGCCGGATGAGGATAAGTAACCAATACTTGCTCATTCGACGAACAAGAAGATAAGGCATATACCCACTACCCTTCAGGTGAGCCAAAAAAAAAAAAGAGATGGGATATCTTGTATGCCTTCAACGTAACAGCCCTGTGCACATTTATGCGAGAATCTGGAAATTTCAAGTCGCTTCGCAATAAAATACCCGCTACGGCAGCCTGTGCCTCTATCTCTTAATACATTTGCTTTCATCCTCGTGCTCCATCTGACTGAGTCAGTCATGCCATATTCTCCAGAGGTTTCTCTGTGATTGCCAATGTAACTATTCGCTCCGTCCGGTCCTGCCGGCCTATGGTGACGAAACAGATCCTGTTTGGACTGTCAAATAATGTTGATTCTTTCCAGCGGAGGCCATTGCAGAAGCATCTTTGTGAGGATGTGGCAGGTATAGGAAGGCCCTCTCAGAGCCACGTCTTGGAGTAAGCAACGAGCAATTTGTTTGGCTCAGGGCGTAGCCGGGTGTCAAGACGCTCTGTTGCACACAATCCAAACTTCATACATGCGCCTTCGAAATCTATTTGCAAATACCGAACCTCCACTCAGCGGGCTTCTTGCAGATGCCACTGCAGCAATTCCTGGTGCCGCTGAGGTCGCATGTGTTGGCTGCACAATAGATTGTTAGAATCAGTCGCTTTGCATAAGATTATGGGTATGAATACTTACAGCCTGAAGGAAGGCAGGCTAGACGCTTCTCAGCTATGCCGGCTTGGACACCAAGTGCCATGGTGATGGCAACAGCAATGTAAGTGAAAGCCTTCATCTTGGTGAGCTTTGATTTGCCTCTGGGAGGTGAACAGGAGATTACTGCAGGATGAAGTTTAAAAGGCTGCTCGGTAAGGGAGAAGATTGTTTTCACCTTGGGCAGGCCATCCTCCATCCTTATATACCGGGACCAGAAGAGCCGACAACGCCAGGAATACGTATCACAAGCTCTATTCTTCTACGACTTGTTTACGTAGGCAGGGAAGAATTCTGCTGCTAGTAACGTTTCCGCATTGGAGAAGGGGAAAATCTGAATCAGACAAGGCGCGCAAATGTGAATCACACACGCTTGTGGCTTTTGCCCTTTCTCGGATCCGACGATGAGCGGCACGAAGAAGATTCCATATTCGGCAGTAGTCGAGCAATTTCGGGCCATCGCGCCCGATCGATGCTCCAAGTCCCCAGGTGCCAGCTTACGGGGGGGTCAAGTGTGCATGCGGCGTGTAAGCTTCAAGTTCTAGCTCGTGCGACTGGCAGAAGTTGTTAGGGGTCCTTGATAACACTGGGCGAAGCTGCCGTGGAGGAATGAGACAAGATCTGGATCCGTGGTGTGATTCACGGTAGCACTTATATACTACAGCCTTGCGCCAGACAATTGCATACGCGATGTGCGCAATCTCAAAATCTCCTACTCGTATGATAGACCTGATAAAACGTATTCCATCACTGGCAAGTTTCAAAATGGGGATTTCAGGGTGCAATAGTACGTGTAGTCGGTCTCAGATTGGCTTGGAATGTAGAGTCCGTCATTATTGTTGCTGTCTTTCAATATTCGGTACGCATTGCCGACTCATCATGTGAGACTAATTCCCCGGAATGCAGACACACACTACCGGGGTATGACGCTCAGATTGATAGGCAGGTAAGATCACGCTGCCGATTTCTCGCTATGGTATTCCGTAGCAATCAACGTCCTCGGAGATTTAGTCACTCACGCATCTGTCTGTCTCACCCTTCTGGTAACGACGTTGTCTGAATCATTCAAAGACACGGGGTCTAAGCTAACCCACCGAACTGGGGAATTATACTGGTGACGGAAGTCTGACTTATACATTCAAAGACCCTTCATGCATTCGTTACATAGAGCACTAACAGGCAGGTCGGCCTCAAGAATATCAAGCGATTGAATCTACGTACTTCTATACAATGTTGCTGTTGAAATCTTAGGGGGTATGTGCCTCAGCCAACAGTTTGTGTATTCTACTCCTCCTTCTGGGTATGCATCTCGCCAGTTTCCATGTTGAACGGGTTGACATTGGTATGTCTGAACCGTCTCGCGGGAAGCTTGGCCTCAAACAAGACATCCAGCTCGGCAAACGTGCGGCCCCTCGGCTCAGGCAGTCTGAAGAAGGCCCAGACGGAGCTGCAGAAGCACAAGCCTGCCCAGAAGAAGCCCGCCTTGCCACCCCAGCTCCACTCGATGGGGTTGAGCATGTAGGGGATGATGAAGCCGTTGACGATGCTAAAGATGTTGTACAGGTTGCGCGCCAGGACGACCGTCTTGTTGCGCAGTCGTGTAGAGGGCATCTCGGAAACGAGAGAGTAGCAGACGGGGCCTACGGTTGCGTCGTAGATGAAGGTGTACACTAACAGCATGGAGCCGATGGCCCAGGATGCGCCAATGTTTTCGCCCTCGGCGTTCTTGGGTGCGAGTGAGACGAAGCCAATGATCATCAGGCAGACGAACAAGGTCCACAGACCGACAACGTAGAGCCTCCGGCGGCCAAAGTGTGTCATGAGCACCCATGACAGCAGTGTCCCCAGGAACCCCAGTCCGTACTGTGCCAGCGACATGTTGAAAGATTGGGACCCCGGCAATCCGGCGTTCTGATAAAAGTAGGTCGAGTAGCCCATGAGCCCGGCCCCGCACAGGTTCTGGACAGCCCATGTCAGACACGACACTTCTGTGCGACGGAGGTCGACGCCCTTGAAGCAGTCGAGGTAGCTGGTGCCGGCCGAGACCTCCTTCTCCATCTCGTTTGTATGATGCATCATGGCGATGGTCTCCTTGGCGTTGAAATCCACCGAGGCGTCGGAGGAAGCGAGGCGCTTCAAGGCGTCCTCGGCCTTGTCAAACTGACCTGTGCGGACGAGCCACCACGGGGACTCGGGGGCCAAGGCGACGCCGATGGCGATGGGGACGGGCCAAAGCCACTGCAGAGCAAAAGGAATGCGGTATCCCCACTGGTCGGTGCGGTAGTAGAGGCCGCGGAGGACGCCGGCGCCGAGCAGCTGGCCCATGACCCAGCACAAGTTGACATAGGTGGTGAGGTAGCAGCGCAGGACGACGGGGCACACCTCGACGGCGTACGTTACGCACAGGGTTTGGAACACGCCCAGCGGGATGCCGATGCAGAGCTCACCGGCGAGGAGCATGGCCTTGCTCTCGGCAAAGAAGAGGATGAAGATGGCGGCGGTGCACCACAGGAGCGAGCCCAGCATCGTTTTGCGGTAGCCGAGACGCTCGGATACAATGCCGTTGATGAAGAGACCGATAATCTGGCCAACGCTCATGGAGTTAGAGATGCCGGATTGCCACTGTGAGAGGTCAGCGTTTTAGATCGAGGCTGCATCAAGAGATAAAGAGGCGTGATTCGGTTCGGACAACGTCACTTACTGCAGGGCGACTAATTAGCACAAACACCACGATAAAATAAGTGAGAGCTGAAGAGACTTACCAGCACCGGGAAGTTGATAGGTCCCGTCAGGCTGCAGCTCGCCGTACTTTTCTTGAAAGCTGGGGTAGGCGTAAAAGGAGCCCATCAACACCACATCATAGCCCTCCATGATGATGGCTGCGGAGAAGATGAGAGACCACCCAATGGCCTTGGGATAGAGCTTCAGCCCCTGCATGAGGGTCATGTTCTGCTCCTTTTCCGTTGCATTCTGCGCATCCGTGACGGTTTGAGCAGCATGCTGGGTAGAGATGACTGTGCGGCGCTCAATGGCACCCGAGGGCTCAACGTGGACGACGCCAGGCTTCTCATCGTCAATAGAAGGAGCCATGGCTGAGCAGATGAAATGGGGGAGGCTTGGATGAAAACCTATAAATGTGCCGTATGAGCAGACATGCGGATAGAGAATCGTGCTGATGAGTACTGGAAAAGGAGACTATCTACAAACAACAGCGCCCAAGCCGGGGTGACATCTAGTTAATATAATGAGCTAGGACACACAGCAAACGGGCCGGCAGGCTCCTTAGATAGTCAGACCAGCGGCGGCCTAGCCATCATTGCCCGTTCGAGCTTCCAATACTTGAAGCCCCCGGCATTGATGGACCAATCATTGATTCACTGTCCGCACAATTTGTATATGTACACTGAAGTAACCTTTTCCCCAGTTTCATTAGCGAAAATCGTTGTGGAGGAGGAATAGGACAATCAAGCGACCCCGGCTAGTACTGCATGTCAATTCGGCCCTCCGCAGCACACACGGCACAACCCTTGCCCTGGGGTTGGTTGGACGGCATAGGGCCGTTCAATAGCCGCAATTGGCAGCGAATCTTCGGTGCATTACTGTCTTTGGCCAAGTGCATGGGGTACATATTGTATATGTACGAGCTTAATCCCCAGCTTACTGTGGAACAGGTCGGGGAGACTGAGCTAGGGACCTAGGGTTAGCGACCCGGTTGGTCGGGCATTATCTGGGGAGCCTGGGCAGGATATGTGGACTTTCACCATGGCTCGGTGTGGTCTGGATTCATTTTCGACAATGACACGCAGCCGGCGAGCATCTGAGCAGATCCGTGTTAAGTGTGAAGAATAGAAGACCCCAGTATGACCGCAAACGAGAAACATATATGTTGATCATGCGCCCTAAACCTGGCGTGTCGACCGTCCAATCGACCATAGAAGATTCAAGGGGAAAGCTGGACTGTTTCCTAGCCTGACCTCCATATGGCGACTTGGATCCGGGGAAATATATGGTCTAGCGAGGAGTCGGCCTCAAGGCGGGGGAACATGCTGGGGAACGGGGACAAATGCGGGCCGGACATTGATTCGATGGCCGGATATCTGGAAGTACTCCCTACGGAGTACTTTGTACTTCTGTTTGCTTGCACAGGAACTAATAACTCACGTGGAAATACTTGACCAGGTTTGCTATCCATTTTACATCCACAAGCTCGGTCCGTTTCGCACTCTACCAAAAAAAAAAGAGAGAGAAAAGTAGGAGCCGAGGATCAGCTCCGAATTGGCCGTTTAAAGCACGCGAGGCCTCATATCCACCAGCCAAACCCACCGAACTCCGGAAGTTAAGCACCGGATTGTGTCAACTTGGCACATGATTCAACGGCTGATAGTCCCTTAGCTTCGGCCCTTCTCCAACAGGCTGCCGACCCCGTACCAACTCAACCGGGTCAACCCCCTGCTTCTCTCGTCTTTGCCAGTTGGCTAGTCTTTAAAGACACAAAATCCACTGCCGAGCCAGGCACTGTCGTCGGGCAATTACGCAAAGCAGCACAGATTGCGGGGGAGAAAGACTTGGCGGAGTCTCCGCCGTCTCTAATGGCAGTGCAACTGTGCAAGTGGTAGGCGGAGTCGAGTCCGAGGGCCGACAGGCTTCAGAGTCGGGCTCTAGGCTTCTCGAAACACCAAAATGCCCTGTTGGAGACGCTGATCATCCCGGACCGACGAGTGTGGGCGCCCGTCTTCGTTGCAACCTGTATGCGCGTACGATGCTGGGGGGACAAATCCCGGCAGCTGGCGATGACGATGCTTCTCGTTTTCGCACGTGCGGCCAAGAGAATGCAAGTACAAGGAGCTCGTCCGATACGGAGTATATAAAGAAAAGATGGGTCCAAGTGATATCTGAAATGAGGACGATTTGCATCCGCACAGATTGAAAGACTTTTGTCAACATGTATGCCGAGTCACTCACAAAGACCTTTGGCCTGCTGGCCGTTCTGGCCGCAGCTGTCGATGCTCGTGCGACTGTTGATCCTCGAGATGGTGAGTCCAAATGCACATGATAAACTTCTACACGTCATCAATTTGCTAAGTCTCGCGTCAGACAAGAATACGACTGCCGACTCGGACGTTCTCAAGACGTGGTGGCAGCCGACAGGCGAGATCAATCCCACCGGTCGAGTACGAGACGAGAATGTCAGGCAATCGCACGTCTATAACATCCAAGTGGCCTCGGCATCTGATCCGGATACATTCTACAACTCTTTCGTGTACGAGACTATCCCGCGCAACGGCAATGGCAACATCTGCAAGCCCGATGACCTAACGTCCTTCTGTGACGTTGACGATCAAGTCTCCATCGAACTCGATATTGGGGCCGACATGGCCTGGACTCAGTATCTTTCCAGCGAAGATACCGTTGTGAAGATCACAAGGTCCGAGGGCGGGGCCGTTGATGCCGGAGATATCGTTGTTCGCCCGACCAACCTAGACTTTGATATCCGCACCGAGGGCGATGATGTGTACATTACCGTGCCCTTCAATGAGCATGGCTCCCGCTTCTCGGTCGAGTTCAAGGATAATCTCTGGGAGTACCGCAACGATGGGCCCGGCCGCTACCGAAACTACGTCCAGAATGTCAACCCCGACGGTGACTGGTACGTCCCGGAGTTCAACGACAGCATGCCCATCGTCGGCGTCGAGCCCATCAACGCGCTCCTCGTCTTCATGAGCCCCTTCCCCGACGACAAGTACGTGCCGGACCTCACCAAGAACACGCACACCGTCCCCGTGGGTCTCGTCAAGGACCTGACCACCGTCAACGCATCGACTCTATACTTCCCACCGGGCGTCTACTGGCTCACGGGTTCCAACCATGCCATCCTGTCCGAGAGCGTTACCTGGGTCTACATTGCCCCCGGGGCCTACGTCAAGGGCGCCTTCCAGTACGAGAGCCACGAGCTGGACCTTCGGGCCACGGGGTTCGGCGTCGTCTCGGGCGAGCAGTACGTGTACCAGGCCAACACGGCGCAGAACTACGAGAACGTCAAGTCGGACAACACGTCGCTCAAAATGTGGCGCGGCGAGTCGGAGCCGGGGACGCGGTGGACGATGCACGGGCTGACGACCAACTCGCCCCCCTTTAACAGCATGGACTTTTACGGCGACATGGAGTCCTTCTCGGTCGACGTGTCCGACTACAAGCAGGTGGGCGCCTTTTTTGGGCAGACGGACGGCATCCAGATGTATCCCTATTCGCACGTCCGCGACGTCTTTTACCACGTGGGCGACGACGGCATCAAGACGTACTACAGCAATGTGCGCTGCGAGCGCATGACCGTGTGGAAGACCAACAATGCTCCCATTGTCCAGTTCGGCTGGTACTCACGCGACGTGTCCAATGTGACCGTCGACCAGGTCGACGTCCTCCACACGCGGTACAACTCGCAGCGCACCCGCTGGCCGCGCGGCATTGTCGCCTCGGCCGTCAGCTACCTTGAAGAGAACTCGACGTCCACCGCCGACGTGACCAAGCACCTGTCCGACTATTCCGTGAGCAACGTCCGCTGCGAGGGCATCTGCCCCAACCTCGTCGGCGTCAACCCGCTCAACAACATTGACACCTTCCGCTTCGCCAACATCTCCATGGAGCGGCTGGCCGACCGCACCACCGACGTCGGCCAGAGCACGTTTCGCGTCTTTACTGACCGCAACCACGGCAACAGGACCGTCATGCTGGGCGACAACTCGCCGGACAAGCTGGGGTTGGTCATTGAGGACTTTTACGTCGCCGGCGAGAAGATTAGCTTTGAGAATGATAATTGGCGGTCCGATCAGCTGGGCCAGATTGATTTTGATCCATTCTACGACGGTCGCTGGACACTTCGTTGATTCCTGTGACGGCCCACAGGTATGTAGCACAGGAGCAGAATGATACAAACATGAATTACCAAGAGTCTTTCATTCTTCCCGTTTCGGCTGAATTGCTCAGGTGAACCCAATATTGGTGTTTTTTTCTTGATCAGACCAACACACAGTAGGGCCTTCTCGATGCTGGTCGGTCCGAGAGTGTGGGAACAAGTCTGCCGTCCCTGGTCCTGTTGCGGGATCCTTCGGCCAATTACCATATCTGGTCTGGTGTCAGGGCAACACTGCCGCTTTAAAGGCGTCTGAGATCAGTAACCCTTGGCATCGGTAACCCTATTGTTGAAAGACAACAAGCTTCAAGTGAGTAAAAATCGCAAGGAAGAGAAAATTGGTACATATATGAAGGAGTAGGACTTGTATATGTAGAGACCCCAAAGGTCTATTGGCACCCATATTATATCCGAGGCTAAGACCTCAACTTGACAAACATCACGTCTTTGCATCATTGCTTCTTGATTTTTCCTAAATGGCCGTGCTACCATACCAGTGTACACTGAATTCAAATCTTCTGTATGGGGGGCCGTTTGTGAGATGGCGGCTTCTACATAACATGAAGACATCTGTCATACCCAAAATTAAGCTGACCTGCGGTCATAACTCAAACTTCGTAGTCAGACAACCTGACAAACCCTCCCCCGCGATTCAGATTGTGTAACCCAACACAACCCGGATGCTGGAAGTGGTGACTCTAGAAAGTTGGCCTAATAGCAGAAGACCCGAATCGATCTGGTCGCTCTCACGGTATGACAAGTTCCATCGTTAGAGACAATGTCACCGACAGGGTCGTAGCAAGCGTCGTCGGCGAACAGGCTTATGAAGCAGTTTTGGCTAGGCTGATATCATCCCGGTTAGCTGCAAGGTCCGGGCCTTAATACAGGAGACAAGAAACTTACACCATCCTCGGTAGCTTTGATGGATCTGTGCGGAGTAGATGTGCTGATCTTGGTGCATCCTTTGGATGCGTCCCCTTCAACAGTGTACGGAGCTATTACCTGGCGTTAGTCTATGGGCTGTACCAGACACGTGCAATAGGGGACCATGTACCAGCATCATTACAATTCTCCCCAAGATGAATGGTTCCGGTGTACTTGGCAAAGGCCTGAGTTGCAAAGGCAACAGCAAAAACAAGTGTCGAACGCATGGTGGTGGTTATTGATACAGTATTGGAGAGTGTAGTGATATAGAATCGAATGAATTGACAAATATCCGAGGAAGGGATATCCCTTTTTAAACTTCTCAAAACCTGGGGATGAACCTGGACTATCCTACGTAATATTTCAGTGTAGAATACTTTGCAAGGTCATGAATATCGTCAATGCTGACAGAATAAGGTGCTAACAACACAAATGGAGAAGGTAAAGGGGCTCAGCCAGAAGCCCGGTCAAAATAAACTTCATGCGACATCTATCAGGGCGGCCGCCTCGATGCAGACTGTCTAACGAAAAAGCCTAATAGGGAATCAATTCTCCGTGGGCTGCTGATTTTGGCTATGTGCGCCGTGCGAGACTCCGAAACGACAAATAAATCCGATGTTGGATATATCCGACGCCAGTCTACAAGCTCCGACCTTGAGCTTGCGATTGAACATTGAGGAGGAGATAAAATGAAAGAATTATGTGTTTTGAGAGATTCGAACACACTGTGGAATGGCTTGTCAAGAATGTAGTAAGATCAAGTGGGCTTTGAGGAGAAAGGACGATGGTATTGTTGTGGAACGATCTACCATGTATAGACGAGACTATTCAGAGACAAAGGTCTAGGTAATAAATGTATTGAGAAGCTTCGGTCAGAAGTCCCCCTTCCAGTTAGGCACGTTATTATCATACTATGAATGCAACCCCCATTAGAAGACATTGCCTTTGGTCTGCTTCATCTCCGACACCTTCAGGTTCCTAATCAGGGCAACCCAAACGAACCCAAGTGCCATTACCGCCGTGCCGGCAGCCAGCATGCGGGTCTGAGCGTAGCCATACGCCTGCTGAATGGCGATTCGCTCCGCGCTGCCCTTGGGGTAGCTGAGCTGCACCTCAATGTCACCGTAGATGTCCGCGAGATTCTCCAGGGCGCTTTCCGGAAGGTTCCTAATCAAAGACTTCTCGAAGACGTTGGTCCAGATGGTGCCGGAGATGGTGTAGCCGATGGAACCTCCCGCGGTACCCGTGACGTTGAGCATAGCCAGAGCAGCGGCAACGTACTGGTGGTCGACAGCGGCAAGCACAGCCAGTTGCATGCAGATGGTGAAGACGCTTGCGCCGGTGGAGATGAAGATTTGCGTCATAACAATGTAGCCAACATAGCCATTGGGTCGGCGGAAGTAAATCATCAGACCTTGACCCAAGATGTACAGAGGGAGGCCAACCCAGAGGAGCCACTTGAAGTACCCGGTCCTGCGGATGCCCCAACCGATGATGAAGAGCAGGACGCCGGAGACGACATTGAACGTGTTGTCAATGTATCCGGCCTCGGCGACCGAGAGGTAGTTAACGACTCGCAGGAAGGAGGTGAAGTAGCTGTTCCAGCAGTAGTATGAGATCTGGTACGTAAGATCGAGAAGACAGGCGCCAACCAGTGTCCTGTCGGTCAAGAAGCGGAACTTCAGGAAGGGCACGGGGGCGAGGTAGAGCTCGTGCAGTGCGAATGCCACCAGCAGCAAAAAGCCAACAACAATCATAGCAATGATGTACCCAGTGGCCCATCCGTTGGGTGCCGATGAGGCGATGTTGAAAGGCAACAGGAAAATTACCAATCCGGCAGCGAAAAGGAAAACGCCAAGAGCTAGGAGTGGACGGTCAGGACAGGAGACGTGAAGGGAGAAAGGGGGTTAATACTCACCATCAAACTCGTGCACATAGTGCAGGACACTTTGCAGGAATGTCCTTCCACTTGGACCCTTCTTCAAGATATCACGCTTCGCCTTGCGTAGGTTGATCTTGAGCAGCAAGTACAGAGGAGCGCAAACAACCGGGGTCAAGAACGCGAAGATGCCAAAGCCCCATGGCCAGCCAATATCGCTCAGCATCTTATCAGAGGCGTAAGATCCGGCAAAGGCGGAGATCATGTAGGGAGAGGAGGTGAAGGCGTATGCGAGGGCTCGATTCTTCAGGTGTGTCGCGTCGGCAGTCACAACGTCGATGCTGTAGATGAGACCGGTGAAACCAACTTGGTAGAATACCTGAGTAACTCTGAGTTAGCTGCGAGACTTTTGGATTTGATTTGAACTGTGGCAAGGTCACTCACATTGGCAGCGCAGTAAACGGGAAGAGTCTTGCTCGTAGCCATCAAGATCAGTCCAAGATCGGCGAAAGCAACCATGACCAAGAAACCCTCGGCTCTGCCCCAAAGATCAAGAAGCTTGGCCAGTGGGATAAACACAGCGGCAGTCATGGAACTGGCAATGACGTCGATCACCGTCAGGAGAGAATGCTCTCCGAAGGAGCTAGTGACGTAGGGGATGAAGTTGCCGACGGTGGCGCCCTGGAAGGCATTGAGAAGGTAGACGAACCAGATGCAGATAAAGAGAGTTATCAGTGATCTCTTCGTCCACACCAAGGTGATGGCCTCAATGTCTCTGACACCCTCCGTGAGCTCTTGGTTGGGAAGTGTGTCGTCAATGTCGCCATCCTGGTGTGCCTTTCCAATGGCATTCTCTCCGTCGTCAATGGGAGAGGCATTGGTGACGGCAGGCGTCTCCGTGTCTGACAGACGGTCCGAGTCGCCGTCATTTCGCGCCAAACGCGCCTTGAGGCCCTTGAGAACACCCATTGTCGAAATGTAGATAGGATTATACAGGTCCGGTCCACAGGCTAACACCGAGTCCTGGACGAGGAAGCCTCTCGATCTTTATGTTCCCAGGCAGACCCTCGTCAGCTCAAGATGGTACGCATTTTTTCCCGGGCGGCCAGTGACATAGCAGTCGAAGGGTCCGAACCACTTTTCCCACCGGACTATCGCCATCTTGGAGGCTAGAAGCCGCGCCATCGTGCGCCCTACGGAGGAGATCGGATCAGATAAGATCAATCTGGACTGATCTCCTGGTTCATCAGCTCTGCGGCACAGGCCCAAACCAGCTAGGAAGACCTTGAAAAAGTTTGTGACTATTCGGCAACGCGGCACGCTACGTTCATGCCCAGCCCCGGCACCGGCCCTGGACCCTCCAACTCCAAGTAAAGGAATGAAGAAAAAAGATGGTGCGAGTGGCTCGCAGGGCTCAGTAGAAAACAGGAGCAGGAGCGTCATCGGCGCTAAATTTTGGAGAATTCCAATCTGATCAGATAAGATCATCCGCCTGATGGGAACAGGAAGCTACAGCAATATATGAGAGATGCCAGCAAGGGCAATAAGTTGCAGTTGATGGAGTAAATATGTCAATGCTGTCCAATTGACCCATGCCTCATTGTTATTTGTTTTTGCCATCTTCGTTCACGGTTTCATCCAAGACGACTACAAAGTCCAAAGCAGGCTCCTCGTGTAAATGATCAAATTTTCAATGGCTTCGGCGCCACTCGGGCTATAAAAACCGCGATAATTGGGGACACTTTCTGGTCGCCGAATCCACTGGGGCTGAACAACTTCTGCTCCACCTGGAGCGAGCCGGTCTAAGTGACGGTTAAGACGGTTAGGACGGCAGTCTAGACCATACACGAGCTCCATCGAGGACGTTGAAATTGAAAAGTCTCGAGCAGACTTTTTTCGTACTTTCTCGTTCGCCTGTGTCGCGATTAAGTGTGTATGCCCCGAACCACGAGGTATGACTCGCCAAGGGTCGAGGAAAAGTGATTTGATTGATGCCCAGAATTCAAGAAAACCCACGTTACTGTCCGAGGGTACCATTTATTCGTCATACACATTCTTATCCAACAGACGCTGTAGCCAAGCCGGATGCTATAACCCAGGACACCTCCCTAAGTTTAGATTTCTTTTCTTTTCTTTTTTGTTTTCCAACCTGCTTTTCCTCTTCACGGAACTCAATAATCACCGACATTGTCATGTCTTTTGCCAGGATAAGTAGGCTAGTTAGCTACTAGTGACAATGGATGCTCGCAAAACATATACACTCCTAGATGTTGGCAACCAAAGCTCCCCCATTTGACCTGATGCAATATCATTCCTTTGCGAAGATGACAATGGCTGTTCAATGTCGATGTAAGTCCACCGGTGTCCGCCACAACAAAAGGACGATGCAAAAGCTGTAAAGCACATTAAAGCGGCCTGGGCACTATCCCTGTTCAAGCATCGAGCAGACGACGCAGACTCTCCCCGCAAATTGGGGAAGACCCGCGGAGTCTCCACCAACATCGAATCCTCTGCCCTGGTCGTGAGTCGTGACCGCTGCCGCTGAATTACCCTTTTCGTCCACAAGGTCGTGTTCGGATGCTTCCACCGTCTCTTCTCCTCCCTCTGTTCCCCGGATTGTCTGGAAAATGCGCCGACATTGGAGGATGATGCCCAGTGCCCGCCCGCAAACTCAATCATGTCCAAGACGCAACAGTTCACCCTCAGCCTCCACTCCCCAGCCGATGAGCCCCTGGCCCTGGCCCTGCGCCGTGCCTGTGATCGCTGCAGGAAGCGGAAAACCCGCTGTGATGGGCGAGAGGCTTGCAAAACGTGCGCCAAAGCTGGGGTCAAATGCTCTTATTTGACGGCTCCGAAACCGCTGGGCCGGCGCCCACGTAACTTTCGCCCTCCCAAGGACACTGGTTCTCTTGCTGGTCCTAAAGTGTTGGACCATACGTCTATGTCCCAACCAGATAGACTTCCCTCTCTCTCTTCAACGACGAGTTCCAGGACATGCAAGTTGCCTGATAATAGATCTGAATCGGAGCTGTCACACATTCATTCCATCACCGAGGCCAATCCTTCTCAAACGTCCTTTGTCCTCGCGAACCGGGACCAGAGAGAGTCTAATTCTATTCAGTTACCTGATCCCGGCGACTGGACGCTTGACACACCAAACTTATTTCCGTCGTTCCTGGACGGCGGACTCCCTTTCGACGCCGCGCTAGATGGAAGTAGCTCACTAGCTGAGCCGCAGCCACAGCCTTGCCTACCGGCGGAGAGCTTTAGCGGCATGCGCTCCGATGTGTACTCCCTTGATGACAATATTGGCCAGTCTCCCCAGACCGGTGGCAAGATACCTACGACGGCATTCCTGCCATACGTGACACTCTACTTCGACAGGCTTTATCCAGTGTTTCCCGTCTTGGACAATGAGACACTGCCGTGCGAGGAAACGCAGGGCGATTTCCAGGAACCGTCATGGGACCAGTACGGTTTGCTCAGTGCCTTGGCCGGCGCCGCCACGGTGCAACTGAACATTATTGGAACATCTTCAAGTGGTGGCCTATCAGATCAGTCAACCATCTGGTCCGATCCGGGTCTACGACAGGATGATCACACGACGACCTGCTACTCTGCGGAGTTCTGGATCGACCAGGCGCTCGAAGCGCGACGCAAATGGGACTTTATGAGCGATCCCGGTGAAGCTACCATCATGACCTCCTTCTTTCTTTACGTCTACTACGGAAATAGGCACCAGCCGCGCAAGGCCGTGTATTACTTGAGGGAGGCTATTAGCTTTGCGCTGGCCATTGGCTTGGACGACCCCGACACGTACCACGGCCTCAGCCCCAAAGTTGCCCAGCGGCGATGCCGCCTGTTCTGGCTTCTCTTTGTTACGGAGAGGTAAGCTGGCATGTCCCGACTAGGTCCTACCATTGTAGGCGTTACTAACCCTCCAATTAGATCGGACGCCCTGCAGTACAAGACCAGTGCCCTGCTACGATCTTCCATTGACCTTCCGCGCATATTTGAGTCGGATAACCCGAAACTCATATACGGTTTTGTGAGTCTCGTTAAGCTATTCAAGTCTGTCGACGACAAATTCCTCTCCCTCTGGAAACACGGGAGCCGTAGTCCAGGAGCGGGCCACCCATCAAAGCAGCAGCAACAGCAGTCCTGGCAGCAGACGTTTCGTGCTGCACTCGCCGACCAGAACGCAGCCAACATCTGCGAGATTATCGAGATACAGAGATTGGATATCATGGTCACCCAGCAGTGGTTGCATCTTCTTGCGTGGCAACTGCAGAGTGGAAGGGCTAGTAGAGGGAGTGACCCGACATCTCAAGGTCCAGATCAAGAAAGCCTCGCGGGGGCAAATTCCAAGATTGCCTTTGCGGTCTCCAGAGATACGCTGCAGACAATCACAAAGGCTGATCGTGGAGCCCTCGAGTCTCATGGCATAGGCGTGGTAGGTCTCTACACGGTTCCAGTTGTTTCTGCGATGCGTTTCAAAGACTGACTTCATTACCAAAGGAGCTAAAGATATTCGAGATAGCCTGCTGCCTATCTGATGTCCTCCGAGGATCACCACGATTAGGGAGAGATACGATATCGGTAGGCCATCAATACCTGCATGGCTTCTTGACGGTACTATCGTTCTTCCGAAACCAGGAGTCATCATATCTGCAGCCATTGCTGGCCAGAGCTACCGAGACACTAAACGCTGAGCTCTTTGTGCCACCATCTTTGCCGTACACTGAAATGGCGGATGGGACTGGGGATGTTTGGCCGAGTACAGACAGCGAGTTGGATCAAGAGGAGCGGCCGTGTGAGCTGATCAATCCCGACTTGCTGCACTCTTGACTACTAGACCATATAGCGAAACAAAGAATTTGTATTTCCCATTCACCGAGAAAGGCCAGCTAGACAGTCACAGTATTGTATTCGCAGTCAAAATCAGCGCCCAGCCCGAGGAAGTTCGCCGTTTACACATGATATACAATTAGCGGTACAGCAGATGAATGAAAAGCAGTCAAGTTTCGCTAGTCTGGCTTAATACAAGGAAAAATAATGTTACAAATTTGCACGCTCATTTCCTTGAACAAATCCCAACAGCACAAAGCTGCCGTCAGCAATCAGACACCTATCCGATCCTGTTGGCGCACGTCCAGCGCTCCATGGGTGGCAGGTAAGCAGTGGAAGCCTCGGTAGCGGGAAGCTCGCCAAACGTCCGGACGGAGGCATTGGATGCGATTGATGCGCGCTTGGCATGCTCGGGGCGCTGCTCCAGCACACGCTTGGTAGCCTTGGAGGCGGGAGAGATATTGAATGTGCTCCTACAAAGAAACCTCTGTCAGTACCTCATTGTTGGGTTAAGGAGCATTTGATTTCTTACCTGAGACCCATTTTGAGTGATTTATTCGTCTTTTTGTTTGAGTTTTAGATGATTGGTATTGCAGTGAGTACTTATTTAGTTTGAGCCAGAATGTAATCTGCTTGATGATGGTTGGGACTATACGGTATCCAACTGGGGAGCATCCGGTTCCTTTATAGACATCGTTGGCCACATAAACTGCTCTTACACCTGTTCGTGGAAAGTTCGCCACAGCCAAATATTCCATGGTCCATGGAATCTACTCGTCTTTACAGATTATGACGAAATGAGGTTTTCCATGACTGGGAGGCGTTTTCCCTTCCACATGTTTAACACTGTCGTCAGGGACCTAAGCTGCGTGAACAATATGCCACATTGGTCAGTTGCAAAAGCGCAACAACCAAGAGAGAAGTTTGCCACTAGAAATGACGTTTTCTGCCCAGTGGTAATGGTATCCGGGGTGCGGTGGTTAATATATACCGACAATTTATCCAGCGGCAAAGTGCCAAGGCAACCAATGGACGGCGCCGGATCGTCGAGACCACGAGGACCCTGACGTTTTGCCACTTTGCCAAGGGTCTCAGGGTCCAATCCAGATGGGAATGTCGGTTATCGTAAGGTTGGGTGGGCAATTTACAAGTTGGGCTTCTAAGGGTATAGATTGACCGAAATTCCAGCCACTGATGCCAACGCAAGATCAGTGACGGCATCGTCAGCATTGTTGAGCCGGCGCTTTGGACTTTCGTGCCACCAGGTTGACATGCGATGATTCTACTAAGCCTGTGGCAATCGCTGCATTGCGGATTGGGTTGTCGAACAGATCTATTGGGGTCCAAGGTTGGAGGTTTCGTGGGCATCGAGAATGAAAGATGAAGGTGACGACAACGAGACAACCAAGATGAATGGTCGATATCTGATCAATATATTCGCCTGCAAAATCATATATGCCGCCTATTGCGAGTCGTCCAGGGAATCTAGTCCACAGGTACCCAATTCTCCCTGACGACATCCACGATTACACCATGGTCCTCGTGCTGCTTCAGGCCACTCACCACCACCACAGCCACGACCCCCTCAACACCTCTCACACGGATCGGCACTGCCCCGCCGTGAATGGCGTACTCACCGGCCTGGCTCCCAAGGCAGAACTTGGATGCAAAGGCGACCTCGTCCCCTTTGTACTTGCAGTGTTGGAACCAGGTGCTGGTGCCCCAACGCAGCACCGTTTTGCGTTTCCGCTGAACCCACAGCTCGTTGTCGGGCATGACGCCAGAGCCGGTGGTGGCCTGGAAGACGACGTTCCCTCCGGTCAGAGAGATGGAGATGAGAGCCGGGCGGGGGTCTGACGACAGGCGTGCGTGGAGAAGATGGCCGAGCTCCCAAGCGTCGACGGTAGTGAAAGATTCGAGAGTGAAGCTGTCACCCTCGGCGGCCAGAGTCTCAATCTGATGTTGACGTCAGTACCTTCTTCGTAGTAGATAATTCGATAATCTTGATCTGCAGAAAAACACTCACATTGTCCGGTGGAGGTGTGATCTTGACTTGTCCAGGAGTAGGACTTCGAAGGGCCGCCAGATTAGCTTCGAGGCCTGCCCCAATGAGGCTGCGACGGCCAAGGACTTGGAGGGACATGGTGGAAGGGTTAGGGCGGAAGGGTGTTCCAAAATGAATAATGGAGATAGTAGAGCCAAGACTTCGAATGCTTCTTAGGTCGTCCGTCTAATCAAACGAAGCAAGAAAAGTTCATCGAACTCAGCCTTTTCTATAACAAACCTACCACCCCTCTGTGGATTCATGATTCGAGCTGGTGGGCGTTAAAGCGGGGCATGGAGCGAAGATGCCGAGTGAATCTCCGCAGAAATTTGCACAATACGATTGCTTGGCCGAAGTTAAAGAGCTTTGATGTAATTACTACTAGAGGACTCAATCTAAGCATGTTGAACCCTCGGCTGGTGAATTCGTGAGATGAGCAATGTCGTTGCTGGCCAGGGCAGATGGCTGGGCATAATTCGACGAGCTCCAGGATCGAGGTACATCTCCAAGAAGCGCATGATCTGATGCGAATTCCATTGACTATCTAGCGGCAGAAATGTTGCCTTTCGAAACTATCATTCCATCGACTCTAAATTGCTTTGGTGTACTCCGTACTCATGAGAACTTACAATGACGCCAATTTGGTATGGGGAGCTACGGAGTCAGTCGCGATGGTCGACGGTGACAGATGCTCCGGCGCGCTGATTTTTTGCCGACGCCGACCGCTTGCCCAATACCCACAACGAGGGGCAGATGGAGGGGCACCAGGCACAATAATGAGGGGCACGGCAGCAGGTCCCTACCAAACCCCTAAGATTTGTCGGCGTGACTGGTTCAAGGTGACTCAAAATCGTGGAGACGGAATCTTTTTTTGGTTTTTTTCTTTCCTATATCTCAGCCTGATTTCGCTTGCTTCCACATCTCGGACTACTAGCGCCAATACGCACAAATCTTCGCAATGTTGGACCTCGAAGATTTTATCGCTGAGCGCGGCGGTAACCCGCAAAAAATTAAAGACAGCCAGACCCGTCGAGGCGCCTCGGTGGAACTTGTTGACGAGGTTATCGCATTGTGGCAGGGAGCGCGAGCCGGTAACTAAAACCCCCATGTCCCTTGCCTCGCGCATTCCATTGATGTACTGAAATGTCGATAGCGCAATACACGGTCGACCAAACGGGTAGCGCCATCAACGCCTTGCAAAAGAGCATCGGACAGCGGAAGAAGAACAAGGAAGATGCCGACGATCTCCTCGCCGAAAAGGTCCAGCTCCAGACCCGACAGAAAGCCGAGATAGAAGCCGCTGCGGAAGCGCGAGTCGTCCTCCAGAAGAAGGCCACCCTAGTTGGCAACTACGTCCACGACTCCGTGCCGGTCGCTAGCGATGAGGCGAAGAACGAGGTCATTCGCACATGGGCGCCGGAGGGATTTGATACTGCCAACAAGAAGCCCCTCTCACACCACGAGGTGCTGTGGATGCTTGACGGCTACGACCCTATTAGGGGTGTGAAGCTTGTTGGGCATCGCGGGTATTGCTTGACAGGCTATGGCATGTTCTTGTATGACCAATCGCGCGATCAGCACAAAGCCCGACTCTTGCTAACGCGTACTCAGGAACATGGCCCTGATTAACTATGGCATCGAGTTTCTATTCCAGAAGGGTGAGACTTGAACAGGTCGATTTTACTATCGGCACAAAAATTAACCCATTCTCCTAGGATACACCCCGAATCAGCCCCCATTCTTCCTCAATCGCGACCAGATGGCGAAAACGGCACAGCTTTCGCAATTCGATGAAGAGCTCTACCACGTCTCGGAGGGCAACAACAACCCCGAAAACGACAAGTACCTCATCGCCACGAGCGAGCAACCCCTTTCGTGTCTCCATTCTGAGGAGTGGCTGCAGCCCGCTCAGCTACCCATCAAGTACGCTGGTTACAGCACGTGCTTCCGCAAGGAGGCCGGCTCTCACGGCAGGGATGCGTGGGGTACCTTCCGAGTGCACCAGTTCGAGAAGGTCGAGCAGTTCATCTACTGCAAGCCCGAGGACAGCTGGCAGCACTTTGACGAGATGATTACCATCTCCGAGGAGTTCTACAAATCCCTCGGTCTGCCGTATCAGGTTATTGCCATTGTTTCTGGGGCTCTGAACAATGCCGCTGCCAAGAAGTTTGATTTGGAGGCCTGGTTCCCGTTCCAAGCCGAGTACAAGGAGCTCGTCTCGTGCTCCAACTGCACCGACTACCAGACCCGAGAGCTAGAGGTTCGCTATGGCGTCAAGAAGGAAAAGAAAGACAAGGCTGCGGGAGGAGGCAGGAAAGAATACGTGCACGCTCTCAACGCGGTAAGTGCCTCCATGATCAACCGATTGATCGCTGTCTTCACAGTACCTCATGATTGTCTTGAACTAAATCAACTAACTACCGCAGACCCTGTGCGCCACCGAGAGGACGATGTGTGCTGTGTTGGAGAACTACCAGACGGAAGAGGGTTTGAACGTCCCCGAGGTTCTACGCAAATACATCCCTGGCCAACCAACCTTCCTTCCCTTCACCAAAGCCAAGCCTGGGAAAGAAATGGACCTGCCTACACGGCCAAAAGGGCAGTAAAGATGGATAGATCTGATTGGCATAAGCGAAACACCGTTGTCAACTCTAGAAGAGCAATATATGCCCAGTTTGCATGTCGCAGGTTTTTGTGTCTTTCTCCATGTGTTTTGAAGGGACTGCAATAAACCATGCGTATCTATTGTAGTTGAGGCTCCTAATCACGTTTCTAATGGAGCATTCAGCCACCATGCTGGCGCACAACGAGCACAACATATTTTTATTTCATATTCCAGAAGGCTCGAGTAGAGGACATTCAACTTACCAAGCGTATCAATATCGTTCGTTCAAGACTTCCTTGCAGCAATTGTCGAGTATTAACATAGGGTAAGTAAATCTGGGTAAGGTGTACCCAGCTCGTGATGCCCAAGACGGCGCTAGGTACGGTAGCCAGGCTCTGGCTAGCTCATGAGTGGTCCCTGAGTTCTGGGGAAAGGCCTAGGTAGAGAAGATGGCTACCCCTTCTGGCCAGTGATCAGCACCCGCCGCTGCATCCAGCACAACTGACAGGGTTCAATCAGCTCAGAAGGTGCTCCTGGGGGGTGGCTTTCCTTCTTTCTCACCTGGTCCAAGTATTTTCTGCCGTCCGCCCAGCCAACCTTGAAGGCCCATTCTCCGATTCAACGGACACCTTCCACACTCATTGATCCCCATGACTTGAAGCTCCAAATCAATTCAGATACTGGTTCGAAATCCATCCCCCCCTTGAGCTTTACACAGCTCTATGCATAGTTCCTCCTTGGCAGTACGCCTAAAAAAACCAAAGCGACAACGCCTCGAATGGCTCCGTTATGACTACCTTGGGCAGAGCGTCACGCGCTTGCGATGGCTGCCGGATCCGCAAGGTTAAATGCGACGGTGCACAGCCATGCTCCCAATGCGCCCACTTCAATGTCTCTTGTATAGTTACGCCGCCAAGCAAGCGCAAGAATCCGGTTCGTGGCCGACTGGTCGCGAAGGCGCGCGGCGAGGAGGGCAGCTTCAACACAGCCACTAAGGATAGCTCGACATCGCCAACCTCGGACACCGAGACTAAGGCTCCAGGGACCGATCCTTCAGGCTTCTCGCCAACCAGTACCCGAGATGGCGATACCTCTGGTCGGTCCCTCTTCGATTCTCTGTCCATGTCCATCGGCTACGATACCGGCTTCTTTACGGATCTTTTACCGCAGTACGAGGAGATTGTGTACCCGGTCAACCCTATTCTTACGTCTAGCGATATTTCTGAAGCCATTGGCAACTTTGGCAACAGCTTTGAAGACACGGCCTTGGTTTTTGCCTTTGGTGCAATAACCATTTTCCTTGCTCGATCGACGGACATACTATCCGGAGGTGTGAGCACCCAGATGGATGAGTTGATGCGACACAGTCTCGAAGCACATAGGCGAGCTGATCTAGTGATTGGTCCGGGAGGTCGTTTGGTCGAAGAACCAAGTGTTAGTCTGAAGCGCATCATGACCTGCATTTTTTTAGAGGTAACTATGATGCCTTTCAAGCGTTACGATCGGAGCTTTGCTCTCATTCGTGAGGCTATAACCATGCTACAGACTATCAAATCACAACACGAGATGGATCAAAGCCCCGAGGTAGCTAGATTTCAGCGCGCATACTGGGAGGCTTTTATTCACGAGCGCTTTCTCACCATTGCTGCTGGATACCCTAGCGTTCTACCTCCGCTGAGCTCTGGGCACCCGGAATATGACCCTTGTCTATCACCTAAAATAGGGTTGGGGTTCAATCGCTTGATCAGTTTGTTCTGTATTTTGGATAGTACCTTCTTGGCTTATTGGAGCAAGGAGGATAGCTATTCTGACCCGCCCATACCGGAGCTTGATGTGCATTGGATCGAAAGAAAGCAAGCGCAGCTAGACGAGGACGAGCAAAGCGTCGCACAAGCCGATCACGAACTTGTCAATAGCGGACGTGGCGGGTTGACCGAGCTTCAGCATGCCGACATTTACGTCACGCGGCTCTGGCTCCGGACCATTATCTGGCAGCTTGCTCTGTCTCGCGGACTGCTCCGATCAGGTCCCTTGAGCGATACACACGAAGGCTTGTCACTTCATTTCCCCGCGCAGAGGCTCTCTACCCAACTGAAATTCATTGTCAGTCGTCTGGAAAGCCTCGCGAGCATCAGCACTCACGGTAGCGGCATTGTGCAGAAGCTGTTTGAGATTACAAGCACAATCACCGATGTTCTTGCTCTGCCCCTGGCACCTGACCAATCGCAGGGCGATATGCATGCGCAAGTCGAGGATGTTATCTTTCTGGTCAAGTTCCTCTTCCGCTTCGGGCGGATTCGCGATCAACAAAAGCAATACCTCCGGGAGAAGCTCGACACCTTACAGCAACAATACCCTCTAGTGGCAGACCACATACTGCCCTAATCAGTATATGGTTCTTGTAAAAATGACATTTTTATGAATATCTGGTACTATGGGTATATGCGTGATTATCTCAAAGATGGCCTTAGTATCATTATGAGTTCTACTACTGCCAAAGGTGCCTTTAAACTCTGGCTATATGAACATCAGACAGCTGTTCCCACAGAGAGATGGACTCAAAAACCACATCGCCAGTTTTGGGACTCGTAGAAAAGCAACTTATGCCTGGGCAGCTGAGAGGACCCGCATAGACCACTGTGGAGAGAGCAAAGCGGTCATTGGCAAAAATCTCCAGCACATCGCCGTCCCTAAAAATTCGCAGACGAAGTCTTTCCGCCACCTCTGTCCCGGCTTCGTTACTGATGAAGAGAGTGAGGGGGCCCCGCACTGGGTCCTTTCCTACATCATCTTCCCTATTCGACAACGACCTGTCGACCCTTATCTCCTCTTTCTTTGGTGAGAAGCTTATGGTAGTTCTCTGTGCCATATCGGCGCTGTGTTGGACGTGGAAGCCGATGCGGTCGGTACCGGGCTGAACAGACAACACGGCTTGCAGTTCCCAGCTAGTGGATGGCACATTCGCAAGATGAGTGGTTGGGACTTGCCCCACGATATTTGTCCAGACTCTTGGCTTGGATGCTCTGAGGGTCGCCAGATTCGTCAGTGGCCTGATACCCAGTGTTTGAATGGTGGCGCGGCCATCCGCTTCGTCAATCACTTTCAGGGAAGGGATCTGCCGCAATGGGGTCACCAGTGATCGCACAACATCTGTCTTTTCCAGGAGGAAAACCTCTCTTGGAAGAGAGAGATAGCCAGTCCAGCCTTTGGCTTCTCTTCGTGCTAGCGTGAGCTCCTCTTCCTTGATCCACCCCCAAACAATCCTCTCTCCGGTTTCTGGATGCTGATAGGAGCTGGCAGCATAGAGATTGCCATGGTCCAAGATGCCGCTGATTTCATGATTCAGCCGAGGACCGTCCTCAGTTTGGACCAAGGAGCCAGCCATCCACATTGTCCAGACACAGAGAGGATCTTGCTCGGCCTCGGCATTTCGCTTGTGACCTCCCTCTGTGCCCATTATCAGGACTTCTTTGCGGGCACCGCTGTCTCCTTGGAGAGTCATGAAGTTGACGCATTCCCAATTGACGCCTAAGTCACCGGTCCAATGGGTTGGCCGCTGCAAGTCCGCGGGGATGTCGATTAGCCTACCCAGATACTTCCACGTCGTCAAGTCATGGGGAGCGACGGCGTAAAGAAAGGCATCCGGCCCACGGCCGACCACACCGCCTGACACTATGCCGTACAAGCTCGTCTCCCCGCGCACGTGGTCCATCGCGGCCCATGGCGCAAGATACGGATCCCGAAAGCCGGTCACCAGCAGATCTTCCGGCTCGCCCTCAAGGATGGGGTTTAGTGAACTCTTTGTCCAGGTGCGACCGCCATCCGAAGATGTCGCTAGTGCCAGGCCAGCGCAGTTTCGGGTGTACGGTATTGACCAATGAATGGGCAAGTCTCGGACTGAGGAATAGATAACCGTGATCTGGCCCTTTTCTCCGCTGGGGCCTGTTGGGTAGAAGCATCCGGTGAATATTCCCTTGTGATCGTAGGGCTGTGACGGTGCTAACACTGGTTCACTACCATTCTGTTCCCACCGGACGCCGTCCTTGCTCGTAAAGTGACCCCAGCAGATATCGCCCCAGTCGCAAGATTTAGGATTCCCTACCCACCGTTAGCGACCAGATATACTATTATTGGCTTTTGATATTTCTTGTTGTACATTGATAAAAAAGATGGTATGTGCCCGTGGTGGGATCGTAACCCGGTGCGCAAGGGTCGTTGATCCAGCCTCTGGGCGCCTTCAGATGGTACGTTGGCAGCGGATGCCACTGGGGCTGCACGTCAAGAGAGCCCATGATACGCTGGATGGTGTTTGGGAGAGGAGTGTTCTTAATCCTACATATAGAAACCGACGTTGGTGAAGAAAGGGTCGTAAGTGGTATCTTAAATAGTAATATCAATCATTGCACACGAGATTTGTGAAAACAGATAGGTCGAGCCTACGGCGGCCCGACAAGACAGATGTGAAGATACGACCGTCCCAAATTATCAACAATGGTGGGGATCAAGGCAGATAGCAGTTTCCCGAGGAAGTCGGGGAAGAGGAAAATAAATGGGTATGGGGAACATCCCGATGACTTTTGATTTGATGTGCGAATGAGCTAATGGGTTTTGGGTGCAAAGAGCCGTTGTTGCAGTTTTGGGTTTACAGATCGTAGGGCGGAGGAGGCGCGGGAGGATTACGGTGGCCAAGTGATGTCGGACCGAGAACAGGAACCGAGAACAGGTGCCACGGCCCCATAGCCCACTGCGGACGGCCTCGTTCCCGCTGGGGGCGACCCCGTCCACACCATTAGATCTTTGGCGGGACGTCTATCACTACAGCAGGTTGGCGGGGTTGGTGTCCGGTTCTGCATCATTGCTGCGTAGGATAACACACGGTAATGTACTGTGATTGAAAATCACAAAATCTATGAATTGGAAATCTATAACATAATCCTTCTATCCAATCTATCCTTACCTCCACTCTTTAAAAGTCCTCATTTCTGGTTCTGGTAGACTATATAAGGAGCAATGCTTGAGAGTTTCTCCTTAGTCTCAGTCAGTTCCCTCTCCGGAGATGACTGGGAAATGATTCCGGCACCGGCTTGGATCCAGCGAGAAGTCTTGTCCTGGAACGCCGTCCGAAGCACCAACGCCGCCTCAAAGAAGTCTGCCCCATCGAGCAGGAGAATAGCTCCCGAGTACAGCTCACGCGGGGAAGTCTCTAACCTCTGGATCGCCTCGAGCGACGCCGTCTTGGGGATGCCGGACGCCGTGATGGATGGGAACAGGCTATTGAACGCGTCCCACCCGTCTCGGTCCTCCCTCAACTGCCCGGAGACGCTTGAACCCAGATGCTGGACGTGCCCGCGCACTCTCACATTCATAAAGTCGTCGACCACGGTGGTCCGAGGTGCGCATACTTCGCTCACCTCGCTGATGGCCTCCTTGACCGAGATGACGTGCTCAAACACCTCCTTGGGGTCGTGTATAAGTACGTTTTTCAGATCAGAGCGCTCCTGCTCGTTGGCACCGCAGGATCTTGTCCCGGCCAGCGGCTCGGTGGTTACTCGCCCATCCTCGAGCAGCATGACAAGCTCTGGACTGAACCCGCACGCTTGGTAGGAAGAGTGGTCCCAGAAGAAGGTGCGCTTCGGCGTGTTATGTGACCGTCCCTGAACGAGCGTCTGCACCATGTCGACCTTGGCTTCCAACTTGACGGGTCTGGACAGGATGATCTTTTGGTATTGACCGTCGTTTATCTCCGAAATCGCCTTGGCCACAGACTCAACGTAGCTTCGGTCGTCGGGTGAGGTGCTGACTGACGATGATTCAGTCGGTCCTTGTGCCTGGGTCAGTCCAGCCTCGAGCAACTGGACAATACTACTCCCGACCTGCTCCAGCTCGTGGCACACGACTTCGACAGCGTCTTGATGAATGGCGATCTGGACGGCAGGTACCAGCAGCGTCAGGATGGGCCAGCTACCAGGCTGGAAGCTCAGGCCCCGGTGCAGCGCCGCATAGTTGAACCCGACCTGACCAAATACGCGGGCATTCGGCTCCGAGTAACTTGAGATGAAGTTCCTCGACACATCTGCCAAGCTCTGGCCGCGGATACTCTCGACGGTGGGCTCTCCGGCCGAGGCACCAGAGATGGTAGCCGACTGACCGGTGGCGTCGACGGCGAGGGAATAGCGGCTGCCAATACCCACGAACCACGTCGAGCCTCGCTCATAGGCGACCCTCTCTTGGTCTGGATTTGATTCGAGGATCGCGGAGAGAGCATCGAGTGGAGTCGTCGATGACGGCAGCGGCACGCGCTTTTCGAAGATTGCGGGCATGGTGTCTAAAAACTTGTGGCAGGGTCTAGGGCAAAAGGACGGCGAAAGGTTGATGAGCAAAGTGCGCAAGTACAGCGGTCTCAGGGGAGAGAGAGCTGGATCGAGTTTATCTCCAACCCAAAGGTCCCTCTCAGGGACAGAGCGGACCGTTCCGGTGAAACATGCCAGCTATACGTAAACCCATCATCCTTGGCTCGAAACCCGCCTGGGGGCCAACGCATTATGCAGTCAAACATGACGTGCTGCGGCGGGCATGGCAGATAATGCAAGCCGTAAGGTAAGGCTCCTTCGAAGCATCCGTGCAGTCTTTCAGGGTTTCAGGGTTTGGACTCTGGAGGAGCGTTGTACATATACTTCAGCCTTCGGATTCGGGATTCATAAGCGTAACAAATGCGCATGCAACATACAGTATTTCCCCTCGGACTATAATACATAGTGCGTCACTAGACTGCCGGCCCACGACGGATCAACACAGCACTTTGCCATTCCCGATATACAAGGTACAATCGGTGTTGCGACGGTGTCCTAAAACGTAGTCCGAGGTGTTGGAGAATTAGGATAATTGTGGCAAGGAGCAGGATCCCATTCGAGGCCCTAGGCCATTGGCCATTGGCCACTCATGGTGCATGGTCCTACTCCTGCCTATTGTGGCCTAAGTTATCTACGCGAGACAGGGGTCACTACAACTAAATATACTGTATCCGTATATTGCTGATGGGCCACACAGTGCTTGTTTGCTGTTATAACCCTTGCCTTGCCTTGCCTCGCCTTACCTTGCCTTGCCTTCAGCGGATCGTCATCGAGGCACTGGAACGGGAATGGTGCTGTCGCCTGCGAGTACCGACGGATCTGTTATCCTTGTCCGAACTTCCGAGTACTACGCAATCTAAGACTTCGAGGTCATCTACCTGTGCAAGGAAAATGTTTGTCCGTAGACGCTTGGGAATATATTCATCTCTAATAGAGCAGCGTTTCATTCTTCTTCTCCTTGGGGCATAAAGAACTTTTCTCGTCTCGTCTCGTCTTGTCTTGTCTTAGCAGTATGCGCGTTGCAGTCATTGGCGGCGGCCCATCGGGGCTGGTGCAGCTCAAGTACCTCCAGGAGGCGCGTAAGAGATTCAACGTCGACATTGAGGCTAGGCTATTCGAAAGTCATGATTCCATCGGGGGCATCTTCTACCACCACTCGTACGAGGAAGGGGAGATGGTCTCGTCCAAGTTCCTGACCACCTTTTCCGATTTCCGCCCGCGCCCTGATGACCCGGATTTCTTCCCTTCTGAGCGCTACATTGAATATCTAAGCGACTATGCTACCCACTTCAAGCTGTGGCCGTACATCAACCTCAACACAACGGTGATTTCGGTCAGAAGAGGGGAGGCGGACAACAAGCATATCATCTCGTATCGGACCGCTAACCAGTCAACCAAGGAGTGGGAATGTGACGCCATTGCCGTTTGCTCGGGCGTTCACGCGGAGCCGAGCATACCCAACATTCCAGGCGTCGAGAACGTGCCCGTGGTGATGCACTCGGAGCAATTCAAAGGATCCCACCAATTTGGAATCGACAAGAATATTGTCATTGTCGGGAGCGGTGAGACCGGAGCGGACATTGCTTACCTCGCCAACAAGAGCCAGACCAAGAAGGTCGTCTTCTGCCACCGCGATGGATGGATGGGAACACCTAAAGTTAGTTGGGCCAAAGAAAAACCAAAAGAAGAAAGACAGAAAGAACGAAGGGAAGATTCCACACGTGAGAGATCGTAGCTGACACCAAAGTACTCGTAGAGAATCACGGGCCAGAATTTCCTGCCCTGGCTGTTTGGCTCGCAGAAACGACCCTATCATGAAGTCCCGCACGACGTCAGCCAGTTCACGCTCTTCGACACCATGTACGTCCACCCGATAGTCAGGGACAGCATGATGATCTGGGACTTTTATACGTACGGCATCCTGCCTTTCGGATCTTGGCTGGTCAGTGGGACCACCAACGGCGTCGATATGTGGGTGGGACAGGTCATGGGCGAGAGGGCCAACTTTTCAAGACGTACGTTAACTCACTCTGGACACTCCAGCTGAGTTTGTGCTTTTTTTTTTTTTCGACTGGCTACGCTAACAATGTTTCTGTTGCCCAGTCTTCTTCAACAAGGCGTGGCAGCGCATCTCAAATCAAGTGGCCTTCCCCTACCGTCCGAAAAAGTGGTCGCTCGCTACTCGTATTCGAAGGTTCTTCTTCCATACAGAGCTTCCCGTTCCTGATAGACTCATTGATGTAGCTCCGTTCCCGAGTCACATCACAGAGGATGGAGTCGTTCACTTCCCCGTAAATGGGAGGATAGACGCTGAGCGTATCCAAGATCATGTCATCAAGCCCGACGTCTTGATCTACGCGACTGGTTATCTACCTTCCTTCCCGTATTTACATCACTCTGATAATGAGAAGGGAAGACCGTATCCTACGGCATTTGATGCTAACGTACGAAATATATGGAAATCGGATGATCCGACTATAGGCTTCATAGGTTTCATCCGGCCTGGATTTGGCGCTATACCGCCCTTATCGGAGATGCAGTCCATGATGTTTGTGTCACATCTCCTAGACAAAGTCCCCCGACATCTCGACCCCGACGACGAATGGCACTACCGCATCATACACAAACCCGGAGCACGAGTCCAATATGGCGTCGAGCATGATAGCTACGCATACCAACTGGCCAAGGACATGGACTGCGCGCCGGGATTCTGGGAGATAATACGCATGGCCCTCCACACCAGCAAGCCGTGGCGACTGCCGTGGATATGGGCGGCTGGCGCTTCATTCAACACAAAGTTCCGACTGCGTGGGCAGTGGAGATGGGACGGTGCTTGCCATGTGCTGACGGGGGAGCTTTGGGAAACGATTACACGACGCGAAGGCCTCTTTGGTAGGTTGCATCATCCAGAAGAGACGATACTTAACTAACACTTTACTAGGGAATGTGTCGCTGAGTCTCCTGCCCATGTGCTATCTTGGAACCATCAACTTTCTGTACTGGCTCTACTCGACCTTCTGGGGCATCTGTGCCTTCTTGGGGCTCTCAAGACCGTTGCAGCGCCGTATCGACCCGAAGCGCATCATCCAGGAGATGGAGGCCAAGGAGCAGATGGACATGCAGATGAAAAAGAGCGTCTAGTCCATAACCACACATTGCATTTAAAGAAAATAGCATCGTTCAAATGGGCCTTACTAGAGTAAAAGGCGCTTTCATGGAACAACATAGCTTTTATCACCTTGAAACTTATTGAAAAATCTATCCTATCTTCTTTGTATTCATTACTAGTCTAGCGATGAACATGATGCGCTTGAACTGAAACCTACTCCAATTCGAATTGTATGTCGCTAATTCGTAAAGTTCTATAAATTTTTTTAATTTCAAACATCCAACTCCCGCGCAGCTTGCACAAGGGCCATGGCTATCTCTTGAACATCCCCCTTACCCGTGTTTGGGTTGATCATGCAAACCCGGAGGCACGCCTTTCCTCGGCACTTGGTGGTCGATATTACCGCGACATGGTTAGCGATGAGCCGGGCTGAGATGGCCTCATTCAGAAGGACCACCTGTTGCTCCGAGAAGCGTGGATGGCTGTATCGGAAGTTCAAAATGGCCAGGCTAGCCGGGGATAATATCTCCCAGCCAGGCACACTTCTCAGCTCAGCTTCCAGCAGCTCCGCCGACTTGAACCCGTGCTCAATCATGTCGGATACGGTGTCCAGCCCAAGACATTGCAGTGTAAACCACAGCTTGACGTGTCGAGCAGGCCTTGAGAGTTCCATCCCGTAGGACCAGGGGTTGGAAATGTCGCTCTCCACATTGAGGTCTTGTACATAATCCGCCGTCGTGCCAAAACTCTCCCGTAGATGTCTCTTGTCGCGGACCAGCGTTAGACCACACCCATACGTCTGGAATAGCCATTTGTGAGCGTCCCAGGCGATGCTATCAGCGCGGCGAAGGCCTTGGACCAGATGTCGTCGGGGGTAGCACAGAGCCGCTGAGGCTCCAAAGGCGCCGTCAACGTGTAGCCACAGATTATACCTCTCCGCAATGTCTGCAATGTCGTTGAGAGGATCGACGAGGCCTTGATTAGTTGTGCCGCACGTCGCCACGACCAGGAAGGGCAAGTACCCGTCCTGAATGTCTCGTTGTACAGCCTCCCGGAGGATAGTTGGGCTGAAATGACCCGTCTTGGTGGTGCGCAACGTCCTCACTTGCCTAGGAACGAATCCTATAATCTTTAGGCATTTTGCCACGCAAAAGTGCGTCTCCTCAGAAATGTACGCAACGCTCCGAGCGCGTGCCATTAAATCGTCACCTAATTTTTGGTCGCGAGCCACCGTCAAGGCCGTCATGTTGGCATGGGAGCCACCAGAGACAAAGATTCCTCCCGCGCTCGAAGGCAGACCAACTTGCAAGGCCAGCCAGCTGATGAGCGATTGCTCCAGTGTGGTGATGCCTTGACTTAGCATCCAGCTCCCGCACATGGCATTGAAGGCATCGCTGATGGCGCCGCCCAGCCAAGAGACTGACGACGGCGCTGAGGGGACAAATGACAAGAACCGGGGGTGGCCAATGGGCACTACGGTGCTGAACATGTATTCGGCATCACGAATGACATCCGTGAGGGGCCTCGAGGTGTGGCCGGGCTCGCCTTGAGACGCTATCCATCTCAAGTCGCCATCTGTGACGGTGGGAATAATCTCATAGTGCTGCTGGCCGGGCTTGTTGTGACTTGGCGACGTCGTAGGACCCTTCTTGATGGCGCCTCGCAGTATGTTTTCAAAGGCTAATTGAAGTTCTTCATGAGAGGGTAGTTTACGGTACTCGGCCGTATTCATATTGTTGTGCATCGTGTGCTGCTTAGGGGTTTCCGTAGTAGCAGCTTGCAAACGAATGACATTTGGGTGTTTAGTTTATGGTGGAAACTAGGACTCTACGGAGTAGGAGCAACAACGAGGGTACCAAGTGACCTTGAGGCTTGATCTGTACGAAGTAGAAAGACGGCTTGTACAACTAGGTGGAGAATGCTGGTCCGCTACTGCAAGAAATATCTCAAACGTGGTCGACTTTCCACCTTCCTTCTTGAAACGTTGCAGATTGGTTCATGCAAGATGTCCCGCCCATTGCCCATTTATTGGTGTGGATGGCGACATTAAGTATTGTATTGGTACGCCACTTTGGAGGCAACAGTCCCTGCATCCCTGTACATTGGTTGGTTGTTCACTTGTTGGTCCCAAGTTCCTAACTAAATAACCGTTGTCCCAAGACAGTAATACGAATGATGATCTGGCTGAAGCGGGAAAGGAAATACGACTCAAGGTTACCTTAAGCATTCGCTTAGAGTCCAGCGACTTTGCAACTAGCAATGATTGTCATTATATATAAATACACTCTGCGGCGTCCACGTTACAGTGCCGAATCTCTTCCCGATACACCATCGGGTTATTGGTTGTGATAGACCTCATATTGCTCTCCTCGACAAAGCCCAGCGGCAACCCCGGAGGGCAATCTGGTTGCATACACGCTACGGCGCTGCCTAGTCCCGTCGGATATTCGCACACTGTGTACTCTCTGTACGGAGTTAGATACTGAGAACAGACCAACCGATCCATGGGCTGACCAGGTCCTATCCCCTCAGTGGCTCAGCTCCAGCTACATACGGACTCACGGAGTAATGTGTACATGGAGGATTTTACGGGGATAACCTGTACCTACAGCATTGTACCTGTATTTCCTCCTCGCATTTAGCGGATGTGGCTTTCGGCAGCCGGATCCTTCCCGAGCCTTTTAGAGGCTTGACTAATGCATGCAGACGTCGAAGGATCTGGAATTGGCCTCCCTCCCCTCCCCCCCTAGTATAAAGAACGATTGGAGACCCTGAGAGCGCAAGACGGCGAATCAAACCGAACATAGTACATGCGGGCTTGAACAGCGCATGGAGAGCGAGTCCGAGACTAGTATACTAGACCCCGCGATGATGAGAGAGGCACTTTGGGGGGGGGGGGAGAAGGCCAATACGGACCAGGAATGAAGATGGATCTAGCCAAAACAAGGATCATCTCTATGGAGTAGCATCGCAGATATACAGGGGTGGCTAAGATCTGACACTTGGACTTGTACAGTACATATACGGAGTATACAGAGTACTGTACTCCGTACTCCGTACAGATACACAGCATTACCAACACGCTTCAAGTATACTTTATTAGGCTTAGTGACATCATGCGTTCCTCTTGTACACGGAGTACACTCCGCGTGTCCGTGTTTCAAATATCTCCTCCTGCGAGTGAGGCCACCGGATGCTTCCGCGTCTTTTTTTGTGTAGTCTAGTATCCGTAGTCGCGTGGGAGACAAATGCAGAGCTAGCAAGGGGTCTATTAACACAGTCTTGTTTGTCGACCCTTCTCCGTGCTCACTAACTGAGTACTCTTGGACTTTTCCATACCAGAATTGCATTGCACTGTTTGACCCCTCAAGCTCTAAACTATTCGTCCTCTTTTTTTTTTTTTTTTTTGGTGTAGCCATGGCGCAAGTGACTCCGCTGAGCGTAGCCAAAGGGGGCCATTACGATGTAGAGCCATCGGTTGCGCAAAAGTTCACTGATTGCATCCAAAAATACCCTGACCGGCTTGCAGTCGCCTGTTTGCAACAGGACCCTAATCTCTACGGCATCGCAAATCAGAATGGGGACGTCGGGTCCGGATATCTACGCTGGACATATAGCCAATTAGACAGTGCAGTCGAACGGCTGTGTGCCGGCCTTAAGCAGCAGGGGATAGTTCAGGGCGACAGGATCATAACGTATCTTGACAACCGCGTTGAGCTGATTCTTCTTCTGCAAGCCAGTTTCCGGCTTCAGTGCCCGATAGTGCTGTTGCATCGTCCTTCACTGAACAATGACGAGGAGACGGCTCACATCTTTAGCTTGGTCCAGCCTCGCGTCATCGTCGTGGATAAAGTGTCGTCTGCGGACAAGTTCGAAGGCGTGCACAATAAGTGTATGACACCCTCGAGTATCAAGGTTCTTGTGGGGGAAGATGGCAATGCCTCCTCGTGGCTCCCTTTTGGACATCTCATGAAGCGCAACGACTCCGAGGCTGTCACCACTAATGGTTCCGACTCGCCTGCCTCTCCACTGGGCCCTAATGTGGTCGCTGTGCTCTTCACGAGCGGGACTACTTCCGTTCCCAAGGGAGTGCCACATACAGACGGTACCCTCAACGCCTTCAGTCGCAACCTGCGGCCTAATGATACCCCCGGGGAGCAGAGCGTGTTCTGCTCCTCCTCGCCCAACAATCACGGCATGGGCTTCTTCTTCATCTTGCACCACTTGATGTACGGTGGCGCGGTCATCTACCCGGACTTCACCTTCAATGCCATCAAATCTATAGAGGCGATTGAGAAGGAGAAGGTGACCCATGCCGCGTTCGTACCGGCCATGCTACATTCGCTGTCCGAGGTTCTCGATGAGAGATCGGACCCGCTACAGTCCCATCTAAAGGACGTCGGCTTGGCTGGCAGCTCCATCTCTGCCGGAGATGTGCGGTTTGTCCTGGAGAGACTCAGGAGTGCCGGCGCATCACCCGGATTTGGAATGGCAGAAGGCAGCCCTGCGTGGAACACGCCCAAGAGCAGTGTCGAGGACTTGGTCTTCGATGACTCCATCATCTCTGGGCCGCCAGCACCCGGCGCCAGTGTCAAGATTTGCGCGCCAAACTCCCGGGAGCCGGTGCCTCGGGGGGAGATTGGCGAGCTACATCAAGCTGGACCGGGCTTGGTGGCTTCGTACCTGGGAACGCCAAAGGACAACGCGTGTTTCTATGTGGACGACGACGGCGTCTCTTGGTTCTTGACCGGAGACCAGGCCGTCATGCTCCACGATGGCAGAGTCTCCATCACCGGGAGGTACAAGGATACCATTACTCGGGGCGGCAAGAAGATATCCCCTGCGACGCTGGAAGAGATTGTGGAGCGCGAGTTTGATGAGGATGTGCAGGCCGTGGCCTTGGCCGACGGAGTGGGAGAGGATATCCCCGTCGTGATCCGAAGAAACAGGCAAGGCGCAGCTGACGCCAAGATTCGAGAGGCCATCGTCAAGGCCATCGGTCCCAACTGGGCCAACATGAGATTTGTCGAGCTGAAAGATCTAGGCCTGGACACCTTCCCCATGACGGAATCCGGCAAGATCCTGAAGCGCTCTCTCATTGCGAGCATCTCGGCCCTGGACGAGCGCAACAACGCCGCGGCGGAATCGGCGGACGAGAATGCAGTCACCACGAGCATTTTGAGAGCGTACAGCCGAGCCTCCAGCATCCCCACCAGCGATCTCGACACGCACTCGCCCATCACTTCGTTCACAGACAGTATAAGCCTCATGCGCGTCCGCAGGTATCTGGCCAAGAGCGGCTACCCTCTGACCCTGTCCGACATGCTCAAGCACACCACCATCTCCGAGCAAGCGCAATATCTACAACGAAAAGGTTTACAGAAGAGTGAGGCGAATGGAGTTGTAAAGGCCAACGTATCCGCGCTGTCCATGGACGACCTAGCTATTACGGCTGGCGGCGAGGAGAAATCAAAGGCGCTTCTTGGTGCCGTCTCGGAAGTCTTGGGGCCGAAGGGATTCTCGTTGGACGACGTTCGCTCCATTATCCCTGCTCAGGATTATATACGCGTTCTTTCCAAGACCAAGATTATCGATGATTGGAATTTCTGCATGACGTTCCTTACATCGGGATACACCGTCGAGGTCAGTTTCGTTCCCCTTTATCCAATGCTTAGGCTTTGTACTGATTCCTTTCCTAGACTTTGAGGGCAGCTCTAGAACGTTGTCTGGCAAACCACCCTCTATTGTCCTCATTCTTCGTGAAGGATGCAGACGGCAATGGTTTCTACGCTGCCATGAAGCCAGCAAAGGCACTATGGGATCTATGCATAGTCCACCATGAAGACGTGGCTACTTCCAAAGAGGCAGAGCAACTGGCCGAGAGCTACCCTCACGCTGATCATGCCAGAGTACCAGGCCCAATGTTCCGCTGTCTCGTACTCCACGTCAAGGAGACGAATTCTGCTGCCATGGTGTGGCAAAGTGAGTGCTCAAATTCCCCCGTAGTCACACTATCGATCATCCTTTTTTGCTAACAGAAGCACAAGTCCACCACAGTGTCTACGACGCGAGCTCGGCAAGACTCTTCTTGGAAGACATTGAGCAGTCTCTGGCGTCGCCGGATAAGCCCCTCCCAGCTCACATTGATTTCCAAATCTGGGCTGATCTCTTCCAATCAGTCCGGCACTCCCCAGCAGCAGACTTTGCCGTCGACTGGCACGTAAAACGCTTGAGCGATCTGCACAATCACAAGTCACACTTGTTCCCAGCCGAGAAGAACCCACGACAGGCTGTCTTTGAGGTTCCGAATGAGTATGAGTTCGAATTTGACTGCCCCAACCTGCTAAAGCTGAGAACGAAATACCCCAACATGACGGCCAACACCGTCGTCAAGGCCGCCATGGCTCTGGTCAGCGTCAGCCATACTAAGCATACACATGCCCTGTTCAACAACATTGAAGGTGGCCGTGGCGAGTTTCCTTTCCTCCCAACATCCACAAAGGCTCTCGGCGGCTTTGGAATTGACAGCGCCAACGTTACCGGACCAACCATGCAAGGCGTCTGCAACGTGGTGGAAGTGGCCAGGCAATCAACGGCCATCAACTTCCTGAACTATATGCAGGACGAGCAGTTGGAGCTGACCAAGCATGCACATGCTCCCCTCTTGCGTATCTACGACGCGTTGCGGGCTCAGGGCAACGGAGCCGACGAGGTGGCAACGGCGGTCCATGAAGCCATGTTCCTGACATGGGCGCCGGGACTCCTCGGGGACTACGAGGCCTTCAAACTGACTCATCTGGCCGTCAAATCCACCACAGGGCTGGCCCTCATTGCAGGTACCAGCGGATCGCAGGCCACCACGCTCTTCTTCTCTATCAAGTGGGACGGTGGGAACTTTTCCTTTGAGAAGACGCAGGAGTTTGGTACCGATCTGCAGACGGCAATCGAGTGGCTTGCCGAGCCGGACAATTGGGACAAGCACCTGGGGGCCGTCTTGGATAAATTCCAACGTTGACGTCTATACTAGTCTATAGTCAAATAGCAGCTTTGATGCCATAATCCAGTAGACTTATGGTATTATTCGACGACGAAACTGTAAGACTTCAGAATGTGCAGGTTCCCTCCTACGTAGCTCTTTTGGAAACATCGTATCATTCGAGAGATGGATCCAAGCAGTACATCGCTAGACTAACCATGATGTGGCTATGCGCAAGTGGACAATTAGTAAAGAAGTACACCGTAGATTTCCTACGACTTAGCGAGATATTTATTAGACGAACCTACATGCAGGCACTTATACCATCAGTCAGGGTAGGATACCTCAAATGGGTCTCCTGACTACGGTTTAGCTTGGATTCATACGAAGTTTGTGTTGCTCTATCCGGCAGTCTGGGAGAGTGAAGGATAATCAGAGTATATCCAAGAATACCTTGCACAAGTAAAAGAAGCAATGGCAACGCTAATCATGCGCGAAGTATCAGTGGCGGCACTTCTCGTACACTGTCATTGGACTATCATTGGACAAGGCAGAATGCGACCATTTTGGTAGATTATCAGTTCCATGTCAGCCCCAAATGCACCTGACGCATGCCCAAATGAACTAGTCCAAGTACCTTTGCGCTGTTGGTTGCACTGCCGTAGCTCCTGTGAGGCGTCCACTGCCTCACGATTCGTAGTCACCTCCGTTCATCCCCTCGCGAGTGACAATCAGACTTGCGCTTTGATCTTGCACACTTACCGGTGATTACAACCAGGTACCCGAAAAGACGAGTGAGGGCAGTTCTTTTTACTTGTTTTTCCGACTTTTCTTTTCGTTTTACCTTTTCTTCTATGATCACAACGTCTGTGGACTCTTTCTCTTTGCCGTGCCTCTGAACTAGCACAGACAACGAATTCAAGGATCGAGATTTGACAGGATGGATACGAACAACGATGAACGCAAGCCGGAGGATATCGCAGAGTTCTACAGAAGAATGGCGGAGATGCATAGAGCCAGGTACAAGTCGACAATTGCCCCCGTTGAGCTCACCAAGCATGGTCCCGGTGGTGAGCATGTCAAGACTGACCTTGGACAATCTGACGATAACTCCCTGAAGGGGATCCTGGCCCCGGAATGGGTCTACTACGCTGAATACCAGCAACGGCGCCATGGTTATTCGGACAGCCAAGGTTTGAAAATGCCACCTCCCTCCAGGGGGTTTCCCGATGAGAAACATGGGGTACATGTTGGCAACGCCCTGCTCGAGAGTTGGGCGAATAACTTATTCATCAATCTGTATCACCTATCCTTAAGACTCAAGAATGCTCTCATGGTTTCAACTAAGCTCTTAGCTGTTGCTCTTGTTGTAGGGCTAGGAGACGCGTACCTACAAAGCGTCTTAAAGGGAGACGGACGGACAGGATTGGGACTAGGGCTCAATACGTTGAATTACCTACGAATAGCCTTGAAAGCCATCATGTCTATCATACTGATCAGTGCCATCCTGAGGCTTAGGTGGGAGAAGTGGACAGGTTGCCCCTCGGATCGCTTGCAACGGGCGCCACGTCCTGGCTACACTCGGGTTGATTGGACATGTGTAAAGGCACCCCTGGACCCGGATACTAAGAAAACAAAGACTAGCTAACAAGTTGTAGAAATGTGGGAAGCGCCACCACACGGAAGTACAAAGGCGATTCCAAGAAGCTGCAGTAGCATTCGCTCACAAGGCTGCCGGATCTGAGAGCTCGGATACCACATCAGTTTCCAGTGCTGGGCTAGATACAGCCTCCGCTAGCATCACCGTTACTCAAAGCTCTACCGAAGGGGACTCGGCGGACGATACCGACTTTTCAACGGACGCTTCCTCTCTCGAACCTTCGGCAAGTGGTTGGGAAGGAAACCTCCCAAGTGTACCAGTAACGGCAAAGAAGTTTATGCTGCTCTGTGTGAGAAGCAACAGTCGGCTCATCCAGTTGGCTAATGTCGACGTCACTGCTGTCAATAGTGATAAAGGGGTATTTGACAGACTCCGGTCAAGCTATGTGGACCTGCGTGGCCTCCAAGCTCAGAACCCGTTCCTGAAGCCCAAGACTATGCACTACATTGAGGTATAACAATCGTCTCTTCATATTAAGCTAGCCCCTATATATTGCATATCAACTGATATCATTTAGTTTCGTCTTATGCACATCAAAAAGACCATGGATTGCGTTAGCCAACATGAGAAGGGTTGCATCCCGTCGATCAAGGAGGTGATGAAGGGAGAGTACGCCTTCAATCCTTGCCCTCCCGAGCTCAAAGGTCTTCCCATGGATCCCGAATTCTTCTTGCACCTTTTCATGACCCCCGGATGCGACACTGGCGGCGTAGCTGCTGAGGTGCTCCCAAAAAAGCTCTATAGTCCTCTTGCCTGGAACTACGACATACACACGGCCTCCAACCAACCCAGAGGCTGGGGGTTCTACATTGTTGAGGGGATAGATTGGGAATTCTCGGCTTGCTTTGTCGGGGTTATGATGACGGCTATCACTGTACTCACCATGGCCTGGTCTGTCATAAGTGATGACATCCAAAGTGGTACAAGCATTGGACAATACTGCATTGGGGGCCTTGCCTTACTCATGACGGTATTTGCACTGGCATCGGGCGCTAACACCGGTGCGTTCTAGTCAAGTAACAACACGTGGGACATTGTGTACCTGAATCAGCGGGATCGGCCAGCATGTGTAAGATCTCTCAGTCATCCTAAGCTCTGGACGCTTTGTACATACGGAACTTGTCCTAATCTCAGATGTGCGATCATGTATGTCAAACAGGTGAAGTATACCTCTTGAGATGGCTGTCGTGGCTCTTGTTGACGAGTCCGTCTCTTGAATACGGAAACCTTGAATTTCAAAGAGCTCTGACTTGCGCAAGACCCCAAGTACGGCAGTGTCAGTGAGTTGAATCGTCTCAACACGCGAGTCATCAGCAGGTCGCATACTGTGTAAGTGGAATAAATTGCCGTCCGACTCCATCAGCGGCCTCTCTGTAGTCTGCGTCGACGCTTCGTCCAATGTCCTTGTCAGTCTCGTAATCTACTAGAGATGAATACTGTGTGCGATATTCGAGAGTATTGCTCTTGATACAAAGTCCACTCTTGTTCCAAACGACAGCATGACACACTTTTTCTGGAAAACACTGCGGAGTCGCCCTGCGGTAGACTTGGCGCTCATGCTGCTACTGCAAATGACTTCCATCATTGCACGCATAGCCATTCGATACTCCCAGGACGATTTCCTCTGATGCCTGTCCTGATATACTGGGCAGAAGTCACTACGGATTCGATCGGTTTGGAAGACTATAGGTAGAGCCTATTGTGGTCCTTGATAACATACTCACAGTACCTGGATGTAAAATGATTGAAACTGTCTAACACGTCTTTCCACAAAATATTCTTCCCACATGGAAGTTCGATAAATATTTCGTGAATTATCAATCATGTCGATCACAGGGTTCCGTGGAAGCCTTGGCCGCATGAAGCGCCAAATTAGGAAACGAGCTGCCTCATCGTGTGGCGAGGCCAAGATTACCCATGCACCTGGCTTACTGATAGGAGATAGAAGGCCTACTCTGACAGCTGCGCCTCGCCATGGGCTGAATGGCTGCCTAGTGATCATTTCATACTTATATCGCCGAGTGAATGATTATATGAGGCCTCATTCACTTTCTCTGAACCTCTTAGCGATATCGCGATCGACCAGTCATTTGGGAAAATGAACTTGTGAGTTCACTAGGCTGGCAGCACATTCTCATTCTCCGTGTTTCGCAAAGTGACGTTCTACAAGGCTGACTGATCTTGTCTTTGTACAGCGGAAACAGGCTTGAACATGAAGAGCGGTACACCCACCAGCCACTAGACTATCAAACCGTGGAACAGCGTTTTCTCGTTGTTGAGCCATGCTCCGGCGATAAGAATGCGAGAGAGAATAGCGTCCGCTGCCGGATGGAAATTGAGCCCTTGGAGACGGCAAAACCATTCACGGCGGTCAAGAACAGTCGAGGGTATCGCTTGTTGGCTGCGCCCATTTACATCAATGGTGCTCCCTTCCAGGTTCCGGTGGCAATAGAACGGTTCTTGCGGAACTTCAGACGAGATGATGAACCAGTGCGCCTCTGGATCAGACACGTGTGTTTGATCGAGGCGCATGGCGAGGAGTTTACCGAGTACTGGAACAGGCCCTTTCTTGACAAAATGTACAGTCGTGCCGAGACTGTGATTGACATGGCGGCCTACAACGCGGATCTCTTAGCATCGGGCAAGATCCTGCCTGTGAGTGACTCGCGTTCTGCTCCGCGGACAAAGGAATGGATTCAGACTCCGAAGCCATCGTCGCCGCCCCTAATCTTTCCACTGAAAGTCGGGGTAAAGTTCTCAGTCACCAACCCAACGGACCGGTTCGTCTATGTGCCTCTAGATGGCGTTGCCGACGAAATTCGGCTTCTTGTTCTCCAAGGCAGCGAGAACTGGGATGGCCCTATGCAATTGGCCCTCGCACACTCCCCAATTCAATCCGATGTCGGACCTGAAGCCGTCTCGTACACTTGGGGCCCTCCACAACCTCGAGTCGACGTCATCATGAACGGACAGCTGTTTGAAATAGCTCAGTCCCTGGACCGGCTGCTGCGGGACTTGCGCCCAAAGAAAGATTTTGTGATTTTATGGATCGACGCAATCTGTATAGATCAGCAGAACGACTCTGAACGCAACCATCAGCTCCGTCGCATCCACGAAGTATACGATACGGCGGAGAACGTGCTGGCTCTCCTTGGAGACACGGACGGGGACTCAGACTTGGCTGTCAACTTTATAC
This sequence comes from Ramularia coccinea, assembly GCA_013461505.1. Taxonomy (NCBI): domain Eukaryota; kingdom Fungi; phylum Ascomycota; class Dothideomycetes; order Mycosphaerellales; family Mycosphaerellaceae; genus Ramularia; species Ramularia coccinea. The sequence goes on from JABNMW010000009.1 coordinate 830,403, forward strand.
CCAAGCTGCAGTTTCCTGTGCTTCGGCAGAGGGATACCGGCGAATGGGATGTGGGTGAACCGGGGCAGTTTAGTCGCGAAGAACTTGTCCGTCATTGTGCTGCCACGTACAAGTTCCTCACGCGAAACTACTTTCATCGTGTATGGATCCTGCAGGAGATTGCGTGGGCGTCCAACCCGCACGGCATGTGCGGCACGCATCTTGGCTTCGGCTTTGGGCAGCTGAAACATGCTGCTCGCAATCTTCAGGAACTGATGGAGCGCGATGGGAACCTCGTTGAGCAGCTCCGATCATCTTTGCCAGATATGGCTCGTCACGTCCATCCCAGAGAGCTAGATTTCATTCGCAAGATCTTCTACTTCCGACATCTGGTCTCCCAAGGCGCAGGCACGGATGCTCTGCTATCGTCCGTTTCGAGGACTCCAGAAACAAGTCCGGGCTTCTTAGAAACGGCAGTGCTAGCCCGCGATTTTGACGCAACCGATCCCCACGACAAGATCTTTGCCTTGTGGAATGTCGTCCAAGACAAGGAGAAGATGGAGTTTGTAATGGACTATACATATTCCCTCTCTGACTCATACACAAAGTTTGCGCAAGCTTGGGCCGTTCAACACAAGTCCCTAGACGTGATTGCTACGGCCGAGCCCGACCCAGAGAGCAAAGTGTTCTATGAGGTGGCGCCATCGTGGTGTACGGACTGGAGCACGCCTTCGACAGCCAGCTGCATGGTTCGCCGCGAAACGATTCCGAGAAGCATAATGACTACTGTGGATGCCCTCAACGGACAGCTGTACAGCGCTGATGGGGCGTTTACCTCCTCAAATGCTGACGATCCACCCTTCGAGTTCGATGGCAACAAGCTCCGTTGCACAGCTTATTTCTTGGATGATCTCGCTGACACAGTGGTCACGGAAGGGGAGCTTGGTTTTGCAGAGCTTTTGGAAGCTATGCGAGTGTACTACAAGGAGCACAGCAACTGTCCATACGACGACGCTGATCAGGCTTTCTGGGCAATGTGCCACGGAGATGTGCCGTCTACCTGGCAGCCCCGAGACGACATTCAGGACAAAGAGCACATCCATGAAAAGTACAAGGGGGACCGAGACACGACACGCCACATATTCGCGTACGTGACGGACATTTGGGCTTCTGAATCCTCCCAGGTGATTGGTGCTGTACTTCGAGGGAGGAATTTGGGCTTCACACGGCACGGCTACATGTGCCTCTTGCCACGGTGGGCGGCATCTGATACGGAGCCCGGAGTCTCATGGCGACTGGCTGTATTACTAGGGTGCTCGGCGCCCGTGTTGCTGAGAGAGCTCGAAGATGGGACCTACCGAGTGGCCGGATCTGTTTTCGTGCAAGGCTGGATGGAGGGTGAGGTTATCCAGCAGCAATTGCCCAGCGGGCAGGATATCCGGTCGTTTTGGGATGGGCAAGGGCCCGTGTCACAGATCTGCATCGTGTAGCTGTTTATAGACAGAGAAAAAGAACCTCGGTAGCCCTGCAGCAGTGCGATGCTCGTCCCACCGTGTTAACGGTACATTTTCTGCGTCACACTAGAACTTGGATTCCTGATCCACTAAATTAGACAGAAATCAGCTTCATTAACGATAATTCATATTCAACTGACCACGAACTAAACCAACGCTGCCCCAGCTCACTTAGGCGTATATGACAAATCCACTCTAAGGAACGGCGACCTTTGGCTCCTCTTTCAGCTCATCCTCCGGTCCATCTTGCAACTCCTCCTCATCCTCCTTGATCTCCTCTTCCGATTCCGATTCCGATTTCGTCTTGGACTCCTCTTGGTACTCCTTTCCAGCATCCGTTTCCGGCTCGCTCAGCAGACCCTTGAACCAGGAGACGATCTCGGGCGTCATGAAGCCATCCATGAATTTGCCCTCCTTGTTGATGCCAATCCAGCCGTGGCCATGACCCTTGACCTTCAAGTGGCGGACGATGCCCTCGCGGCCACCGCACGTGTAGGACTTGAGGACCGTGGGACCCAGGTCATCCCTCTGAGGCTTCATGTCGCAGCCGTTGCGTCCCGCCCACCGCCAGATCCACTCGGGGATGCTGGGGATGGGCTTGCCAAAGTCCTTGGTCCCGCCCCAGTACTTGGCGAACTCGTCCGCGTCGCCGTGGATCTCAAAAATGGGCCGCATCTCGTCCGTGACCTGACAGTTCTCGTTGCCCACAATGTCCGTGTAGAAGGTGCCAGCGACGGGGGCAAAGGCGGTAAACTCCTTACCATGTTCGGCGGAGCAGGCAAGGTTGCCCACAAAGCCGGCGCCGTTGGAGTGGCCCGTCGCCAGGATCGGGCCAATGCAGTAGTCCTCCTTGATTTGGCGGATAAGGTCAGAGGTGAAGGTGAGGTCGTCAACGCCCTTGGGGGCGCTGGGGGCTCCCTCCCAAGAGAGATCGATAGCGACGGGCCAGACGGTGATCATGCCCGGGTTCACCTTGGGGTTGGAAAGCCCGACATAACGGTCGTAGCCAACGGGCTCGGTACCCTTGGGGGCGAAGCCTATAACAGTGGGCGTTTCGACGTTGGGATCGTACCCCTCGGGCAGGCTGACCCAATAGGTGCGCTCCCTTCCGCCACTCTGCAGCGTAAAGTTTCGGTGTGGCTTGCCAGCAAAGTCATATTCGACGCCGCAACCCGCGGGGCGCTTCACCACGGGAGGCTCGGTCGTTGGCTCATCTTTGGGCGGGTCGGCGCTCGGCTCGTCAGGAGTCGTTGGGTCTTCTTTTTCGGGTTCTGGTTCCGGCTCTGGGTCTGGCTTCGGCTCAGGCTCAGGCTCAGGTTCGGGCTCAGGTTCGGGCTTAAGCTCCGGTTCAGGCTCAGGGTCCTTTACGGGCTCGCTTCCGGGCTCCTGGGGAGGAGGCTTCTGGGTTTCCCCCGGTTTCTCGACAGGATCCTGGGAAGGCAGAGGGAGGTTGTCCTTGAGCGATTCGAGATCCGAGATGGAGTAGAGGAAGAAGAAGGCAGAAAACAGAGCAAAGGCACTGAAGAGAACAAATATTACTTTGCGAGAAAACATGGCGACAGGGTAAAGGAGTGTAGGTCTGATACTAGACGAAAAGGAGTGTGAAGAACCGAAAGACGATGACTTGGATGCTGAAAAGACAGATTTCGCAGGGTTTGCGTTACAGGAGCGCGTAATCTTTTCCCGCGTACTCCGTATATCGCTGTATACTTATGTATCCCGTACTACTCACACTGCTATCTATGTACTACGGCAGATGTGGGGCCAAAATAGGGGTCTTCTCCCTACTAGTCTACTAGTCGTTTTGGCGGTACCTCAGCGAGTTGCCTCCGTCAGCGGAACTTCTTTCCTGATCATAATTACTACTTATATCACCGATACCACAATTTGCGATAAAAATATGTTGTAAGTATGAAAGATCCAACGCAAGAGCGCTCAATAGATCTGAAGCTCCACAAACACGTTGTTATCACAATCTGGGGTATCCAGATCATGTTGTCCACCAGGGGTCACCCGTGGAGGGAAGGTACTACTTGTACCTTACAGACTACAGTACTGCCACGGAGCACTCCGTACCCAGTAAGCACCGTGACTGAGCAGACGACCCCTTGTTTTGACCCTGCAGCCTTTACGGATAGGAGCATCGGACACTCACTGAATGAGAGCCACTTTTCCTGCAGCTTCCCAGCGTGGCGGGTCACTGTCAGTACATACCTAGTATACAACACACTACTCCGTACGGAGTACTCACATTTCCTTACTTGCGGAGTCATTTGTCCACGTACGTGCACAAGTACAACTACATTTCAAAGTCGTAAGAAAGGGAGTGGGTTGGGAAAAGGTCATGTTTGCTCCAGGGAACGTGAACCGAAGCCACTCGACTCGCGCACTGGGGCCACCAGCAGTACCGTCTGGAGCTGCTTTAGTTAGGTACTAATCTAATTTACATATAATTATCTAGACTAGAATCTAGACCAGAATCCAGACTGATAGTGGATTCCAAATGTGGTATAAAGATTCGCGCCCTCTGCAGTGGGAAAAGTGGGGAGGCAGAAGCAGCCCCGGGCCTTTCCCTGCGAATGGCGCTTGTACAACTGCAACTGCAAGTGCAGCACCCCGTCTGCGTAAAGGACTCGCCATATGACAGTCCACCATTGTTAGCTATCAGTACTACTAGCTAGCACTTTTTTCTTTCTGTTCGGTCATATACTCACAGCTATGTGTCTACTAGCTGCGTAGCTCAAAGTCGTCACTTGATCAAGGCTGGAAAGGCCAAGATCGTTGCGTAACTCCAGCGGCTTAAGGCGGTTGCTTCTTTTTTATCACTAATTACGGGGGGCTTAGTATAAGTTCTCTCTCGACCTTGGCACTTGGCAACGCCTGTACTCAGACGCCGATATCCGCTGCACCCCAGCCGTTAGCAATACGGTAACAAGCATGTCTTTCCAATGAGCTATAGCAGAGCAAGCAAGCGTGGGTAAAGACCCTCCTGTTTATGTCAAGCGAGATGAACCCATTTCAGACCCAGGTGGTCCTTTGGCGGCTGTCCAATGTCTCCAGGACTAGCAGGGGCAACTTTTTGGTGTTTAGTTATACTCCGTATACACTTATACATATATATGTTCCTTGGCTTGGGACTCATTGCTAGATTCATAAAGACCAAAATCTCTGTAAGCTCACAGCAGTCCCAACAATAAACCATTGTCTACGCAATAAACTTGGGAAATTTCAACGATTACACCATGACTCTCCGTACTGTTCTTGCCTTAATGGCTTTGGTCACCGTTTATGTCCAAGCGGATAAGCATGTCCTTCGCGATGTAAGTCGTTTGCATCATGCTCAGACGCCACAACTCGTTTCTAGATCGTGAGCTAACGGATAGATCAGGCCAACTGCCCCAAGATCTGGGGCTCTAGCCAGATTAACAATGAAGTGTATTGCTGCTTCGGATATTTGGCCCTACAAGGCCCGGTCAGAGATAATCGCTGATAACATATGCTAGGCTCAAGCTACATCGAGAATGACGACGGCTACTGTTGCGTCCAGGACAGCGTTGCCGGGTCCGGATCCGGGTCTTGATCAAAATCCACTGGAGAAAACAGTGACTGCTTCCCCTTCTGCTACAAAACAGCAAATAGTCTTGATGAGAGGGCGGCCACTACGCTCTCTTGCGCTGCCGAGATCCCCTATAGCGCCAGCGACGTGAGCCATCTCCACAACCCAACATGTCCTCAGCAATGATGAACGCTACTGACATCCAGGCTCCTTAGTACTCGAAGCTCGTTTCTGAGGCTTCCAAGTCCATTGTAGCCAAAAGCTTCGTCTACTGGCGATGACATTGACGAGAATGGTTCGCCCGCCTCCAACCCGGCTCAGCCCACACAGTCTAACTCTAGCGATGATTCGAGCAATTCGGATAATGCCGGACCTATCCCTACCGGTCATGCCATGGCCCATTTGGGTGGTGCTGTTGCCGCTGCTGCTCTGCTGGCTTTGTAATAAATGCCGTACGGTGTTGGTGACATGGTAAGGTTCTGGTCATGGATGTGTATTGGATATCTTAAATAGCCACTTGAGCAATGTTTCGAGGTGCATTGGAATACCACAATTATTTATCAGAACTTTCTGTAGAGAAATACATCCTGCTAACTACAATTATGAACAGCAAAACAAATTGTATTTCTATCGAATAAGCTATTCATAATGCGGAATGGCTTGGCAGTGTGGTATTCACGGACTGATCTCGTATTCAACAGTATTGTTTTCTACCCGGGGATAGAACTCGAAAGTGAATGCTGCAGGTTGGTCAAGCTCCATCACTCGGTCTATAACAGCCGCGCGAATAATGACATTATCGCCTTCGAAGCTCCACTGGCCCTCCCAGGTCTATAGCGTTGTGTCAGTCTTGCTACGGGGAGCGGAAAGGGGGGCTATACTTACACCACGAGCTTGCTGCAGTGGACCAAGATATTGCGTCCAGTCGTCAAAGAGATAAGTGCCATCTTCTGCGATGAGCTTGACGGTTGCTAGACGCTCTAACCCTGCCCATTCCACCGGGATGATCAAGTCTGCGCCAGGTTCGGCGGTGCCGCTGTTGGAGCCCAAGACGGGGGTGTCCCACTGAACAAGAGTCACTGTAGTGCTGGCTCCGGACGAGAAGCTCAGTGTAAACGTTTCATATACGCCGGGCTCCGAGTCAGAGGTGACATATGATTGCACCAGCTCGGCGCTGAAGGTGATGGCTGATTCGCCAACGGTGTAGTCGGACCCTTCTGCCAGTTGGGTTCCGTCGGATGTGACGATGGCAACAAGCTTGTTGCTATTGAACTCGTAAGGAAGCTCCTGGTTCACCACGGCCTCGCCAACTTGGTTGAAGATGTACGCCGAGGTGGATTGTGTCTCTGCTGACGGATCAACGGTGCTGCCGGGAAGCGAGTTGGCCTCGCCCGCAATGGCACTCTGGATGATGTCCACCACAGTCTGATCTCGGAACTCGCCGGATTCTCGGTCTAAGTGATCCAGCCCATTGTCCCAGATGGCAATGGTAGCACCAATCCCCGTCGCCGTGCGAGCAAAGTGGTCGAACCACTTCCACCTAGCCGCTGGTTCGGTGCTTCTAGGGGTCGCGTCGAATTCGCCAATATAGATGGGAACGTCGGTGAAATTGCCACGGACAAGGTCGAGCTCAGCAATCAGGGCGGCTCTATCCGCCTCCGAGCCCCATATGGTCTTCCCCCATGCGGAGAAGGTAAAGTCATACGGGCTGTAGTAATGGATCTGCAGAGCCCAGGGGTTTGCGATATCGGACGGCGGCTCGAACCACTGTGACGTCTTTGTCGGGTCGTTGTTGCCTCCGGCAATCGTGACAACGCGGCGAGTGTTCCAGTCGCCAGTGTCGCCGAGGGCGTCGAGGAAGATGGCATTGAGCTCGTTGACTCGCGCTCCGTCCTCGGCGGTGCTGGCAGGCGGCTCGTTGATGCTCTCGAAAGCAACACTGGACGGCTTGCAGGCAAGCTTTTCGCCAATCTGCACCCACAGAGCATGAAACTTGCTCTGGATCTCGCCAATATCGGCATCGGATGCGCTGACGTCGGCCCACTCCCACGAGTCGTGGTGAACGTTGGTGACGACGAGCAGGTCGCGCTCAAGGGCAAAGTCGATGACATCGGATACGCGCTGTAGCCATTCGGGGTCGACCTCGTAGTCGGGGGCTTCGCTCAGGAAATGATGGGTGTAGGTGACGGGGATTCGCACGCTCTTGAAGCCCGCAGCCTTGACATTGTCAAAAGTAGCCGCGACAACTGCTGGGTTATTCCAAGACCCTTCATCCGGTATGGCGTCAAGGGTGTTGCCCAGGTTCCACGCCGGATTGGCAGCTTCGAGGAACTCGGCAGAGGATATGTCCTCGAACGTGCCGTTGCATTGTGCCCCGGCCCCCAAGACAAGGCTCAGGATGCCGACTATACTAGTTTTTACATTCATCATGAGGTCCAACCTGCAGACTATATCAGCGACAAGGACAAAAGCTCGTTAAACATGGTAGTTTCAATGCCTTTCAAGAGGCCTGATCTTTTTTTTTTTTTGTATGTGGGATTCGCAAATATGTACTTTAGCTACACATGACCAAAGCGGTATCTCGGAGGACCGCTCCGCATCTTCAAGTCCATTCCATCATCCGTCGGAAGTTCACCATGAAATAAGTGCAGGTCCCTCTTGACTTGCACTGAGAATATAGAAAGCTAGCTCCGGACTACTGCTTTGGGACATCAGAAGCGTGACGGTGGCCATGGATTTTCCACCAACAAAGAGCAAGTACTGCAATGTTTGAAATTACTAAAACTTTGGACTATGTATACTGGTGTCAGTAACTCGGGAAGGGAAACATTGAAAAATTTATCAGAGGTTAGCAGATTACACTTCAATAAGGTCGGCCTGTCTAGTTCACAGGCTTTCTGTTAAGAAAAAAGGGGCTTAGGTTCGAAGAACAAGTAGCAAAAGTGGCGTCGAGGATTCGATGCCACGAGTGATGTATAAGAGCAATTGAGATCTTATTTACCCCTTCTCAGCACTAATTTGTGCTCCTTGTCCCTCACTTTTGATCTTCTTTTCTCCTGATTTCGTATTGTTCTGCTCTTCTTGACTCTCCTGCGTCTCCTTCTTTTCGCCAACCCCTTTGATACCCTTAAAGCGTATGAATTCCTTGGCAACATCGAGCACACCTTCGTCCTGCGTCCCGCTCAACATCATCCCACCATTTTTTGTATGGCAGTTGTCAGCACTATTCACGTATGAATGCTTTGAGCTAGTCGCCATGAATCCATCTGTTGTGAGATTCCGAATATCCATGGGCCGCAGACTTGGACTACGACTCTCAGAGTCCTGTCTTGCCTGCCTAGCCTGGTCGCGATGCATGCTGTCGCTCAGCTGTTGAGATTGATGGATAGGAAACGGGACGCTCCTCATGGGACCAGACTCGGACCGTTTCGCGCTTGAATTGCTGCGGTTGGTAACAAGCACTTCGGAGCTGTGATTCTCCATGACGACTATGCGATCTGACACTGATGTCGCGTATTCTGTCAGCTACGTCTGAATCCATGATCAACTAAAGCCTTACCTCTGACTATATCCTTTTCTAAGTCTTTTTGGTCTAGTGTTTGTGGAAGCTTCGCGATTGGCGCCATGGGAGAATGTTCAGCCAGCCTTTCTAGACTATTGAGGAGGAAGTCAAGATCAGCGAGAAGAGCGTTGAATTTCTTGCGATCAGATAGTAGCCAGATGATCTTGAGGCGAATAGCTTGAAAGGCCAGCCTTGCCTGCGATGCCGTCCTTTTATGCTCATCACGCTCAGACCTCGGTGTGCCATTGAGCCGGAAAGATGTGGTGGTGGTGGTGGTGCTGTCGTCGCCTTGAAGTCCAAGGCAACCACTAGTGATGGTGTCGCTGCTATCCCAGGACCAATCTCGGACGAGTGTCGGTGATTGGTATTGGGCATCAGCCGCTTTGTGCGGTGCGTTGGCACCATTAGCACCCGTAGCATGAAGGGGGGCGTTTGGGCAACGAGGCGATTGGCTGCGTGCCTCCAAGCGCCCGCACCCATACTTGTCGTAGAGGGTCGAGGTAGCTGTGAGAATATTTCGAATACCTACTAAGCTTTGGGCAATAAGGGAATGCTCTTCGGCCGCGCGGTACTGGCTGCCTATGTCATCCTCGAGAGACTGGATCGAGATAGATTCCCCCCAGGCGTGGAGGCGCTGCTTCAGGAGCCCGAGTTTGGTCAGGGTAACCTGGACGTCGCGGGCGCAATTCTTGCTCTGGTCTAGATAGTCTAGGAATTCGATGCAAGATGAAAAAAGGCTGACCAGGGCGACGCCGCTGAGGGCCAGTCCGGCGACCTCGGCCATGGAGGTTGCTTCCCTTTGGGAGATGTTGACAGTTAACTGGGATGGCAAAAAGGGTTCGTGGGGAGATTGGGAAGATAAGAGGTCTAGAATTGTAGGAGCAGCGGTAGCTTCAAGTCTTTTTGATCATGAATAGGCTGACTTGTAGGCTGAGTGCTGTTATGCTAGCTGTTGATTTTAATTACGAACTGCATATCCTCCACGCCAGCGTACTGAGCGTAGCGAGTGCTACGTATAGAAAATGCCTAGGGCGACAAGTCAAGTAACGCAAACTTACGAGTCGTTTACCTCCAACATTGCCTCTGGATCATCATTCTTATAAGTTATCACCCAAGCATGATGGTCGAAGGCCTGTAAGGTGGCAAAGGTGGCCGGCTGTTCACTCACCGAAACCACCCCGTCTGTAGTTGAGACAAGTTGACAACCAACAGACACCGGATGTGACGAATCAGAGCTGACCTGTGTGAGGATAACAACCAATCCTTGGACCATGATGGCAAGGGCGGAAAATAAACGTCGTAAGGCAAATAACCCCTCATTTCTTCGCCGACGCCTTGCTCGGTCATGATGCTATATATTGTGTTGTGTAACACCAGTCAACTTTTCGTACATCCAGAACCTTGACCAGCTCAGGTGTTATAGGTCCCAGTCTGCTTGATGTCTCGCGGAACTTTAAATGTTCAGGAATCTGGCACTGGCACTGGCAAGGAGTTACCTCCCGCGCATATCACGATCCAACCCATGTTTATGCTGGACACCCAGGTGATAAGCGCCACTGGTTCCCACGACGTGTCACTTACCAACCGGCCTATTGGAAGCACTGGCAATACTCGATCTTCCGGCGGGTCCTGTAAGGCTGAGCATCTTGTCCCCCCAATCGGATTTCCAGTCTCCTGTGTTCCATCACTAACATTGCTGCTTCTGACAAGTTCAATCAACAACAATCGGGGCTGCCAACACGCTCCCAAGAGCCGCATCCTGGCGGTCGCTGCCATCAAGTTCGAGTCCGTTTCTTCCAGAGTATCTGCGACGGAACTATACGCAGCCAAGTTCCCCCAGTCTCGCCCTACACGATCGTCACGCGGGCGGGTATATACAAAACTTGGAAGCGCAGAGCTCCGATACGGATTCTACTTTGAGCGAGGACACGACGAATTCAGAAGACGAGGGATCAAGTGTCGGCGATGCGAGCTCGCTGCTGTCGAGCAACTACGAAGATAAGATGGAATCCGACGAGAATGTCACTTTGATATACGCCAAGAAATGCGGCCACGACTGCGCCTTCGACATTGAAGAACTGTGCCGAAGGGGCCGTCTTCACCATCATCGGAGAGGCGGCCCAGCTCACCAACAGGACCATGATAGTCACAGCCAAGACAACGTCCTCGGTCCAGTGCGTGTCTCTCTGCTTGCACAGCGGCATCAGGGCCGACGAAACCTTTCTAGACTACCACTGCAAACCCGAGTCGACAGAGGCCCCGAACCCGAACGCACCGGACCCCCGCATCCATGTCGATTTCGATTTCAAATCCACGGCCCTCAAGGACGGCGCCTGGGTCAACCTCCGGCAGGTTTGGACGGTGCACAAGGTCAAATTCAGACGGGACGGTCAGGTCGAGAACGTGGGCGACCTCATGAAACACTTCTTTGCCGCGCAGGATAAGTTGTATGGCAGGCTGCCGCAGCCGCCATCGCAGCAAGAGAGTGAAACAGAGTATGATGGCAAGGGGACTTATAAAGATGTTCTAGAATCCAAATCGGGCAACAGGTTTAAGAGAAAGTAATAGCTCGTAACATTAATGATGTACAATCATAATATTAATGAACCTCCTTCTCCATCGCTCGGAACCATCGTGTATGCGACAAGAAAAGAGTAACGTTCGGCTTAAACTATACGTAATATTTTGTCATACCAAATATGACGAGGCAGAATTCGTCGCTTGACAAGCCAAGATCGTCAACAACTCTTAGGATTCTGCCAACGCTTGGCGTGTTTCGGTAATAAGCTTATAGCCACCCAGCCCACCCCCCACTGGCCGTTCGGCGGCGAATTCCCTCGGCTCCGTGATGTGACCGACACAGCCCTTTGCCCTAGCGATTTGCATTGTTTTCATAGTCATTGCCATTGCTGTAACGTAGCTGCGGGGAATATCTCTGAAACACGAAGCTACTTCACATGCTATGCTACCGATCCTTTGTTTACTCTGGGGTTCACTCACTGTTTTAAGAGAAACAAATGGATCTCTTACGTCAAACCTACGGGACACATGCAAACCTAGTTCTGACGTAGAGGCGCATTTGGTACTGCTATTCAATACAGTTTGGGTTATTGAGCTTGGCTGCCAAGGAGCGGCCAAGGGGGTTGTCGACTAATGCCGCTCCTATACCTGCTTCCAAAGGGATGGGTGGACCTTTGGGGGAGGTTCTCATATGCTATGCAACTCCAGGGATTCACTATACCGTCCCGTTGTCTCGGTGTCAAGCGCAAAGTGCTGAGTCTTATAATGATGGAATATTGCAAGGTGCGTCGAGTGACGGCTGGTATATTGATAAATATGAAACTTGGAGTATCTCAAAATATAGGCACCAAGGGTTGCCTTTTATATACGTAAATATCATCATGCCAGATGATGAACGAGTGTTGATTGCCAGATGTCAAAATTCTCTAGCATTGGTTGCGGCCAACTTCAATGTTCCAGCCATCAGTGTTGTGTTGCCTTCCAGTACCGCAGTTGTAGCAGTATAGCCCAGATTCCTGGCACTGATCAAAAACATGATCGACGTAATCAGCCGCGATAGACGCGTCCAGGTCGTTAATGTCCTCTCCGCTGTTGTTACACAACCAAACAGCGGCATTGTTCGAACATGAGACGCGAGAGCATTTGCCGGCCTCGGCACCCATGGTGATGCCGCTTCGGAGATATTTCTGACCCTCAACGACCATTTCGCGCTCCAGCTTCGTCGTGCTTACGACGTTGCCGACATTGCATTCAATCTCGCCCTATGGATTATACTGTAAGTGCCCGCGCATGAGCACTTCGGATGGTAAAACTCACGTCTTCTCTCCGTGTGAGGGAAGGAGAAATAGCAGCCGCTGATGCGGTAACGATGAATGTGGCAAAGGTGGGGAAATGCATTGTGATATTTTTGTTCTCGGGTGGGTAGATATCAATGATCAAGAGTTGTAAGTTGAATTGTTGGAGTTGGATGGTTGTTGAGTTCCTAGATGGTTGAGGGAAACGAGGGTTGTTAGAGGGTTTATATAGATGATGTAAATGAACAAGACTGCTGAAGAGTTCCCACAGTTCCTGCAAACCTGACGGCGTGAATCGCACAGGTCTTACAGTGTAGATTCATTTCTGAGTCCACGAGCGACTACTCAGCCGCCTTCATGATCGTGAGCCTTGCGGTGCTTCGGTCCCGACATGCCTATCACGAGGCATACTTGGTGCCATGGTGGTGGGTATTCGTGAAACCGGAGCCTCGTCTAAGGCCAACATCATGCACCAAGAATGCTAAGCTCCCCGCTGTTTCCCCACACTGAAACCTTGGGACTAGTGCAGTCTTCTTCTGTTGATCATCACTCAGACGCGCGGCATCTACGTCGTTGATGGGGCCATATACGATTTAACACACAAGTCTCAGAACCTACATCAGGCCTCGGCGACAGCTCGGGGCCAAGACATAATTCTGGATACTATGCGGACTCGGAACTTTGCTCTAGTAATGCTCATTATCGCAATGTCGATCGTAAAACAAACCGATGCAGCAGATCTATCATGTTCTTCTCACGTGGCTAATACAGGCCTGTGCTTCCATGAGCAGAGCAGGGTGATGCAGCCCTACAAAACATAGCTTAATTAATGTCTACAACGTGAAGCGTGGCAAGGCAGAGCAAGGGGTTGGTGATCCACCTCGCAATGTAGTACCGAACAGATCGCGAGGGCCCAATTCCTAAACCCAGCACTTTATGACGATGCGACGACATGACACATGAACAGTCGAAACTAAAGCTCGGCTAATTTTCTAACTAGCTTCCCTTTCCGACCCCATCTCTCACAGGGTCCACCTCTTGACGTCGGCACTAGAAGGCAATTCGAATCCTTCCTTGAGGCCATGACAAGCTCACAGCCTGGGTGATCGATCGATGGTCTTGGCAGAGCGTGCGAAATTCCGAGTGGTAGGATCACCGACTTCCGAACTGCAGATCCTTACCCTTTGTATCTCCAAGGCTCTCTCATTGCAAGCAGCATAGTCAATGTTTGCAGTCACGAGGAAATCCATGAGCTACTACCTTGCAAAGCTGTGACTTCCACTAGGGTATGCCAAATAGTGGTTTAACAGTTGTACTCGCATCCAATTCCTTGATCAATTCAACAATCTTTACTTGCCACCCACAACAGAATCTCTGTTGAATTTGCTCCAGAACCATAGTGAGAAGGACATGAACCTGCACAGGACTTCGAATTAGGTTCTTCCCGTGATCAGTATCAGATAGTCCCGAGATCAAGCGAGAAGTTTACGCACAAGCAATCGAAAGCCGACAGTCAGCTATTGGTTACCCTGATACTAATACGTCGCAGTATTGTGTTCAATAAAAAGGACACTGCAAAGCAACAGTAAGATTCTCTCACTCGCCAGAAGGTACCATTCAAGCCACTACGCCAGCTAGCGAACCTCTATATAAGCTCAGATTACTTGTGTACGGTTGTTTCTTTTTGTTCGTAAATTAGCTACTAGTAATATTATCCATGTATGTTAGGTTTTCTGGACTCTTGTAGATGTTGCACATTGTTAGTTCTTATAGAATTAACATTAAACCCATATGAACAGTGCTTTCACAGCATGGGACCCCCGGTTATGCGTTGACAACAAGGGTACGTAAGATACTTTAATGTGGTAGACACACTGAATAGACTTTGTAAAGTCGTATTATATGCAGTCCATTCAGCATGCTTGAAAAGCGCAATAATTTCAGATATGTGTAGCTGGGGCCACCTCCAGCTGCAAAGTCCTGCTCAGCCAAACATTTCAAGTGAGCGTGTCATTTTAGGCAATGCGGCTCTCCTAGTGACAACCTAATCGAGAGTAAAGGTAGTAGCTAGCTCCCGGGGCTTTGGTAAGTACGAAGTCGTCCTAGAGGGATGACAGTGCGCTATTTAACAAGCTTGGGCCCACTAGGACACAGAGTCAAAACACCCCTGGCCATGGCTCATTCTTAGGTAGACACGCTCAAAGTGTGGGATATCGTAGGGCTCCGGGATATTTTGTACTTTGGGCAGAAGAATGGCTAGTCGTTGTTCTGTAAGCAGTAGTGCTCAGCTCCAGGCTCATTTAGAGTCCGTTCTTCCCCAGGAAGCGCGGTCTGCCCTGCGCACGTCCGTCCTGCCCGCCATCCTCGATGCCCTGGCTGACATTGCCGATACCCTAAGAGCATCTCAGCATGTCACGCTGGCAGGCTCGGCAAACACCTTTGGCGACGACCAGCTCAATGTCGACGTTTCCGCCGAGAATCACATCCGTCAGGCTCTCGCGCGGTGCCCTTCGGTCAAAACAGCCAGCAGCGAGGAGGATCCGGTAGAGACGTCGGTGGTCCATGCTGCCATTGCTGAAATTGGGACGGTGGTGACCCAGGAGAGATATACTGTCGCATTTGATCCTCTCGACGGTAGCTCCATCATTGCGCCGAATTGGACCGTGGGGACGATTCTGGGTATTTGGGATGGTGACTCCGCCATAGGTCAATCCCCGAGAGAGAGGCAGATTGCATCCTTGCTGGGCGTCTTTGGCCCGCGCACCACCGCCATCATCGCTCTCAAGATCCCCGGTACCTCGCCGACATGCTTTGAAGTGGGATTGGGAAGAAGTGCCGACAGCCTGGCTTGGGAAGTCCTCCGCACAGAGATCGCACTCAGCGCGGCCGCCGTCCCCAAGACGCGATACTTTGCGCCGGCGAACCTGCGATCCGCCGCCGAGAGCAAGCCATATATGCAGCTCGTCTCCCACTTTATCAGCGAGAAGTACACCCTTCGCTACAGCGGCGGGTTGGTGCCCGACCTCGTTCACGCTCTCGTCAAGGGCCATGGCATCTACGTATCTCCCGTCACGGCTGCCAGCAAGGCCAAGTTGCGGAGACTGTACGAGCTCTGTCCTGTAGCACTCATCATGGAGTGCGCTGGCGGTGCTGCCGTAGATCCTTCCACTGGTCTAGGGATTCTTGATACGCCGCTCAAGGATACGGATGAGAGGGCTGGGTTGCTGTGCGGTAATGTTGGGGAGGTGGAGAGCGCAGCAAAAGTGCTATTGCAGTGAAGCGACAGGTTAGAAGCGGTAGAGGCAGTTCAGACAAGATGCTTCGGAAGGCAATGAAAAGTAATCATGAAGAGAAAGTAATTCATCATGCCTTATATTATATACGCCGACTATCTATGCGGCTGAGTCTCTTATTTACCAAATGTCGGAATTTGTTCTCCTCAAATACACTTTCAAACGCAGCTGTGCCTCCTCTCAGCTGTCACTCGTATAGTATATCCTGTGATGTGATATATGTTGCGCCAAGCGCGTTGGATCCGTGATCCTTGGTTCTCTAGTACGGGCCTGTCCCACCATCCGATCAGCTTGCAAATTCGGGCCAATGCAGCCAGTCAAAGTTGTTCATGTCGTCCCACGACAGGCCTCCAAACGAAGGCTCAAAGTCGTTGCCCGGCTGATTCAGCACCTGCATGATTTGGTCGTCCGACATGGTCGAGAACGGGAGCGTCTCGGGCCATAGTAGCTGCTGCTGCTGCTGTTGCGCCTGCTGGGGCTGTTGCGGCTGATGTGCCTGCTGCGACTTCTGCGTCTGCTGGTCCAAGGGCATCGCTTGCGCCATCATCGGCGTGAGCGTCACGGACGGTGTTGACGTCGAGGGCGGCCCCGTCGGCGAGGTAGTTGTCATGCGCAGCCCTCCTTCTCGCAGACCCGACTTGGCTGCGCGCCTCACCACCTGCCGCAAATGCTTTCCGTAGAGGGTCGACAGTCCGTTGCGATGGGGCGTCACTGTGCCGATGCGCTCCAGCACACTGGCAGCCTCATCCGTGAGCTTGCGGACGCTGGGGGCCAGGGCGGACCCTCCGGCGGCGTAGGCGCTCAGAGTCAAGGCGAAGCAAGCGGCAAAGGAGATCATGATGCAGGTGTTGTTGGGCATGGACTGGAGCTGGCTCTCGCCCTGGCAGGCGGTCCGAAGTACAACGAGGGCCGATGAGAGACCTGCTGTGCGGAAGTAGCGGCGGACTTCGAGGGGTGCCGTCGGATGGTTGATGACGCTGCCGTAGATGGATAGGCGGGTATGGGTTACGAGTATATCAACGTAGGGCGGTAGTCTCCGTTCTGTTCAGTTGTAATGTCAGAGATTACGCTCGATAAAAGACGCATTTGGGGAGAGACTGACCGGGACCAGCACCAATGGAGGCACCCCATCTCGAGTAATATTGGTCAAAGAATCGCTCAATGGCACTCTCGATCCTAGTCTGTGTGAGCATTGGACATTCCAGTTAAGGCAAAAGACATACGACTGGGCGACCAATGAGCCGTCGCTCGTCACAGCTTGCGAGCCGTCGCAGAGCGTTCGCACCGTCATGAAGAGCCCGTCCTACAATAACAACATCAGAATTACAGGCCAAATATCGTATACTCCTTGGACCTACCAAGTCTCGCCGCAAAACGGCCATCGATAATAACGGCGCGTCCTGTCTGTCGGCAAGGGGTGACTTGTGCCAGTCCTCGCTGTCCTTGAGGAATCTAGTTACGGGGACCAAAAACGGTCGGCCGCGAGCGAGACACATTCTTTGCAATACGTTAGCTTGAACTGCCGTCAGCACGGAGCCACAAATCACAACTCACCCTCGCTCCAAAACAAAGAGCGAAATCCAGCATCGCTCCCTCCCCCTCAGCAGCAGGATTCCCCTTTCCGACGAAGGGTCGACATCGTGAAAGCCGTCTATTTGCAGTGCTGTCCTAGGGTCGAGACACTCTCCGCGGGCGATGTTCATTCCGTTACCGGGCCCCAGCATCTCTTGGGGTATCAGCATCTTGTGCAGGCACAAGTCGATGGCGATGGTGCTGGCCATGGAGATATAGGCCGAGGTCTCGTCATTGGTGCTGTGGGTGCCAGGCGACATCCAAGGGACGTTGATGAGGAAAGCCAAGACGATTTCGACCGACTTGAGGCGATGAGGCATGATGCGGTTCGCTAGGGTCTTCACATGATTAGACAGGCGTTTGGATAGGGCGCCGGCCGTCGGCCAGAAGAGCGCGGCACCCGCCATGATGGACGTGCACAGGAAGGCCGACCGGGAGCGAGTATAAGCCAGATCGTATATCCTAGGATCCAAGCCCCATCTCGTGTGAGCCAACTTTTCGTAGAAACTGCCATGATTAAATTAGCTACGCTCGAGCGTACACTAGATGAGCTCCGGAGAAGGGACAAGGAGGTGCTCACAAGGAGAAAAGGCCTTCACCCTCCTCGATAGTTGCCAACCCTAGACTGATGGGATCCACGTCATCCCCCACGTCCAACTTGACCCGTGCCGCAGACGCAAAGAAGCGCTGCAGGTCTTTGGCCTCCTGTGACTTGGTGGACGAAGATATCCGCTTGTGATGAGAGCGTGGGTGCACCGCAGGTTGCTGCGGCGGCTTCCTGGGCTCCTCGGGTGGTTGGAAATAGGATGCTCTGGCCAGCAGCTGCAGCGGGTTTTCCGCATCGTCGATGGCCAGACTGTCTTCGTTAGGCGGCGGTTGCTCTTGCTGCTGCGGCGGCGGCTGGGGCTGGTTCACGCCCGGGGTCGAATGGAGATTGCTGCTGGCGTCCTCCGCGACCACACCTGGTGCTCCCGCCGTGGACCCTGCCGTCGTCATGTCCTCTTGGCTAGAATCCTCGTCATAGTCCTGGTAGCCCTGCGACGAGGGTTCATTTAGCTGGTCTTTGGCTTGCACCTCGTCCAGCAACTCCCGCAGCCGCGCAACAACCTTGCCATCCTCATCGCGCAACTGATTGCCAGAGCCAGCCCTCTTGACGGCCTGCTCAACTTGGAACAAAGCTTTGTCCAGTCCAACTCGTTTGCTAAAGAACCCAATGTATCAGTATACGCACTCACTTTCGTTAAATGTCTTCCAATTGGGATGACGGAAAGGGGTGGGTGATCTACTTTTTGATGCCCTTCTGGCGGCCCACGTGAACGTCTGGTCGGACACAGTCGCGGCCGAGCTGTACGCAGCGTTTGCAGCGCGCCTCGCCAGGTGCCCAATCGCACTTGATCTTGCTTCGACGGCAGACAATGCAGGCTGCCAGCCTCGGCCGGGCCGGGTCGCCCATGTCGAAGCTTAGAGGGGTTCTACTATTGCTATTCGTGTGAGATCTGTCTCACTCTTTTTTTTTTTCCCCGGGTGCCTCTCAGCAAGTCCGTTGTGCCGTCGGAGTGAGACGGTGAGAGCGCATTTCCACTGCGAGTACTGACTGGTGCTGCATGGGGTACCGGGGCTGGAGCTCGTGTGGTTGCATCAGACGGCAATGGAAGTCTTGTCGTGTGCGCGCCGGCCTGCAGGAGCCATTGCATTGAGAGTAGAGGCCAAGTTCCAAAATCTACATCAAATCCAGTCGGCGCCGGACCGGGCAGAGAGGGTTCATTCAATGTCTTGGCGTGCTTTACCCCACAATCTCTCTTTTCCTCTCCATTGTAGCTACCCTACAGCTGTCTAATAGCTGGTGTTATTTTGTCAATCACCACATAGTTCCCGAGCCGATTGTCGTTTCCTGGGTTTAGAAGATATGAAGGCAGTTGCTCCGTGTGCTCTATTGCTTTCGGTTGGTCCAATTTGCATTTAACAGTGTCCCCAACGAACCAGACTTGTTGGATGTGACAAACACCTCACCAAATCGTTAACATCATGACGGATATCACACCATCTGGAGCTTGATGATTGAAACAAGCCTGGTGTGCGTTGTAACCAATTTAGTGGAATCGTGGAATCAATAGCTACATGTTGATATTGTCCGCTCTTATCTGTCAGCTGATTTCCGATTCAATCCTTCTTCCCGAAAAACGCAACCCTACGGCAGCGAGCAATCCATCCCATCGTACTGTATTGCTTGACGTGGTCCCAGCCTACAATGAACCACACGACCCTAGTATGTATAAATATTACGAATACTGCCTGCCGTTACTCTATGAGATTTCTAGAGCAGACGACCAATACCTGATTGCTTGGGGGACATTCATCTACGAGCTCTAAAGTAGAGAGGAGCATAACTCGCGGACATTCAGCCCGAATATCTCGTGAGCACAGCTTCCCGTGCCCACAGCATAAAGACCTTTTGATACTGCGCAAAAGCACCTCGATCTTATCTCCATACTACTTTGCGGTTTTAACCGGTGTTCGACTTGCTTGTATCGGCGCATCCGCCCACCTGCTCCGGCAGTAACAAGGATCATCTCATGCCGGCCCGAAGAGATCGTCTACCGTTTCCAAATCGTCTCGAATTGGAAACAGCGCGAAATACGCTTGATACCTTGGCAATCAATATCATATCAATATACAAGGGGGTCGCGCTCCTGCCATGAACGTGTACTCCGTAAAGATTGATGTCTTCTTATCGTGATATCGAAATGAAGAGGCAGGGGTTGTTTCACGCTAAGGGGCCTCCGGCTGTTTGGCCTTGAATGACTTGCATGAAGAACCGAAACGTGCCATTCTCCACGCGATTGGAAAACTTGTGGTTCCCTGACAGAAGATTCTACGGAGTTATTCTTTGAAACGAGCAATGAGCTTGTTTTCCACGGGACCGCACGGACTTTTGTTAGACGAGCCTAATCCCGTATGTCCGTCAGATATACAGAGTAATACTGCTTGCTGTTACACTAAGCTCTCTGCTTTTATGCGTGTGCACGTGTCCAATACATGGGTGTTTCAAGGCCAGGCCGAAGACTGGGACAGGGTTTGGAATTACACAAGAAGTAGACAGATGGACACCTTTCGGGTCGCGGAACGGCAGAAAATCATGCCACCGATCATGAAGTGTCGGATTCGTCGAGGATATGCAATTACTCGAGATGCGGTTCAACAGGGAAGGGGGTGTGTCCTACACTGGTGGCATATGTAAGCCTTAGCCGCAGCAAACGCCCCTTCTCGATAAGATGCAGAGCCAGAGCCAGACCACGGAGCCGATGCTGCCATGTCAGCATGGGATGGGAGTCACATGAAGCGGAATTAAGCCCCCCATCAGATGACTGCCTGTACATAACAGCGCCATCGTGCCCCAGGGTTCATCAAAATTGATATGTCCTACATTCATAAGCCCAAGGGCGCCTCATGTACGTGTTATTAGGCAGCTCGAATTATACAGTATTGAACGTAGGGGAGGGGGCCAAGCCGCAAAGATTCGAGACCCCAATAAGGCTTTGGGTGGCTTGACGGGATATTGCCTTGCCGTGCAAGCCGCAAGAGATCTAGACCACGCGGGCGGTTAGTCATTACTATGGTTAAGGCGCACCACGTCAAACCTTAAAATCCAATTTCTTTTGGATCATGAAGGTCAGACCTTCGGTGACCTGTGGCTTTGCCAAGAATGATGGAGCATCGTCCGGTATGCTATATGGCTCGGTCCAGAATCCAATTGGCATGATCCGTCGAGGCATCCGAGCAAATCGCGACCGGAGGTACAGGCCCACTCAAAGTCGGCAGTGGTGTTATGGTAGAGTTCGTTTGTGACCACGGAGCAGCAATTAGACTCGTGATATGTCAGCTTTCGGTCCCGCATGACCGGTCTTAAGAACCAGCGAGGAAATTATCCAGTTGAAACAAACGAATTCGCGGCGGTAAGGTTTCGGTGTTAAAACCTGAGGACAGTCCATTCTTTACCCAAGCAGCGAGCCAAATCCGGTAATTCGCAATCCAACCGCCCCAGCAAGGCGGAGGCCGTGGATTGCGGCCGGCATGGCGGACCCGATGGGTTGGTGAAACCGAGGGAGCCGGAGGAACGAAGCAGCAAAAAGACGGGCTGGTACATGTTGTCGCCAATAGAATATCGGAGAGACGGAGCAACGAGCAGCGAGCATAAGCCAGAGCGCCCACTCAAAAGAAGCCCGTGGGGCGGGGCTCTAATTATTCTACAGCTCCCTCTGCTCCTGGGACGTCTGATCTCTCGGCTTGGTTGGTTGGCGTGTTTCGGGTGAGGTTCTAGAAATAGCTTCCCGCTCTTCTCAGCGCGGCGTAAGCCGCTCGTTAAAGCGGAACCGGCTAATCCTGCGGCGTGCTCCCTCGAGTCTCGAAAGCTGGGCATGCAATTATCGTGGAGTGAGGGAGTGTCGAATTCAATCTAATTTCCAGGGTCTTTTTGATTGAACTGTGTCTGGACAAAATGATCGTCAATGTCAAAGCAGCTTGTCAAAACGTGGCAGCCAATAGACTCGTGGGCCAGGACCGGGTGACAGCAGATCCCGCGGTCCGGGCTCTACGGTGGGCGACTGATTAGATTGAGTCGAGACACCAAAAGGCTTCCAAGGCTTGAAAGCACCGACTCCCGGAAGGCCAAAGAGAGAGGGGACCAAGCGCTGGAGCGCCCCCCTCAGACTCTATGCAAAGGGGTCCCGGTCACTAAACCCCGCCCTCAGAGAAGTCCGGGACTGGGCCGAGAGGTTCTGAGAAGCTTTGCTTAGGACCCTAAAACAGCCGAATCCTGGTGCGACAGTGCTGCCAGTGGAAGGGTCTGGACCACGGCGGAACGCACCCAAGTGTCGACGTAGCAAGGGATGAGCAGCGCTAAGGCTGTGTCGAGAAGTTGAACATGTCGATCCCGCCAGTGGGGAGCAGGTGGGAATGATTCGGGGAATAACATGTTTTAATGGTGAAGAGGCCGTGGCAGGGGGTCAAGTGCGCTGTACAATTATTTCGCAGCCAGGCTAAGGGTGCAATCGAAGATCGAACCCTTGCGTTGGAAGGACAACTAAACCTGATCTGAGAGGGAGAAAAACCATCCAGAGGCCCTCTTTTCACTACTATCCATGTCCGATCGATTTGGGACACTTCTGATGCCTCGTTTGTGCTGGGGTCATACATATTTATGTAGCCGTTTTTCGCCACTCCATCGAAGATGACGGCAGCAAGGTCGATGATTGGTGCAAAGGACCAGCAGCAATCTGGCGATGTTCCTGGGAGCCGTTGGGGCAGGTCGACCACTGAATCGAGGGTTTGGCGGGGGATCACCCGCCGCGAGCTCAGACAGCGCTGATCGTGATGGCACTAGGTAGGGACCACTGTCCCTACCTATCCACTGGTACTACAGTAGGAGGCCAGCACGCAGGCGTCGTTGGACGCAATATCTCGTAGCCGGGGTCGATATGCTTAAAGCGCGGCGGGAGCACTGTACCACTGTTGGTAGTACTCTGTAGTAGTGTGCAGCAAGGTTTAAGTGCCTAGGTACCTAGGCTAAGCTCGCAAGCGCAGACAAGATTAACCACCAGGCGGGTTCGACCCTAGATGATTATCCACGTCCATCAGCAAAACGCCTGTTCATCTGGCAAATGCTGCCACACTCAGTCTCGTCTTACCCTACTAGTTGACAAGCAGAGAGCATTTTGTAATCACCTGCTCCGCGGCATGCCACGCCATGCCTGCACTAATGTAACAAATTCATCTCTTTGCGAGTCTAACTACTTTTACAGTTATACTCTGCACGGCGCCAGCTGTTCAATCCTGCCACGAGGCACCCCCTACAACAGAGGAGGGGATGCGAGGACGGCGTTGAAGTTAAACAAGAGTCCGTGGCCCTTACTGAAATCGAGGACGTCCTTTTGCGAATGCAAATTGGCCTGACTCTCGCGACGCGCATTCTTCGTCGTCGGTGTTAACCCGGCCGCCCACCGCAGGTATCTGATAAACCTTCTGTATAACATACTAATAACGGAGTCCCTATATGTAGGTAATATCGTATAACCGCCCGCGCCGCAGGTTAATTAGCACCCTGAAGCTGAACCGTGCAGGTAGGTGCTGGCTAGCTCCGCCTTGACGTGCGTCTGCTCTGCACAAGGAACATGTAGTAATTTACAGTAACTCGACAGGGAGCGAACCCTGGCGATCTCTAGGCCGTAGGAACGAGCCGTGCGGAATGAGTTTACCAGCAATTATGCACAAATCGGAGGATCGATCCGTGAGGTTGAGTGATAGTAGAGTCCCTGCCGCCGTGGCTCGCGGTCGGCAGTACAAACAATGGAAAGCGGTAGTTTGACACGCTGATCGCACCGCCACGAGATGCGTTGTGTCGAGACGTGCAGCTACGGCAGATGGTCTACGAGACAACGTATTCGTATCATACAAGAGCACGGCATAGAGTGACAGCAGCGGCATGACAAGTCGACGGTAGCACTTGATTGTATACGTACGACATGGTCGGCAGGGACTAATAACGAAAGGGCTGCCTAGGAGTTGTGCCGTGTATACTTGCGCAAGGTACTCATCCAGCAACTGGAGGCAGCCAGTGTGCCTCTAGCTGACACCTCACATCTCATTACGTTTGTAACGTATTGAGCAGGACAGTACCGGTCACTCCCGCGCGCGCATGCATTGTTATTCCGTTTATGCCGTTGACGGCCGTCGTGCCACCCAAACGGGGCTATATGGCGAGACCATCAATACGGGCCGTTTTGTTACGGACGCAAGTTTCCGGCCGATCTGATCGGTGCCATTGGGACGCCCACACTCGATCATGATTGTGATCAGGTACGTGTTCCATTCGCTGCTAGCTAGTACCTAGTATTGCTCTTAGCACCAAAAAATTGAAACGAGCAGTGGCCTGACATCTCCGTTTTGACCACGGATATGGAGTATCTGGACTGTCCTGCTTATGCTTTAGGAGTGACTCCTGTAATAGGTAGGACCCAATCCCGCATAGTTGGGAGGCTCCGTAGCCGACGGAGGAACGAAACGGAGTACGAAACGGGGGGGGGGGGGGGTGAGTGAGATTGGCCAGGAACGTTCAGAGGCACAAGCTGAACAAGCACAAGAGCCAAAGCTTCTGCTATGCTTCTCTTGTTCGAAGGGGGCCCAAACAGGGGGGCCCAGCACCTCAGGCCACCCACAAGCCAGCGCCCAGGCATGATCCAAGTACCCGACCATCGGAGATTCGTAGGGGCATCTGGAGACGCCGAATAGCACTAGTCCGTTTCGGGCATGACAGCAGGGGAAATGGACAGACTGGCACGGAGCTGGGGCTGACATACTGTTTGGCAGGCGGCGCAGGCGCGGGGCATGCATCTATCGGGGGCTTCTCAGAACCCATCCCCCCATGGAACGCCAAGAATGCGCTGTAAGGAACCTAAGGTACGCTGCACTACGGAGTAGACGCTGTACACTGCTCCTCAAACTCACCAGGTAGGAACCGAGTAGTAAGGTAGTAGCAGTACAACTAGCACCATACTATAAGGTAATGGCCAACTTCGGTTCAACTCAATCCAGCTCACTGGCTTGCGGGGCTACCAGTAGCTCGAAGTAAGCTTCAAAGCTCAGCTACGCCTTAAGCTCCAAGCTTCCCGAGGTAAATGGCGAGGAAATGCTGAAAGAATCAAATCCTCGGTAATTTGACTCCTTACTTTATGGCTAGCTCTCTTCTATCTGTACCTGCCTGGGGGTTAGTCTTGAGTACAGAGCTGACGACGGGCTCTGTTCTCCATTCTATGGAGATTGCTTCGATTAAAGATGGGGCCCCTACCCGCGTGCCTGGGTTCCAGTTCGGTCTATTATGGAGCCAAAAAAAAAACCTTCTTCTCTCTCTTTGTTAGCTTCA
The DNA here is from genome assembly GCA_013461505.1 of Ramularia coccinea. Classification (NCBI taxonomy): domain Eukaryota; kingdom Fungi; phylum Ascomycota; class Dothideomycetes; order Mycosphaerellales; family Mycosphaerellaceae; genus Ramularia; species Ramularia coccinea. The sequence goes on from JABNMW010000009.1 coordinate 855,609, forward strand.
CTTCTCCTTGAGGATTTACTTTTTTCTCGGCCATTCGAGTCATTGCTTCAATCCTGTAATTTTGGTTGATCTGAGGATGCATAAGTGGAGGCACAGAATGATCTCGAACTCGCTCGCCGGACCGCGGACTGAACTCCAGTCAATCTCTGCCGGCATGAACGGCGTCTGATTCCGGTATCACGGTCGAGGTCTTGAGTTGCGCGCCGTGTCGCCCACAGAAGCATCTCGAAAAGCAAGCGTTTGAGCACGCAGGGGGTGCTTCTCATTCACGGCCCCACGCCGCGCCGTGTGACTCTTCTCTCGTCCGGGTGAAGTAATTACTTGGGATCATTATTATGTTGAGCAGTGACAGACATGGTAAGCCCTACCGGCTGCGGTCAGTCGCCGGCGCATCGCCAAATTGACCTGTCGAATCGACAAGACCAGAATAAGCCACCGACTGGGATTTTTGCTCAAGTTGACATCTGCAGCCGTCCAGCGGCTTGCGAAGTCAACAAAATAATCAGACCATGCTGGCCTCGTCTGCCGGTCTCGCGTAATCTACCGTAGTGCAGCGGCTGCCTGTAGCTGCAAGTTGCGCGGCCCGGCTGTCCTATCCAAAGCAAACAGCTGATGCCTGCACCACGTCGTTTTCTGTCCAAAATACATGTCTGTTTTTATTTCATGCTCGTATCTCTCGTATCTGTCTTGTCAACTCGTCGCGAGCTCGGTCGTTTTACACCGCCCAGCGTTCGATGGTAAATTGTTGATGTCTTTACCATCGGGATCGACTTGATCGCCATCGCCGTCGCCCCGGACCCTACCGCCCGCAATGGGTCCTAGATATCAACGTGTGAGTGGTGTAGTTTTTTCTTTCTTTTCCTGCTGTGAGGGCAAGTCATCAGTAGCAAAGGGCACTAACACCGGGCGCCCTCCGTTCCGATGCGATCACACAGCAGAACCACGATGTCTCTGACTTGAGCACGGCAAGGCTGCGCTGCTCTGACCCTGTTTGTCTCTTAGAACGCCAAGGCCTGGAGGAGCCACCCGGGTCTTGTCTCAGCCCAACACCCCTCCCGTTGTTTCTGATTATTACTCTGCATTTTGTGTAGTTGCACGGAGTAGAGTATTATTACTATTTTTGCCCAAATTTTGGAGCTGCCGCTATCATCCCTGCAGCTGTCTCACCTTTCACTAGCAGGCTGTGGGAAAAAAAGGGTATGAAGCCAACATTACGAATCGCATACTAACTTCCTCGTTGCAATTGTTGCTAACAGGCAAGTAACGAAGTAACGAGCAGCATTCTGATCAAAGAACCTCGATGGCGTGCCGATTCAAATCGCCTGATTGGACTTGGACAGGCTCTCCGAAACAGCCGGCGTTGAACCAATCGAAGTGGCTCCAGGTCGGCCTTGGGAACCTTCAGCGCCCAGTGAGAATGAGAATGAAGGCCCAAGGCAGAGGAAAGGGAGGGGGTGGCGCCTCCTTGGGCTGCGATCAAGATCTTGGGCTTTGCTACCACCACCCCCTCTCAACTGTACGTAAACCTCTGCGAACTTGAGTCCTACTAGGCTCTAAGGAGCCAGGGTCTTTCAATTTTTGGATTAATTTTCTTAACAAGCTGCCCGACAGCAGTGAGTCGACAGCTCTATAGTTCGGCTCACATGTAAGCTTTGGGCCTGATAATGATAAAGTCCAATGTTCCAAAGCAATAGCTTCCGTCCTCCCATCAAACAAATTAAATGTTGCGCAATCAATGAGAGAACGCAGCAAAGGACACATCAGTCTTAGGTAGCCCGTATATTGTCTCCCTGTCGTGCTGTGCCGGCAGCGTTGTCACAGTTCGCTGTTTAGCGGTCACCTCATAGTTGCATAGGTGTAATGTCTGAGGTAGCTTGTAGGGCCCCTTTAGATGCATGACACCACTGGTGGATGACACGATCCTGACACCCTCCTCTTATGCACTCCTACGAAGGGCTGCATACACAAAGTCCTACCCCCCTGCGTGCCCTGCACCCCCTCCGGCTTCCACTCTCACTCCCACCCCCTGGCTGCCTTTCATCGTTGATCATCGACGCGTGGATCCCTCAAGCCTGGACCGTAGCCCGCCTTGCCTTGATTTCCTTAGTGTCCAAGCCTGCACGCCCTGGTGAGCCCGAGACCCTTTGGTCGTCTCTTAAAGTAGGACTCCCTGCCCATCCTTCCAGTAACCTATCCTTCCTACAACTATTATATTATACAACTACCACCCAACCTCGGTCTTCACCTTTGACTTTTGTCGTAAACACTAACGACTCGCTTTTACAAACATAACAAGCCTACGATATACAACAGACAACACAACGTATTCTAGGAACAAGCACACCATCTCGATCCAACAACAGCTTCGTGACAACTAAGCCTATATCATCGACCTACGCTCCTGGGATTCAACCTCACAGTAAATACCAGTATCAAAAAAGGGGCCTCTCGACCTGACCTGATCTTTCGGTCATATCAACAGTTGTGACACATGAGTCTAGCATCTGCGGTCTCGTCCTACACATCTCTCAACATGCCTTCTCGCCCGCACAACCACCACTTCGAGTCCTCCTCGTCGTGCTCCTCCTCAGACTCCGACCTCTCATCAGCTTCCACCAGCTACCGTGCCAGCTTGGATACCACTCAGCGTCCCGTTGCCTCGGTGGAGGTTCTTCGTTGCATGCGCTGCGCTCGCGCGGTGGAGGCCACCTCAACAGACGAGGCCAGCACCATGGGCATGGTCCGCATCGCCCAGAATCTATACTACTGCGATCGGTGTGCCAAGATGGTCGGCTACAAATAAATGAGCCACTCAGCCATCTGACCCATCTGACCCCGATGTTGAACATCAACCTGCAGTAGCCGCCCTGGTTTTGGCTGGCAACAACTCATTTTGAAGAACTACCTTCACCCCGCGACGACTTAACGACCTGATTTGAGCGCTTGTGTTCTGGGCGCTGGTTTTACTTGATTGGCAGCCTCGTCACCCAGCAAAATTGGAATAGATACGATACCCTTTTTTTTTCTTTTTAATTTTGCTTTTTCACCATCAACAATCCATCCAACAACGACACTCGGCACAAGAACTTGTCCTACACATGGGATTGCCGTCTATAGCGCTACCTGGATCTTCCCCAGAGGACAAGTCTCACTCCCCAAGTTGCTCTCCGCGCCACATCGGCCGTGAGAGGACATCTCCACCAAGATCGGCATATGATCTCGATTGACGGGACCCTGAAAGAAGCGATCCTGAATCTCAGGGAGGCACGATTGTATGGGTATGCGGCGATCCGTGTCTGATGCCCGCCGCACCAACTTTACTTGGTTTGGAGACGATCTGCACCGCTCCGCCACTTGCCATCCAAAAGGGGTAGCGTCTCGAAACAGGCACTGCACTTATCATCGACGTGTGGCTTGACACGAGCTGCAAAACTAGGGAGAAAGTTTGAAGCCCATTGATCGTTTGCTTTGGCAGTTTCAATTTGCCAATCGTTGAAACAATTTCGGTCAACTCCGCCAAGCTGTTTTACGGTGTTTTCGCTGCGGTCTGAAACGACACGATGGAATATGGGGCCGCGCCGGATGGTGGCTGAGCAGTAAGCGCTGCGGCTACGGGCTGGCGCTGGCGCTGACTACGCTGACTTTGGTCCCTGTGAATGACCCTTGCGATCAAGTAGCGATCACCACAAACGAGGCGATGTTAGCTTCAGTTGTATTGCAATTTGACTACGTCTTGGCAATTCATTTCCCCTTCCAATTCTGTTCTTTCTCGACGACCTTCATTCTCAGAACGTTGCTGAGAGTGACGCCGGATCCACAGTGGGCTCGGTCGCACGACTGGACTTTTTTTCCGCAACGGTCGCGCAGGGTGGGCAGCGTCGTCATCGTGCAGCACAGCGCAGTCGACCACCTATCCGATGCACGCCTAGAAAGCCACAACTCTTGGCCGGAGGTATCCTCCCCTCCTAAGTCTTGGCGCTAATAATGGCTGCCACCACACCGGGACATCTGCGTGCCTACACGAGAGAGTAGCCTATTCTCGACCACATGCTTGATTTGCGGAGACGGAGACGGAGACTGGCGCGAATCTCGATGCACCTCGGGAAGCAGGCGACAATCAATCAATTTTGTGGCTTTGAGTCAATGAGAGTTGGGCGGCGTCTGGCAGAGGTCGATGCGGGAAACGGCCTCTTGACATGCAAGGCGGCACGCAATGCAACGGCACTGCATAGAGTTGTCGTTTGTGTCTCACATGTTGAAATTGGTTTCAATCAAGTACATATACGTGCGTCCGCTTGCCAATTAGGCAGGTTTCATAGCAAATTCTTCCGGGCTGCGTCGCCTCTTTAGTGACAATATTACAAGAACCAAACGAATAAATTCAAAATCAAATCTCATGATCACTTTTGCCTAATACTCAATGTGATGCGATAACTTGCACTCTGGTGATATTCAATGGGAGACATCTGCGACGAACACGGCCTCGCTGTCCTTGCCGTCCTCTACCTCAGTGTCATGCATGCCAAGTCCAGCAAGACATATCTAGCGGCGCTATTATCAAGCCTACCTGTCACTGCCCAAAACCAACACCGTATAAGCACCATGAAGGTTTCTGCCGTCGTCATGCCGTTCCGCCGGAGAATTTGCTGCTTCAATAGAAAGAAAGCTTCCAGAATGCAAGCCATGAATTTTGCTTCGCTTAGGTCCTTGTTTCTTTGGCTAATTCTTAGGTCTGCTCCTGGCGAATCCACTGGGTTGCGGAGGGGGGTTTGATTCAACGTTACCACTAAGGGACATGGGAAGCCATTCACACTTTTCACGCTCGCACGCACACCCCACCTCCTGCAGCACAAGGGGAAAGAAAACCTACCAAACCGGCAAGACCTGTCACGTCTTCATACATGAAACTATCGAAACTTTGCATATGTCCCCTTTTTCTTCTGACTTCGGACTGTTTTTACCTTTTTTTCACAATAATTAGGCCCCTTTGATCATCAAGGGTCACTTTTGAGCTTTTACCGTGTCCGCACACCACTGCCGAGGCAGTCTGGATTGGTTAGGTCGCTTCTGGTCCGGCAGTTCCCAAGTCCTCCGGACAGTCACCCGTTCAAGAGTAAATAGTTTCTGCCTCCCATGTGTCCGATATGTGGCACTATGAACGAGTCTGAGTTTTTCTTGCCCCTTTGGATATTCTTAAAACGGAGTGGTATGGTCGAATCAAGCAGAGTTGCAGGTAGTTGCAAATATACACACCGTAATTTAATCTGATGCCAAGTGGGCGTACGAGACTGGGCGTGCCAGCAACCCCTTCAAGGAATGGATTGTTGCCCAAGCTAAGGGTCGAAGATGGACCCTGAATCCGCGACACCAAGCTTCGCAGCCTGACCATAACAGAGTCTAGATAGTACGATTACCTATATCGAAGCAGAAGCTATTCTCGGGCATGTGTTCTAGTGGAGCATGTTTTGTTTAGCTTACTGCTTCCGGGAGGGATATTCAAAAGGGACCTCCCCCAAGGAACCCAGTGACGGGCGCTTCCGTCAGTCGATCTCGTGCCATAGCGCGTCTCTGCCTTGTTTTTGTTTCTTCTCGGTGAAAACTTGTTTATCCCATCCAGCGCTACAGGCACAGCATCATATTGGTTTTTCTAAAGCGACGGTCTCCCTAAATTAAACTTTCTATGGCCACTGTGTCGGTGAAAGACGAGTACCGTTAGCACGACCTTAGCCTTGATGTCATGAAGCGGGACGCAGGGGACGATAAGGCGCTACTGCCCACCCTCTCGGGACACTAGCCCGCGCCTTGTCTATCCGCCCACTACAAACTTCTATGATCATGGAGGACACCTTAGGGACCCGAGCATCGTCGGGCAGTCATCACTCTCAAACTAGTAGACCCTAGGTCTTCTCACAACCATTTTGTCTTCTTGCCAGGACAATGGCAGGGAGGGGAGTGCATGAAGGAAAGATATATGCAGGGCTGATATTGAGGCTCCGGGGACTTGCTGCAGACACGAACCCAAGTCGGGTAGCCAGTGGGTTTCCAATAGTCTGGTTTCCTCAATGCAGGCCCAAGTATGCAGGGCCAGGGTAGTTGGGCTATCTCACCAGGCCTGGTGTCCGACAGTGAGTGCCTGATTTTGTGGTGGGCTCTCCGTTGCTGGGCGGCGCGCTGCCTGCTGGGGATTTCCTGGGGTAAAGGGTGAGCTTGCGCGGTGCGATACATAAGCTGGGCCTCGTGTAAGTTGTTGTGCTGGGTTGCTCTGGTGAGGCTTGAAATTCGGGACAGTATGGTAAGCATCGTGGGCACGCGATGCCTCGACACGTGTGTGTGTGTGGCCAGTACACCGCTCAGGGCTCGTCTGAGTAACGGACGGATGGGGGTTAAGGCATGACCATTCCCGCCTTTGTAACCTTCGTCACTTTGGTCGTTTGCAAGGCTCTGTCTACTCTGTAGCTCATACGCCGCCGGACATGACACCGAAAATAGATCCACTTCTGCACCGAACAAACTTGAAATGGCAGACGCCCCGCCGGACAGACAGGGCAGGGCCACGCACATGCAGTATTTACTCCGTATTCTCCCCCTTCACAGAACGCCGGTACGCCCGTCCGCTTCCCTTCCTTCTTCTTCAAACCCCCCTCTCCCACTTCCCACCGCCGTCGTCGTCCGCCGTATTGGGTAATTATAGTCGCATGTAGACGTGTGCCGCGCCGCTCAAGGTGGGCGTGCAGGATTTCGGCGCGCTCGGCAGGGCAGGGGGTTGGAAGGAGGTCGACCTACAAACGAGGCTATAATTAATACATACTAGATAGTTATAGCAAAGTACGTACGTCCTGGCTTGGCTGACGACTTCCGGTGGGCAGGGCGGGGCGGGGCGGGGCGGACGCGCAGGTTCGGCGATGACTCGGAGGTGGATTGTCGTTGCTTTCTTCGCATTTTTTTAGTATTTGTTTTTTGGTGGCCGAGGCTGCTGTGCCAGCAAGCCATAAACAGAGAGAGCCTGGTAGATGGCACGTAAAAGTACTTGTCACAACATGGAGGAGCTAAGAACAACAGCTTGAAATCTTATGTGATAGCATAATGCTCGATACAACGACCTCAATGTTGACATATATGTTTGATAAATAAGGTCAAATAGATTCAATGAATGTCCAACTCCCACCAAGACGGATTGATCCCCTAGGCAGCTTGCACGCTGGTTGAATGGTCGCCCAATTGAAATGTCCAATAGACCCAAATGGCCAAGCAGCCTTAATGACGCTGACCTCATCATACATGGGTCCGACTGTCCTCTGCCGGGTGATATCAACCCGGAGGGAAAGAAGCAATAAAGTACAAGGTGGGGGCGCTCTTAGAGGACAAGGGTAGAAAAAAAAGCCACCGACGCCGTCAGATCTGGATAATGCAATTAAAGGTGTCGGAATACCCTTCATCCCCTCCATGACAGGCTGCATTTCCGCCCAGAGGCAGACACAATGGGCGGCAGGGGTCATTGCAGCCGGCAGTGAGAAGGCACAGCGGATATGGTACTAGAGAAGGGGCGTGTGCATCTCGTTGGTGTCCATTCTGTTGAATCAACTTGGACGAGGCTTGCAGGACGGCACGGGGAGAGTAGGCTTCACGTATGATGGTGGACACTTAGAGACAACCGTATTCATTCTTCAGCCAGTACTTATCGTACTATCGTAACCCCATCCAAGCCAAAGGCCAGCTCAATACGGAGTCCATCATAACCAAAAACGCCTCAACACCAGGCCTCCAAGAGGGAAAAGAGATATGCAATCCGAAAAATCAATATACATGGCGCGTTAAAGTGAGCAGTGGATTACTCCTCCATCTTGACGTCCGTCTCTTTGGAAAGGTTCTTCAGCAGGTAGCTCCGCTTGAAGTATTCATTCGGGTGCACAATGGTCTCAAGCTGGTTGACGGTCATTACGCCCTCCTCCTTCGCCTTCTTGATCTCCTTTTCGTGGAGATGCTCGAATACACTGCGAAATTGTTAGTATATGTATCTTGTGTCTTCCTGCGCAGCGGATTGCTCCTAGCAAGAACCATGACTACTCACCGATTGCAAGCCATGTGGAACTTCTGCCCGTCCTTGTCCTGCTTGATTCCCTGCATCACACCGCGATCAGATACGCCCATCGACTGCACGAGTGCGGTGAGATTTTCAAGATTGAAATGCCGGTATGGGCAACCATGAGCCTCTCCCGCCCCGGGGGGGTGCTCCGTCAGGATCTTCTGACAACTGAAGGGGCTATAACCGCCACCCCGACGGTTCGCGTCGCCCCCAACATCGCCGTACACGTGCCGTATGTTGTAGCGGTACTCCTTGTTGAACTGATCGTCCGTGATCTTGTTGAAGCCGCTGCGCCAGAACATGAGGCACTCCTCGAGATTCAGACCAATACCTTTGAGGAACAGAGAGTACTGCAAACGCCCGTAATGCTTGAGGTGGGCGTCGCGGCGGAGGGAGCGGTGTAGATGAGACATGCACGCCGGGAAATGCTGTGATAGGTGGTCGATGTTGCCAGCGGTAATCTGTGCGCCCGGCGGTGCCGACGTGTTAGACATGTACGCCGAGTCTGGTGTGATGAAGTTCTTGGAGAGGTGGTTCAGGATGGGCGTGAGGCGATCGTCCTCGTCCAGTCGTGGCAGCGCACGAGCCGTCAACTGTAGAGCTGATTAGAGTCTGACTTGAGGACAAAGGGACGAAGAACCGCAAAAAAACCTACCTCCAATTGACGTTCTAGTCGGGTGGTGAATTCGGCAACAACCATGCTGGATTGTTCCCTTCCCGGGACGTATGCCTTGCCGTGTTTCAAGAACACCCTCCGGCTCTCTACCAGGTCCGGTACGCGCATCCAGTCCACCTTGAACCATGTATCGTCTTCGCCGCCGCTAGCCTGGCGCGGCGGCACCATGGCGGCCAACTCATTGGCATGCTCGGCCCTCTCCTCATCTGTCACAGTCTCCCACCAGTCCAGGTTCAGATTCGCGACAAAGGAAGAGCGCTCCCGGAGGTCATCGTTGGCGAATCGCATGCGAAACAGCATCGTCTCGACGCGGCTGAACCGCCGACGGAGGTCTTCAGTTGAGGAGAAGGCAAGGCGAAGAATAAAGTGACTATAGTGATCCTTTTGACGCTGCTGGGAGAGCTTGCCTGACGCAGAGCTATTTGAGTCCAGCGGCAGGTACTTGTCGAGGATTGGCTTCATGTGAGACGCGGTTTCGGCCGGAGTCCTGTTGCGAAAGGAGCACGCTTCGAGCTCTCCAAGCACTGAACCAGGAGGTCAATACAAGGCAAGATTTTGCACAGAAGCAGAATATCTACGACTTACCGCGGAGTCTGTCTATAGCCCATTGCTCGAATTGCTCCAACGTGATGTCTGCGGTAGGCGGCTCCGCGTAGAAATTGAGTCGATGGGGGTAGTCCGCGTCCTTGTACTGCGGCGTCGCGAACTGCCTCTTGCGGTGGTCCACGACATTGCGTCGTTTCGGATCAATTCTATCGTGATTCTGGCGAAGCATTTTGACTCCCTGGGTTTGCTCTGGCTTTCATGTGCCGGCGGCGAGATTTGGTGTTGTTTGAGACGACTATTCGATGCAGTAGACAAATTCCATTAAAGTAGAAGCACCTGGAGACGCGACGAGACGCGTCGCGGGGTGGAGTGGAGGCGCATACAGGGGTCACGGCTTTACAGGTGCACGTGCGCTAACACATCAAAAATCCGCCAGTTGTCAGCATCACACAGATGGCTTGCCAATGAGCTACCCTGTACATAGTTGGCCTTGAGAACGAACAGAGGAAGAAGATGAGCTGCATCGTCAAGTATGTCTCAGGCCTACAATGCTTAGTCCATAATGTCATCCGGCGAACAGGGAATAGAAGATTTAGTACAAGGCCAATATCATATCACTAGTACTACGAGTAAAGGCACAGCAGCCCTACGGTGCGGACAGCGACGGAAGAGGCAACAGTCTTGAAATGACTACCACCAATCAATCTACTGACGCTTGGGAACGCCATTACCAAACGTCATCACATTCCTTCACCGCAAGGACTAATGATCTTTGGCATCATGATGGGAAGGTTTATTCATCACCTTGATGGCTCTGATCATTTGCATCTGGGACTTAAGCGTCGTTCGCTCTGGCCCATCAAACTGACCACATGTATGTTGCGACGTCTCGATTGGCTATCTTAGGATGCCTACCACACTGGCACTGGCAAGCGGAAGGGCTAGACTCACCGGGATACAGACACAGTGTTGATATCCCTGCGGCTTTTCGTACGCCCGATGCACCACCAATGGCAAGCGAATGATCCTGGGTCTGAGTACGTATGCGAGATCCCGGAAATGGACAGCTATTGTTTGGAAAAGTGAAACTGTTACCACCATCATAACATGTCATGGTTTGCGTGAATCCAAGGCACACATGTGCTTGCGATTTTCTAGACAGGCTGCGTGTTAGTGGCCCGGATTGCCGAATGCGGAAAAGCCGGGCTATTGTGGAAATATTGCTACAAACATCAGTTCACAGCGGATAGCACAGGGAGGCACGAGATTTAGGAACGCATAATCGCGAATTAATTACAGCATTCGACGTGTATTGACCTGTAAGCATAAGCTTGGTATGGTAGCCCGCGATATGCAGAAACACCCAGGCACGATACATGCATGTGAATCTGATGAGTGATGGAGTCGATGGCGTGCTGCTCAAACGTACCTTTGAGTTTTGACGAGCATTCCTCGATCGACATCAGGGTTTACAGAATCACCAGTGCCAAAATTAACGGTGTGAAGAGTCCTTTGGAAGAGCACGATTCAGCGAGACTGCCGCTAAGAAGCGGACGCACATCGTATCGTATCGTGTCGTGCATGACCAGTCATGCACGAGAAGGCGGGGAGATAGGTCGTGGTAACGTATTATCGGCTTCCCCACCACATCAAAGGTAACATTCAGGGCGGCTAGTATACCTTCGCCCAGGTGCTTGTAGATTTGCTTTGCAGCTTTGCAGAAGAGCAGAAGGTGATTCTGGCATACTCCATCCGCATGCTTGCGAACATTCAATTGTTTTCGCATCGACCTAGGACTTGTGCTGTCTCCCTTGTGGACTAAGCAATGCCAGACCCAAGGCCGCATCCGTTTTCTTGGGTCACACGGATCTAGGCCAGGCCGCCAGTAGTACCAAGTCTTGGGAGTCTGGGCCTGGGGTTCTTGGACTTGGAGACCTGGACCGGGCTGGCGCGCCGATGCAGGGACCCTTCGAGGCGCTATTAGTTCTCGCGAGGGCCCGAAATGAATGAAATTTCGCGCTCGCTTGGAACATGATGTTAGGCCACGGACCATGGAACTCATCCACTGGTCAATGATTATGGTAGTAAATATCATTCGCCCAGTGACAACAATCTTATCGTCGCGGCCACATAATCCTCGCCTACTAGTACCTGTACCTTTTATCGCAGCGCCAAAGCCGTAGATACTTTGGCAGTCAGGACACTGGGTGTTGGGCCGGCGGCCGGATTACAGTGGAGAGGGCCCCATAATTTCAGCGATGATCGGGACTCTCAGTCTGCTAATACCAGTACCTAGTAGTGAAGACTCGGAGTCATCCACTTTGAGTTCAACAATTCTTTGCAGTGCCCGGCCGGGTGTGATGTCCCACCTATTGCGGTGCTGAGCAGTGCTGTCGAAGCCGCTGAAGCCCCCCTCCTCTCCGCCCAATTAAACAGTGCGACTCTTTCTTGGGGTATCTTAGTAGTAGTAGTTCTTGCCCGCGCGCTGCACTCTCTCGCACCTTCAACTCCAACATCCCTCAACGTCCCCCCGTTGAGGGTTTCGACTCCCACTCGCTTCCAGCCTCCGACTGCTTTTCCGAATACCCCCTTCCTCCACGACGACAGCAAAACCAGCAACACCGACAGGCCGATCGTTGATTTCGTGGTTTTATTCCCCCATTACCTGTGTGCCGGGCATTAGGGACCGCTCCCGCGCCACTCTTTGTGTCTCACTGGCCCTGCCGTCCGCTTCGCCACAAACCAGACGCACGACTTGCGACGCTGCTCGTGACCCGTGACGCATCAAAGTACTCAGCGCCCTCCTGCTCTTACGCCACATAGACATAAACACACAATTGTCTTTTCCCTTGCCGCTCCTCGTTGCCAGTCCCTTGGTTTGCCCTTGGACTGTCCGTTTGTGTTCCTCCGATCAAACCTTGAATCATGAGCCGCCGTCCCGTTGTCCCGGAGCCTGCATTCCCCCAACATGGCGAACACCTCTCGGCACCCACCACCATCGATTTGAAGTCAATTTCAAACTGCTCCGGTGCCGACGACACCCGTCGTCCCAGTGCCACGACCATCCTCCCGGTCGCCCATCATTCCAAGGCGCATCCCGTCCAATTCCAATCCAACACCATCGCGCCCTCTCCTCCGCTCAGTACCGATCACAGCTCCACTGCCTCCGAACTCATGGCTTCAACCGGCGAATTCTCCTCATCACTCCGCATATCCACCGACATCTGCAGCTTCAGCACCCCGCAGCGTCAGGGCTCAGTTAATAGCCGGCCCAGCCTTCCTGGGCGGAGCTCTGGTTCTATCCACCGCAAGGCGTCCAACAACAACCTGCACCCTATCTCGAGAACCCCGAGCCTGAAGAAAGCTCTGTCCCAATCTTTTGGAGGCACAGCCAGCGGTGCCAGCAGCGTTGTCGCTAGCCCCATTATCTCTGCTATGGGAGATATGACCCCTCTACCGAGTCCTCTATTGTCGGCCGACTCCCCTGGTCCGTGGAAAAAGCTGATAAGTAGCACCTCGCCCAAGTCAAGGAATCGATTGGGCAGTGTGGGGGAGAGCTCAATTCTTGGGACGAGCCCTTCGGATTCGCTAGATATCCCTTCTTCTGCTAGCGTCGCTCGCAGAAAGGGGTATGCCTCTTTGGAACATGAGCTCCCACCACCAGTCCTAGCTCCGCCTCTCAACCAGCCGCCACAGCAGCAGCAGCATCATACTCGAAATCGAAGTGCGAGCGAATACATCCCTGACCCTTCGGCTATTCCCAAGAGACATCTTACCGTCTCCGGCACTCGTGTTAAGCCGGAGCAGACCGATGCGCAAGAACCCCACATTCGGAGAGAGGCCAACCTCGCACAGTCTCGCGGTTTAACACCCGCGGTCACGCAGCCTCCAACCCCTCCGCCAAGCGAATCGTCGAAAGATTCTACAGACGGGTCTAGCCAGGCCAAGGATCAGAACAAAGAGCTCTTTGAAGCCCGCGACAGACACAACAACAAGAAGCGTCGATGGAGGGGTCTTAGATGTCTTGGCCAAGGTACCTTCAGCCGGGTTATGCTAGCAACGAGTCAAATAGTGCCCAGTGAAGACGAGTCCACCGAAAACCCTCCGGATAGGAAGACACTGGTAGCTGTCAAGGTTTGCGAACATGGACCTCGTGGAGGCGCAAGCGAAGATCGCGTTGAGATGAGTCTGAAAAGGGAGCTTGAGATTCTTCAGGACATACACCACCCTTCTTTGGTCGATCTCAAGGCCTTCAGTATTGAACCCACAAGAGCCATATTGGTATTGACGTATTCACCTGGTGGTGACTTGTTCGACGTCGCTACGGCGCACCGGCCTCTCTTGACCCCCAAGCTCTTGAGGCGCGTCTTCGCTGAGCTGGTGAACGCTGTGGCCTATCTGCATGAGAAGCGCATTGTTCACCGCGATATCAAGCTTGAGAGTGAGTGTTCCTCTGCATGTATCGTTGCACTCGCGACTTTACGTACTGACCGTTCCCACCATAGATGTCCTTGTCAACCTCACACCTACCGAGATCGCTGATCCGTCCATCGACTGGGCCACATTCCCTTACTCGATCACTACTCTAACCGATCTGGGGCTTTCCCGCCGCATCACCAACGATGAGAAGCTCGAGACCCGTTGCGGCTCTGAAGACTATGCCGCGCCTGAGGTTATTATGGGTCAACCTTACGACGGCCGTGCTACGGATGCATGGTCTCTTGGTGTTCTTCTCTATGCCCTCCTCGAAGCTCGCTTACCCTTTGATCCCCACCCAGGCATGACGGATGCGCATCGCATGCGAAGTCGTACAAGTCATCGCATTGCGCGCGTCGAGTGGCGGTGGGTAGAGTACGCCGGCGATGACGGCGATCACGAAGCCAACGAAGCCAAGTTCCGCGAAAAAGACCTCTTTGGGGCCATGGAAATCACCGAGGGTCTGCTTAAGAGGGCGCGGAGCCGGTGGACCTTGGACAAGGTCGCCAGCACGGAATGGGTTCTCGGGGCTCTTTCCAGCATCGACGGCGGCCTAAAGTTTTGGGAAGAAGAGGCTGGGCAGGAGGTCCTATGATAACGCCCCCGGTTTCTGTTCTTGCCTCTCCAGGAAACAGAACACACATGGTTCGATCACGATGTTTTCTTTCTTCTTCTTCTTGCGATCGAGTACATCATTATATGGCGTTGTTCTTTTTATATATTACACTTTTTTGGTTCGGCGGGTGAAGGCGCTCAGGGCCTCTGAGCTACCACCATGCACCCGGTTCTTTTCGATTTTGGGAGGCTGACTGATGAATGACCGCAAGGAGGGTAGTTTTGTTGTACGATTGGAGGAGTGATGGGTGTTTTTATTCCTTCCCCTTTGAAGCGGAGACGGATGCTTTCAGAGTGTGGTCGCGGCTTCTCTTCTAGTATGGGTCTCGGGAGAAGGTTCCGCCAACATTGTCATTTCCCATTCTGATCAATTCAGTTTTGACCGTTCGGCCTTTTTTTCACCCATTTTCCATTCAATGTGGGAGAAAGAGGCTGCTTCCCATTCCTACGTCCTTAATGGTTGGCCCCTTTTCTACGCCGCCTATGTATTATACGATTCCTCGCCACACACCAAGCCGGTATCTACAACGTGCGGTTTGGTACGTAGCTTGGGTTTGCTCTAATAAAAACTATGTAAACAATACCGCATTGCCATGGGTTCGTGTCGTCAATACCTTTGGAGTGCTGTGACAACATCTAAGATGATGTCGGGGAGCGTACGCACCCGAGCCAATTCCGGGTACTGAACCTGGATGATCGCCGGCTTCACGTTGCATTCTCCAGGCAGAGCATAGGCGCCGAGATCACAGGGGCAACCATGCGAGATCTGCATCAAATACTTAATTTGGGTATACAAAATAGTATCTTCGGGTTCGCCTACGCCTCGGTAGGCATCCGCATTGTTACCTCTATTTCGGGTCCAATTCCACGTTCAGGGGTAAGGGTTCCCAGTGTGGCTAACGACAGGGATAATCGGAGGATCGAAAAGAAAAACAAAAAAATCAAACTAGGCGTCGCTACTCACTATCCGTAACTAACAGATAATTACTCTTTCGCGATTATCGCCTGCTAGCGGGCTCAAGGCAGAACCCGGCGACACCGCGGAGAAGGATAAAGGAGCAAGCTGGAATTATTGCAATCAAAACGATGATCTCCAGTCCATGCGGCCACACCGTCTGGCTTCATGCAGCGAGAGCCGTGCGCTGGCAAAATTTGGAGGCGTTCTTTCATATTCAAAGCGCAATTATCGAGTCATGTTTCACGTGTCCGCCCGTACCAAGCACTGACGGCGCGTTTAGCGGCTGCGGTCGCTTATCGAGAGCGAAACTGGGGGCCGAGTGGGTTCCGCCAGCCAGGGTAGCAACTTGAAGAGCAACGAGTCGGTGACACGCTTTATGATTCTATGGTCGTGATGTCATGAGCGACACTTCACATCGCCTTCGTCGTCGTCTTTACCCTTATGATGGCGGGTAGCGAGATGGGCACAATCGGTCAAGAAACTATGGCTGTGGCTGTGGCTGTGGCTGTGATCGCACCTTCGGCTTTCAGGGGAATGAGGGAAGGGAAAAGGGCCATCGACCTACCCGTAGCGCGCCGGCGCGACACCCACACCAGGCTGTTCCAGTAGGGTGGGCAAGCCAAATTAGCGTCGGCGACGACCGATACATGGACCGGTCAAACCCAGCCGCCAGTCAAAAAGCTCGCGCTGGCTACGGAGTAGGTCAACGCCCAAATGATAGGACAGCATAGATGACGGAGCCGACAGGGAACCCCCACGGCCTCTTGGGTTACCTTGCAGTAAGGGCGCGCGATTTGAGTATCGCACAGGTTAGGTATTCACCTATTGAGCAGTCTCTCCGCCAATCGTATGGGCGAGGGATGATGCTCTGGCGCTGGCATCGTGTCTCAAGCCTCATCTAGCTGAGGCATCCTAAAGGCGCGGGATAACTTGGACCCGTCTTTGATATTCCGCTCAGCAGGCCATACTGGGTATCGACTACGGATACATTCGCAACGTATGTCACGCAAGCGTAACCTGTCGAGCAGCCGCGATAGATACCAGCTGATTCTAGGGTCCGTCCTAGGGGCTAGGTAAGTCCACTGCGTGCGCCGCGTCGACATCGTAGCGCTGTGCCATACGCCAATTTGATCCAGACGCTGGGCGTTAGCTATTATTAGGTTGCTAGAGCACATTGACTCGTTTCGTTATCGTTGTAACTCCAAACCTCCCCCGGCAGGAATGGCGCATCAGTCCTACGCCTAAGGGAGGGTGGGATCGTAGGCGTGATTCCAGCTAGAAGTCTTCTGGAAATGCCACAACGCATGAGATGAGGCTCGTAATCCAACAACCAAATAGGTGAGCCGGACCAAACACCAAGGTGTCTAACAATTGCTCGTTCACATGTGAAGATGAGAGGCTGCCCGAGGGATCGGCACGAAGCAAGAGGAAATAAGAAAGTTGGGCCGAGTTTGACTTGGTCAGAGCGCTGCTGGCAGTCACGAGTCACGGTACCAAGAATAAGAGTCAACGTCTTTTGTTGCTCACCTAACCTGTTCCTGCCGCACGCACGCCTTCTGCCCGTCCCGCTTGGAAGGGTATAGGTCACGGAAAGCGTATGGAGGGGGCTCTCCCGCCGTCTCTCACCTTCTTAACTTGGGTGTTGCTCCTATGAACCCCACCAATCATTGGGCGGCACGCGCTTGCTAAGTTTGCGGAGTGTCGGCAGGTAGGAGACGACGAAGACAGAACAGCTGAGGCAACGGGAAGCAACTATACTCAACGTCGAATAAATATTCCGAGTACTTGCACGGAGTTGCATCTTCTGGACGCTCAGCCTCTCATATCGGGATGTTGAGATACACTAAAAGGGCGACGGCCTGAATGCAAGGGTGATGTAATCGTCAACCATTCTTCGAAGCGCGCAGTCCGTTCTACCTCAGGGCAGGCTTGGCCGATTGTGGTCGCACATCGCACAGAGACCCCAGAGTGGTGGCCATTGCGCTCGCAGGGATGAATTACTGCATGTACTCCATACAGGCACTAGTCTAGTCTTCAAGAGAGCAGCTTACTCCGTACCTTATCTACGACATATAATACTTCTTATTACCTACTGGAAATACTCGCGTCCGTTGAATCGATAATACGATGCACACATGAGATCGGTGTTTCTACCAAGTGCAGCAAAGATGATTGTCGTCCTTCTGCTCGTCCTCTTTTTGGCATAAATATCATAAATTGGCGGCGGCGGCGGGCATGCATGCACACTATCTCGGCCCAATTCGAAGAGCTGTCCGTAATGATTCCTAACGCTTGCACCACGGGCTGCCCCAGCGTGGCTTTACCGTCCATGCACAACAATGACCCTCGCGCCATCCGAGGAGTCGTAATCTGGGCCTTCACCTGCATTATCTCCTTTCTTGCAGCTAGACAGCACCGACAGCACTACAGCACGGACGCCAGGGTGCGATCGAAGTGCATTTATCATTGTATTCGCTCCGTCTCCCGTCCACATTCCTCATGGGGACAGTGAAGGGGATCTGTCAGGGTCAAACCTAGCGCTACGGGTTGGGCTTACAGCCCACCCACGAGGTCAGTATGGGTAGCATGAGTAGCACTCATGATAAGGTGGTCGTCATTAGACCGGCAAGGCACGGCTCAAGCGCATCACTGGCAGTAATACTCGCAGTAATTGCAGCCATTGCCAATTGACAATCTGAACTATGCTGCATTGGATACGTCCTTATCCGAGCCACATCACGATCGTTCTGACGAGCTTCCAGAACAAACTGTAGTAGCCCCCCCTCCTTATCATAGTCTACAGGTAGGTAGCTTCCGCGCCGCCAGTCTCGAGTGCATGATGCAGGTTGGCCAACCGTCGCGCTTTCCCGGGGGTGGGAGGGGGGAAGGCTCACCACTAGTAATTATCCGTAGCCGGCACGAGTAATACTCGCAGAAGCAGCCGGCCACCGGGCTGCGCCGGTGGCCTACCGCTGTTCTGCCGCTGGGCTTGTAGTCTACGTCCCTGAAAGCCGGATCGAATTGTGGACTAGATTGCCTGATCGGGAAGTCATGGGCACAGGAACTTTTGCTGGCGCCCTTAGTGGTTGGTCTTGGCAGGCAAGTGCCAGCAGTACTAGCCAACAGCAGCCAACTGGGCACCTGCAGGCTTGCAGGACCAGCCGAGAGTCAGGCAGGACCGATCCTACCAATGCCAATTAGCAATTCCCGTCCGTCCCCTATCGTCCCTCGTCCCTCGTCCCTCTCAGCTCAGGCCTCTCTACTCCGTACCTCCATCCGCCGCGGCCTCGTCTACGCACCTGCACCTGCACTAATCAGAGCCCCGCTAAGGGTTCTATCTCCTCTTCTAGGGCTCCCCGAGCCCCTCGACATCCCCCTCCCATACTCTCATAGGTCGTTCAACCTGTAAAGTGCCTGTAAGACAGCGGGGGAAACATCTTTTCTGTCCCCGCCCTGCCTGGTGTCCTGACCTATCACGAAGCTGTCCGTGCGCCATCACCCAAGTCTGGGGACCGATAACGAAATCCGTATTGCTGCGATCCTGAGGTGCGATTCTGCCTTTTTTTTCTACTCTGCTCTCTCTACGAGTACGTACTGGGCCCTGGCCGTGCGTGGATCTGGTCTTGTTTCTGCGCTGCTACTGGCCTGATCTGACCCGTCTCGCTCAGTCCCGATACCCCCCATTTGTATCCATCCCTCCCATCCCGTCGTTATTCCCATCTCATCTCATCTCATTCGCAGCCTCTCTAAAAAGCCTCTAGCCCGCCGGGCTCAACCAAGGACTAATAACCCTCCACCGCCACAGTCATTGGCTGCGCACCCCTGGCTATTGGTCGACGAACCATCTCATCGCTCGCTCGCTCAAGCCAGGCGGAGGGGAGGAACCAAGGATAACATATGCGAGTCCTGTACTAGCTTGACCAAACTTTACCGACGTACTATTAGCACGAGGCCTACTTGTATCGTCTCATGCCTAGTGGTACCTGACCTTACCTTACCTCCCAACGGTTCGGAGCGTCGTATCCTACCATCGTTGCGACGTTTTTCTTCCCACCCCCCCTGCCTCTTTGCTTTCCTTCTTCCTCTCCTACCATAGCCACCTTCCTCTCCCCAGCTTCGCAGAGGCTGCGTCTGGCCATTTCCCTCAACGTCCCATCACGTCTGGTCTCGTCTGGCCTCGCTTCGCTTGGTCTTGCGTGTTAAATTTGTGATTTCCGACTCTCTTATCCCCGCCTCAGGCCGTGAGGACTCGAGAAAGTGTTGCACGACATAAGACGCATTGCACTACAAACAGCTAGCCTCGTCCCACTTGTACTTGCGCTTTCACTTGCAACGCAATCACGTCGCTGAACTCTGACTCGACCTCGACTGGTCCATTGTGCCAAGGGTGTGCCATCGACTACCAACCCTCACCGGCCTTTCGACTATTTACTGATTCCGGTTTTCTCCTCCTTCGTTCTGGACCCTCCCGAGGATCATGGGCACAATTGCGGCCTGACCATTCTTTATCCGTCTCAACTCACGTCTGTTTGTCGATAGCCTCTTTTTCCTCCCTCTCACCTTCAACAAGGTCAAGCAGAGCGCATTTTGCGCATCTCGAGGACTAAGTTGGACTCATCGCGGGGAATGACTGGCCGTAATCCAGACGACTGAGTTCGTCTTTCAACCGCACCGTCTCGTTGACTCGTGGATTTCTCATCTATAGCCAGACTGTCAGAACGGGCACTCTCGTCGTGCTTGCTCTGTCGGACTCGGTGTCGAGGCACATCACATCGCCATGTTTGACCAGCGGCAATGGGCTGAATTGAATGCCTTTGCCGCATCCTTCGGCGGTAGTGGCCTTGGCAGCGGTGGTAATGATGGCAATGGCCATGGTAACCATGGAGGTAACTCAACTACGGCCCATGCCGTACAGCATCACAACCCGCAGGCTGAGTCTCATTTTGCTCATCAACAGCCTGTTGTGAATGACCAGCAGATGTTACATCACCAACAACAGCAACAGCCTCAACAGCAACAACAGCAACAACAGCAACAACAATCAGCAGGCTTCTTCACTGCACATAATCAGCAGCACCACCACCAACAGGTCTCATCCCAACAGTTTCACCAGCCAGAGCATCCTGAGGCCTTCCAATATGGCTTTTCCCCGCAACAGGAGTGGCCCCGGTTTGAATTCGGAACGTCATCTTCTGCTAACGGTTCCAATTCGCTCCAACATCATGGTAGCACTACTGACTTTGGCGCCGCCCAATCTGGGGAAATGGACTGGGCACCCAGCTCAAGCTTCGACACGGCGTTTTCTAGTGGATTCGGCAATGGGGAGAAGGAAGCCGACAACCGTATGGTGAAAATCGAAGACAACAACCTCCACCAAGGCATGACAGGATTGGATGGGCACGCTGGGATCAGCAGCGAACAAGCAAGCAACAGTGGCCGAGGTGTCGGTCGTCTCATTGCCCAATTCGAAAACAAAGATATGCAGCCTCCTCTGCCTCCACGACCCACGAACAATGTCAACACCAATGCCTCTGTGACCAGCCCTATTAATATCAATCCTCCACAACCGTCATCGCACTTTGCTCAGTATTCTGCCAATCAGGACGCCAACTCATTCGCAAGCAATTCGTTCGCCGGCACCTCATTCACTAGTAATCGCGTCAACACTCCTAGCGAATCTCAATTCGGATCCTTTGGGACCAGCCAAACGAGAGTGACCAGCCCAGTTGCTACGAGCCCGCCGTCTGCATCATTCGGAAGCTTTCAGGATATGGGACGAATGGGGAGCCCGGGTCATGCGCCTCAGTCTGATCCATATGGCAGCCTGGACAGTTTTGTTACTAACAACAGAACTGCCGCACCATCTGGACTTTCGATACCTACCACTGCCATGGTCTCCTCGCCCGCTCCTACGACTCCAGGCCACGGCACCCCCGGGACGCCCGGCTTCGCCATGTGGCGTCCACCAGGTCAAGATCACCAGCAGCAGCAGGTCCATCCTCCGCAACATATGCAGTTCCAGCAACAGTATCAACCGCAACACCAACACCAACAACAATTTAGTATACAACACCCGCCGAGTCAACAGCCTAGCACTGTTGCCACCAGTCCTGGTGGCTACTTCCGCCCGCCCGTTCCTCCGACACCGAAACCAAGCACCAATGCTGGCAATCAATTCATACTCGAGCTCAACCCAGGCTCCAAAGCAAAGGGCAAGGCCCCGGTGAAGCCTCCAAAGCCAAAGGCCATGAGGCCGTCCATCTCACTTTCCATTTCTACGCCTCTCAGCCCCTGTGTCAAGGAGGAGCCAGAAACCCCATTATCAATGGATGGTACGGCGCCCACCGCAAGCTCAACGGTACGTACTTTCTCTGCCTCTCCATACCGCGCTTTGTCACTAACATCTTTTAATCCAGGACCTCACGGGAGATTCAACGGCTGCCCGACCACCTATGATCAATCGACCATCGCGAGAGCAAGTCCCAGCTGAGGCATGGGAGGGATTCAAAACAACTATTCACGATTTGTACTTGGAACAGAGGAAACCGCTCAAAGAAGTCATGTCTATCATGGCGGAGAAGTACAATTTCCAGGCAACGTGAGAAGCAACCCCTGAGAGACCATGCAAGAAGACCATACTAACAAGGATGCTCAGACCTAAGATGTACAAAACTCGGTTCTCCCAATGGGGCTTTGTAAAGAACAACACCGAGGACGAAGTGAAGAAGTTGCTGTCAATGAAATTTCAACGCGATGCTGAGGGTAAGGTCTCAGAATTTATGCGAAATGGCAAAATCGTCAACTTGGGCACTTATCTCAAGAGGAAGGGTGTGACGGAGTATGATTTGGTCGATTTCGAGCTCCCCGCAAACCTTCCCTCGCATATCCGCTGTCGAACTCCCACGCCGCCTCCGGCTCCGGAGTACCTCAAATCCCCAGATCTCCTTCGCGCGCAGGAGCTGATCGTTGGCAATATACGCAAAGCTTTCTTGCAGTGTCGGCAATGGGAGCTGGAGACTGAGAGGCAGGTGGGCTGGCCATCCGTCATGGTCTGGGGGGCCCCATCCAGCGAGATGCTGACAGAGGCCAATTTCTACTTTGAGGCAGGAGATGTGGACTCGGGAGGCCAATGTCTCATGAATGCGTTCAACCAGCTTGAGATGGACTTGAAGCAGCTGTCACCGCAAGCCATCATGGAAGTGATTTTGGGCATGGTCAAGCGTGATCTGGGCTTGATGACAGCGCTCTGCAAATACGTGGCGGCATTTTCCACAACGAATTATGACCGATCACATCCACTGCGGCAAATTCTGACATGTCTCTACGATGTCCAGCAAAAGCACGGGGCTGCCACTTTGTCCGAGCTGCTGTGGGGCAGCAGTCCGTTAATTGCCGAGGAATTGGAGGCCATATATGGACGTCGTCACCCGTACGTGGCACGAACATGGGCCGACCTGGCCATCTTCTACGATCAGAAGAGCACAGAGCGCCTTGAAAAACTGGCGCTTGAGCTTCGGATGCAGCATCGACAGATGGAGCAGACTCAAGGCACCGAGTTCAGCGATCTGCTTGCACTGCGGTACACAATCGCCCAGCTTTTCTATGCCGCCAGCCCCGACTCAGATGCCACGAAGCAGTCCGCCAATGAGCTGCTCAAGGACATGAAAAAGGCCAAGTTGCTGTTCCGCGTCCGCGACCCGAGGAACAATGCTTATTGCTACCACTGTGCAGTTAAGAACGATCCTTGGACCAAGAGGTGCCGTCGCCGATACGATTCGGTAGTAGAGCTCTTGGAGAAGCATGCGGACATCAAGATACACCCTTACTTTGAGGAAGACTTCCACTCGACGACCCACGAGCCAGAATCGTCAGGGGCTTGGGCAGCAGTCATGGGCCAGCCACAGCCCATGGGATCCAACAGATGGGGCTTTCTCTAGGAAGGGTTGGCACCTTAAAGGGAAAATCTGGATACGAATCGCATTGATGATTTGTGAGAACGAAAACCAGAGCTTTGTGAAGAGAAGGAGAAGAAGGTGTTACACGAGCTACGACGATATACGACGGCTATACGAGTCACAGCTGACCATTTCAGTCTGAGATTTATTCGTCTTGGAAATGTGCGGAGTTTGGTTGATTTATTATTATTTTAATTACTAGGCCTGGCGTTTGGGGGGTTGACATTGGTTACATGGAAGCGCGGCTATGCAGCGACAAGGCATGGTCACTGTACAATTACACTGCTAAAGACATATTGGCCATTTAATCCCCGAGAAAAGGGTAGGCAAGGCAGGCACGAACGTCTTTCTGCCGCCACTACATATAAATATACTTACTTACTCCTGGATACCCAGGAAGACAGAAATTCCATTTCCCATTTCCCATTACTTCGAATCATGCCAGTTCTTTCGAAACACAGGAACAGCATACCGCCCGTAACTGATACATCCCTGTGTGGCGAGTTTGGAACTCATCTCGAATATCATAACGGCCAGCCTTAGCCATCAGCCATCGAGGATTGATATACTAAATCCTTGAAGGCGTCACTTATTACTTACTACCAGTGGTCAGCAAGAGGAGTAGAGTCTTCCAATGTGCCATTTTCAGCTGTCATCAAACGGCATACTCTTCTTGGTCTGCTACTATAGGACTTGTACTCTGTAGAGATACTTCAAAGTAGTGGTAGTGTTTCTTACCTCTACATAGACCTACTCCCTAGTGTTGCCCAAACTGGTAATTACACCCTGCAAGTTGCCGGCGGCGCTAAGCCCTATCGATAGGTACCATTCGCGTCCGCCCCGGGCAACTTGGAAGTGGAAGCTGGAAGGCAAATTTTAGTAGCCAGACGATTTTATTCCAGCACGGTGACTAGCAGAGCTGCTATCCCCCTCCTCCCGCTGCTGTTGCCCTTGACTGCTTATAGTCTCGGGAGTCCTGTCCTCATGCGACCATCACCGGCATTCCAACTTCCGAGGCTTGGTCGCTACCAACAAGCGATCTCACCATGGCGCTCCATACTCCCTAGGCGGTCATTCACCTCCGATCGCGTTATCCAAGGTGAGCCATACTATTCCCCCCCATGCCACCCCGTCCCTACAAACCCACCTGTACTAGGCGCTGACTTCTGGTTCCCCCCGCGTCTCCCAGAACACGACGTCGTCCTCCTCCGACAACGCGGCAAGACACGAGCGAAATGGCGGCTCAGCGCGCCCCTGCGCAGAGCCAAGGTCGACGACGAAGGCGTCAAGAGTACGAGCAAGCAGAGGCTCGTCAAGCTGTCGTATGGCGCGACCATAGACCCGGAGCAGATTATCGGGCGCAGGATACTGGACTCGGTGACGGACAGCTCCGGGCGCGACGTGGTCATCTACGAGGCCAGCTTGGCTACCTACGTCACGCACAGCGAGCGCCAGTGTACACCGGTATTCTTGTCTTCTTCTTCTTCTCCTGGGCAATCAGTGATGAGTAGCCGCTGACGGTTGAAATGATGCAACAATAAAGATCTATCCCCAGGATGCGAATACCATTGTGGCCATGATGGATCTCCACCCGGAGCATCCAGGCGAGGTGGAGGACGAGCACGACGCGGAGCCCTTCGAGGTCTTTGAAGCCGGTACCGGCGCCGGCAGTCTGACGCTGCATATCGCGCGTGCGCTTCACGCCGCGAACCCGAGCCTCCATCCCCAAGTTCGAAAAGCCCTTCCCTCAGTCAAGGTGAAAACCCCAAAGACACGTCCGGATACCGCCACCGTCGACTCTACTCCTTCCGAAGAGCAACCTAGCGACGATAGCAGCAGCAGCAGTGGTGCTGTCGAACCATCTCCATCTGTCCCGGAAGAGCTCATTTCCGTCAACATCGGCAACCTCGATTTTCCAGAAGAACTTCAACCCCACGTCTCATCGTACCTCTCCTCCCGTCGCGCCATCCTGCACACGCTCGACCGCAAGCCCCAGCACTCCCGATCAGCGCTCAACCTCGTCCGCCGCTTTCGCCGCGCAATGTACTTCCCCACGATCGACTTCCACGCCGGCTCCATAGCAGAGTATATACTCCCCCGCCTCGCCGCCAGGGATCAGCGACCTTTCTTGTCCCGCGCCGTGCTGGACCTCCCGGGGCCTGAGGAGTACGCTGAGCCCGTCGTACGCGCCCTCCGGCCCAATGGTCTGCTCGTAGTGTTCAGCCCGTCCATTAGCCAGATTGCTTCCTTTCACGCTTGGTCGGTGAAGAGCGGACAGCCACTGAGGCTGGATCGGGTGGCGGAGCTGCCGGTCTCGACTTCAGCGGAGCAAGGCGTGCATGACTGTGAGGGCGGTCGGCCGTGGAACCTGAAGACGGTGGTGCCCAAGAATAGTGGCGGGGATGGGGAGCTGGTGCAAGTGATGAGGCCGAGGGTGGGCGATAGGATCGCTGGTGGTGGGTTTGTGGCGGTCCTGAGGAGGGTAAGGGAAGACGACGTGGGTGATGAAACCGATGGCAGTGCGCTTCTGAGCGAGGCGACGGAAGACGGAGGTGATGCCTTGCCAGATACAGAAAGATGAAAGCTGGTGGTGCTCGAGCAGGGTAGACACCAATGTACTGTACACTACTGTAATATCAAGCATCCAAGCACATATTAGATCTGATAAATAGATGTATAAACTAGATAGACAGTGTCATGCTTTATACGAATAAAACATCATCACATCACAACCATCGCAGACTAAATGATGAACACGTTGAAAGAGTGATCGCTCGCTGCTCATTCTTGCTATGGAGATATATAAAAAAAAAAAAAAGACTAAATACGATAGAATCCAAGGGTATCTAGATGCAACATGCAATGATTGTTTTCCATGCCATCATTATTCGTTTCCCTGCTGCGTCTTTCTCATGTTCGTAAAAATTTCGTCCCAGTCCGTTTCCTTCTGCTTTACGTTCCAGTGGCCACGCACTGCGCCGCTTCTCGAGAGAAGGGAGTGCAATGGCCAGCCATTGCGTTCCAACCCATCTAGGGGCCTGGAGAGCTCGCGCCCATTAAGATATTTATATTCCCCCTTCTTCCGCAGTTGCAGTCTGCCAGTTTTATCTCGTGTTTTCCCCGAGTAGATATGAAGAAAGAAAAAAAAGAGAAAAAAAGGGAGTAACAGCCAATCAATGGTATTCCGCTCGGCGGTATAAAGAAAGAAGAGAATTTCGCACAAAAGATAAAGAAAAAGCGGCTGAAAATAAGCAAGGCATACGCTATGCAGATGAAGATAAGCAACAATGCTGTTTGTAGGTGTTGGGCATGAGCCCATAGACTATGAAGCCTGCCAGGGGCATTGCGACGAGTCTGAGTTAATCAGTGTGAGCTGGCTAGAGCCACGCTGATGAGCAATTGACACCAAGAGACTCCCGTGAGGGAGAAATCTTGGTAATAGGCTTGCGCCTTGTTTCTTTCGATCTTTGATGCGATTCCCAAAATCATCAGAACATGAGTATGCAAGGAGCCGAAAGAAAAATAACAAGGAAAAGGGTAGATAATTTCAAGGGATCACACGCTTGACACACGGTCCGGGGCACGCCCGCAGCAGACCATGAGCTTCAAGCTTGTCCCCATCTCTTCGCATTCGCGCAGCAAACGTTTGTCGTCCCATATAGAAGGGAACGATGTCTCCGCCACGTTTTCGTAGCAGCGGGTGTACCACCATCGGCCGACACGAGCAACCATTTTAGTGATGCTCTCATCACCTTTGGCGCTGCTGTCACTCATCATCTCCGAAAGGCTAGGCTGGTTCTTTTTGGAAGCAGCCTTCCGATCTTGGAGCCGAATGCTATCATGAGAGCGGCCAATGGAGCTAGCAACAGGGACACCGACCCTTGCCGCTTTTACATCGTAAAAGCCAGCGTTGTCCACGAGTCGAACAAGAAGATCGGCGGTCGAGGCAAGATTGGTATCCGGGTCCTTGGCATGAAGCCTCTCTTTAACTTGGCGCACCGCTCGTCGGCCCCGGTGGCCCATGCTGTTGAGATCCACATCAAGAATGGAGAGCTCCAAGTAGCCGCCAGGTTTTAGCACTCTTCGAGCTTCGCTCAGAGCGTTGCGGTAGTGGGATTCCGGGGCGGCAACAGGAAAGCGATATACCACTGATGAGAAGCTCTGGGGAGCAAAGGGGAACTTTTCCACCTGTGAAACAAACTGGATCTGGTGATGGTTGGGTGGTGTCAGAGGGAAGCTTGACGGCGAGGTCTTGAGGTCGTCTGGCAGGGGAGCGCGAGGCGAGAGATTGAAGAAGGTCGCGGCCGGGTATGTCTCGGCAGCATAAAACGACCAGTCATCGTTCCCAAGGCCGTCAATGACCAGGATTGATGGTCGTTTCAATGAACCCTCCTCCGCAATCAGTCCGTGCCGAACGTCGCTGAATAGCACGTGTCCGAATGTGAGCCATTTGCTGACTGTCATGGATCCAACGCGGAGATTGACCTGGGCGAGGGGAGATCCATCCTCGGATGAGCTGCAGCTTCCATCTGAGGAGCCCTCCTCAATGGGTGATAGACTTCTTCTCTTGGGGGTGAGCCCAAGTAAAGGCTGCCCCTGCGCCTCAGTCAACTTAGACAGGGCCGAGTCGGCGTCTTGCTCCGCACAGAGATGTTCTGAACTCAGATGGGGCTGGAAAGCGTTCCGTATACGCTCCGTCATATCTGCACTGTAGCAGCTCGACGCAGTCGGCGCCAAGGAATGAGTAGATCTGATCCGATCGGGAGCCAAGGTCGGAGATTCCATAGGCTTCTCCTTGGCCATATTCGAGTGGTAAGTCTCCAAGTGAAATGGTATACCTTTCGAGGAGGTAGTCGAAAGGCGAATCTTGCGTTCATCTTCGAGGAGATCGTCGTACTCATCCCAAATCTCGTCTTCGGCCGGGGGGTCGCTGGCCCCGGGGATGACGGCTGTCGCACTGTTGTAAGGAAACAATCCAGAACTAGAGCTTGTGCCAACAGTTCCCTCTGAGTTCTTGCGAGGAGAAAAGCGGAGAAACTCAGGTGCCGAATGCTCACCCTCAAAGTGGATCTTGTTGGGAGACTCTACAGTAGAGAGGCCATTGTCCAAGCTGTCGCTGCAAGAACCCTCCTTTGTCAAGGTGGGCAGGGGACTGATCATCCTGGGAGGACTAGGTCCCTTTGCGACTGACTGAGGGTCGAAACACTCAGCAGGCTGTGGGGGAGTCTGTATGCTGGCGCGGAACGGGCGTGAGAAACTCTTGGGAGATGGTTGATCCTGGCGGTTGCTGACAACCTTTGGGATCCTGCCAACCTGCTGCAGCCGGCTAGGCCTACCCGAGCTAAGGGTAGCATTCGCAGGAGGTGGTAACACCTGCGACTTGGGCTCTGTGGGCTTCTCGCTGACGATTGGAGCAGGGCCATGATAAACCTT
Organism: Ramularia coccinea; assembly: GCA_013461505.1. NCBI lineage: Eukaryota > Fungi > Ascomycota > Dothideomycetes > Mycosphaerellales > Mycosphaerellaceae > Ramularia > Ramularia coccinea. The sequence goes on from JABNMW010000009.1 coordinate 884,351, forward strand.
CTCAAATTGCCGAGGGGATGCTCGCATCACCTGCTGCGGAATCTCGGGTGTCTGAAACCCAGACGAAGATAACTCAGGGGTCCCGTAGATGGGAGACGCTGAGTAGACTTCTGCGTGGCGAAGGACATCTTGAATATCGGTCCCCTCAGTGAGATCTTGTTCTGACGGATCAATCATGGTGTAAAAAGCAACAGACTTCTTGTTCTCCTCGGGTTGGTGGGCAACAGCTATGTTGCTGTTCTCCTTCTTGGCTGTTGAACTCTTCTGCGATCTCCCAAAAAGGTTCCACTTTCGAGGGGATCGATCGCGCTTGGTAAGTTTCTTCGGTGCAGGATGGGCTGCATTACGTCCACGAACCATCTCTCTCTGCGTCTCGAGGTGAGACTCGTCAGACATGACACTGGTGTCGAAGCTCGTCATTGGTGATGAAGCAACACCACTAGTGTTGATGGGTTGAGGAAGACGGAATGGATCATCCGGCGAGTTGCGCAGCCTCTGGATGGATCGCCTAAAGGCAAGTGTCGGCTTCATCTCAACTTCAGAGTTGCTGCTGTCTGAAGGCCGACGAGAACTCGCCGCAGACTGCGAAGCCTGGGTCGTTCCGGAGGGCCACATTGTCGAGCGCGACCCAACCCCGGTCTTGGAATCTGTGCTCGGCCGGCTGATGGGAATGCTCTGGTTGCTCTCCGTCCGGCTGAGCTCCGAACTTGCATTCCTATTCTCTACGACCTCCCCTCCAGCAATAACCACCGGTGTCATCTTATTCGCAAAGTAGGCATCATTGCTGATCAAGCTTTCCTGCGATGTCTGGTTCTCGGCGAATCCACGCGACAAGTTGCTGCTGCCACTGCGTCGCCTGACGGCACCCGTTCGGCCGTAACCCTCATGACCCGTGCCCGCCGCAGGTCCTTTCCTCAAGATGCTTTTCTTATCCTTAGCGTCTTTCTTGGTTTCTTTCTTGGCCTTGGGCGGGCTGTCCGCAGTGGTCTTCTTGCGGCCAAAAAACGGAAACCGGAAGGAAGAGCTGATATTTGGGCTGGGAGTACGAGTCGCCCGGCCAGTGCTGTTCGGATCAGCAATCTTGGAGCCGGAAGGTTTGCTATTATCAACGAAATCCTTGCTGACAGGGAGTTGTGTCGTGGAGGCGTCCCTGACTCCGTGATACGTGGGCGCCAGGTCACTGGACTCACTACCCCGCCTCTCAGTAGGAAGCGAAGTCGAAGAGGTATTCCTGGGCATCACAGGGGCCGTCGGCCGAAGAAGACGGGATTGTCCGTCAGGAGTTCCATCGCGGGTTGGGCGTCTCGGGTTTGAAATCTTCGTAGGCGATGCCGACACTCGGGGAGGGGCGGAGAGTGCAGCCCCATTTTGCGCTGATCCGTACATAGCATCAGGTCGAGGTCTTGAAGATGTGTCAACCGGAGCACTCTGGCTCTCATCGTCACTGTCCTTGCGGAACTTCTGTGATGACTTTCTCGGGGGGGGACTAGGTGGGGGGGGAGGCAGGTGTCGTGCTTGTCTCCTCTTCTCCTTAGTGTTGCGGTCCCCGTCCTTGACCGTGGAGCTGGAAGACGACGAGTTGAGAGATTCCCGAACAGACGCCAGTCCATTGGGATCATTACTGATAGCGTCTACTTCGTTTGGCGTACTGCCAGCTCTTCTTCGCGTGACCGGTGGGCGTGCGTACGCCGGGCTCTGCTGGCGAGTCTTGCCAGCGTTGAATTTGGCAGCACTCGTGAGTCCTGGAGACTGCGAAGATATAGAGGTCGGCGTTGTGTCGCGACTGTAGGGTCCAGGGCCGGGAGATGCAGAGAATTTGGTTGAAGGGCTAGCACTGAGCTGACTGCTACTTCCGGAGAAAAGCAAACTCCCAGGTGTCGGAGGCGGCAAGTCGTGGGTAGACAACTTGTAGAGCACGTCCTGACTTTGCTCATCTGAAGACGAGGAATACTGGGGCAGGTTGCGATATCGGTCGAGCTCCGGATAGATCATGGGCGACTGACCGAGAGCCAATTCCTCGGTCTCATCTGAGCGATCGATCTCCGCGGGACTCTGGGTCATGTATCTATCATTCTGGTAACCCAACGAGGGTTCTGGAGCCATTCTCGACCGGGGAGCAGCGGAAGGACCCCCCAGCGGGGCTTGCAGTTTGGTAGAAACAGCAACATCCTGACCAACCAATGGCTGCTTCCGTCGCAAAGCGATTCGATTATTCGGGCGAAGTCTGCTATCGTGCTGCGGGTTGCTTGATGAAGAGGAGCCGGATCCGGTCTGAGTATGAGACCTCGAACGCCCAGACGTCGCAGTGCTCGCGGAACTTTGTGACCCTGTCTGGTGATCCAACGATGGGCGGCGAGCAGCCTGGGGCCGTCCGGCTGAGCGGGGTGCTACAGTTGGTTGGGGGACACGACTTGGTAGTCTGGATTGCGTAGTTGGCGACTGGAGAGAAGTCTTCAATGGCGGCTCGGGATCGACCTTTCCGGGTCGATTGACGGGTCTGGGCAGTCCTCCTGATTGTGCTGAGTCGCTTGGCCTGCGGGTTCGTAGTCCCTCAGAGGGCCTGGCCGGAAGTCCGTAGCCAGTCCTGAGAGATGCCATTATGTTCCTTTCCAACCCGAGTTGTTTGCCAGTGACATGCCTCTTCGAGATCTACTCGATCATTGTCCGTCGTACTAGGTAGAAAGTAAAGGGTTGGCAGCGCAATTAAACAACTACCTTGCACCAGGCCGTTCCCTTCGACCCAGGTTGGTACAGGTCGGTATGTCGAACTCCTGTCAATAAGCGTGAAATGCCCGTTTCTTTGCCCGGATTGGTATTGACCGTTGGTCTTGTTTGTAATTATGGTATAGCACCGCCCGGATGGTACAAACAAAAAGATTAGTTGTTGCCAGCTTTTGCGCTTTGTTGCACTTCTGATCAACCCAAAGGATACTCCCGTTCAAGCAGAAGAGAAAAATTCAAAGAAAAATTGAAGAAGAGGGAATACGAGCAAACGTGCGCGGCACGAGGTGGTGGACGAGGGTATCAGTGGGTGAAGTACTTTGCAAGTGTGTGGTAGGGATGCAGGACCCAGGGACCGGGGGCTAAATTCGCTCCGCGGGTGTCGACGGCAGGCTCTGCGCAGGCGCGAAGGCTAAGCCAGCTCAAGATGGCTCCGATTGATGGAGGGTGGGATCGGGATACAGTGTAGAGCACCCGCGTCAGAGGGGAAAAGTTTGGCGCCAACAAGGGGGGGCCACCACGGTATGAGAGAGGAAGCTGAGTGATTACTTGTGTGATGTCTGCAGTGATAGACGCACAACGGAGCACAGGAGAGGACGGTCCTGAGCTAGTCTGCCGGGATAAGAGGACGAGATCCGGGCGAGGTGGTGGGAGGTGGAGAGATGAGAAGAGACAACAACCTAAGTGAAGAGCAACACACGGGAGAAAACAATAATTCAAGAGAAGAAAGGAGGAGGGAAAGAAGGATTGCACAGCCTAAAGGTGGATTGGGGTTATAGTAGTAGTAGTAGTAGTAGTAGTAGTAGTAGAAGAAGAAGAAGAGTAACAGGCAATTTCTGGCCATTTCTGTACCGTCGAGTTGAAGAATCGTGCAAACGACGTACTTGGCTCGAGCCCAGGTAGGCTGGTACCCGTACCTCTGGGAAAGGCCGTGGGTACGAGTACTCGCACTTGCGGGCACTAGAGGGTCCTCGCCATGCGAATTGGGAGCGCCGCTGCTATGTTGGGCATGTTCTGGAGTCTCTGGGCGATGGCGATGGCGTTGGCACTGGCGTTGGTGTTGATACCCCTGCCCTCCCCATAGCTGCAGGCTGCAGGATGCAGGACCGAGGCGCTGCGCTGCGCATCGTAACTAATAGGTAGCCCTTCAGCATGCGTAAGCGCACTTTGCTGGGGTCGCCGATGCAGTAGTTGACGACGATTGGGCCATTCGGAGGGAGCTGGCGGCCACCTCCACGCTACTCCCGGTCCAACATCTACTCCGTAAGATTGAGTCATGCTCTTCGTGCCGATGGTGCCCTGATTTCACCTGGTTCCCTTGGTTCCTTTGGTTCATTTGATCTTAATTTTTCGTCGCCCGACGATGGAGGGGGACCTGGTCGGAAGACCACAAAGCCCGCCCAGTGATGAAAGAGTACGAGTAGAGAGAGAGAGAGAGAGATAGACACCCTCGTCACATGGGGACCCACGGCCTCGAAGGGGAAAATGGAGCAGAGCAGAGCATTCAGAGCAGAGCAGCCAGAAAACGAGCGAGCCTGCTATCGTCAGTGCGCACTTGCATGTGAGGTCGTCCAACAAGAATCAGGGACGCGCGGTGGTGACTGCGATTGGGCATCGAGGCCCTGAACGGGATGCATAGGCCTGTTGATCTACTCGTACAAGCGCCCTCGGCCCCAGCTGGACGTTGGTCCTCGTTGGTCCTTGTTGACGGTGGGGTTGTCGACTACCTTTACAGAGTAAGATAGTGGCAGACTGGCAGTGGTAACTACCAGTACAAGTAGTAGTAGGCTACATCGCTTGCGCCTCTGGCGCCTATGAGAGGGCATAATGAGCTTGGCCTTTGCCCTGCTACTAGTATGCATCTAATGCTGGCCGTTGGGGCTAGGCGTCTTGCTCCCACCAACCCGAGCCAGCTACCACTTTGCCGCCTCCGTCCTCTGTCCCAGTTATCGCACCATGCGACCAGCATCGGTGTTTCGCACCACCCAATCCTGTACTGGTGTCCGACTTCAAGTTGTTAGACTTCCCACCTAAGCATGGTGGGCCGTCCTAGGGTCGAGCCGTCCACGGTAAGCGGGGTCTTTGTAGCTGGAGGCTGGATTGGGTCAACAGTAACCTTGTTCAGGACAATGGGGCAGTGGTGGTGGGCGCTTTGTCCATGCCATCCTGGTCGTGGTTCTGCGAACTATCTACGGAGTACTGAATCGGTCCTTGTTGGGAAGGAAAATGGCCTTGTTTCTCCTTGATTTCTCAGCAGATGTAAAGAGCGAGGATGGGCCCGAAAAGGGCCACATTGCGTCGTAGAAAAATCTTCACGCGTGGTGCGCATGCGCTCTCTCGAATGGAAACAAGCGCCCTGTTCGAAGGGTACTCTGGAATACACGCAGTACCTAACGTAATCAGCATGTCCAGTTAAGTGATAATAACGGCTTCAGATGGCTGCCGCCCATGCATGTCTGGGATACGGCCAGCATGGTGTCTCGCTGTGAGGAAGCCGACAGGCCCATCGGCACCGAATGTCTCACAGCTCGACAGGGTGTGCGGCACATCAGGGATTCAAGGTGTACCTTGCGGATACCCTGTGATTATCGGCCTCTCGTCTCTCGCAGTGGCAGTGGCAGTGGTACAGAGCCCCCCGGTCAAGGCTTCACGCTCGTGATTCGCCTGTATTCATGTTTATCCGCCGAGCACAGCTAGTTGCCGACCTGATTCGCTCTCTCTCATCTAATTTTGACCAATGGTGTCCCTATCTATGTCTCAGACTTCCCGCACCTACCACAGTCTACCCGCGACGGTTCCTCCCTTAATAACCGGCGGGGGATTCGGATAGAGATTCACTCCTTTCCATTGCAGGTCGTCTTGATGAATTACTTGCCGATTTAGAAGGCTGCGTTAGAGTTAACTCTGAGAGAAGTCTGGCAATTGTTGGATGATCCGATCAGGTGACGCATAGATAATCGCCGGGTCGGTGGTGTAGTCTCACCGCCAGACGGTCAAGGCAGACATCGGATTTGCCGTCGCGGGCAACAGATATCTCGAGCATCATGTGACCAAGCCCAATGCTATTGCTTCTCCTGCCACTGCCACTGCCGTTCATGACGATGATCCGCAAGGCGATTGAGTCTACCTTGCCAACTACTTTGCATGAAAAAGTGGCAATAGACCGAAATAGCAACCCGCGGGCAGCTGCAGGAACTCGGCTTGAGTCTTGACTGCCTGGACGCCAATGCATCAGTGCCGTCATCGCCCTCACCGTCAGTCTTTTACCAGGCGACCCGTCAGCCCGGTCGAGCTGAATCATGCAGCTAGATGGTGGCAATCCGAAGCTGCCGCTGCTGCTGCGCCCACAAGACCTAGGGAAAACAAGCCAAAATTCCCATTTGCATGCATCCTTGCGCTGCACGGTGACCGTCGTCCCCAGGATGTGGGCGTGGCCAAGCTGCTCCGCCACAGTCAACAACAATGTGAGGCTAGTGACGTGGCACGCACCCTGTGGCTGGAATGGCCGAAGACTCCAGGCAAGAAAGGCTTTGAAGCTCTTCCCTGTTGGGGATCAATCGGAACCCCTGCAAGGTCACTTGCTAGAAGAAACAAGTACTCGATACATAGCGCCTTTCCATCAAGCGCCAAAGCGAGAGATCCATCTTGACAACTCATCGACGCATTCAGATTAAGAAAGATCACCAGAGCTCATCTACTGCCGTTTGATGGTCAGACTGTCTTGTCGCTGGCCACGATGCTATGTACAAGTGGCTGTAGCAGGTTCTTACACATCCTACCACTTTCTGCAGTTGGGGAGGGTTGCCTTGACCACCTCCCGCTCTCCAATAGCGGGACGCCTCAGCCCTGACGACAGGGATCTCTTCGACTTGACCTTGTGTTGGGCGGCACCTATTGGTTCCTCGTAAACGGCTCCACCAGCCCGCCCCAGAGTATCGTGAGAACGAATCGAGAGACATACTCCTGACTCTTACCTTACTCGCCAAAGCACACAACCTTCTCACGACCACTTGGATGTCCTCACATCAACACCCACTCACGTGCCGGATGATGGTGTCCAGAGAATCTCAAGCATCTTCGTACACGCACTGTTCACCAACTAACGATTCTCCACGGCCTATGAGCCAAGACAGGTGGGTGGTCGCTCATCTCGAGGCTTGCGCCATTGCCAATGGCCCAGCTGAGTGGTAAGAATGCGGGATTAGCGCGATTGCTGACAATTCTCGTGATTGCTCATGCATAGGCTCCTAGGCTCCTAACAATCGCTGCGATCCTCTCGTTGGCCATCGTGGGAGCATCATCCGTTGTTGCTCACAGGCTATCAGGCCATACGCGCACAAGTTGCTAGGTAACCTACGCCGGAATCTGCACCTCATCGGTGAAGCCTTCATGTCTTGCCATGCGGAATCACCAGACCCTCAATGCTCCCGTGACTGTTCTTTTGCAGATAAGCCTGGAATGTATGGCTAGGGGTGCGCCTTTCTTCCTGCACGCTTCCCCTTGGTACACCTGAGGAAGATTGCGACATTCAATGTCCGATAGATGAAGAATCGCCATGTATCCGCTGCTCCAATTCGTCCAGAGAGCGATCAATGACATTGTTCATGATCGGCTTGCATGCGTCATGAGCCGCTGCGTCGAAGGCCATGCCATAGTGAAACCGCAAAGACTTACAATCATGTTTGGGTCCAAGCGCGAATGATGTTGATCGTGAACCAGTGCGTATTTGCCGTTAAGCGCCTGCTCTAGCCAACCAACTTCTAAGTGGTCCGATCGTCGGAGAAGACGGGCACTAGAGAATGGAAGAAAATCATCGGCGCCGGTAGACGGTGGAGCAGCCGTTGTTGTATGGAGAGGGAGCCCCTCTGAGCGGCTTTGCCCGTTATCACACGACCTGGCCTGCAAAGGCGGCCCGGGTGCGGTCCCTGTCCTGGCCGCCCTTCTCGAATTCTGATCACGGGTCATGAAATGGCTTACACTGCGGCACGGTCTTGGCTTCTAGCCTTGCTAGGCGGTCGCGGACATCTCGTCACCGCTAATCTATGATTGCGTCGAGGCCTCGTCGCGGCTAGTCAGTGTTCTCATCACACATCTAATTTCGGCCCTTCTGATACTCAGCTCTCTCACTGAGGCCTGCCATACCTCTTCCGGAATCGGTTTCGGGTCACAATCTCTTTTATGCTACTGTTGCATCTGTAAAGAGCACCAATCCAAATCGAGGCAAAGCCTTCAAGAAGTTTGTTGATACACTGCAAGAACAAGCTTCAACTTTTTTTCGCGCCTCTGCAGTGTGAAGGCGTCTTTTATGAGAAATTGTTTCGACTGTGCTACTCAGGTATCAGTTTGTTGCCCAGTGTATGTTGGAGATAATGGTTCCGTGCACCCTCTCACACGTTCCTTCAATCGACGTACCATGGTAGCGACTCATATCGTCGGTCATCCAAGTATCGTAACGTGGAGTCTGTTAAACATCGACTCTTTCAACTGATGGGATTTCCATTATTAGGATTATTGTTATTCTATGATGCTAATTTCAATGAATTATGAGACACATAGGATGCAGTAAATTTCATTTGGTTACGTCAAATACCTACCGTAGCTTTTCAGGATTTCAGGTGTAGGGTAGGGCTCCCACGGATGATTGAGGACATGACGTGTGGGATCATGTCTCGTTCCGATTATAGTCATCATCGCGTAGACTTCTGAACATTCTCTTTCGATGAGGCTGTTGTTTCTTAGACTACAGCAGCCCCAGTTTATAGCAGTTCGTACCCTTCCCTGTCGAAAGATGCCACTGCACTCTAGAAACATTCTTTGGAGAGACTAGCTTGTCAAGCTCAGAGCTAATTCCATGAACGCCGTTTCCTCTTTATTTCGCTGCCCTGTTATACATAGCTCTCGTGATCTACCCATCTTTTCGGTTTCTGTCCTTTTTTCCCGCCTCGGTTCGCACGTGTTTCTAATCCGTTGTACTGTGGTCGTAATCTGCTATACCAAATATGACCTGTTGCGACCGTGGTCTTCTCGTCGAGTCCATATTGAAGATTCACTCCGATTAAGCGGCAGCAAAACGAGCAGCCCTCTTCTCTGCCTTAGCCTTCTCTGCGGGATCGTCGATGACACCTGATCTCTTCGGACCGCCATCACCACCACCACCGCCACCGTCACGACGCCCTCCCCGGCGGCGTCCACCCCTGCGATCCAAGCTCTGTCTCTTACCCGGCCTTCCACCGGCATCCTCGCCACCCCGCCCGCGACCACGCTTCAGCGGCCTCTCCGGCAGCGCAGAGTCCAAGCCCGTAGCCAGCTCCTTCTGGTCGAGGCCGAAGCGGGACGCACGCTCAGCCCGCTTCTTGGAGTCGTCATCTTCCTCTATGCCGAAGCGCTTGGCACGGTCGGCACGCTTCTTGGCTTCGTTATCCGCTTCCGTGGAGGACAGGCCCATTGCGTAGGACACAGCGGGCTCAGCTGGCTCCTCCGGCTTCTCCGGCTGCTCTGTGGCATCGGCGGCAGGCTTGCTGGCATCTTCTGCCGCGGGTGCTGGTGCGGCCGCGGCGTCGGCAGTTGCGGGCTCTGGCTGGGCGGCGGCGGGAGCAGGCTTTGCTGCGGAAGCTTCGTCATCGGAGTAGGTGATCTCATCCTCTTTGCTCTCGGCTACATCTCCCTATCAGCACAATGACGGCGAGGAGAACAGGGTTTGCTTCCTCAGAGTCTTACCAGGTTTCGCAGCCTCTGCCTCGGCAGCGGGCTGGGCGCTGCTACCATCACCATCGTTCTCATTGAGGCGCGCAATCAGATCAGCTTTGTTGCCAGTCTGGGCAAGGCCTCTCTCGGCCAGAAGCTTCTTCAGCTCTGGCACCTTGAGTGACGAGTACTCAGCCATGACTGCGACGGGCGATAGTCTGTAGCTGGGCGGTGGCGACGAAAGGTTGAAATGAAGTCGCGCGCGCGGTCGAGGCGCTGTAGACGAGGCGCGGGAACCACTGTAAACGAAGCGATCGAAGAAACAGTTCCAAGTGCACTGGTTTCAATGAGTGCGATTCCTGTTGTGGAGGGAAAGTACAATGAGGCCCGAGGTTTTTGTTTGAATGGACGTTGGGAATGGGGTCGAGGGAACGCGATTGCAGCTGAGGTCTAGCTTGCTTTAGTGCGCCAGCCTCGCGTTTTTGGGAGAGCGTTGGCGCCGTTGGAGCTGGCTACCAGCTCTTGGGGGGCGGCAGGGCAGTATTGTAAGGCGCACGGACCCTCCCTCAATAGGCGCGGCGGACGGAAGTGGGGAATACCTGACAACGCAGCACTTTGAAGCAGCTCGCCTACTACTACCCTACAGCATGTGTCATGACTGGTAGTGGGTACTGCTTGAATCGCGATGCCGCTGCCGCTACTACTGCTAGTACAAGTAGTACTAGACTACCTACCTAGGTAGTAGCTAGTACTACTGCTACCGCTGCCAAGACGCTCCACTGCACTGCACTGAGCTGCACCAGCACCCAGCACTTGCGCTGGCCTCAGATTAGGATCAGGAGGCCCCAGAATCTTGGCCCTGGGCCTTGGGTGACCCTTTCTTCCGTCCTGCCTCCCTATTTACTCCAATCATTCCAAGTCTGCACCAGTGCTTCAAGCGGCTCGAATACGACAGCTTCTTGACTTTCAATAGCCCGATAAGCCGATTCGAATAGAGTTGGTCTCCACATACCGAGCCCTCCGTGCCTCTCACGCAGCCCCTGTACTTGTATCTTCAGTTACAGTTACAATTACAGTTACATCATCCCGAGTGAAGGATCTCCCAATATACCCCCAGGAGCGACTCCTGCGCATCGCCCTCATCGACCCCCTCGCACGCGACATCACATCCCGGCCCATAGAAGCGAAGCACATCCCCATGAAGATGGTATCATATTTGCCGTGATAACACTTTGACCTTGAGCGCCTCCACTAGCCCGTCGCAGCGCGCTGCTCGGGCAGCTCCTGGCGACAAATCTGCAGACAGCAGTTGGCAACCTGCATCTCCATGTTGAGCCGCCTGTAGGCGCTCAGCTACCCGCACAACATGACGCGACGTATTGTAAGTTATTATCTTATTGTAGAGGAAATACGGAATCAAGATTGTTCGTTGTCATGCTAACAGGCTGATGCTCAGGTGCGGACGATAGTCCAGCTCTCTTCTCTGGCCGTCTTCACCTTCATCGCAGTCCTCCTTCTCGACAGAAGCTACAGAGTCTTGCCGAATTCGATCCACGGTCATTTGCCGACGCACCACCCAGGCTTTGTTCTTACAGACATCACTATTGCCAAATGCTCCAGTGTAAACCTCTTCTCCTCTTGCGACCTCGACCCGGACCACTGGCATCGCGTGGAAAAGGAGCTCTTCCTGGGAAAGACATGGACCTCTAGCGCATACATGTATATCAGTCGCAAGCGTGAGGAGGACCTGACACCCGAGGATAGGGTGATTGTCGATGTCACCGTCGGTAGACTCGACCCCGGCGGCGACACCGACGAGGACCAGTGGGAGCCAAGACCAGCCGGCATCTGGATCAAGCGTTCCACCAACAAGAAGACCAGCGACGCCGATAACGCCATCACGAATATCGACGTCTTGTTTGGAGATGATGCCGTCGAGGCTCGTCAGGGCTGGGCTATAGTCGGCACTCCTATGCTGCTGGGTGCCGGCAACACTGTGCTGAGCGCGCACATTACTGCAAAGCGCGGTGGGCAACACGATGTCCCCAGGAGAACGAAGCCGCGCGTTCCTGAGAGCGGACGGTTTAAGATCATGCAGGTTGCCGACCTGCATCTCAGCACTGGCCTGGGCGCTTGCCGAAATCCCGTGCCAGATGGCTACAACGGCGGGCCTTGCGAGGCAGACCCCCGAACTTTGGATTTTGTCGCGAACATGCTGGATGATGAGAAGCCGGACATGGTGGTCCTGAGTGGGGATCAAGTTAACGGCGACACCGCTCCCGACGCGCCAACTGTGAGTTTCCTTGAACCCCCTGTTACAGATTGGGGGCGTAGTTACTAAAACTTTCTTGTAGGCTATATTCAAGATTGCTGCCCTGTTGATCGAGCGCAAAATTCCCTATGTGGCTATCTTCGGGAATCATGACGACGAGAAGACTATGTCCCGCGAAGGGCAGATGGCGCTTATGGAGACACTCCCCTACTCACTCGCTGTCGCGGGCCCCGCCGATGTCGATGGTGTCGGCAACTACTATGTCGAAGTCCTCGCTCGAGGCAAATCCGAGCACTCGGCTCTCACCATCTATCTTCTAGACACCCACTCCTACTCCCCCGACGAGCGAAACTTCCCCGGATACGATTGGTTGAAGCCCAGCCAGATTGAGTGGTTTCGCCGCACGGCAGTTGGTCTCAAGGGCGCACACAGCAGGTACAACTTGCGCCACATGGACCTCGCCTTTGTACATATCCCACTCACCGAGTATGCCGACTACGAGCAGCCGCGTGTGGGCGCATGGCGCGAGGGAGTCACTGCGCCCTTGTACAACTCGCTTTTCCGCGATGCCCTCGTAGAACAGGGTGTTGTCATGGTCAGCGCCGGCCACGATCACTGCAACGACTACTGCGCCCTCAACCTGGACCCTTCCGACTACGGCAAGGAAAAGACCAAGGACAAAGACAAGGAGCCGCTAGACGCCACAGAGGTGCGTAAACCCGCTCTCTGGATGTGCTACGGCGGCGGGGTTGGCTTCGGCGGCTACGGCGGCTATAACAACTACGTCCGTCGGCTGCGCCTCTTTGAGATTGATGTCAACGAGGCCCGTATCACCACTTGGAAGCGACTCGAGGTTGGCACACCCGGCGAGCGCATAGACGAGCAAATCATCGTCGACGGTGGCAAGCCCATTCCTCCCCCACCAGGGGATCAAGCCAAGGACAAGCCACCCGTTCAGTAGATATAAAAGGCACGCTCCTGGTCACCAATCACAGGGTGGGCAGCAACAATACCATTGGATATGAGGTGTATATGGGCGTATTGATTTCTCATTGCTCTATTCCCATTCCTATTACTCACCAGTGCAGGATGACCATTCCCTGTGTTGGTGACGTTTTCTCGCCATCAAAGCCTACTCACTGCCTGTATTGGAGATATTGCGACTGTGGCGTATCACACGGAAACGACATCTTTTTGTTTTGATTTTCATTTCAGCCGATTGGCTAGTCTTACGAAAGAAACGACTGCATTGTTATTTTCTAGCTTCGCATTCTTTGGATGAACGGGAGCTTGATGGAGGAGGACAAGCGCGGCGGGGGTTGGGAGAGGTGCTAATGATGCTCCCAACCGGTAAAAATAAGGGAGTGATGTTGCGATGCGTACCATTACTACTCTTCCTTTACCTTTGTATACTAGTTTGGAAAAGAAGGCGAAGCATGGGATTCACAAAAAAAAGGGGGGGGAAACCTAGGGAGAGGCGGGCGTCAATGGATTACGTCGAATTGAATACGAGTCGGACTCAAGTAATCATTCATCACATATATATACAAAAATTCAACCAAAACTCGTTTCTGTTCTTGTCGTCGAGACGAAGCTGTAATCATCACGCAAGTCAATAAAAAGAAAGAGTGAATGTGAATTGTACATTCGATGTTGGACTATATTCGCAGCTATGCACGCTATCAAACCACCATCCATCAAGTGCATGCTTCAACCTCTAGTACCCTTTATCCGTCTTCTTCTTTCAAAATGGGCCTTCTACTCCAAACGCATCCCGTTCCTTTTGACCGGAAGGAAAAGGAACCAAAAACCTTCCAGGCTCACGCAGACGCCCTGAACCCATACTTGCTCTCCTATTCTATGTATCGGTTGCTCTTCTGGCCCCTTTATGTACACAGAAAGAAAAGTGAGAAACGGAAAATCATGTGAAAAAAATAACAATGTAGAAGAAATAGTACTAGTAGAGTGAAAAAGTCATCGCTTCGTATTAATCGCCCCGCAAAATGTTTCCTTTTTCCCGCTTAGACGAGGAAGACAAAACACCGTTGATAAGACAAGAAGAAACGAGTATGCGAAATAATGAGGATATCAAAGACTGCAAGGAAAAAAAAAGTAACCTTTGTGTGTAAAAAAGTAATAAACAAGGCCGCCATACTGCGGCAAAGGGGATGAAGGCGAGGAGAGAGCTTATGCCCGTAGTACCTCCTGGTGAACCAGACGCAGCACAGCGCCGGCCTCGCCTGCGCTCGCGCACTGGAAACACCACTTTTTGATGTTGCCACCTGTGGCACCCGTGGCGGGAACCATGCCTACAACTCCGTCTTTGTCGCGGACTTCCTCCCACACGCCACAGACGATGCCCCTGCTGCCCATGGGTGTGAAGCAGCCGCTGCCGAGTACGGCGTCTAATAGAATGCGGGGCTTCTCTGAGTCCTTCTTGGGCATTGTCGTCACGGTGACTCTCTTCTCTAGGCCGTGGTCGGCGCGTAGGGCCTGTCGCCAACCGGGCGGCGGCCGTCGAATTTGCAGGATACAGTTGCCGTAGTCTTCCCATTTGGAGGATGTGATGAGGAGATGGAGGCGGATGCGGATGTTCTCGCCCGTCAGGTTGGCCGGATCTTGCCCGCTGTTTGCGAGGCTTATGGACGGTGATCGCGGAGGAGTGCCGCTGGCGGAGGAGGAGCCTGATGTGTAAAGGCTGTTGCGCACGCTGCCCGGTCGGCTTTGCTTGTCGACTGAAGATTTGGCAAGATTAAATGTCATGTTGCCAGCAGCGGAGAGTCTCTTGAGGAAGCTAGTGGCGGACACGTTGGAGGAGGGGGTGGTGCTCGCCCCGTCGTGGGATTGGGATGGCGCGCGCACTGAGCCGCGGTAGCTGTTCTTCCTACCGAACCAGCTGCGACGGCGCGAACTTGTATCGCCGTCGTTCTCGACGGGGGCTTGACGCTCGCCAAAGCTCTTAAACCTGGCCTCATTCTCAAGCTGGATGAACTTTTGGTTGTTCAGTCGGGCGTGGTGCACGGACATGTAGAGGCCGAAGCAATCTGGTCCACTGCCGCAGCGGAATCGGAAGTTACCACCAGGGGCAGATTTGGCAAGCTGACAGTGCGACTGTAGCGATGATCGGATTTCTAGATCCACAGTGGTGCTCTGGCGGATCAAAACTAAGGGGGTAAGATCCATCGCCAATAGCGGCTGCCTAGGTGTCTGCTCCAGGCTTGGATCCTGGAAAATGTACGCTTCGACGAGTCCTGGGGTGACAATAACGGAGCAGGGAGTGCTCGTAAGATCCTTCCATGCACCCTTGTCAGACCATCGAGAAATTGTCGCCATGAACCGTTGAGCTGTTTCCTTCTCCTCAGGAGCAAGTTTCTGCCCATTGATGCCAGCCTGTGATGCAGAGTTGGATGGTGTAAGGCTGCATTCGGAGTCGCCAAGAAGTGATTCAACCGGGGGCGGGACAATGGTTTCCTCTGGAAGCTCTTGAACAGGCACGGCACGAGATTCCGGCGCACGCGATCGGGGCTCCGGCGGCGGACGATGTCGAGATTCCTCCTTGATGCTGAATCCAATTTCAGTCTCTGGGATATCCACACTTTCAAGTTCATCCTCAGAGTCAGAATAATCCGGATCTGACTCAGAGCCGGCAGAGAGCCCCGAGGCTGAAGATCGATCTGAGGGAAGGTATTCGTGCTTGAGTGGTGACGAAGTTCGGCGTTTGACTTTGCTGTCGCCCTTGAGCTCCACGGGGGGTTTGATGGACGATCTGCGCGATTTGGGAGGCTCTTCCTCTGTCTCCGCCTCCGACTGCCGCGCGCTGCCGAAAGTCCGGTGAATTGGTGGTGGCGGTGCTTCGTCTTCACGATAGTAAGGCAAGCCGGGTTTCTTGGCTAGGTTGAGAGGATCGGGGCGCATATTTTCACGCAAGGGTCGGCTGTGGTCCGTTTCTTCCCTTGGACGCTCGTCGTAATCATCCTGAGTGGGGGTCTTGTCAAGTGGACTATGGTACTCTTCCTCCTCATCGATACGTGGAGGCGTTGTAAGCAGAGGTGATTTTTGCGCATAACTTCGTGAGGGGCCAGAGCGCCTAGGAGGGGTAGAGTGTCTTTGTGAAGGTAACTCATCGCGAGTTCGCGGGCTCTCGTCGCGTGTTCGGGGGCCTTTTCTACGGATGCTCCTGGCACCGACAGGAATATCTATAGGCTTGGGCGAGGCCTCGAATTCATCTTCACCAATGACACTTGGCTCCGGCTCGCGTGGCGGCACTGGTGAAAGTGGTAGAATGTCGAGCCAGTCGAGAATTTGATCTTCGTTGTCGGAAGTCAATGTGAGGAGCTCATGCCATGGTCGCCCATTATGAGTTCCTCGAATCATGACAACCATGTCAAAATTGCCCTCTCCGGTGCGTGCAGAGAGACTGGACATGGAAATAGGAGGGAAGAGGAGATAGGCGCGACCACCATCCCCTGTCTCGCGGATGAGCAAATCGCCAGAATTTTGGGGCTCTTTGTGGCTGTCTCGATGCACCAGTTCGACCTGACACTCGAGTCGCTGGCCATTGGAATGAGCAAGGTCCAGAGAGAAGATATCTTTGGCGTTGACCTGGAGTCTCGGGTTGACAAGGTAGTAGTCCAGGGGTGCCAATGTTCGCATGTCCCGCGACCTTGTTGTGTCCGTGTTGGATGCTTCTTCGTCCGTTAGGCGGGCCGTCTCTTCCCTATGGCGCCTACGAGACTTGTCTTGAAGGTCTTTGAAATTGTGAAGAAGCTCACTTGTGTCCTCCGACGGCATCAGGGAGTCAACACATTCTATGAACTTCACCAGATGCTTGATGCGGATGAGCGGTCGCTTCAACAGATGAGCAACGTCAACTCGTTCTCCATCTGCATTGACAATGTCGCCGCTTTCATTGCGGGGCATAGCATTCAGCAAAGAGTCCTCGTCTTCGGAAACACCAGACGCTGGTGCGAGGTTGACAACAAGGTCCTGGAAGCCGAGCCTCCATGAGTTCAGGTAGCTATTGTAGATAGGAACCACGCCATGTGCCCAGTGCGCTAAGCGGCGTAGGTCATGATGAGGTGCCTTTCTGTGTGCGGTGCGCAACTTCTCTAACGACACGCCCATGCCAACGACCGACTTTGAGAGGCCATCGAGCTTTCTCTCGGAGGAATCCGTTCCAAAGAGATCTGTAGTGTGGCCTCCCTGAACCACCTGCGAGAGGAGGACGGGGACAACGCCGTCTACTAGTGTTTTGAGCTCTCGCATATAGAGGCTCTCATCGTCGGCAAACTCTCCAAGGAGTTCCTCGGCCGTGACGCTGTCTACAAAGCCGCGCGTCTTGCGCAAGCTAGGGCGTGACCGGGTATTTTTAATTGTATCGGGAATGTCCTTGTTGTCGGGGAGGGACAAGACAGATACAAGATCGGAGTGTTTGGTGAGGCGCCTCTTGAGCCCAGGCTCCTGATCCTTCGTCTTGGAAGTCTCACTGTCCTTCGTAAGGACTGTCGACTGAGTAAGAGTAGATTGGGATGCGTCCGATGTCAGATCGGAGCTTACGGCGCTTGAGTCCTCCTCTGATAAAATTGTGGATAGCTCGTGGTTTCCATTTGTTGGTGGCCGAAATCTCGGCCCAGCCATTCTGGGTGTCGTAGGCTCAACTGGGTCTGCTGAGCTGAGTTCAGAGGCAGAGGGAGTCTCATCATATGTGTATCCTGATTGGGAATCATACCCAGAGACGGTTTGCTCCTCCTCCGTCTCATCTTCGTATCGCAGCTCTTGGCTTGTGTAGCTAAATGAGCGATTGTTGTGTCCAGATGACTCGCCTGTGAATGCCTCCTTCAGCATTCCTAGGAATGGTCTTTTACCCATGGCTTTCGAAGGAGACGATGTGCTCCTAACAGCTCGACTTCTCTTGAGTCCTGCAGAATCAGGCGTTCGAGCAGAGCGGCCGGACGTGTTTTCGTATGCCGGCGTCGCATCTGTGCCTTCTGTTTGGGGGAGCGACGATGCTTCGCTCGTGAAATCGGATTTTGAGCGAGAATGTTTGGGAGTGCTCGCCTCCTGTGAAGACTTCCGGCGGGTCGGCTGTCTACTTCGGTCCTTGACAGGTGTTGATTTAGCCGATTCTAGAACTCTTTCTGGCTCGGGAGACGACTTCTTGGCCGAATCGCGAGCCCTCGCTTTGTGGGCTTGATCCGCCGGCTCACTTGATTTCTCCGGTGCAGGTTTCGCATCCTTGCGGTCGTCCACAAACGGGTCCACGGTGTTGTGGAGCCATCTCTCAATGCTGGGAGGTTTGTTCGAAGCGGGCGCTACCTTGGGCTGCTCATTCATCTCGTGAATCATCTTCTTACCCTCCTCTACAACCTTCTTGAACACCCCCGGCATAGCTTTGAGACTGGAATTGCGATCAACCTTCTGTGGCTGTTTAGGTCTGCTGCGGGCTGGACCATTCAGGGGCAAGTCCAACTCGCTGAAAGCGGAGTGGCCCCATGGGATATCGCCAGGGAGGTCAGCCACAGATTTGTTGGCAAGGCTGGAAGAAAGATCCGAGCCTAGGAGCTGCGAGGCACCGATGCTGGAGTTCCCATCGTCAATCCACGAGGAATCGTCCCTTGTCTTTGCAGTGCCAGGATGGTGACTCTTTGGCCTCATTTTGCTCGTTGTCGAGGGATTTGCGCCTTTCTGTTTCGTGGGTGTGCTAATTGTTGAATCTGGCTCTTCGATGACTTCGATCCTGTCTGATCTGGTGTCTCTTGTAAGACCTGTGGTTTCAGACAGCTCTGTTGCGTCTTCATCAATCTCAGCTCGGGGAGAATATAAATTGGGCCGCCTGGAGGATGGTAGCGTTTTACTGCGTTGGCGAATGACCCTCGTTGGACCTGATCGACCTGTAGAAACCTCTGACGGCACTTCGCTTGTGGCACGCACCCTGATCCCATCGTCATCCTGGGTGGTAGAGTTCACTGGGGTCACCCGGATGCCATCGTCGTGCAACTTTTTCCTTCTCACCGGCTTGATTCGAACGCCATCGTCTGCAGATCCCGGTTGCCGGAGCCTTAGTGACTGCCTCGCTGTGCCTTGACTGGAGGAGGCAGCATCTTCGCTGAGGACTTCCGTGTCCGTATCCTCCACTCGAAGACTCCTGTCCCGGGATTTGGAGGACCTGTAGCTGCGAGGCGACGGTGTATCGGGGACTTCAACTTTGTCGGCCCAGGCCTTGACTCTATTGGAGATGTTCGGATTCGGGGCGGAGCGTAGCGTAAAATCTTTCGGGAGGTGGCCGCCTCCTGATCCCGTTGTGGGAGATCGCCGCCTTGTCCTAGGCGAGACTTTTCTTGGGGGCGACCTTCGGCTCCTCATCTTCATCCAGTGCTCGTCACTAACAACCCTCTTCTTAGGAGGAGACGCTGAGCCGTTGTTCACCATGTTCTCACCATCATCGGTAGGTTTTGATGACATATCCTCCGGTCCATGGACTACTGGCTTGACTTTGAGACCATTGTTTTTCTTTTTCTGGCGCATCTTGATGCGCACGCGATCTTCTTCTGTTACGCTCTCCACCCCATCCTCGTCACCGAACGCAAGATCAGTTGGTTCTGTTGCTGCATCGTCGGCGCTGCCCGCAGTTGCGACGGCTGCATTGGCCTTCTGCCACGCCTTCACCCGGTCCTTGACCCCTCCGGGAGGTTGGACTTTGCGAACCGCGTTCTGCTTCATCTCATGGCGCAACTCCGCCTTCACAGCCTCCACACTCTGCCTCCGCCGACGCTCTGCAGCTAGACGGGCGGGAGACGGCTTGCCCATGAAGAAATCAGCGAGCAAAGTTGGCGGGTCAGCTTGCTTCCTGGAGCTGGAGCGCTGCCGTCGATGGGCTGCTACCGCTGCGGGCGCGGATTTCGGTGTGTCGGGGTCAGCATTCGCGTGCGCCTTTTTGCTGTGAGGGGTGGCCGGGCCATCTTGTTCGTTGTTGTGGCCGTCACCGCCGTCTTCCTGGGCCTTATCCTCTTCATCCTCCTTGTTCATAACCGGCGGTGTGCTGTCTGGGGTCGCGGACTGGGGCGACACGTCATTGTCGTTGGGAGAATCGGACGAAGGCATGCTGCTTGAATGCTGTTGGGACGGAATGAGCACACATGCTGGTACGACAATGTTGGGCGGACAGTCGTTGGACAAACAAACCTTGGTGGAGCAAGCATGCTGCGCGGATCCGCCGATTGCTACACTGAGAGGGCCGAAATGCTGCTATCGTGGCATGACAGCAGAGCGGCGTGTCTCGTGGAACAAATCGGTTAGGCGGCGCGAGGGACAGACAGGGGCCGGTTCAATAGAAATGTGGGAAATGAACCGAAGGTGAGGTGAGGTGAGGTGAGGTGAGGTGAGATGGTCGAGGTCGCCTTTGTTTTGGGTACGAAGCTGTCGCGGACGAGCAGAGCTAGGGTACCTATTATCGATAACGTCGTGGGTACAGCAAAGCGCGGCGCTGCTACCTTATGCAAGGTACCTGCTCGTGGAGATGATGTACACACAGCTATGAGGTTTGCGACGATCACCTCGTTTTGCGCGGTATGAAGAAGAAGGCGTCGCAATGGATGTGAACAACCTCGAAGACTCGACGATAATGGCAGTGATGGGCCTGCCCGCACAACACTGCACCGTTACGAGTTGCAGTCGTAATCATTCGGCGCCGGCGGGCTGCTGACCACGGGTCCATGGCTGAGGTCTGAGGTGCATGTGCATTGACAAGGCCTCGATGCCACAGTAACGAGCGTCGGGCAGCCCACCAATTGCCCGCTACGGACAGCTACAGCTAGCTCTAGCCAGCTACAGCCCGCCGCAGCCCACCAATAGGGCCTGCCAAGGTGTCCACCAATGGGGCCCGCTAGCGACGCCTCGGGTGGTAAACAAACGCACCACGACCACCAGCACCACCAACAAACCTGGATGCGCTGCCCCAATCAGGCAACCCCACCAGCCTTCGGCCCCCCCCTGTAGCGAGTACAGTACTCTGTAGCCTCAAGAATTGCAACCTCGCAACCTTTCGAGTCGTTAACCTTGCAAGCCTTGCTACGTACTAACCTCACATGCACCGTCATTCCCGCTACCAGAACCCTCGTTGAGCCTGGCGACCCATCACCCTTTGCGTCTTCCCTCGGCGGGCAGCCGGGGCCTCCCAAGCTTAGACGGAAACACAGGGACCCTATCAGCGTTGGGAGGAATTCGACACTTTTCTTCTCACACCCAAAGATCGAGTCTCGAATATGCAGGCCTAAATTGCCAGGCAAGGTGCAAAAAGTGAGATGCCGGGGCCGACTTCATGATGCTTTTATTACTATAAGACGCCCGATATTGCCCTCATGGCCTTGTTTTTGTTTTCACAAATTGCCGCTAGTGAACTTGCTAGCCTCCACATCGGAATTATTCTGAAGGTTATGCAATCAAATTTCATGCGATTCTCCCACCACGGCATTGCCAAAAGCCACAATCTGCGGGGGTACTTGAGAGATCGGGAATTTCCACCTGAAACTCTAAGAACAGGTGAGAAAAGCCTGTTGCGCAAGGTTGCAACCAGAGATGTATCCGCTGCTAGGCTACTATAAACTCAGTTCTGTCTGTGTATATACTTTCTGGTGATTGCCTCCTGCCGGGGACTGTAAGTCTAGGTCAAAGAGCACATTTGGACAGTATTTGCATGACACGGCCGGCGTCTGGTTTTAGTCATGATGTTTGTGGTAATTACATCGTGGAGCAGGATTTCGGGCTCTCGATGACACGCGAAAACCGCACCAAAAACACGGCCACACTAACTTGCTAGCGACAGCGCACTGCCAGTCGCGCTACTGATGAATGAGGACTGGTAATAGCGAAATTCGAGCAGTTCATAAGCGATAACACCAGGTCTCGCAACAATCTTGAATGTCATTTGGCGTGTTCAGATAAATCAAATCCATGTCTCTCTAGACCACCAGCAGCAGCCTTTTACTTCGTACCTTACGATTCAATGATATCCGCAATAATGCTACAGCAAATCCCGTGATCACGCATAGATTGAGTAGCACGTAACGAACTCTCCGAGCTTTGTTTCTCACACATGATGTTGGTCGCTCTTCCCTCTTCTGGACCCCGGAAACACGAATTAGATGCAGCTGATGATGCTGATTGTGCCCCTCTTGCCATCCATCCATCCATCCTACCCATGGTCACATCTCAGCTATCGGACTCCACACCAGCCGAGACATTCGGGACCGCATGACCTCAACTTTCCCTACACCATCCCCACATCTCAGTTATCCATGATTCCATCTTGCCCCTCAAGTTGATAGAGGCAAGAGATATGGCTTTGGAGGGGTGCCATTTGTCGCCGTTAGTTGGCGAATATCCTTTCGAAGTTCGTCAACGCGAATAGATCGGCTCGTTCATCTGAATGACACAATGACTTGCTTTACTTTGATAATGGATTGAATCTGTCTCTTGATGGTAATAACCTGATTACTTGGTGGAACACCCAATGATGCCAATAGTCCCGAGACCCAGCCTCGAGAATGCAAAATGAGAACATGAAAATGATGACCCAAAAACAAGTAATGATAACGCCTGAACGACCTCCAATGCATGCAGCCCGACCCATATGTGCTCCTGATGTTTCCTGCAAGCCAAAGCAAGTCCGAACACCGCCCGATGCAATGCGATAGAACCCACGAGACCAAACGGAAAAAAAAAATCAGATGCCTAACGCCTAGATATGCAGACGATAGAGTGAAGAAATAAGAAAGTTGGAAAAGGGAGGGATGGAAGAGAGTTGGTGACCACTCTTACCAACTCTACTCTTTGACCGGGAGCACAAAACGTACTCGCTTCTTTGGCTTTGCAGCCATCTTATCTAGACCCTCGTATCGGGACTCCTGCGCGAAGTTGCTCTGGGACTCCATGCTCTTACTCATCTCGCTCATCTCCTCCTCCGTCTCCTCCTCAATGGACCAGACGTCCGGGCTGGGCTCTCGCCAAAGGTGAACTGGCCTTGAGCGGATGGGAAGGGTTCTGGCGCGGCCCAAGCGACCAGAGGGGTATCCACGAATCCGTGACTGTGGGGATGGGAAGGAAGCGGGAGAGAGCAGCGCGTTGGCGCTTCGGCCAAAGACGGGACTGCACGACCGGGTACCCAGACCGTCAATGTGAAGATCGCGGAAGGACGTAAGCCTAGAGTTATGAGGAGAGAAGCGGATGTAATCTTCATCGTCATCCTCGTCGGGAGAGGTAACGTCAGAGTCGCACTCGGGCGACGAAGGGCGGTCTTGGTCCGGCTTTCTTAGTCCATCCAAGGTAGACGGGCTTACACTCCGCACCATCTCGTGTGGGTGGCTTGGGTCCTCAATGCCGGCATCGAAGTCCATGGCGTAGTCATTGTCATCATCGCCATGGTGAGCCGGGGCAGGAGTGAGGAAGTACGTCAGGGGATTTTCATCGATATCCTCAAGCAGCGGTCGAGGCTCTTCGCCCTTTGTGTGCCGGGGCGGTTCGAGGCGTACTTGAGTTGGCGGCCAGGACTCCCGGCGGGATCTCATCTCAGACTCAGTAGGCATTGTTTCTGGGACCTGTAGAAAGTGCACTGTGGCTCGAGTGGAAGAGTTGTTTTGATGAGTAGAAGTTCCAGGCCGGCGATGCCTTCGATAATATTTCCAAAACGCCACACTGGGCAGGTTTAAAAATAGGATACCCACCGGACGTACCGGCGCAGTCAGGGCATGGACTTGAACAAAGGAAGTAGTGTTCACTTTTCACTGTGCTTAACAAAGAGATCGCAAGGGAAAGGCTAGATGAAACGGATGTTGGCCCGGGCGAGGCTCTCCCTATATACTTGGCCACCCGGCCAGAGGGGGTGCACAGCTGCGGCCAAGGAGTCACACCCACCAGATACCAAATGGCGAGGCTGCGCACACAAAGTGCGTAGATGGAATGGCGGAGTACCATTCATGGCCTTGAGAACGGATGCCTTGTGAGTACAAAGATGGTGGTCATGGGCTGCCAAGCGGGGCACACCAGTCCACGTGCATTCGCCTTTCGTCGTCTTGGTGGGTGGTGGGCTTGCGACTATTCCGACGCCATTCTTGACTTTGCTGCTGAGACCTTGATTATCAGCACTTGGGATGGCCCCAAATGATCAGGCGCGGTGGATGTGATTACGGATAGTGCGCGCTGAAAGCTGGATCCAGGGCTTTTATCTCACCATGGTGTCGTGGGGGGGGGGGGGGGGGGGGGGTTCGTATTGCGGGTTTTAAGCGTGAGTGTGAGTATGAGTGTGAATGTGGCGCCCACCAGGCAGCATGCCATACTCCGGAACGGGTGGTGTTCACTTTTTTTTGAGGCGAGACAAGGAGCACACCATGTTCGAGGCCATCTGACCCTTCGCCGAGCGCATGCCGCCCTGGCAGGCCCAAGACCATCCTCTGGGGTTATGGAGATCATGGTCATGCCCAGTTGCGCATATGAGAATCCCATATGCATGATCCGGTTATAAGATCGAGGAATTTTGAGCAGATCGGAACCCTTCCAGCTCGCGAACCTGCATTTTGAGCCTCGAGATGCATGCAGCGTTCCTTGCAGGACCGCTCATGCTGTTACACTCCAAGCCGAAGTCTAAGTTCTTTGGTCGATCCGGGCCGCCAAGGCACCGCCGCTACCACAGCGGGGTCACACGGTGGCAGAAGGCGGGCTTGCCACCAGGGTCATGTACACCAAACCAAGGTGTGGTCGGTCCGCGTAGATTAGGAGCGGGAGACATGGGCAGAAAGCGGTCGCTCGCGAGCAGCTATCCAAGGTGACTTGACTACCTAGCTGATGCGAGTAAAGAGTGGCGGGCGTTGCTGGGCTTCGTTTGGGTGGTCAGCTTACCAAGCCTTCGGGTTCAGAAAACGCAAGACTCTGCATCATATCACTGATAGGAGCGAGTTGCTCAGCTTCTCATTCGTAGACATTAATATCGCAAACATGATAGCTCGGTGAGCCCGGCTGATTGATTGCTTCAGTCGTCTCACCGCGAAGCATCGAGACCGTCCAAACCAGCCACAGCGCGCAAGTGGCGGTAGCTAATAGGACCTGTGAAACGAGACATGAAGTCCCACACTTCTTGGCACTCGCCGCGTCCGCTCTTGTAGATGTGTCACAAGGTCGTGCGTGCCAGGGAAGGCTGGTCGTCAACAGTTGATGGCTCATTAGTGCGGTGCGGATATCCATGTGGACAACCGTGATGCTGCCCATGGACAACTGACCCAGAACGCGGAACGTTTCCCGCTTGAAGTTGAATTCGCATCATTCGTCTTAGACATCGGGTCTACACTGAAGCAATCCATGCTGACTCAAATTATGTTGACAAGTGGCCGCGTTGTTCTGATTTCCCTCTTCAGCAATGACGGGAGAGAGGGAAGCCTCAACACATCTAGACCTGGGCCTTTCTATGACTGCAACGATTGATCTGAGACCGCTTTTCAGTCAGTTAGTGGTTCACTACCGAACCAGACAGCCGGTGCGTTTCTCGATACCACATGGCAGACTCCACGTATCTTCAACGTGTTCCGCCGAGTCACCGTCAGAGCTTTGACTTAGGGCTCTGGTGCATGTCAGACACTTACATTCCTCAGCAATGATGCCCACTGTCCAGACGTCCACGATTCTGGTACTTTACCTAAAGCAGCCGGTAACTTGGCAGGGCGACGCCATATACGGAATTTGACCCAACCTGCCAAGTTGGAGTCATCACGTGATGCAGCAAGCAATCTCAAGCTCCCCAACGCTCGTTTCATGAGACGCGTTAAACTTAGCTCTCGCAAGTTTGACTTCCGGTGAAGCATCTTGTTTCCATCAGAAAAGGCGAAACCCATTATCTTCAGTGTACTCATATCAAAATCGGTGCGTGTCTGTCACCGCGTCAACCCAAAGACACCATGGTTCGACGGGATACACAGTTCCAGCACGTTGGTGAGTTTGGCGATGGTAACAAGGTTTGCTGGGAATTCCCCACCGGCGTCAGGGAAGCAGAAGCCGAATATGCTGAAAGAAGCGTTCTCTCGCCGAGGAGCCCGCCGGATGCGCATCGTGTGAAGACGACCCTGCCTCTACGTGTAGTGTCATATAACGTTCGTTATGCCACACAGCATCTGTCGCCCGGGGAAAGCCCTTGGGAGGTACGCTGCCCAAAGCTGTGCACGCAATTGCGTTTCCTCATGGCGGGTCAAGAGAGCCCGTTCATATGCCTGCAGGAATGCCTCTGGTCCCAGATTGGAGACATTCAATCCCATCTTGGGAAGGAATGGTCGTATGTTGGCAGAGGGCGTGGTGAGAAGGAAACAGATGGCGAGTTTTCGCCAATTTTCTATCGCGGTGACAAGTGGTCCTGCGTCAGAAGCGAGACGAAATGGTTAAGTGAGACGCCTGAAAAGCCTTCGAGGGGCTGGGACGCTGTGCTGAACCGCATCGTCACCATGGGCGAGTTCCATCATCATGACAGCGAGACTAACGTGTTGGTCATGAGTACTCATTTCGACCACATCGGTGTCAAAGCGAGGGAGAAGAGTGCTGAACTTCTCATCAAGTTCGCGGCGGAATGGGACGTCATTAGCTCGAAAAAGCGCTCGGCGGTGCTCATTGGGGGAGACTTCAACAGTTCCCCCGAGGATAAAGCATACAAGACCATGGTGGCACCTGGTTCCGGCATGTCTGATATCTCTGACGTTGTCCCCTTGGAGAAACACCACGGCAATCACTTGACTTATACGGGGTTCGGCGAACCCAACGCTGCGCCCAAGAGGATAGACTTCCTATTTATTCGGGAGCCACGCTCGGCAACAGTTACCACTTTCAGCGTCCAACCGAACCACTTCGACGACCACATTCGCTTGTCTGATCACAGACCGGTGGTGGCTGACTTGGAGTTGATACCCCGGAAGCTGCTAGCGTAGGCTTTCGAGACCGCGGTCCAAGGGCAACGTGCTTCGGACACCGCATCGAGGTGTGAGACTTGGATTACGGGTTTTTAATAAACTCAACCTGAAATTGGGGTAGATCACCGTTCACTTGCTAGGGCTCAGCTAGTACTCATTGAACGGATCGCAGTCTTGGTCAGGACGGTGTTGGGGTACAGGGTGGCCGAGAACGAAGTCACCCGAGATACGTGCCCATTGACCTACAGGCCATGGCTAGCCGAGAAATACGAGAGTTGCTTATACCAGGTGTACAAATCTCAGATTTCTGCTCATCCCTGGGCAAACGATGCACAAACCAGTTTACCCGTCACTGACCGAGTAACTTTGACAAATGTCTGCGTCAATACATCGACCTCAACTGCAATCTGCACAAGACCCTGCCTTAACCGACGTGCTACGGAGATTCGTTTGCTAAGGTAGCCACCCCCCGAGTTGGAGCCTCGCTGATGGTGGGCATGGTAGTAGTGCGCAGTGCACCAATTCAGCGGGCGAAAAAGGCGGTGAGGAGACCATGAGTGCGCAAACTCTCTTGACTTGGAGGCTACATAGGAAGGTTGGGGCGGGGGACAGAAGAAGTAAAGGAGTGCTCAACAGCTGAATCCGGTCTAGATTAGATCTTGGATGGACGGATCGCGGTACTCAATGACGGGTCTCGATGCTGACCTGGCTTGTCCGATGATTTGCATCATCCATAGCCCCAGCTATCGCTACCCCGCGTACCCTACGACACTGGCTTCGGGGGCTTCAGACCCGTGCTACTCGTCAACATATCGCAACATATCGCAACATGAGACCAGAGCCGTGGTTCGCCTGCGTCCTCCAATGGCTGCCTTCCCGCAGTGGCTGCAGTGACGAAGGACAGATTGGGGCTGCCACTTTCATGGGCTCGTAACGGTCGCGATGGGCCATTACAGCTAGATCTTATCACCCGCGATGCATCGTGTGGGGTTGCTCAAGCACCTGGTGCCATTGGATCTCTGCTGCGATTTGACAGAACCCTGCTGGTGCGTCAATGCATTGCATGCAGCTTTTTAAGGAATTGTGCCTTCAGTAATTGCGGGTGACCGTAACGCTGCAAGCCACCACAATCGTTCAGGAAGCGATTGTCCCCTCGCTCCAACCTACTACAGTCGACGCTGTCAGCTATCGCCGGGGCCTGGCACATCTTCTTCTGCGCGAAGAGGATGCAGACCTGATCGCGGACCACGGCGGGTGCGGCAACACAGCTTTGAGGTCTGCAGCAGAAGCTGGATACGCCGTGCTTGTTGGCCTCGGTGTTGGAGGCTTGTCTGCCAATCAATGTGCTGAACTTGACCGGAAATGTTATAAGAAGGTCCAGGCGTTTACGAATGGCTGATGATTCTGGCCTTTGGCAACGTAGCGATAAAGTGTAGCAAATACCTACAGAATTGTCTGTGACGTCGCTCGGCAGAGGTCGCCCCTGTTTGTGCGATTGGATAAGTGAGTACGGACTGCGACACGCAGCTCCTCATGTGTGGCTGGCTGGAGGCTGTCTTGAGGTACATATGGACAAGTGCCACCCATTTGTGCCATCAACTCGCGGTCATCAAGCAACGCTCGCTAAGAGTATAATAATTGAGGACATCAGGCTTTCAACCCCGGCGGAATGGACTTGGTGACCCGTCGTAGTAGAGCTTCAATCGGATAAGCGCTCTCATGAACAACGTGCATCACCATGGGTAGCAACGTAAGGATCGTCATCACGTCGGTACAAATCTTTATCGGTTCTCACCGGGTCCTCCCGCTTGAAACGGGTGAACAACCATGTTTCGAGGATGCACACAGCGTGGTTTGATGAATCCACCCCCAACAGCTTACTGTACATTGGCGTCATGCCCTTGAAGCTGGGGCAAAGACAGCTGGTTCGGAGTCATCGGTCATACAAGCTCGCAGCAGAAGCGTGCTCGTATGGGACCGGCGAGTGGTTGAGAGTTACGGAGTGGCATCCCGAGCTGGGTGTGAGTCGGAGCTGGACGGGCGGCGTGTTGCCCTATGATGGGCCGTAGGGGGCATCCCTAGGCTCATGCATGACGGGGCCGGCAGCGATTGGGCCTCGAAGGGGGGACGAGGGCGAGATGCGCTGGCGGCCCGGATTGGGCAGAAGGGAATCCCATCGCCGGGCATGCCTGGCTGCGTAGCTGTTACTCCGTAATGTACTGCCAAACTGGCCACCTGAGTGTTTTTTTTCTTTGGCCTCTCTTGGGCCGTCTGCACGAATGCATCACCACGGTCCGGTCGATGGGGGGGATCTAGATAGCTGCTCAGAATCCTCCCCGTAGCCACCACATCGTGCTAGGGATGTGAGCAGATTGCGGAATCCCTGATACATTGGTAGCCTACCTTACTCTCTGTTGCCCCTAGACCCTAAAATCCCCGCTCTTCGCGATTTTAATCAGGCTGTCGAGTGTCGATGGTTGATGCCCAGTGACTTCGCACTCTACTAGATTAGGCACGTATGGACAGCTTGAGAAGGAAAGGGAAGAGCTGGGGGCAAGCTCAATAATAATAATAATGAAGACACAGGACTCCAGGAGTGAAAGGCACTGAAAAGTACGACACGGCACCACGCAGGCTCCTACAAGTTGTACAAGCAATGGGCGTTCTTTTCCCCCGCTAGCCCATTGCAGAGGGACGCTGGTACGGACACCCCCTGCTTGGGTTCTATTCAGCAGTGGGGAGGACGTCGTGCATGAGCCCAGTGGCTCGACTTGGCCCGCGTCCGTCACACTGAGCACCCAGTCTGCTAGTATGTAGGACTCCAGAGCATAGATGTGAGTCTGAGTCACGAGGATGATTGATAGACTGAGTCCGGGAACTAGGAAACAGAACCTTGGAGGGGCGTGGAGGGACGATTCGTGCCGTATCTACAAGTGAGTAGAGCTCACGGTACGGCGCGTGTGGCGTGGCAATTGGCGGGAGAATAGCACAAGGGTTGGCCGAGCGGGAAGGAAGGGTCGAGCGATGTTCGGCGCCGGGACGGACCCCACAATTGGGCTGAAGTGCTTGAAATGTGCAGTGGCCCGCGGTGGACTCGCCTCGCTACCTACTACGAGTAGGTAGTATACGTAGGCGGCACAAGTACTAGTCGGCTATGAGTAGCTGCCACCTGACGTTACAGATGTTATTCGGCCTCTGTGCCTGCTGTCCAGTAACATGGCGCACCCGCAAGTCCTGACAGACCTGCTCGATATGGGTAACGGCATCCCATCGACATGGTCATCTGAGGCACGGGATTGCGGTCTTCTTCAGCCGTCTAGATCCGACTCCTTCTTGAAGGGCACATGTATTGTTTGGGTTCCACCGGAACACTATGCTTAATGGATGAGGCAATCGTTAGTGGTCAGAATGGGTATGTCACCTTTGCCAGATGTTATGTCCCCGTGTGTGGTCCCACGCGTGCTCGACACCGTGCAGAGACGATGAATAGCACAGTGGGCGACTGGCCAGACGCGAAACTCAGCACCAATCGTGGCCAACCGTGCTTCATTATATGCTTCTGATGTTTGCTGAGTGTTGCTATGGGATTGGCAGCTCGCTCCATGGCTACGATTCACGCTTCTGGGGGAGAGCAACGCCTAGTACTAGGATCACCGTTCGTTTATGGTGTGTTACTTTGTCGGTTCAATTGTAGAGCTCATTGAAATCGAAATCAGCTGCCAGAGTCTCGTGCATCCTGCATCATGTCTCGTTGTAATTGTAGTAATGCGCGAGGATGAACATTATTCTAGGATCTTTGTCGAATGTGGGAGAAGGTTTGAAAGGGAGTTTATTGTTGCAAGGTATCCTGATACCGTCCGGGTGGCCAGCCGCCGTCAACCCCAGTGTCGGATCAGGAGTCAAATCGAGAAATAGGTACCTAGGTACTACGTCGGTACTACCAGTAGTGCTATAGCACCTTCCAGAGCGCGTGGACATAACGCACCTCCCTTATTTTTCATGCACTTTCATCCCATACAATGCCAGTATCCGAGCGAAAGGGAAGAGAGAGCGCGCGCGGAGAAGGCCTAAGGGGCCTAACACTTCCATGCTGGCATGGATTCATCTGAACTATATTAGGCACTTCGTGTCTCAAGTACCTGGATCACCTTTTAGCTTGCTTGAACTCGAAGACTGGTACTATAACAGGCGAGCCTGGAGGCAAAATCTCACATACTGTGCTTGATCGTAGGAGGTGCTATCTATCAGTACTATAGTGCTATGGTACCATCTACTACTAGTACTTCCTTTCTTCTACTATTCGGGACGAAAGAGAATCTTTTAGCCCCTGAAGCAAGTGGAAGAGCAGCCAGAGCTTTCGTAATATTGCTTGAACCCACAGGTCAGACACATTAACAGTCTCCGAGTCGTACGTTCTATCTTGTACCTGGTATGAGACAAAATGACAGCGAGCCAGACAACGAGGCAAGCGCATCCTGCCGTAAAGGGCTACACGCACACCCGCTAAACCCTAATCACACCCCGTTCTCTTCTTTGAGAGCCTCTGCCCATCTCCTCTCTGCGCTGTTACCGTAATGCGCTGCTAGCGAGCGCCCCTGGGATTCCCACCTGTCAATGTCATATTTACTACTAGCAGTTACCAAAGATACCTAGAGCACCTCCTCACCCTACCAATACCATTCTCTTGCCGCTGGGGCTGCCGCACTGCAGTGCCTGCTACCGCTCGTCGCTGGCTGATGGCTGCCGGCTGCCCTCTCACACGCCCTCTTACACGACTGCGACTGCGACGACAACGACGACGACTAGTAGTACGTCGACAACAAGTCTACTCCGTACGTCAGGCAAGAAGGCCTCGCTGTCCTGCCTACTAGGTACTGACACTCACTCACATCCACGGGGAGAACAAAGCCGCCCACCCACATACCCCCCCCCCTCCCCTGCCCCCCTCTCTCCACTCCCTCCCTGTCTTGGGCTCTGCTCTCCTCCCACCTTTTCCCCTTCGGCAGCCATTTTCATAAAAAAACCATCCCACCCCCAGATCTAAAGCAGACTGCACTTTAACCCTCACATCCTCTTTCCCCTCACCTTTGGCACACAAAACCTGACGACTTCGCATTCCTCAATCTGCTCCTCCGACTGTCCCCCTGATGCGTGATCATAACCCTCCTCGAATATTGACACCATTAAGCAAACGCAGCGGCTGCCATCAATTGCTGGCCCCGCCTCGGTTAACTTGACCTTGTGGCTTTCTGTCCCGGTGCCGCCCTGACTGATCCCCACCAGCCAAGGATCTTCCCGCCAACTACCCGAAAGGCAAAACGGCCGCCAACGGAAAAAAAAAAGGTGGTGATCCGGCCTGGTCGCGACTCGCTCTTAACATACGTTCCAAAGGTCGGACGCCCGCCAAAGTGCGGCCAGCGGCCAGCTGGGGCTGAAGAGCCTATCACCACCATATTCGCTTTCCTACCGCCTGCCATCACTTTTGGTACTGCCGCTGCCACCCTCTCTTGAAGCGACGTCGGCACTCACGATTTCAACCCATCCACCATGGCTAGGCATCGACAGGCGGCCAATGTGGCTTTCGTCGAAGAGGCAGAGGACGACTCTGGGAGCTCAATAGAGCCAGTCGCCGGGACTCGCATCTATGCGTACTCGGAGGCTCCGGAACCTCCCGCGACACCGTCGAAGCAGCTTCCCAACACTAGCAAGTCCAGGAGGGGCGAAGGTTCCAATAACAGCTCGGATTCAGCCCTCCGGTCGGCCGATAAGCAAAGGGAGAAGGAGAGGAGGGTAAAAGAAGCTCGGCGACAGAAAGAAAAGGAGCGCCAGCGTGAAGAGCAACGGGAGATGGAGCGGCTTCGCCGTGCTGAGGAGAAACGCGACAACGAGATTAGGCGAGCTAGGAAGGCCAAGATTGCAGAAGACTCTTCACAGGCCCTGAAGAAAGTTCGTCCGCAGTCCCTACGACACTCGGCAACCCAACCTGTCGTCCAGCAAGCTTCTTCATACAGGAGGGGACATGTGGACGAGCCAAGTTATTATGGCATTCCTCAACCTGCCACTTCTGGCAATCGTCCTCGCGCCAGTACCCGTCCTGCTAGCTACTATGCCGGGCAGACGCGACCACCGCCCTCAAGCCACAGCTGGCAACAACAAGGCTCCATGGGACCACCACCAGCGATGTACGGAGTCGGCTCCTTCCCAGGGCCGCCACCCATGTTTCCCGGCGGCCCTCCGTCTGGAATGCATGGCGGTCCTCCCCCGCCTTCACCTCCTGGCCCATCGTCCTACTTTGACTCTGGGCCTTCTACACCTATGCACCAGTCACGCGACTTGCGTCAACGCTTTGACTATCGTCCGTCATCCGCCATGGGGCATCAAAGTCCCGCTTCCCGAAGCTATGCCCAAGAAGAGTATTTCCTATATGACGATGACCAGCATCATCCGCCAACGCGCATGCCCTCCCGTATGAGGAGGCAGCAGCAACAGCAGCAGCAACAACAGGATGAAGATCGTAAGCGAATGCCCCCTCCAGACTTTAAACCTATGAAGTCTGTGCCTCAGAGTATGCCTCGACGACCAAGCACAACGGCGAACTCATCAACGCCCTTCCAACCGCCTCCTCGGCCTACTTCACGCCATGAACAATCCCGACCTCGACCGGCCAATAGGCGCTCTGTGGGATTCACGCATCCTCCTGGCTTCGATGACGATGACTTTGTCGGTGGTGAAAATGCCCTGTTCCATGACATCTCACCACAGCCACCTACCGACTACCGTCGGAGAGCAATGTCCCAGTCGCGTCGCGATTCACGCGGATTTGACGATGAGGAGTACGAGATCATGCCGGCTCCGGGGCGCTCTAGCCGCCGAGGTAGCATGTACGGCTCTGCAGCTCTGGGTTCTGGTGGCGTCAGCTTGGAAGGCGATAGCAAGTATTTGGATGCGCTGAGATACCAAGAGGATGTTGGAGGCCCCCCTCAGCCTCTTACCGCCGAGAGCCTCCGCAAGGCGAATAAGCGGGGTGAGGGTGTTGCCAGCAGCCGCTCAACTCGGAGCAGTGCCAGCCGCGACGAAAGCGAGTACAAACGAAGCAGTACCACAGGAATTACTCGATCTTCTTCCGGCGGCAATGGCGACGACTTCACCATTAAAGTCTCAGGACCCGCCGTGGTTCGCGTTCATGGCGCCGAGATCGAGTGCGAAGACAGTGAAATCACTTTCAGCAATGCTGCTGGCCTTGGCCGCGGCGGTAGCGAGCAGGCTAGCACTGTCTACCAGCTGGAAGATGGTCGAAGCAGCCATCGTGAGCGGAAAGCGCTTCCTTACAGAACTCGTGCGCCCAGCCAATCTGATTCGCAAAGCCGCGGCTATGCTCCAAGCCATGCGCCCTACGAGCCTTCGTACTATATCTGAAAGCCTTGTTTGTCTTCACGAAAGGAACGATTGCACATGATGTTGATATGATTTATGAGACAAGATACGCTATTTTTTTTTTTTCGAGGCTCTCATTTTTCTCCTCGGTTTTTCTTCTTTCTTCTTTTATTTTGCAGAGTCGCTCTCTCCGGCAATAATGGAACTCAACATGGAAGCAAGCGTTTTACGGTTTGGTTTTCTGCGAGACCCTGTGCTGTTACTTTGGACCATGACACGCGCCAGCTAGCTCGTTCTCCGTGGACTCAAAGCGGCATATTCTCACTTTACCTTCTTGCTGGACGAGAATATGGGTCATTGTTCAGATGGTGTATTTCACTCCCTAGCTGGCGATTGTCGTTTGTCTACGCCGCCTTGCGTGGTGGACTGTGAAGTTGATATACCCTCAAAAGCGATTGTGCTGGGATTTTTAGGATGGCGCCGTTGTGTTTCTTTCAATGGGAGTTTCCTATGCGCGGACTTGCCGTGCCATTATATAAGGCTTGCAGCACAGCCGCACTCTTTTACTGGAGGCTATTCAAAGGGCACTCATGATGGCATAACTTTGGTTGAGGGAGCATAGTCATCGTGTCGATCTGGCTGGATAAACTCCCCCAGTTGCGTGTCACGCTACATCGATTATAACTATTCCTTGACCCTCACGCCAGGCCAGCACTGATCCTGCTTGAAGGGTTGTGCATGCACTTCTTCTAAGCGCAAGCGCTTAGAAGAGTCGGCCACCTTTGTTGTGTTAAGGAATATGTGCCTACCGGCTTACCAATGGCAATATGCTGCTTGCTTTGTTTCTTCTGCGGCTGATACTCTCGGCATCTGTTATATCCCGTCATCATCGACATAGAATGTAAGGACAGGAGGGTTCACGCCCTGGTAAATAGTTTGGATTATGGCTGGCTGTCGACGGTCTGTTTGGATAGGAAAATTCTTAGAACAGCTC
Organism: Ramularia coccinea; assembly: GCA_013461505.1. Classification (NCBI taxonomy): domain Eukaryota; kingdom Fungi; phylum Ascomycota; class Dothideomycetes; order Mycosphaerellales; family Mycosphaerellaceae; genus Ramularia; species Ramularia coccinea. Next base: position 919,329 of record JABNMW010000009.1, read on the forward strand.
TCTTCATTGATGAATACAAGTCAGCCTGCTTTGTCCAGGTAATATCTCATTTACACTCAGTCTCATCCAGTTTACCCCCTGGGCGAGGGTCACATTGCTTCTCGACACTCTCTACGGAGTACTTGTGCTTGGTAATTACTATGTGGAGTATGCGTGATACCCGCATAATTACCACTTTGAACCTCTTGCTTTGAGTTCGATTGTGCAACCGAATATACTGAGACGAGTTGCGCACTATGTAGCTTGCTCTGGGAAGTATTTCTCGATACGAATAATGAATTGTGTCCTTGAAAGGATATTTGCACTATTTCCTGCCTTGGTACTAAATTTCTCGTGGTGGTGAATGTCATGCATTGTTGCCATGCCAACCGGGGCGCATGTTTACTTTCCCTCTACGTCACCCGAGCTAGGATGGGCTGCCATCACCTAAGCTAGTACCTATGGTACCCTATCTTACCAACCTGGCTTACCTGGTTTCTGGAGAAACGTTCTGGGGCGGTGCTGCATCTTGTGTCTGTGCTTGTGTCTGCTGTACCTCTGGGTCTATTCGTGCATTTCACTTTCCACCATTTCCTGCCAACACTTTTACCTTACCGCCTTTAAACTCCAAGCCTCTTCATTGAGATTCCTTAACTGCATACTTCTCATGCCTAGTCCGCAAGAACTCACAGCAGATTAAGACACCAACTCTTCACAGCCTTTTGAGACCACTCTTTCCATTTACTCCCAGGCTGGGCAGGACGCCCAGCACCATTCCAGCCTTCACATCCACGCATTCCACAGCTCTCGCCCAACGTAATAATATGGCGCCAACATCGAAACGAACCCTTTGGGGCCTCATTGCGGCCACGCCCCGGGACGTTGACTCCGATACCCTCGGCTCAGCAATTGGTCCGCTGGTGGAAGCCCGCAATGACTTGTTCAAACGCTTCACACTGGCCCGCCGCGACGACGAGTACGAGGAGAACGGGCAGCCGAACCCGTCGAGCGGCGTGCTCGACCCACACGACATTAGCAACGTGGGCTTCTTCGTTCTCTTTGCCCTCATCGGCGTGGCGTTTGTGGTAACGGGCATCTGGTTCTTTTTCTGGGCCAGGAACGGAGGGTTCCACTTCAAGGAGGGAGATTGGGACGACTACAAGACTACGGTGCTTAGACGCAAGGGACCGAACGGGACCCTTCTCTCCGGTGCCACGCCAAGCACGGATCTGGGCGGAGGTAGCGTGTACAAGGATATCAGAGAGCACGATGACGATGGACGCACGGTTGTTACTGAGTCTACTGGCCTGAGCGGCATTACAGCCGGGCCCAGCGACATTGGCGCGAGGGAGAAGAGAGAGAGGAAGCGGGAGATGAGGAAGCGGGAGAAGGAGATGAAGAAGAAGGAGAAGTACAACGAGAAGAGCAGCGGCCAGCGACACATGGGCAACGATGGCGTGGAGGACGAGATGGCCGAGCGAGAGGCGAAGCAGGAGCTGAGGAGCTACCGCCACGAGAGACCGGCTCGCGTCGGCGGATTGAACAAGGAGTCGGAAGGTTCCCAATGGGACGGCTCCACCAATCCTACTGACTCTAATGTGTCCTCCAACAGCAAGTCCCATCTCCTCTCGAACCGCCAGAGCACGCCCACAAAGGAGACCAGGTCCCCCGCTGGAATCCGCAAGGTATACTCCACCGCCGACAAGAACGAGGCCGAACGACTCCGCATGGATGCCCGCCGTCGCCGCGAAGAAGCCAACAGCGGAGCTGGCAGCCCGAGCCGTACGGCCCGCAGAGACTTTAGCTACCAGCGCAGCGTGGTGGGAAGCGAGAGCGCGCTCACGGAGAGCCTACTGGAGACGGGCAGTGACTTGGGGACCAAGAGCTACCACCACCCGCGTCCGGAGTTGAGGACGCAGGCTCAGAGGGAGCAGAGGCAGAGGGAGCGCGAGGACAGAAGGGCGCGTCGGGGAGGCTACCGCCGGGGTCGCGGAGAGGACGACGACGAGCTTTGAAGGAAAGGGAAGACCGGTGAATATCATCATCCCTCCGTCAGCTCATGTTTTTGACGGAAGGGATGCGGAATTTGATTTGCGCTGGAATTAGGTTTGCTCGGGATCAGGTATCAATTTTCCTCTATGTAGAGTACTCATGATGGGGAATGACTAGTGTTCTTCACGATTTGGAATTGAAGCCATGGCTATGGCAAAGAAATTCTTGTCCGTCTCTACACCGTGTTCTGTAAATTTCCACTTTGCTGAATGCTCAAATGCAGAAAGTACCAGGGATCCTCGTTGGTGTAGTACAATGTCACGGTCAGAGGCTTGCCTCAAACAAACTACTAGCCCTGATTCGGTAAATTGGTGATGGCGTTCCCGAGACAGTAATATGAGCCAGCCGACAAATGCGAGGAGAACAGATGGAGGACACGAGGCACACAACATAGTTGAAGCTTTAGGTCGGTCGCCTTGTGTATGAAAGGAGCTGTTCACATCTCACCTCCATTCTCGTAGAAACTTCATGACAGTTTATTCAAGGCTTCGGTTTCATCTTTGCTATAGAATCCCTCAGGCCCACACGGATTCCCCAGACGTTCTACCCTCATCGGGAAGAGTTGGGAGATCAGAACCAAGCACCGGTGGGCCCGATCGGCAACGAGAGGCATTGGACGAGAAAGTGAATGGTTCAAAAGGCAATCGACGTTTCGACAGCATGTGCTGGGCCTTTCTCGTCCTCACTACTTGTGCCTACATAAAAGACGGGGTCAATCTGGCTTGTCTCAAGTTGGTCACCCCGGAGATCTCGTGAAACTGAAACCGTGCCGGGCGCCTGCGTCTGACATGTACTCCCCCCAATACTCGTGCGAGTACAAAGCCTCTCAACTACTACATATACTCCGTACAACTACTAGCAGTAGCACTGGCACCTAGGCTCGGTGTCAGCAGAGGGCGGGGCGCCTCTAGAGTCTTGAAGGGCTCCTTGGATGTGCTAATGGTGCATGCGCTGAAGCCTGGAACCTGGAACATGCGTCGCGCGCTGGCTCTTGGCGAGTCGAGGCTCGCTACTGGACCGACGCTATTTGTTCATGCTGGCGCTGCATGAATGTGTTGAGGGCTTGTCTTGCTTGCTCTAAAGCCAAGGTAGGTGGGCAAAATTGCTCCTGAAATTGATATGAGAAATATGGAAGTGCAGTCTGTAGATGAATCGTGGTACTCGTTGTACCTAGCAGTGGGTATCCCAGGGACACCGATCCCAGAGGCCATTCGAGGATACGTCACTGGGATGCAAAGCCAAGAAAGAGCCCTGCCGGAAGGGATATCGTTGCAGCGTCATCTGGGGCTTTGGCGAGGCGTGGGACAGGTACTTGGTGTGCCCCACGGCCACGATAGAGAGCCCGACCATTCCAAGCGGGCGCCGCTACCATCCAATGCCAGGTAGCCTTGTACACGTTCTGCTCGCTTAGCGCAGCCCGACAACTTTGAAGTGCGCTGTACTCCAGAACGGTAGGACTCCAGAGGCCACCAGCTGCCCAGGCTCAAATGACCACTGGCACTAACTTCACGTTGAACCACCTGTACCAGAGGTACCTACCTAGAGTAAGGTACCTTACTTAGTAGTCGCGGTATACACAGTGCTTCTAGGAGGTATCTAAGGTAAGGTTAGGTACCTTACCTTAGTGCCAGTCTGAACCTTCGCTATCGCTGGCGGCACAGCGCCCGTCTCCCTCCCGCTCTCGAGGGTCTCCAGCGGGCTGCAACACCATCTTCCCTCCTCGTCGCTTCCTCCGGTTTGTCTTGTCTTGTCTTGTCCGTTCCGTCTGCCTGCCTGTCCCTCCATCCGCCCATCTCCTTCACCCACCATCGACAAGTCCATCCCTTTCATCCTGCTTCTCTTCTCCATCGTATTTCCACATTCTCTTTTCTTTTGCTTGCTCTTATCGTCAAATCACCTCCCCTCCCCCTCCCGACGATTCCCAACTCGAATCCAGGTCCACTGATTGGCTCGCTGATCGCCCGCCCCGGCGTCTGGTCGCCTGCACCGCTCACTCCAGTTGCCTCTGGCCTCGACACATACAACTGGGCAGAAGTGGCAAACGCCCGAGAGGAACCCTGGCCCTTTCGTCCACACGCGGTCATCAACCTCTCTCCCCCAGATCCTTGGTATTTCCTCGCCTTTCAAGGTCGGCAAGAAACTCGCTGCGATCGACGACGGCGACAACGACAACGACGACACAACCTACGAGCCGAGAGCGGTCAATCCCGGTTCGCCAGCGATTCGTCCTCTCCCTTGCTTACCCCCACGGACTGTTCAGGCTCCCCTCGCCAAACGACTGCCACAACAACATCCTATTGATAAGGCCCCGCCAAGAGATTTCCTTCCTTCCGTGGCGGTGACGCCGTCTGTCTAGGAAATTTCTAGGCAGACCAAGTCAGCGGTGTTGTTGTTATTATTTTCATTTTCTCTTCAAAGTTACAACCCGCCATAAACGTTGTCGGGCAACGCCACCGACGCCTAAACTCCAGTAGCAGCCATGGCGCTGACCTCATCACCATCCTCCGCCTTTACCGGCGTGGTCATCGGCCTCGTGTCCTCCTTTGGCTCTATCATTCTTATCGCCATCATCATCTTCGTCTTTTGGGTCTCGGGTTGCGCTGGGTCAGGTAGGATTCTGCTCGACCGCTTGGGTCGCCCGGGCGAGTATGACGATGAGCAGGCTTTTGCCAGGGAGGAGGCCGAGGCTCTGGAGACTATGGACGAGATGGCTAGAGCAGAATACATGAGGGCAAAGGGTAGGTTTCCTACGAGAAGAGACGAAAGGGGCCTCTGGATTCTAGAGTGCCGAGCGTCTTCATCAGTCTTCCCCCATGGCTATCACTCATCATGCTGACCATGCCTTTCATCAGCTTTCGTTACGGCCAATCCCCCTGAGTCAGTCCAGACTGAAATTTCGCTTTCCCAATATCTTGCTATTCAAGAAAAAGGCGTATCTGCTTGGGAATTCGAACCTGAGCTCGAAATTGCCAACTGTTTCGTTGAGGCCCGCACCGAAATCGAGTTCTTCGACAGCGAATGCACCGTACTCACGAATCTGCCCATTCCAAAGCAGAATGATGTGTATTATTGGGAGGCCAAGATCTACGAGAAGCCTGAGAACACGCTGCTGAGCATCGGACTGGCGACCAAGCCGTATCCTCTCTTCAGATTACCAGGTAAGAACCACCCGAGATGCTCATCCTTGATAGCCAGCGCTCATTATTAAATTAGGGTTCCATAAATATTCAGTGGCATACCAGTCAACAGGTCATCGTCGTTACAACCAGCCCTTCAACAAGCATGGCTATGGCCCCGCGTATGTCCAAGGAGATGTCATCGGCGTCGGCTACCGTCCGCGGACTGGCGCCATCTTCTTCACCCGCAATGGGAAAAAATTGGAAGAAGTTGTCCACGGCCTCAAGTCGCAGAACTTCTTCCCTGCCATTGGCGCCATTGGACCTGCCACCGTCCACGTCAATTTTGGCCAAGCTGGCTTCGTTTTTATCGAGGCCAACGTCAAGAAGTGGGGTCTCGCGCCTGTCACAGGCAGCCTGGCGCCTCCTCCCCCTTACGGCTCAGAGCAGGGTAGCATCTTGCTGGAATCAGGCAACAAGGACGGGTTCGTGGGTACGCCAGGACGCACTCACAGCGCATCCATCACAGGCACATCGTATAACATCCGGCAAAGCGAGAATCTGAACCCCTCGCATGGACGTACACGCAGCGGCAACTTCAGAGTCCTCCCGCCTACAAGCCCGGGTCCCGTGCGAAGCCCGACAGATATCTCGCTCGCACAACTTGTGCCCAATGATGACGACGATAACGGCGAAAGTAGTAATGTCGGTCCTCTGGAAGAGCATCACGATGAGAATCCTTTGCATCTTCACCTTGAGGATGCTACGAACCCACCACCCGGCTACGCCAGCCCGCTGGAATCACCCAACGAGAATGATCGGCGGCAGAGTATCGATAGCGAAGGCTCAGCCTCGCTGATACATGTTGCAAATCGAAACCGGGGCGACTCGGTGGCCACAGTGATTCCTGCACAGCGGAACACGCCACCCCCGGCCGGGCCTGTGCCCAGCTATAGCGATGCGATTCGCCAGGGCGCCGGCAGCCATCAGCGTCAAAGAAGTCATAGCTCTGGCTCTGAGGACTCCAGTGCCTCTGATGACTCAATAGATTCGGCCACTTCCCCTGGTGACAACGGACGTCAGGAATCATAGAGCTATACATATCATAGGGAGGTGGATGCCGTCCTATCTGTCCACGCATTGCCTAATGCTGGTTGGTCAGACTCCATCATCGGCCACGCAATCCGTATGGCATAGATTTTCAGTTACCATCGCCACGCCTTTCATATTCAACTCACAACATGTACTCCACGAAACTGCCACGATTCTCACACACCTATTACTACCAAACTCTCGCAAAGGCGTCTCGGAGTTCTCTCATTCGAATTATGTTTTTATCAGCATCGGCATACCGGCACCCACTTGTCTCACTCGCACTCGCGCCCGTACGCGATTCTCTCTTTTATCCTCTTATTTTCCTGCCTTCTTGTTTTTTTTTTAGAATAGCAAAGGGATGGTTCCATCTTTCTTGAATTGAGGATCGGGCTATGTTGACCATCAACTCTTATACACACAGGACTACACAAGGATAGGGTGGAAACTCCACAGGGATCGCACTCATTTTTTCTCAGTGATACCAACGAAATGAAAGGAAAAAGACCAAAGATTCTTTTTCTTTTTCTTGCCTACTCGTCAAATTTTACACTGGTGAATGAGTTCATGTGACGTCCTGTTCCCATGATTTCACAAAGACGGCCCCGGCAGGTGATGAGGCAGAGAAGTATCCGCATGACACTGTGTGAGCTCCGGCCATATGCTACCCTACATAGATCTCTTTCAAGGGCACTCGTCCCGCGGCTATTGGATAGCAGAGGCAGTCGTCTGGGGGCCATGGCTCCAAGGAATGACTGACATCTTCAACTTGAACCCCCCAAGGGACATCATAGCATCGCGAACGGAACGATCCTCGCCGCATGGGTGACGAGAGCCAGGTGAAAGAGATAAAGCCAATGGGATATCACCTTTAGTTTGGGAACAGATAGTCGGGGTGGATTTCCGTCCGGACTGAGATTAATTCTTCTTTCCCTGGACCAAGAGCTCAAGCTGGCTCCCAGACAGGGCATTGCCATTCGTGTCCTCCCCGTAGATGAAACCACAAGGGTCAGTTCAGGTCTTATGACTAACACAATCGGCACGAGAAAGTTTCACTGTCGAAAGGGGTCAAATATATTGCGCAAAAGATCATGATATTAGGTTGCGCTACAAGACGAAATTATGCCCTGGCCCTCATTACGTCATAACCGCAGCTGAGCGGATTCACAGCGTGTCTCTAGCTGTAGTTCAATCTTCCTTTCGATTGCCGAACCGAGCACTCAAATCAAAGCAGTCATGCCAATACTAGAACCTGAATCTAGCTCGGGCTGAAGCGGGCATACCTAAAAACCAAGTACAGTAGATAAATAAAATGAAATCGCAACTCGTAAAGCAAAAAACTGTGCCCTGTCCATCCTAAACTCCGAAAAAACGCCACGCTTTTTTGTGTGCGTGCCAAACGGTACACACGTAAACAGTCGCAATGCCAGTTGGTGTTTGCCCAATTCAAATTTCCGTAAGGAGTGTATCTATGTAGATATGGTCGTAATATCATCGAAGGAGTGTCTATGGTGAGATCGTAAATGTAAGGAATGTCATATTTTGTTTGTCGTAAGGAGCGTCTTGTACAATGGCGTATTAGTCGTAAAGGAGTGTCTTGCCATCCAGGGGTATCATAAGGATTGTCGATTATGTAATACATATTAAGTCGGTAATGTCGTTTGTCTAGAGTCGTTTAAGGACAGTCGTCGAGGTCAACTCGGTTTTAAAGGAGTGTGGTTAGGGCGTAAAGCCTCTGCTCAGAATGAGCCCGTGATTGTGGTAGCGAGCGTGGAAGGAGTGTAGTATACATGGCGTCTGTGTCGATAAAGGCGGCGAAAAAAAAGCAATTAAGCAAATTACCCAAGTCGTTTTCGAGAAATTAAAAAAAAAGTTGTTAAAAAAGTTGCAACGGATAACCGCAGTTGGGGCCTGAATCCAAGTGTGTGATTACGCAAAATTTCGGCGCTTGTCTTGCGACTCGAGTGAATGAACCAAAGGTGCCTGTGCCAGCGGGGACGGAGAGTGAGGTCCAGAGGAAAGAGATGCCGTCTGACGGTGCCGAGGGAACTGTTGAAAACCACCCGACAGAAGCGGGGACTCCGGGAGAGGGAGCATTCCCAGCATCTCGGGGTTCAGGAACGGGGACGGCGGGCCTGGCAGCAAGGATGCAAACGTGGCAGGGTCCTCAGCGGGCTGGTACGTCGGAGTGGTACTGATTGTATTCCTGAATGGCGAACGGTCAATCCCCTTCTTCCTCTCTAACAATTTGTTTGCCGACGTGTTCTAGATCCACACGGGCTGGGTGTTGGGAGAGACGAACCCGGCGCCAAAACTGTGACGAGCATCGCTGAACATGGGCGATTGCTGGTTGGACATGGCACCCAAGTCCCAAGTTCCGTAGTCTTCATTGTCGCTGTAAGTGACAGATCCCTCGAAGGTCGAAGACGCCGGGCTGTAAGCAGGCGCATACATTGGCGATGGGATGCCCAAGTACTGTTGGTTGGTGTAGGGCGATGCCAGAAGCAAAGGAGTCACGGGACTCGGGGTTGGAGCCATGGTCGTGGTGACCGCGGAGAGATCTTCCGTACTGTAACTGAATGCTGGAGTCCCGTAGAGCGTGTAAGAGTCGGCATCGCTGTATGGAGACACGTGGTCGTAGACGGGGAAATTAGGCGGGTTGAACTGCGGGAAGGAGCGAGTTCTCTCCGGCTGGATCCAGCCCATGCGAGAGCGGAAGTCGCTGACGGCATCGATGGGGAACGACATCAGCTTGAGCGGTGAACTCAACTCCGTATCAGAACCAACTGAGACGCAATAGGACATGAGCCTGCGCGCAATCTCCTCGATGGGAACCAAGGAGAGACTGCCAAAGTACGCGGAGCCAATCTCAGGGAACATGCGTTCCATCAAAAGTGCCACGGTGTAAAGGTGGGCAATCGCAACCAGCGAATCCGCGGAACATTGGTAGTTCTGAAGATAGCCAACGGGCATCCAAAAAAGCCAGTCGCGCAGCGACCTCAGACGCTCAAATTGTTGCGCGATGGGCAGAGTAGGGCTGATCTTGCGGGAACCTTTGAGGAAGCTGGCCAAGTTCTGGATTTGAGTCGTGTCGATGCGGGTCGAATCCTCAGTCTGATGCTTGAGGTGCGACTCGACCTTCTGAATTTGCTCCAAGGTGCTCTGGTAGGCGTCCAAGTCCTCCTTGCGCGGCTGGCTTGGGCGATGATCCGGTCCAGGAGAAGGCGGAGCAGTTGGGAACGTGCTGCTCTCGGCGATGAAGTCGACAAATTGAGACTCATGCTTCCAGGTTTCCATGGCGTCCATCACAGTTGAAGTGCCTTGCATAAGCTGAGTCCAGCTCGACCTATAATTCATTTGTCAGCCCAAGTTTTCTATCAGGTTTGCCTATTCTTTGTCACGTACCAGTCCGTGGCCTGCCACGACAACACAAGCGATGCCGCGAGCACAGCATCCGAATTTCCACGGGAAAAGCTGCCAATCGCCTCATGCAGGCCGCTCAAAGCGGTGCCTCGATGCTCAAACGCCATGCCGCCAACGAGGGGACAATCAGTGAGAAAAGCAATGTGCATCGCGGAAAATGCGAGTAGAGCGTGCATGACATAGGGGGTAGTGGCACCAATCCTGAGCAGACTATGAGAACGGTTAGTTCCATTGAGTATGTTTTTTTCTTCAATACAACAAGGCTACTCACGTCGGAATGTGGCGGGTCCACATGGTGAAGTTGTTGGCATCCATGGCAGCCAACTGATGGTAGAGAGCGGCAATGTGGTAGATCAGACGAAGGTCCTCGATAGAGTACTGACTTGCGATAGGCGCTGGGTAGATGTCCAATGATGGGAAGGGAAAGACACCAGTGCGTTGCCATTCGACAACAGCCGCTTCGATCTCGGGAGTCCACATGAGATCAGGCTTGTCGGGGGTGGTGGAGCGGTTGGCATCAGTCAGAGGGATATCATTGTACGGGCAGCGGATCTTGTGCTTGGTGCAGTTGCGGCTGCAGGATTGTTAGCTCAATTCGTCAAGGTCTCCAGAGTGTTTTATATTCCACTTACCATTGCGGGAAGCTCTCATCACATCGGATGTGTCGTCGCTTGCTACAAGAAGTGATTAGTCAAGGCCGAGGGTAAACCGAGACGCTGGGTAAGAGAATAGCCTACCAGGTTTCGCAACCCTTGCGAGACTTGGTGTGGCTCCGGCGAGGAGGACCACCACCTGGGCCAGCCATTGTTGCTTCGATTAAGAAGTGGAGAATCTAAGCGAGAGACCTGCGGGTTGTATATTAGCATCACTAGCGTCTTGCACCACGGACCATCATGGCTCTCAAGCAAGAATCAGACGTACGATGAATTATCCACACGAAAAGCAAGTCGTGCAGATGGGTAGCGAACGTGACGATGGGGTTGGGGGTGAGTTGTGATCTGGCAGCGGATATTCAAAGTGGTTGTAGTTGTCCGGTACGGGTGGATCCACACGATGAGGGTTTGAACAAAGCGGCGAGATACGAAGACAGCTTGAGGAGCCTAGTCGAGTCGAGCTTACGAGGATAAGGCTACGGACGAGTTGGCGACAGCGGCAGACACAGGAGTGCACAGAAATGACTCCTTAATCGTTGACGGTGGTGCTGGTGCTAGTCTTTGCAGACAGTACCTCGGAACTCTCTCTCTTTCCGAAACACTATTTCCAATTCCTTTTCTTTCCCGGGGTAATCTGTAGCGATCGTGTTTGATGTCTTGAGCCTTCTGTTCTAAGAAATCCTTGTTGGTTGACTGGGCATGCCTCTGATCAAAAAATTCCTATGCTGGTGGAGTTGGAATATCGATCGGGTGATGAGGATGCGAGTAAGTCTGGAAAGTTCGATCAAGGATCTCAAGAGAATAGACGAAACAAGAACACCGATAAAGCGAGTGACAGGAGTCAACGAGGACTTCCTAAGGGGTTGGAGAGGAGGAAAAAGCGAGCGTAGGAGAGGAGGGCTGTTTTGATGCTTGGATGCAAATGCGTATAATGTTAACTGGGGAGAAGGAAAAAGAGAGGGTAGTGGGTTTTGGGGGGGAGGGGAGAGTATTATACTGCTCGCAGTAACAGGCAGGAAGACCGTGTGAGTCGGTTCAGGCGGAGGAAGACTAGGACCAGGACCAGGACCACACCACGGAGGAGGCTTGGAGCTGCACAGCACCTTGCGTCAGGCTGAGAGGGAGCGGGAGGAAAGAGTGGGCGGGCGAGGAGCGAGGGTGCGACTGCGGGTGAGGGTGAGGGTCTGAGGTGAGGAGGGTAGCAAGAAGAGGGGGGGTGCCGACTACCGAGGGCGTCCGGTGAGCGTTGGCAGTGGGCGGCGATGGGTGGCCCCAAGACCTTGGACAGGGAGGGGAGGGGGTGAGGGAACAACGAGGTAGAGACAGGACAGTGCTGGCGAGCACCTAAATGAGCCGATGCTGCCGCCAGTACCTCTGGCTACAGTGGACAACGCACCGAGTACCGGTGGGATGCAAGTGTAAGTGCAGGTGCAGCCATTGTGCAGCGTGCAGCGTGCAGCGTGCAGGCGCCAGTTGCAGACAGTACTTAGCTACCTTGGGTACCAGTAGCAGGAGCAGCAGCCGCGCCATGCAGTAGTAGCTACAGTAAAAGTAGTACCTAAGACACATACAGTACTTACCTGAGGTACTATTGTAGGATACCTACAGGTCACAGTTGGGCGCCTGGGGCAGCCAAGTGCAGCCCACGGGGCGTTACGGTCCATCGCTTGGAGAGCTGCTCCCGCCCTGTGCCGCTGTCTGACACATACCTTACCTTACATAGGACCGGAAAGGTCCACGCCTGCGGGTACCGAAGTTGCCTCAGTGCGGCAGCATCTTTCTCAACGTAGGTAGCTCACCTCCTGCCTGCGCTCGCAGCTTTGGGCGTCGCCGAAGGTTGGACTTGGGCCGGTGGAGGCTGTAGTTGGGTAAGGTGGTGGGCCCGTTGAGTGAATGTTGCGTTCTTTCCCCGCTGACATAAAAAGGTGGTCCTCAGGTAAGGTGCGCCTTCCGGTAGACCTACAAATTCAGCTGGGCGGCATTACAGCGCAGGCTATCAACTGTAATGACAGCGTCAAACCACACGTTCCTCCCGCACGGTGTAAGGTATTAAGTAGGTAACTTGAATAGTGGTCAGTCAACAAATTCCCTCCGTCGTCTTTGTTTTCCGGTTTCAATAGCAGCCATGGTGTAGCCTGTACATCATAATTGAGTCTACTTGACCGGGCTTGGCCAAAGGATCCCCGGCACCTCCACTTGGGCATCCTACTGCAGCACTGCTAGCGTTTGGCACGGAGGGTTTTGCTGTACCACTAGAGTCGCTCGATGAGCCCTTAGCCACTACTTTAGTACTAATAGTACGGAGTACTGCTAGTAACCGTCATAACATGCGCTGGCAGCTGGCTCCGCGTGCCCGATTCGCGCCGTTCAGCACCTCCCTTCACCTCACGCGCGACTTGAGACATTCGAGCCTAAGGCTCTCCACCACACTGGGTCCTAAGAAAAAACAAAGTCACAGAACCTTCTCAGCAGCCCTCTGCTAGCATGACCGAAATTCTCCATTGTTGACCTCAAACTTCGTGGACCCTTGATACTAGTGGACATCAACCTAGTTCCGAGCTACCCCGTCCGGAATCAGAGTGAGACTGTTCCTGGCCTCATTTGGTGTGCACTGCCTTCCAAGAAGGCCGGGGGTCCCTGTAAATAGAAAACCAGCACCGTAAACTTTCTGGCGCAGGCCGGGATAGGAAAGATGGGTAGGAAGAGATAGGTAAATACACTCCACCAAAGGGCGATGCTATTCTTGCGCTCCAATGGTTCGTTTAAGGAGGAGTACGAAACGGGGGCCAACGAATTATACTTTGCCGCATTCACGAAAGCAACGTTGGATGAGAAAGTTGCTGATCATCTTCGATCGTCGGCACTGTTGGGCAACAAAGTGTTGGATCAACGCAATACTCCGTAAACGAGGTTTGGCTGAAGCCGTCAACAAAGCCAAAACGATGATCGTCGCTCAGCCAGGTGATGACTTGGTCTTGGGATTAACAAAACTTGCAGACCTCGAGGCCAAGACTCTTGGTGCACAGGTAGTGCAGAATCCAGAGAGTGCAGAGAATGCCGAGTGCAGAGTGCAGCACTGCTGACACCACTCTTGCAGGAAGCGCGCGCGCATATCCTGGTCGGTGTTTCCTCCCTCCCGACACGCTTGCCGTGGACTCCTCCGCGCGCGTTGCTTGTTGTCCCTTTGTGTCTGGTGGCGGACAGCCAAGAGCCAAGACTTGGCCAAGCCCACTCAGTCTGTGGACGCTCCGTCGCTGATGTGTGCTTTGGGCGGAATGTCGCGCTTTCCTGGCAAAACCCTGGTCGCCCGCTGGGCACGGAGTGGCACACTGAAAGAAAGATGTGATACCGTTCGCCAGCTAATGCCGCTACAATAGTGCGCCAGCGGTGCTAGTGTGGCCTCCGTCAGTCAAGCTTGAGCTTTTGAAGTCTGGCGTCGGAACTTTCCTGGTCATTCGAGGGTTTCCCTTCCAACTGTCACGCCGAAAACTGTCGACCCTCGAACGGGCCCATTTCCATCCCATCTCTTAAAAAGTCACTTCATAAAGTGGCTCGAATTGAGAGACGAGTAATCGCAGAGCTGGGACTCCCCTGGTCTCGAAATGACTGAGATACTAGACTAGTAGCCTTCGAAGAGGGCGAACGCTTGACCACATGTCCCCGAAATGTCTGGCTTGGCTGACGCAGAGACAGGCCGTGACTGACCCTCCGCCAGGGCTGGCGCTAGTACATAAGTGGGTCTACCTGCCGGGGAGCACTTGCGCTCTTCACGCTAACGCTTGCCCTAGGTAAGTACTAAAACTACCTGTTTGAGTTTGTGTTTACCTCCCTACCTATGCCTAAGGTAGGTAGGTACTACTCTAATGATACTATTGCACGAGGAGACGCATTCTCGTACGAGCACCTACAAGTACAGCACCTACAGCACTTATAATCAGGCTAACAGAGCCAGATTCGTCGAAACAACGTAGATATTGTTGGCAAAACTAAGACATGCGTACCTTCCTAGACCAAAGAACTCTTGGCCTTGGCCAAAGTGCAAGGTGGAAGTTGCCTTCTTCAATTGGCTCGCTACTATCAAAGATCCATATAGGTGGAGAAACGCACAGAACACACTTTCAGTGCTTCTTGCTTGATATTCCTAAATTACTACACGGCTAACACTACTTAGTAGGTAGTAATCAAGTTCCGTATAACTCATTTCCCTCGAGTATCACAGTGCCTCTTAGAGATTTAGTCGTAGGTTCCACAGCCTATCGCTTTGGCTACCCCATCAGGTTTGAATGAGACAACCTAGAAGCAATAAGCAGCGGTCAAGGCGATTACCGTCGCACCAAATTTGCAAGCCATCTTACTTCAATACTGCCCTGTTACACAGCATGAGCTGAGGGCCGTTCATGCAGCGGCTCGTTGCATGGTCATCCAAACTCACCGCCGCAGAAGCCGAGTGGAAAACTCGTCGCTCCCACGCCCGGCAAGCATATCAGCAGATGGTAGAACAAATATCGAGACGATAGGCGTCATGCAACGTGCGCCCGCGATTGTACGCTCCCCAGTGTCCTCCACTGGTCAATGCAGTAACAGAAACCACTGTTCAATATACGCCATGGCCGGGGTCGAGTGCGCTGTTACGACAGTGCTCAGGCTTAAGTCTAAAGCAAGATCTGTGCTCGTGTTGACGTCTGCGAATGAACGGAACCGTGCCTTAGGATGGAACAGGGGGGGGTTCTTGGTGTGGAGAGCTAGCCGTGGATGGGGGAGATATCGCGGCAACAAAAGCGATTCTACTCCGGTACGGCCAAGAGTTCTACGGCGAACTAGAGCGATCTCATCCTGAGCGACTCCATGTGTACCATCAGCCTGGGACAACGGGACCTTAGGGCTGGCCACGAGTCTCTCCGTTTGGTTGGGAGCATGGTGCAAGGTCCACCGGTGTCATGACGAACATATATGAACCGCTTGTTGCCATCCAATAGAAAGCCGCAGGTATTAGTTCTTAGGCCATTCTTGGAGTGGCCCTTAGGCACCCCCGTCGCACGGGACGAGGTCATTCTTTGACAGCTCCCTCCTTTTGGAATCGCAACGCAAAATGACACCACTCGGGGCTACCATTCTGGGATCTAAGTGCGCGAGACGCTTCGCGGCAGTCCCGCAAAGGGGGTTTCTTAGCAGTTGTGAATGGGCATCATTTCCGACAAGGAGATCACCACTGCCTTTGCCGATCTTGTGCTACCCCATCACAACTTTTCGAGCAATTTGAACAGTTCTACTGCTCGTAGGGAGTTTACATTACGAATTGGCATCTGGCTCGAGACAAGAAGGTTAGCGCCAAGACCTTTGAAAACGCTTTGTGGATCCATCTTAGCTAAATTGGGACTAGTGTCCATATATCTATAAATAACCCTAGTCGAGCACTGCCACCCTCCACATCCTCTCTGTCTGGTATCGCCAATTGGCATTGGCGGACCAAAAAAAAATGCTGGTCACCCGTGTAGCCGCTCGCCGCTCGTCACTCGGCGCTGTCGCTCGCACGTCCGCACTCCGTCACAAGGCCCGCCCAAGCCCTATTCGTGCTCCCATCAATTCCATAGCCGCACAGCGGGCCTTTGCTGGACCCCATTGGCAACGGCTACTGACACTGAGTTATGATTACTATAGTGATGATCCAATACGGCCCTGCTTGTTGTATTCCATACATAGGTAAACAACGGGGGCTATGCAGATCACTCGACGCGGGCGAATACAACGTTTCATTCCCATCCCTGGGCCGACCTTGTTATCTCATCGGGTGCAGCTTACCGCTAGGCTGGGGTTAACGCTTATGACAGCCATTATTGCATACGATATTCTGAATATATTACCTTTTTTACCATGGCACGGGCACGAGCACGGGCAATGCAGAGGCGGCAGCCGCAATTCTTCGTGCCATCACGAGCGGCCTGTGCCCGATAGCCTGTAGTCTGTAGAGCACATGCATGAAGCTGGGGTAAGCCAGTCGCGGTGGCAGTTTTCGACCCCCCGTCATACTACTTGTAGTAGTACTATGTAGGTGGTCAGTGGTATTGCCAATCGGTCAAGGTGGAAGTGCCATCCACCTTGTGCGACACTTATGCTAGCACAGCGCACTGAACTACTACAAGTACGGCACTTCATGTGCTCGTCTCGCCCGTACATCTGGCATGCCCTAACGCAGAATCTAGGGGCGTCATGTGCGCGCCCTTGCGGAAATTATCACAACTTTGTGTTAAGATGCTCAGATAGTAAGACACAGGCGCAGGTGTCAGTCACGCACGAGTGGTCGATTGGACGCCTCTGTCACCAATCGCCATTCGCCGTCAGACCGATCCCAACCAATCCCGCTCCTCGCGCGATTCAAGTTCAATGGGTGCTGGCACACAGACACACCGCCCGCAGGCGATCTCCGGATCGGCATGACGGAGCCGTCGGTTTTCGACGACATTCCTGGGGGTTTCCTACTCCGATGAAGAAGGTATGAAGAAGGTGAGCAGGAACAGGGAGAGGCAGCTTGAGGTAGCACAATTGTGCGGCGCCACGGTAGCGCCACGGTAGCGCCACGGTACCGATGCGGCCGATGGTATGTGCTCTGTAGTGATGCTACGAACATTATCCTACTTGGGGCTTATACCATGATAGTGTGGCTTACGGGGGGGGGAGGTAGCCGCTGCGTATGTAAATGAGATCGAGATTGTGGCATGGGAACCGAATCGACCGACCGATGATGAGCTCTCTACGGAGTACTCTCCGCAAAAAAAAAAAGGGACATTGCTCATGTCTGAAAGATCTCCCCGTACAGGCAGTAGTGGACCTGCCAGCGGAAGCGGAAAGAGGGCGTATGGGTTTTGCGAGCTCTATGACGGTTCACTGTTCAGTATTCACCCATACCTCGGTTCGGGGTTGGGGATTCGAGCGTTGGATCGGCCCTTGGGAATTCCCCATCCGGGTCTACCTCACAATCCGATGCCAGCACCTGGGATTTCTGATATCAACACCATGACGAAATCTGGAGTCCCAAGAGTGTTGATGTTGAGCTGCTCGGGCCAGTCGGCTTTGTTGATTGGTGCTACAAGGTCTGAAAACTGGCGCTATTATTAGACTTGCCCGTTCAGGCTGCTTGTTCCAGCGAATCGCAACGTGAGAGCAGGGCAGCCCCGCCCTCTGGATCGACGGTCATTCTCTGAGGCGATTGGCATGAATTGGCCCGACTGACGGCCGTCCGTGGCCAGTGGGCGCATCCTCGCCTGCGTCCAGTGTGCAGTACAAGTACCAATCCCAACTCCACGGCGTCCTACCACTCCAACCCTCTCGTCAGCAACGGCTGACACCGGCGAGGTACGGAGTAGTGAAAGTGTAAATCTCTATGCATGCAGGGCACTTGCAGACCTTTCGCTCAACCAACGAGCGCCGTTATTTTGGTCCTTGGCCTTGAATTTTTTTATTTTTTTTTTAATTTTGCCCCACACGATTGGCCTGCCATCGTCTGCCTTTTTTACATACTTGCCTTCGAAATAGCCTTATGAAGTTGGAGATGATATGATCACCAGATGTGACCACCCATGATGCGTAACCATCCCGAGGAAGAGAGGAGAGTATTTTTGCCAAAGCGGTCGCGGACGTAGCACACATGACGAAATGGAGCGAGATGGTCCGGGTGGATGAAACGGCCCAAGGCCAAGCCCTGCCCTTTTCTCCGCCCTCCGCTGCGGCGGCCGTAAACATGAGCTCGAATTCCCCGGGCGAAACGAGGTGCCCGCGGGGCCCTGAAACGTGCCGGCGAGGGAGTCTGACATGGTACAGCACTGCAAGCTAGTCAATTCCTGGCTTTTGCCCGTCGTGTTCTGAAATGAGGCAGAGCTCGCTTGGCTCACGCCCCCATAGTCATGCTTTTTGCTACTTACGGATATGACCAAAGTAGGATCTTGGCGGGATGGTGGATGACTTGGGGGCTGTTCAGTAACCTTTGTGTACATACTTTGTACTCAGCAATTACTGCAAATACGAAAGGGGATCGTCGTTCACTCTTCGGTCCAGCGACTGGATGGGTCGTTAAACTCTGGAGCTGTGCAGTGCTATTCTGGGTTCCTTGCTTTTTCTAGCTTCCTTTGCCTTCCAGAAAAGCCTGGCCTGAGCTTAACTAAGGTTCGACTGAACTCTAGCCTGGCATCCCAATGCTGGACATCATAGGACAGACCTGCTGCCGCAGGGTCGTCGGGGGAAAATCGTAGACCACGACTCTTTGTCTGAAAGGTCTGGTCAAGTTCGAGGGTTGAGTGACCTACATTACGGTTTGGATAGTTCTGTCACACTGCGTCGGGCTTGCCGACGGTCTCTGGACTGGAAATGCCCGTCGGTACATACTTGACAAACGATGTATGGGGATGCCTACCCTACCCTGTGGCTACCTACCTACGGCCTCACCCATTGTTGCAAAGCTCATTGTCTTGGGGGAGACGTCTCCAGCCCAGGACTAGACCGAGGAGTCATCAACCATAGCTTCGCTCTTGGCCGTCCAAGGGCGAATGAGGCTGGAGGATCTGTTCAGAGCCAATCCTAGCGAAGCCATGTGCGCTCATTAAGCTGCACCCACGGAATGTCAAGATTTCGATAGTTTCCTGCCCCATGCTTCCAAAAAGACTTTTTTGCAATGACCCTTAGACTGGTCTCCCCCTTCCCAGGTTAGAGATGGACATCCACTGCATTGGAAGAGAGGGGCCAAGCAGGGTAAGCAGCATGTAGGGCTGGCTTGAAAGAAGCCGGTGCATGGTCTAGACCATCTGCCCAAACAACGCCTCATGTACGTGAAAGTGGATCATTGGCCCTGCTCCCTTCTTTCTTCGCAGCAATTATTGGCTACAGTGTCCCTGCTGAGGCCTATATGCCGGCGTCATCTTGGCATGACGCTTTCGCTCGAGAAATCGGGTTCTTGGTGAGATTTCCGAGTATGCCACAGGCTGCGGTATAGTCTCTATCCCTTTGGTGCCATGCGCAGACCCACGAAAGGTTGCGGGCGGCGCCTCGCCGTCAGCTTAGATGGGTCGGTAATGAGAGACGTTCTGATAGAGGGTGTGCATGATTGTTTTGCTTTTGTAACAAGCTATTTCTATCCGCTTTGGGGCTCGGATACTCATGCATGGTAGCTCGCCAGAGAAGCCCTTTCGTCCGCACTGGGGTATCATGACGGGTGGCCTGACCGAGGGGGGTGTGGGCTGTTCTCTGCTACATTGCACTGCATGACTCCTGTTTGGCAGTATAGCAGCATGAATGGGCTGAGGTTGGTACGATTGAGCAGCTGGAGCACCTTTTGTTTCCTCCTATTCGTCTTCGGTGGTTACGAGCTGAAGTAGTCTTTTCTAGAAACGGGATCGTGTGGGCAAGGATGGAATCGTGGCTGGAAGTATGGGTGCGCGATGGCTTTTCGTAGTCATGAGTTAGCTTAGGTGAACACGACCTTCCTCTACTGATCCGGTGGAATCAATGAGACTTATCTTCTTTTCCTTCATTAGTAGAATCAAAACTGTGAGTGTTCATTCTGTTTGTTTGACATGCACACCCTTTCTGTTGGGAAATGTGGAAGAAGGACTGCCGCTTTGTGGTGGGAAAAAGCGACTTTGGCGCTGGGTAATTGCCGTCCGGCCTCCATTGGAGCCTTGTACTTATATATTCAACGCTACAGGTGTGATCAAGTAGAAACTGAACCGCATATGTCGAGTTCGAATTGAAGGAGTAGATACTGGAGAGGCAGGGTGAGAGAAAGGAGAAGGCTGCTATGGAGGAACTCAGGCAGATCTGTCTGTGAGGAACCAAATGTGGGCTTGTCTTGAATATGCCAGTCTTGTCGTGTACTCGCGGCAGGGACGGACACTACTGACAACACTTGGGTCATGGAACCATGCCATGAACGTCCGGAAAGAAGTCGACGTAGCGCACGCACCACGGCGATGCACGCAAAGTGGTTATTTTTCCTAATCAAGTCACGATTGAGCGATCCGGATGGTACCTAAGTTGATTCCAATCTCTTGCGGGAATATGGTGTAAAAAAGGGCAAAAAAATGACGGGCATGGAGACGGTCCAACACGTTGTCAAGATCGTCCCGTGGACATGTACAAGCACACAAGCATGTTTGATATCATGCCACTCAGCCAGCCACAAACGTCCTGAGCGGATAAAAACTAGCATTCATAGAAGGTCCAGCTCACCCGCTTCTTTCAATCAGTTTTTGATGTTCTTTCGAGTTGTTCTGTCACCCAAATTATACGTCCCAATCTCTCTTTCCTCCCCTCCCGACTGTCCCATCTTCAATCAGCACAAATACGCCCATTACGCACGCAATATTGGTCGGATCGAAAAAATAAAAACAAAAAAAGAGAAGGCTGGTCAACGCTAGACTGACGGGCCATCTTGCGTGCTACACTCAGAGGTGTCCCCGGTCACTGTCGAACCCAAGGTCCAAAGGGATTCGTTTGAAACACCGTAAATCGTAATGAAAGTCCGTGTCACCGTATGAGGGCCGCAAGATGGAGCACCTGCTATGGGCAGCTGCACCAGCGAGAGGGGTTGTGGGAAAAGATCGTTTTATTATTGTTTATATAGGTTTATGCTCAGGAAGAGGGGGAGTCCTGGAGTTGGGTGCCCTAGGGAAGGTTGGTGGTGAGGGTTTTGGTGATCAGCTGGCGACAGCTGCCGGACGGCTGATCGCTGAACGGGATGGATGCCAGGCCTGCCATGTTCCGCTGAGTGGCATACTGAGCGCTGTAAGATAAGATGAATAAGATGAATAATACTAGTATACTGCTCACAGTGATCTCAGTCTATTGAGTTCAAATTGCAAGAGAACAAGTCCGAAGTGAGGTCTGAGGAGGCGAACGATCTTAGCAAAGTGTTTCGAGTTAAAAAGGGGGGTGATGACACTCGGCCTGTTACCCGACAACTCATCGATTTAGGGCCTGGTTCTCATCTTGCATACACGCGAATGCTTTGAAGCATTCATGCTGATCTATTGTATCTCCATTGACTGGGTCTTGTCGGCTGATTTGCCGTTCGACAAGTTCATCGTCTCGTTTCACTAGCACCGGGCAAGGGGAAATTCGGTGGAGCTCTGAACGGCCACGAATCTTCCCCACGATACAAGTTCTCACAGCCTTTGAAATCTTTTCAACTCTCGAAGAAATCTTGCACAGTGACTCACCTAGCTTTGCCCAGAATGGTCGACAATGAACGAGTGACACAACACCAGTCCGTTCTTACGCGATGCTGGGGGAGTTTAGGAATTACACCAACATGAGACTGCAGAGTGTCGACGATGAAAAGAGATGAGGGAAAGAAAAAATGACTAGAAGCAAAGTTGTGATAAAGGCAAGTTGAAAAGATGCGTGCGAGGAAGCGTGGCTGGTACTCGTCCAAAAATATCGGTGAATGCTTGGTCAGGCGCCACCCTGACGCCTTCCTTCACCTTGACTCACGCTGAGTATAAACGACCAGCATACACGGCACGGCTGCAGCCCAGACTGCATCGTATATCTGCATTCATTATACTCAGACCGCGTGATCTCAGTAATTCTCAAATATGTTTTCAAAAGGTATTGCCAAGTTGTTTCGTCATCGTCTATTGATACTGTGCTGGGGGTTGGCCGGGCGGGGCCCGCCGCAGGTTCAACATCTCTACACCGATAAGTCACATTGCCCCGTGGGGATCTGCCTTATGTACACCTTGAGAGATATCATTGAGTTCTCCTCTGATCTCTGAGGCATACTCCAGGATACATCCGAGGGGCGTGGTTGTTCAACAGTCTACCAGTACTTTGATCTGAGATCAAGACCTTGGTCTACCATTTCACACCCGATCCGTCATTCCTCTTGCAATCCACCAATGACTGCAATACCACACAAGCATTCACCAGGTAGGCAAAATTTTTCTTATAACCGGCCCATCTGCAGCATTGTGGTTGCAGAGGGTCAACGTGTTTGCTGCTGAGAAAAGGAAGTCTATCTAGTTAAGCTATCTAAGTGCTCCTATACTAATCACTACCAAATGCATATGCTCTACGGATTGTGCCACAATCAACGTCCACAATGGCAGCATTGGAATCTTGCTCTCCGTCGTTTTTCTTATAGTCATCGTCGTATTCTCATCATTCGCTCTCGCACCCCAACAATGCCTAGAAGCCCGTTCTCCTAGCCTGTTGTAATTCCTTGGCTCACAATACTTTGCGCGTCTAGATGGACAGGACTTTCCTCCCATCCTTTCTCCTTGCGGAACTTCCTTTGTCATGAACCCCGCGCCAAAAGTGGGTGGGTTAGCAAATGAAAGAAAATCAAAGATGAAAGCCCGACCAAATTTTCCTTTTTCTTCAAGCCTCTTGTGGCTCATTTGGTCTTTCCCATTATATGTTCCCTTCGAGTCGTACTTTTTGGAGTTTTTGCGTGACAAGGCCCGCCACGTCACTTTGCTATAGTGCGTAGTGTTGTTTAAGGCTTTGCTGATCCTGTGGCTGAAGCTGTCCGATGAAATCCCCAAACTGTGGAATCATCCCCTTGTAAACGTTGAGGATCTGTCGGTGAAGATTAGAAAGTTAGCGTTGTCACGCCACGGGTTGATTAATTGGTGTCACTCACATTTTGGAAGATTTCATGCAGCTCTTGCTTGATCGGGCTCTGAAGGTTCATGTCCTCGTAACGGGCGATGGCAATGAAGTAGTCCTTCAATACCTTCTCCATGGCCTGAGGATTCTGTGCCACAATCATCGAGAAGCCCTTGAAGGCTGTACCCTTCTCCTCCGATGCATCAACCTCAATCATTGAAGTTAAGAATTCCTCTGCAAATGCCGACAAGTGAGGCGCCAATAGGTCCGGATCGGCAAGTCCCAAGCGACCCAGGGCGATGGCCGCGTTTTCTTGCAGAGCTTTCGGAACACGGGGGTTGGACATAATGTCAACCAATCGTTGCATGAGGTCCGGGATGAATGGAGACATCCCTTTCCCGTACTGCATGGCAATCTCTCCGCATGACCAGCAGGCATTGTTAACAACCCCAAAGCCGGCATCCACGTCCTCATCCAGGACGTTGTCCATATCAAGTTGCTTCAATTGCAACGGGATCATGGTCGGTAGGTATTGCTGCAATTGCGGGAAAACATATCTCGCGCAGTCTCCGAGAAGCGCATATGCCGACTGTCTCACTTCATCGTGTGCATCCTCCATACAAAAGCTTAGAAGCTCCATGAATGACATTTGAGATGACTTGACAAGCTCCTGTGCTTTGGCCTCATCGAGCCCCTGAATGATGGCGCTGAGAAGATCCAAGCTTGTAATCAAAAAGTCCTTGTTGGGCTGGTCCAGTGTTTGGTTGCTTGCTGCGGCGAGAGTTTGCTCCAGATTGCCATGAATGATGGTGACGCATCGCATAAAGATTGTTGGCGAATACGGTGCAAAGGAATCGCCTAGTGCCAGGGCAACATAGGAGAGACACTCAAGGAGAGGGAATAACTCGCGCGATGCATCCGACACGGCGTTGTATCGGTCAATTAGCGCAGGCATGAGCTGGTTCGCCAGTTCCGGGCGGGCCAAGAACGGTCCGAGACGCTCGGCAAGTGTCTGCACACAATCATAGAGGATGTACATGTTGCGATCCTTGTATTTGCCGAAGCATCGAACAAACTGTTGCACAATGGGGCCGCAGTAAGGTTCCAGGTGGTTGCCCGCCTTCTCTTCGAGATTAGCAAACGCTGACGCACCAGCCTCTTGCACCTTCTTGTTCTTGTCCAACATCTTGCGCAGGATGCCGTCCATCATTGGCACGAAGAACTGCTCTTTCTGTGCAGGGTCGCTGAGGTTAGCCGCCCATTCTGAGTACCGACCGAGTGCCCAGCAGGTAATTTGTCGCACAACTGGCTCCTCGTCCTCTAGAAGTGTGATAAGATATGGTACCAGCTCCGGCAAGTGAGGGATGACGCTATCCATGCACCCCTCTGCGACAGCACCCAAGGCCAGAACAGCAGCCTCTCGCTGTGGCCACTCGCCGTGCTTCAGGTTCTGGGAAAGGTAGGGGAAGATGGCCTCGAAGACAGGTCCGCGGAAATTGCTGGCAAAAACATCGAGCGCTGCTGCAGAGCACTTTCGTACAGTCCATTTCTCATCCGGGGTAGCATCGTCACCATCTTCGTACTCGATTTCACCCTCTTCCACATCGTCATCCATCCCTGCTAGCTTCTCATAGGCGTTACCAGTCTTCTCAGCGTCCGCAGCCGAGGCCTCGGCATTGGCGTTTCTACCTTTTTTACCCTGCGCGAAGGCGGGCTTGATGTCCTCCTCGCGATCTTCTTCATCTTCGTCGTCAGAGAGACCCCCGAGAAGAGCAATGTCTTCCCCACTGTACACCATACACTGCAGTAGGACAGGAATGATTTTGTTGATGTACGGCTCCAGCGCTTGCCAGAGGCTCTCATGTTCACCCACCGCCAGCCAGAATTCTGCAGCCTCGCAGGCTAGCTCCTCATCTTCGCTGGTCTGCTGAGAGAGAATGTAGTCAACGAGGCCACCGATGTGTGGCTGCAGCTTGTCCGGACGGGTTTCGACAAGGTTGACGAATGCTCGGCAGACTTGCCGACGGACCTCCGGATTGTCGTCGCTCGAAAGTTGGAAGAGGTGCTGCAGAAGATCGTCGACAGAGTTCATCATTGCCTGGGAGTTGCGTGGAGTGAAGACGTTAATAGCAGTCAACGCCAAGGAGCGGACCTTTGGCAACGAGCTCTTGGTAGCAAGAATGAATTGGGGCAGGACGTAGTTGAGAGGGCGCTGACCGTTGACCTCCTTGGTCAGCATCTTGAAGTTATCCTCACAAATCTTGGCCATGGCGGACATGGCACCCTCCTGCGCTTCGTTGGATACCTGGCCGGACGTGTTGCCGATCAGATCCATAAGTTGAGGTAGCAGCTCCGGCCAGCCTAATAGGCCACCACAACGAATGACTTCGGTCGCGATGTTGCCGGCGAAGTTTCGGATCTGCGAGTTCTTGTCCTGGAGACACATGGGAACAGAGAGTTTGATGAGCTGCATAGCAGACTCAGGAATCGATTTGTACTCGGCGCGGACATTGTTCTTGAGCATAATACCAGCAGCGGAGCGCACGAGGTGGTACTCTTGCTCGTTGTAGGGAACGCCATCAGGTGCTTGGGTGCTCGAAAATATATAGGCGAGATAGTTGTTGAAGTCGGGAGAGGCCTTGGCCTGCTGGAGCATCTAGAGAGAAAAAAAAGCTCGGTCAGTGGGAGTGTAATAGGACCGCGGCGGACCAGAGGTCAACAAAATCAGCTGAGGACTTACAATCTCAGACTGCTTCTGGGCATTCTTGTCGAACCCGCTGAGGGAGTCCTTGAGGCATGTGGCAAGCTGCCGCAGCGAGTCGGGGCTCGGTTGCCAGGAAGACATGATGACCGATTGGGCCGATGGTTGTCGCGCAAGGTGCACCGAAAGAAGGTGGTTTGGATGGTACACGCGCACCGGGCGAATCGAGCTCTCAGAGTTCGGTCTACCACATTGGGGAGCTGCGCGACGTCTACAAGACTGGATCAGCAAGCTTCGAGGCGACGGCCAAAGGTAAAGGCAGGGAAGGACGAGTGCCCAATTGTTCGTTGGGGCTCAAGTCCAGAATTTGCTACTGAAGGAATGCCCCTCCTTGAGGGTACATCGTGGGGCAACTCACAGGTGTCCCAAGGACAAGTGCGGCGGGGGATCGTCAGCCAGGTGCGATAGGCGTTTTGAGAAGGACGGCAGCGCTCGGCGGATGGAGAAAGAGAGGTGTAAGGCTGGTATCAGCAACAGCGTGTCGGAAAGTGCATGGCCCAGCCTTTGCGCTCTCGAGGAATGGACAAAATGTGGTGGTGGTGGTGGTGGTGGTGGTGGCAGCAGCAGTAGTGGCAGCAGTACTGGTCACACTGATGGGTGGGTGCGCTTCCTAGCCGGTTTTGGGTTTTCCTAAGGATGGAGTAGGAGGGGCTACGCTGGCACCCACATTGAACATCCCACCTGACTCGTACTCGCTATCCTACCTAGGTGGGCTGTGCCGGCAGGTAGTAGTACTGTACTTGTAGTACTGTAGTGTCTTCACGGCCACCTAAGGTAAGGAATGGGAGGTCATACTGGCACGACAATGCACCTGTCAATTTAGGTACCTGGCGCTGTTGACCTTAAAACCCCGGCTGACACGGAGGGAAAAAATTGGTGGTAGCTTGCAGACAACGAAGCAGACGATAAGATAAACACATGTACTCGACAGAAGTTCCCAAATGAAAGTCTTTCATGTAGACAAACACGTCAGCAGGCGCAAGGTAGTAGTTATCGTTCTACTAGACTAGAAGTCAACTACCAAGATACTAATATTGCATACTTCAGTCAGTCATCGTAGTCACTGAGAGGTCGACTGATCAGGTTGTCGTGTTGAGGAAGGCTAACGACGCATAAATACCCTCTAAGTAAACCCTTCTTCGTTTCATCTTGCAGCCTCGAGAGTGGATCTGGAGCTCTGTTCGTCAAACAACGAAATGTACCTCAACGATACGACTTTCGAAAGGACTGGGCCATGGTTGGTGTTTCCCCCGTCAATTTCGGCTGACCATATTGATCATCGTGGACCGCGTGTCCCGCATCTCTGATCATTTCTTTCGGTCGTCAGCCGTCGGCCGGCAGCCATGAAGTTCGAGGCGGCCAGCCGCAAAGGCTCCAAACTTGGCCAGTGGACAACTTGGGCACGGTCGCGGTTTCACAAGACAGCTGCATAACACGGGCTACGGCAGAGCTGTGGTACTAGCTAGGGTGGTTCCTGGGGCATCTGGCCGCGGAAGCTCAGCAGTACGGGAAACTAGCGAGCGAGGAGCCCTGACCAACGCAAATTACCAAGGTTAAAGATAGCCAGTCCCGACTCGCTTGTTTGCGATGCCGAACATCGATGTGATACAAGTTCAGATGGCATCAGCGCAGGGCGCAGCCAAGCTCTCAGTCGTTCGCCGAGAACGGACTAAGAACCCCGAGAGATCTGCCGTTACACCACACGCTGGGGCTGCAGGTGGTTGCCAGACTGACAGATAGATGTCTTAAGCCACCCGAGCTGCTTTTCGAGTGGCACAAACATGCGTAGCGGCGCGTTGCCAACCTCCTTCCAGGCATTGCTCGTATCCAGAATTGGGCGACTGCTTCTCACACCGGGAAGCTGCTTGGGTCACTCGGCGACGCCATGAGTACGTCCCAGCGACTTTGAAAACCAGGTCGTAAAGCAATTAGTGCTGTCCACTAGGTTTCAGCGCCTGGATGATGCCCCATTTGGGCCTTCACCCACGCCTTTTTCCCTCTGGGGGTGAAGTGCATGCCCCGGTTTGGGAAGCCGTCGTTTCACTCCGTTGACCACGATCTTAGTATCTTTTGTAGAGCTCAGCCTTAATTGGCACCATTGATAGGTGCAGCTACCCCATCAGCATTATGAATCTTGGCAAGCGTGGCCTCGGCGATATTCTTGAAAGCCTCCATCTCCTCTTCCACCGTGCCACCCATGCCAGCGTTAGCGAAGCTGATCGAGTTGGTAACGTAAACTGGGAGATCCGTCTTCCGGGCCAACAGCTTCGCTATCCGGGTAGTGAATTCTTGAGTAGGTTCATGAGGGAAGAGTGTTGTAGACAAGGGTTGGCTGGAGTTAAGTCTCTGTCAACTCGTGAGCAAGAAGAACTACTACGCAATTGCCGAATAGTTCTCACATTGGGAAGAGCATAGACGAAGGACCCCATGGGTGCTGCAGCCGCAGGCTCATCCTGTGATGCCGTAGTGAGCGATACCATGATGGCTTTTGCTCGAGTGGACAGGCGGATGTAGATGCGGGTGCCCAAGGAGCGAGGAAGTGGCAGCGAGACCTCGACTGCCGAATTTTGTGAGTCTTCCATTTCGATGAATTGAAAGATGCTAAGTGGCGACGGCTCTCAACGATTGGAGGGGCTGAGAATGTGAACTTCCATGTGGCTGCACATCCTCTCTTCCAGCTAAATCACATGACGCTTGTGCTGGAAGCTGGTCACAGAGCATACCCCAGCTGCTGATTGGCCAACTACACTTCACTTATCTCTCCCAGTCTCCAACAACCCCTCCTCAGGTACAGGAAAAAAAGTCGATGGAGGGGCAGGGGCGTCCACCGGCATTTGCTTGAGTTGATAGAGCCCCAATAAGGGATATTATTTGAGTGATATCCAAAAGCAAGTCGAGCGTACACTACTAGTGCCCAGGTACCTGCTTCCTCCTTGATAGCTCCTGGAGAATAGCCCTCACGTGGCTCAAGCCTTCAGAAAGAAGGCTGGCAAGGTTTCCAAGTCCTCCATCCACCCACTCGCACAGCATATCCTGGACACACTGCAGACATTAGCCCAGTACTTCAGAATGTCCTCCTCTCATCCGCCTTGCCACCCCTAAAGCTCTCGATGGACACCGAGAGATCTCCCTCTGATGCCATACCCGCAGAAGAGCAGAATGCCTGGAATGGCGTCGAGGAAACTATTCAAGATCCTGAGGAGCTCAGGGTCATGATCAGTGCCTTAGACTCGTTCTCGTAAGTCATGTGTTGATACAGCGTTCCGCCTTCTTCAGTCTTTCACTCGGGAGAAGATTCAACCTCGTTCGTTCTCCAGAGGACTCACGTCATTTTATCCCTTTTTGACATATGGCCATGAGATCCGACTTCGTGACACTAAGACTTTCACAGCCAATATGCTAAAGTAGCCCATTTCAACGTCACTCACTTGCGTCGGCGCTCTTTCTATGCTCTGCCTCAAGCCCAATGGCAGATGCTGGCAGCGGCCCCTTTCAACTTCCTCGACACCCTAGAAAAGACAGATGATGCCATCGACAGCAATGCTGTCCTATCACGCGCCATTCTAGAGTCCGGTCTGCGCTCTATGGGCATGGATAGTCTGCCTCCTGGGTGGTCTGGTGTGGCCAAGCACGGTGACATTGACAAAGCCAGAAGCACCCTCCGTCAATTCTACCGTGACTGGACGGCGGATGGTGAGCCGGAAAGGGAAGCCTGCTTTGCGCCAATCATGAAGACACTGGGCGAGGAGCGACAGCGGACCGGTCGGGACCAGCTCCAGGTACTCGTCCCCGGCGCTGGTCTTGGCCGCCTTGTCTTTGATCTTTGCCAGCATGGGTATGCAGCGGAAGGCAACGAGATATCGTATCACCAGCTCTTTGCCTCTTCATATATCCTCAACGAGTGTCCCAAAGCTAAGCACCACACCATCTTCCCATGGGCGCACTCATTCTCGAACCATCGTACACGCGCAAATCATTTGCGGTCGTATCCAGTCCCGGACATTTACCCAGCCGCAGTCCTGGCCCAGCGCAAGGGACTTGCCGCCGAGGGCACCATGTCCATGTGCGCTGCCGACTTTCTCTGTGGATACAGCGACGATGATCACGAGAGCGTCTATGATGCTGTGGCCAGTGTCTTCTTTCTTGACACAGCGCCCAATCTGGTACGCTACCTAGAAGTCATAAAGCACTGTCTTCGGCCTGGTGGTGTGCTGATTAATATCGGTCCTCTGCTGTGGCATTTCGAGAACAATGCCCCTGGAAACCATGGGACCGATGACGATGGCGATGGCGAGCACGATTACAGCAGCTCCTCGGGTATCGCGGATCCGGGAAGCTTCGAACTCTCCGATGACGAGGTCAAGGCACTACTAGAGAAGGTGGGCTTCTTAGTTGAGTGGAAACAGGAAGGCATTGAGACCCCATATATTCAGGATAGGGACAGCATGCTACAGACAGTATACAGATCCAGCGCGTGGGTGGCTAGAAAACCCTGGAAAGAAACAAAGGGCGAGTGAACGATTAGAAACGACGACTACCAGCATTGTTAGGGAGACATAACGATAATCGAGGGCAATAGTTATTATCGCGGGTATAGATGGATCGGGGATGCAATTTTTATTCTGAGGGGGCTGCCTGCATCACTATATTCCCCGTATAACCTACTAGATGGTACTTGTTCAAATAAAAATATGTTGTTTTTCGCTTGCTTTTGTAGGTAAACTTGATCATAGCTTGGGTTCAGGAGACCCCATGAGCTCTCCACCTACCCACATGGCTCCTCCGTCCACGGCAATGGCCTCACCATTAACATGCGACCCAGCCCGACTCGACAAGTACACGACAATGCCGGCAATATCCTCTGCCTGGCCCAACTTCCCCAGGGGGCTTCTTTGGGCGATCTTATCCGCTCCGCCGGACATTTTCATGAGCCCGTTGGACATCTTCGAAGGGAAGAAGCCGGGGCAAATGGAGTTGACGGCAATGTGACGGGGACCCAGCTCGACGGCCAGATTGCGGCCGAGGTGGATGACGGCCGCCTTGGAAGCCGAGTAGCCGTAAGCACCCTGCTTGAACAGGGGTCCCACCCCACGACCGGCTACACTGGCGGTGATGAGCACGCGAGCCGGGTCCGCCTTTGTGGCGTTCTTCTCGAGCATAGGGGTGAAGCGCTGGATGGTGTTGAAGACGGCCTTGACGTTGAGGTCCATGATCTTGCTGAACGCCGAGTCGGGGTGGGTATCAAAGGGCTCGCCCCAGGAGGCGCCGGCGTTCGCGAAGAGGATGTCGACCGTATCGGTGTGCTTGGCTACCTCGGCGACAAGGTGATTGACGCCATCGACGGTAGCAGAGTCGGCGGGGACGGAGTAGGCCTTGGCGCCAGGCTGGAGGTTGGGAAGGGCATTGAGAGCCTTGACGGCCTCGTCGCAGGCGGCAGCTTTGCGGGAGGAGATGAAGACTTTGGATGCACCGGCTTGGAGAATACTGCAGGGCGTTTGCGTTAGCAAAGATCCAGCTTAAAGAAAGACGTCGGGAGAACATTGGAGGCAACTGGGGAAGGGCAGAATTACGCTGAGGCGGCGTGAAGACCCAGACCGCGCGATCCACCGGTGACAACGGCGACCTTTCCCTTGAGAGAGAAGAGGGACTGGAAGTCCTGGAGCTGAACGTCGACTTCGGCCATGATGCTGATACTGATACAAGTCTAACGTCGAGTTCGTGTAGAGTTTCAGAGGTTCCGATTGAGGTTTCGATTCAGATTCGAGTAGCAGGCACGAATGGAATACTCTGAGCAAAGGAACAACGTAAGATTCAATGCGCAAGCTTTTGGGTTAAGAATCGTGTGGGAATATTCAATAAACGAAGGCAGGCTGATCCCAGCCGCGGCCGGGGGTCACGTAGCATTCTGCGGAAGATGGGCGCTACCTCGGCGCAGCCGATCCAAGATGAGCTGCGGTGCGGAAGGTTTTTGTGGGGAAGAGGAACGCTTGCCGAGGTTTGGAACTGCCAGTGGGTAGCGAGCAGCCTCAGAGAGCGCTCTCGCCTACTTGACTAGTACGGTATACCCTACAGAACCCCCACCTACCTTGATAATTGAAGTGACCTTCCCAAAGGCTCAAGGCTGCAGAAGACAATAATGTTGATGTGAAGATCTGAACGTTCTTATCGTTTCTTTAATAAGAATGGTTTAGGGTTGCATTTTTATTCAATTGTTAAATCTCATTCATTGGTGGTCAATCTTGTCATTCCTTTAGTGAACTCCAACTTCCTGACAGGCAAAGTATTAGTTCGAAGACGAAAACAGAACATGCGCATCGTATACTCTATAACCTTAGATGACCGTACACAGCATAACAACTATCGCAGGCCATCATAATCACCACACAGCGGCTGCTGTTGTTGATAACCTGGATTCGCTGTTAGAATCCGCTAGTTTGTTCCGTGTTCCGAGCGAAGCCATATCCAATCGCAACGTTGTTTGACGGAACAACCCCGCCATGCTGTAGTAAGCAGTTCAAAGCAAGAAAAGCAAGCTGATTTGGACAGTGGTAAAATAGCAAAAGAAAATGAAGGAAATAAACCGGGGTTTCCTCCTGCCAGAGTGGAGATGGCAAGTGCTAGATCAGCTAGCCCAGGGATGGATTACTCCAAACAAGGAGGGTTGGCATTGGCCTTTGTCGACCCTCTCTAAGCCCCGACTGGAGCTTCATGGCTTTGGCATTCAAGACTAGATGGAAGCACAAATCATAACTACCGCAGTCGGAAGCTATGGGGTGATCTGACCAAGAAACGTATCGACTTGCGCGGGTGGTTTCGCGCATTTGGCCATGGATCAGGTAAGGATGCCTTTGACATCGCTTAAACGTTGGAGCGGGAGTTGTTGCCCGCATGTCTCTCGGGGCCAGCCCTTTAAGTTAATATTGTCGAGCTTTCCCCTTCTTTTTACTATGGCCATTCCTGCTATGACTTCCATGAAGACTGCTCTCCCAGCAGGTATCGTGGGCATCTTTCACATTGAGAAGATCATCGTTATGCACATCCCCAATGTGTTTAACCCCACTATTGTGCTCAATCGTGGAAGGCTTTGAGTAGTTGACGCGAGACTCGATGGCTAGACTCTCGTTTTCCACCATGTTTGCTCGTACCGGCGGAAATCCGAGGCGGGGTTCCCGATTGACTAATTGCGGTCTCTTCCGGGCATCGTGTATGATGCCGTGCATGTCAGCTTTGACCCCCTTCTTCGAGCATGCTCTGCCCTCATAAGTGTGAATTGGCCTGGCGGAACTGGGGTCAACATGCGGAATCACGTTGACTCTGTACACTTTCGTAGCACTACTTACAGGCAAACACAATGACCCGGATAGTTTGCAACCACTATAAAGCGCCTGAATCCTGCGTAGATCAGATTTTCGAGTTTCACGCAGTTTGAGATCTGGCCAATTTCTGGGCTACCCTTTGGTCCACTCCAATAGATCTTGATTATCTGGAGAACATTACGTTTAGTGGTTTCAACAATAGAGCAAACGGGGTTTCTTACTCGACCTGGCCGGTAAAACCTGGAATGAAATACTTCGTAACCTGCACAGATTTCGTGTTAGATTGCAACGTATTTCTGCAGGGAGAACGCACCTGGTTCCAATACGTGATCACGACTGATCTCGTGACTCTGGTGGCTCTGTGCACCAGATTCTGGTATCATCTCTAGTATTTGCTTTCGAATCAATGCCCTGTTCATGGTGACGATGGGATTGCATACCCAAGTTCCAATGTAGTGAAGACCCTCCCTCTGGCTCGGGTGCGCCGTATGTACTACCACTAGCCTGACACTGCTGTGGTTCAAACTCTTCAGATGCGTCTTCCCCGTATTCTTGGTAGTCTCCAGGTTCGGCTTCAGTAGGAAAGCCTTCTTGGGGTACTGATCCACCTTCGAGTGCATGGGAGTGGTCTTGGGTGTATTCTTGTCCCGCACCTGGTTTGTAAAAGTTAGAGATGTTGTCTTGAATTCATGAAATAAGGGGGCCCCCTGAATAATCATTCTGAAGAGCAAAGTGATACGGACCTGCAGTTGCTGGCTGGTGCGAAGAGGAAGGATATGCTTCCACTGTAATAAGATCAGAAACATAAGGGGTACTGGTATATTCATACCGTAGTTCAAACAATACCTGAATGATAAGCTAATGAATCTTGAGTGCCTATCACACTCGTTCCTTCTTGGTTATGAGAAGTTGTAATATAGTGACCATCTTCTGAAAGCGGCAAGTTTCAGTCAACTCTGCTCGAATCAAGGCGTGGTGAGTACTACTACTAGTAGTCGTAGCAATAGTTGTTCCACTCGTCCAAATTCCAGTATGACTAACCTGGTGCGTAGGGAGGACTACCAGCGATTTCCATCTGATTGAAACCTTGTGTTATGCTTTCTGTCCCGCTCGGGGTGTTTCGAGGTACACTGCCAGGAACAGCGAACTCGGAAGAACCAGCAGCAGGAGCCTCCGTCTGCGCCCACGGTGTCAGATGCCATGTTTTTTGAACGTGACCTATTGTCTGTAAGCAGATGTATGAGGTTATAACATACTCAGGCCTGAACAGCACTGCGAACCTTGCATGTCCTGGTAGTTGCAGAACCATGACTGGTATTTACCATCGAACACCCATTCCTCATTCCCATTCATATACACGTCACCATCCTTGAGGGGCCCACGCTTGCTATGCTTGCTGGAGCCATGTCTGCTGCTCGATCCGTGCTTGTCGGATCCCTTGCCCATATTCTGCTGGTATACAAGAATAGCTAGTGCTGCTTAGTGTTCAGCTGTAGGCATGATCGTCAGAAAGGCATTTGGTATGAAAGGCGTGCAGCTCTCCTGGCAGACTTAAGAGAAGGGCAAATCCGAAGATGCGGTTTAAGATGCAGCCTTCCCACTCCCACTCGGGACCGAAGCCGCTACTTAAACCTGGGTCACCTTTGGAGGGTCTTGACAATCATGATTTGAGGCTCAAGTGCATATACAGGCGCTGCTGCGCAATCGCGCGGGGTTATCAAGAGCGTTTCAAGGCCTTGGCTGCCGCGCATCTCTGGGTCCGTGACCAAACGTCCTACAGAGTAGCAGCAGGAGGCGTGCATTTGACCACACCAACTTGCCCACGGAACGCCAATCAACAGGCCAGGTTTGAGAGCAGGGTGTCTTGTGCGTATACACTCTACGGGTTGCGATGCAGGATTTCGTGTCCAGTTTCCCCGTCTTTGACTCTCTTCACGGAACCGAGAACCAATCATAGAGATAGTAGTGATCTGTCTAGCCCACCTGGGGGGCCGACTCTGTGCGTGAAGTTGGAGCGGATCCGGTAAAGACTCGCAACCAATTGCTTTCCCTGGTCGCGGTCTCCCCCGTGCAGGGGTTTGGGCGAGGTGGCTATCTTCCTTGAGCCACATGTGAGTACAGAGTACACTGTAGCTAGGTAGGAATGCACTCTGTTCAGCCTGATACTTTTCCGAGTACGGTTACGGAGCTCAAGAGCTTTCGTAGTGGAGGGCTACAGGAGGTCAAAGTGCTTTGGACTTTCTTTTTGGTCGGTGCAAACTAGCGTGTCTGGGACAAGCTGTTGTCTTACCAGAGTACTTGTGCGACGTGAATGAGATCGAGAGTCGAGACAATTGTCTGAGTCCGGTCACTTTTTGACGCCTCCATATTATGGTGCAATTGTCGATGCGAACCACCTCACTGATGTGACAAAAGATAGCTGGGCGGAGTGCGGACTGTAGGATCTTCAAGCCCATGTACTCGCTCAACTTCACATGAGCCTGATTGCGGGAATGTACATGTACTGTGCTCTATAACCTCTGCTGCAAGTCATAACGCATTCCCGCGTCTTCCTTTGACCCGTCTTGTAAGACAGTAAGCAGTTTCAGGAATCAGAATCCCCCCCTCTCTTTCTGAGTATTCGAGAGTGGGTTTAGTGTACTTGTACGGAGCGCAAGTAGCAGAGACGTACCATTCCATGATATACAGATGGGCATGCACAAGCTACTCCGTACTCACAGCCTTGTCGGTGACGGGAGCACGGTAATCAAGCGCGCGTCGTGTGGCGCCCAATTGTAGGGGGTGATAAGATTGAGCCGAGGAAGATCCCTGCTCGACTGGAAGAAGGACTGGCCACTTTCTCTGTGTTGTGCCGTCTCCGTGAGTCTGTGACGCACACCTGCACACCACCACCCCAATGACTAGGCTTCCTGCCCGTCTCGATGGTGGTTGATGACATGGCACTCGCACGGCACTCCCAGACATGAAAACTTTACGTGTCTGTCTGTTAGCAAGAGGCCATTGGGCTGCAGACTGACCCAATCCGTGATTAGCTGCCAGAGATCCGCAGAGGTTCGCGGTGGTGGTGACAGGATACCAGCCTCGGAGACAGCAGGCAGGCGCACCCTGTGTCATTATAATTGTTCATACTTACCTTATCCAATGACCACAGCCGGGAAATGCCTTCCAGGTGTGCTTGAATGTAGTTGTACCGCTGTGATTGTGCGAGTACAAAGGAGCACTGACTCCAGGCGTTGAACAGCGGTACCATTTAGTACTTTAATGAGGCACTGCCGTACTCCATGGCTTCTAAGCTTCTAAGCCAGACTCGTATATGAAGTTGGGAAGCAAAGGGGGAGGTCGCCATTGGGAGGTAGTTGTAGGAAGGGGGGGAAGCCCTGGCAGACCGGTGAGCGTACCTACCTGGGTACCTAAGGTACCTTCGGGAGGAAGGGGGGTTTTCTGACATCGCTGTGGACACTGTGTGAGAGGTCAAAAATCATGTGGGGGTACTATAGTGTCAGTTGCATGTGCTAAGAAAAATGATGTGGAGATATACAGCCTGTTAAGACTTGCATAGTTTGTTAGTGCACTGACATAGTGTTGACATGGTGTTAAAAAATAAACGCCTTAGTGCCCTAGGGCCTTGATGACTATGATCTTAGGTCTTGGGCTAGGTACGATCTTGGTCTTGATGGCTATGATCTTGTGGAAAATATTAGTATTCTTATTATAATCACAGGGAATTGAACAAGTACGATTAAATTCATAGATCGGTTTAATTGATTATTGACTAAGTTATAGATTTATTAGAATAAATAAAGCAATTATTATTGATAAAGGGCAGTCACGATGTTGTGCTAAAGGCAGGCAAGGCAGGCATGGCGGGCCACAGCAGTCACGGCGCTAGGGGCCCAGCGGTCGCGGCGCTAGGGCTATAGCGGTCATGGCGCTAGAGCCCACAGCAGTCGCGGCAGGCCCACAGTGGCCATGGCCACCCAACATGATACAGGCAGGGCTGACATACGTAGTAGTGTCCGCGCATTTTATTAGTGTCAGGACCGATGTCAGGAAACCACCCTTCCTCGCGTAGGTACCTAGCTTTCAGAGTCAACAGCCCTGGGAAACCACTTGTTGCACTGGGGACCTCTACTAAGCCTTGCAAGGAAGAGCCTCAACGCAAGGGATGCCGCGAATCCTAACGGTAGGCACACAAGTTTTGGGTGCCAGTGCACCTACCGCAAGTACTACTACCCTCACCGACCAACCTGCCTTTTCCCAGGTACTACTACCTAAAGGTAGTCACTGCTTTACTTAAGGTGCTACTCGTTACACCTGACGTCCTTCTATTCCTGAGGATGCCTTGAATTTGAATGCTGCCGGCTCTGATGGTAGGAATTCTGCGATCAGTCCCCAAGGCTACCCCCATCTTATCCGTCATGACATCCCATTCTCGACAGACCCGATCCACGTCTAGCTGTGCGCCCTTGACTTTGCACGTGCCTGTTGTTTGCTACTTGCATACGAGCCGCGCACTCTTCCGTATCCAGCTCGAGTGATGAGGAATGGGCGCCAGAGGCCCAGATGCGTAAGCCTCTTGTTCTGACCGCGTTGATCGATCGCAATAAGCCGCCTTGATGGGTGCTTCGGTAAGCGGACCAGCTCCTGAGCCTGCGTCGCGTCCCAGTGTTGGACCAAGCCATGCTGAAGGTTGCGGTGCCGACAATGCCGACAATAATGTTCCGTTGGTAACATCCAGCTCGAAAATGAACGGGTGTCGTCATACAGAGGGCAACGGGCACCTTTACAGAACCAAGAGCAACGGGGCGGCTCGCGCTGGCGTGGACCTTGGCGATAATCATAGCACTACCATGGATGATGTGGAGCATCGGCCTCAGCCGACGCCATCCTATCCACAATCACCACTTGACCATCATCGTCAATCTATCGCCGCTCCGATGGGTCCGGCCC
Organism: Ramularia coccinea; assembly: GCA_013461505.1. NCBI lineage: Eukaryota > Fungi > Ascomycota > Dothideomycetes > Mycosphaerellales > Mycosphaerellaceae > Ramularia > Ramularia coccinea. The sequence continues at coordinate 957,268 of JABNMW010000009.1, forward strand.
CAGCCCCATCCCTGGGCCCGGCCCCGGCCTCGGACCCTCTTCCCACTATTGCAAAGAGTAGCAGCGAAGCTCCGACTCAAGACTTCTGGACGCGCCCACCGCATCGCAGATCCGTCTCATTGTCTGACCCGCCTTCGCCCTCCCTATCCCGCCGTGCCTCGCTACTAGGGAGGTCAAAGGCTCTGCATTGGAAGCTGCCTTCACTGCCACAACCACGCGACATCTCTCAGGCTTCTGACTCTGAGCGGCTGCTGCTAGGCAGACCCAACCTCAATAGTCCCACATCGACCGTGAATGAGGACCGCAGGCTTGTCTCTCTGGAACCGTCAACACTATCCAGCTCGGATGACTTCGAGAACAACCCTATTTCTCTAGAGAATGACCGTCATTTCCCGCCGTTACTGCCCACGGCTCGCCCGTTCTTTTCCCAGCGCGAACGGGTCAATGCCGTCAAACACATCCGGTCATGGATTCGCCACAAGGAGCATGAGGACGAGGCAGAACTCTCCAGCTCATCACACTCGAGTGCCCGTACATCACCGTCGCAAAGCGCCACTTCGTCCTCGGTCGATAGTATTCACAATGGTGTTGATGAGCTTTGGCGACAGATAAGAAAAGGCCGGCGCATAGTCACTGAGCTAAGGGACAAACTGTCTGTGCAGCGCTCGCTGTTACAGTCTGTGCGACTGAGACTCTCCAGTGCTGATAACACTTTCATGAACTCTATTCGCCCCTTACTAGTACACAATGAGAACAAGAGCGCAGTATCTTCAAGGCAACTTCATAACAGCTTCGCGGAGATGCAACGTCTTCGCACTGAGTGCCAAGACTTGGAGAACTCGTGTAGGCAAGTCGAGGATGACTTGGAAGAGGAAGAGTTCGAGCTCCAACGTGTGGAGGTACGTTTTTATAGTACCCTGGGTAGCGACGACGATGAAGCGCAAAAAGGCCTTCATCCCGAAGCGCATGACTCTACAAACATAGCGAACAACGTGCCTGTTGAGCTAAGAGGCATCCCCTCCCACCGACCACTGGAGGATTTGGACCCAGCGTTCATCAGGCTGCAGCTGTCCGTGGATAGTCTACGAAACAGTAGGGAAGAGCTGGACTCTTTGCAGCGCATCAAAGTCCAATGCGACGAGACATTTTGGTTCAAAAAGCGCATGATGCAAAAAGTGACAGCGGAAATCCAAGACTTTCTGGACGACTTCCCTCTCAGGGAAGCATCTAAGAAGAAGGAGATTGCCGAGTTTGAGCGTGAAGTTGGCTACTTGAAGAGATTGTGTGAAAAGAATGGCCTCATGAGCAAACATATGTCTACGGAGATGAGGGCTGAGCTGTATCCTGACGCGGCCTTGCAGGACATCAGACTTGCCAGCGAATCTTCCATCCTGGCTAACCAGGCCAATATGGCCCATCCTATCCTGCACGAACTCATGTCCCAACCGGACCATCTCCTCGCAGCCCCGATGCCGGTAACCGCGGACGAGGCACTGAGAGAGGCAAAGAGTATACCAAAGAATCACCCCTGGAGAGCCCAGAGGATACAGAGGACCCAGAAGGAGGTTGACATCAACAATTTGATCACGCAGGACCGGTACGAGGGTGGACGATCCAAGTTTGTCGATCGATGGCTTCTTTCTAGCCTGCGCAACTCATCAATTGAAATCACTAGACTCTACAACACATTTGCTGTGTTCATGAGTATCCGAAATCTATTACAGTGGCAGCGCGACGTCCTGCAATACTGGGACGCGGACAGGACGCCAGATGGTACCAAGCACGGTTCGGATCAGGAGCTCCAATACCCTTTGACGCGAGGGACGACGCCTCGGTCCCGGGCAGTGTCGGAAGGCAGGCTTTCACTCCAAAAATTCAAATCACACGGAATACTATCTTGCAACGGGGCTGCGTCCTTGGCAACGGCATAGCCTTTTACACTGTCTGTGAAGAGCGCTACTGAGACTACTTTAGTATTCTCTGATCTTTCTTATGTACAACTTTCTTACTTCTTTCCCATGTTTTCTTTTTGTCTTATTCCCTAGGATTTTATTGCTCCCTGGCTCTATCCCTTTCTCCATTCGATTTCCTTCCTGTTACTTGGTAAGGGCTTTTTTTTACCACAAATGTGTTGACTTCATAGAGACGGCGTGGCGGGAAATGGTTGATTTTGCACCAGGGCGCAATGGCGGCGGGCTTGGAGGGAACTCTAGAAGGTGTATTCAAGCACTGTACGTTTATGTAGATTGATACCTGAATTATTTCCTAATGCAACAACTGCTGCTTTCAAAATGTCTGGGTTTATTCTTTGGAGTAAGCAAGAACTCTACTCAGCCCTCGAAACACGCAACTATGGAATATGGATGTGACCTGTCTTTTCAGGTCCGGCATGCTGGACTGATTGATTCCACTGATCCACCCCAGAGAGTGGAGTTCAAAGTGCTTTTAGTGCCTGTACTAACCCAGGTAGTAGTAGCTGCGGGTCGGCCCTCGTCGTCAGACGCGCTTGGCAACTTGAAATGGGCCCAGGTCGATGGCGTTCCCCACGGAGGGGCGGGGCAACTTGATTACGGGTTTACTCTGTACTCCGTACCATCATCTTGAAGTTTGCTGACGAGGTACTCTACATATCACTGCGTATCAGCGCCCGTTTTGTTTGCACGCAGACGGCCCTGGTCAGATATGGGGCATGTTTGATATTTTGAGCGGGCGATTGATGACTTTTACATGCGGGCAAAATTTGAAGTGTATAACAGAATAGGCCTCTCTCTCATCGCAACCACGTTTGCGGTGAATATGTTTACATCTTGCAGTAATAGCCGAGTCGGGTCAACGTGCTTGAGGTCGGCTTACCAAAGTATAAGTATCATGATGAGCCCTCAGACTCCTGGGACCAGGGCGCAGGGTAGCAGCAGCCTCAACTCCTGCAGAAGCTTCAGATCAGGTCGAGAGGCTTCAATGCTTGTTAATAATGAGGGTCTCTCTTAATTAATTAGCGGTAGATGGGAGGGCACCATCGTGATTCGCGAGCACCTCCTCGGTGTAGGGAGCTGTCTACTCTCATAGCGTTGAGAAGAGCCTCGGCGCCCGAAACCCAAAATTGAAATAAGACTTGCAACTTATAAGACTCCTGAGAACTTTGATCTTGAGTATAGCGTGTTTGCCCTTTTGGTCACCGCTGGTTCAAATTTACCTGTGTGATGACACTTGGGTAGTGGACTAGTATTGGTAGCCCGTCCTTCATTCTCACCACGAGCTCACTTCGGAGTCACTGACGCAATGGTAGACCCTACCTAGTAGGAAGCCAGGACCCGGCCACAGGCTTCTGGCTACTGGCTACCAAGGACTCAAGGGGCCTAGATATACCCATTATAACTACCTAGGTGCAGTAGGTGCCTACTCTAGTCGATTCTAATACTGCTAGCTACTACCAATAGTTCAAATTTGAGTTGTATTTTTGTGCCCGGCTGGTCCACTCATTCCACCTGCGTAACTTCAAGTTGAAGCTGTGTATCCTTTAGCTTGATCCATACAGCTCAGACCTTGCTTCCTCAACTGGCATTCGGGTATCAAAATGTCCAGAGATCTCTCACCTCAGGCTCTCGGGGCCATCAGCGTGGTGGAGAGAGTCTGCTCGGTCCTGTCACTTGTAGGCTGCCTTCTCATCATGGCTACCTTCTGCATCAGCAAGTCCTTCCACAAGCCAATCAACCGGCTCATCTTCTTTGCTTGCTTCGGAAACATTCTCTCCAACATTGGGACACTCATGGGCCAAGTCTACCTCGACTCACCCGACTCGCCTGCCTGCCAGTTCCAGTCATTCCTCATCCAGCTGTTCGTCCAAAAGCCCCCCCCGCCCCCCTTCACCTACGTGCTGCTCCGCCCTTTCTTCTCCAGTTCACTCATTGCAGTGCCATAGGTCGATGCCGGCGGACGCGTTCTGGAGCTTGGCAATGGCAATCAACGTGTACCTCACATTCTACTTCAAATTTGACGCCGCCAGTCTCCGCAAGATGGAGCTCCCCTACATTCTCTGTTGCTACGGCGTCCCGTTGATCCCCGCCTTCGTCTTCCTCTGGATCAGGGACGGCGAAGGCAACCGTGTCTACGGCGACGCAACACTCTGGTGCTGGATATCCGATGGCTGGGAAGTCTGGAGACTTGCTACGTTCTACGGTCCTGTTTGGTATGTTCTCCAACTGGGGGAAAAAAAAAAAGGAGACACCCAATTGTCGTTGATCTTTTCCAACCTTTCTGTTTTGCTTACTGGGGAGTTGGACAAACTACAGGCTAGCCATCTTCATCACCTTCTTCATCTACGCCCGCGCCGGTCGCACCATCTTCGAAAAACGCCGGGAGCTGAACAATCTAGCTGTCACTGAGCCCGACAAATGCAACAACGGCTGCGAGATGAGGAAGACGACGGAAGTCTCCGTCACCAGGACCTCCATCATCACGGACGTCCTTCCAACGCCATCTGGTGCCGGCCCTCCGCTCGAATTCAGCCAACTGCAGCCAGCGGCATCGCCCAACGGCAAGCAGTACTCGGTCACGGTATCAGCCGAGCCGGACCTCACTCAGAGGCTCAAATCTATCCTGCCAACGACCCCTCAGAGCGCTCACTTCCCCAGTTGCGACCACCCCCCAGCTCGTCCATCCCAGCGCACTCATCACCGCAAAGTCCACGAGACAAATAGCGCCACCTGGGCCTACACAAAGTGCTCCGTCCTCTTCTTCACGGCGATCCTCGTCACCTGGCTCCCGTCGAGCGCTAACCGAATCTTCTCCATTGTGAACAAAAACAGGCACTCGACTGCCCTGGAGATTATGAGCGCGCTCGTCCTGCCTCTGCAGGGGTTTTGGAACGCTGTCGTCTACTTCTTCACGTCCTGGAGCGCCTGTAAGTCTCTGATGCATGACTTGAGACAAGGCCGTCGACCTGCCAAGAAGGATCTCTCGATTGGGCGTTTCAAATTCAATTGGTCCATTAGTGGCGGCCCAAGATCCCCGGCTGAGTTGCATGCCCATAGTCGCTCTGTCACAGCAGGAGGAGTCGGAGAGCATGCGAAAGCATTCTGACCGAGCGGCATCAGACGACGAACGATCAGCCGCCTGGGTTTGACCTGGATCGAAGCTTGCCGTCTTTTTCTTCCCGGGTTAAAGTCACTCGCGGGTCATGTTCAAGGCAAAAGGGATAGGTGCTTGGGTTAAGTTAGAAAAGGATCCTCGCGATGTTCATAATAAAGAAGCAAGTTGCAATTGTCAGAGTATATAGAATGCGCACATAATACGTAAGACCAATTCGAGAAAAGTCAATAGACCAGTGCCATATTCTCCAAGTGAACTCGTCATTCCGTGCGAGTATAAGAGCACGCCTGAGCAGATATACCTTCTGCGCAACTACTGCTCCCACCCCATTCATTGCCGGACCCTTCCTTCAGAAAGAACTTCGTTGAGAAGAATATGAGCGTCAGCCTCTCTCATTAACCGTCCGTGCTCTCCTCTTGGATGTCCAATCCCTCACTTGGGCTGTCATCTCTAACGGCTTCAATCATGTGGTATTCCCAAACGGTACCCATCTCAAGACACTCACGTACGCATGCCGGATCATCCCACCACCACTTCGCACCAGTCACAAAGTGACCCCATATATGCTTCCAGAGCAAACGCCCCACGAGACTACGTGCCTCTGCCTTTGTCACTCGCTCATTCAACACATCCGGTTCCACATTAGCTTGCGGATTTGTCTGAACCGCAACGGGCGATGGGAGATGAGAACGCGCGCTCGAAGGCACTGCGTAAAATTTGGTGGTAGTAATCGTGCTACCCTGACCTCGAAGAGACGCATTGGCGAGCCATTTAGGAAAGAACTTGCTTGGGTAGGAGCAGCGTGATGTCAATTCGAGGTTTTTGAGTAGATTGGCTCGGAGCCAGGTGCGCAGACAGGGACCAGAAGTGCCGGTCAAAGGCGTTGGATCCATAATCAAAATCCGCAAACTGCCCTTTTGGCGAAGACGAGAGCGTACATAGGAGAGCGCTGGTGGAACTTCGTCTAATGTGAATGCCGCCGGTAAGGAAAGCGAGATCACAGTGTCATAATCTCTCGTTGCCGTGGGGAACTCCGAAACAGACATAGACTCCACGTGGATATTACGCAAATTTGGAGCAAATGATTGTGACATGGGTGTTGGAGATAAGTTGTGAAACTCCTTTGTTGGGTGAGTAGCGAGATTGTATGCAATTACGTCTAATGATCCTAGTCAGTTCACAAAATATGACAATCATTCAAATTCAATCTAAACGCACCTTGAGGCTCATTCAACATAAGAATGCGCTCAACTTCTCCCCCCGAGTCACTGAAACCGTTCTTGGAAGAGTAGTCCACGGAGGGGATAGGATCTAGGTGGTCCAATGCCCAAAGCATCCATCGTGACCCCTCCGCCTCTCGTTGACCGTCATCGGGGCCATTGGAATCGACTTCAAACAACTCTTTGAGTCTAGAAGCCATGTTGGACAGTTTGGTCGCCGACATGCCTTGGATCTCGCCCCTCCAAGTTTCTAGATCCATAGCAGTGTTCATGTTCAGACCGCTATTACTACACTTGGCTAGCATATCGGCCAAGACATCCATTGCTTGCTGATCATGAGAGACGTTGGCCGAAAGCAAGTCAGTGGAGGTCCACGCCGTGGGATCGTGGAGCATTGGTTCTTTCGAAGGATAGGTCGGGGACAGAGGGTCCGGTACCAGTACCGCAGGCAAGGGGCTGCCATTCGACTCTGCAAGGAGGACAGATGGAGGTCTATTTTGTATGTTAGCCATGATCAAATCGGCTTCAGTCATAGAATGCGAACAATCTCTTGGATGACCGCGGCCAGGTTGCGCTCTCGTAGACCGGCCGGTTGAGAGATCCTGCCGCAGTGCTTCCTACTTGATAGGTGATATTTGAGAATCCGATGAGGTTACTTGGATGGCTCTGATGCTTCTGACCGATATCTTCATTAACGCCGCCTGTAGTCGCGCCGCATGAACAGGAGGGCACGATATCGCTCTCGGAATTGCGGGAGATGAACGAGTCTGTGTGCAGTCGAGTCAGACGGTATGTTTCATCGCGATCCTCCTGAATGACTACCTTACCGTGTAATGAGAGACCTGGCGATCTGTCGTCTGGTAGTCCTCTGTCTCTCGACGACAGCGAAGCTCCTGATGTTGGCGGGTCTTCGGAGCTGCAAGTTGCTGCCAACCCAGAGCTCGGCCGACTCCTCGTGTCAAAGCTTGTGGAATTTGGCGATCGCGTAGACGATATGCTGGGTGATTCCAGTCTCGATGAAGCAGACGACTTTGTTTTTGAGTTTGCCTCAGATGTGTTGATGCGCTTCAGGCCGTGAGACCGCAAGAACGAGAAAGGAGAGGAGTCTCCTCCAGAGGAAATCGAGCTGCGCTTCGTCGATAAAGAGGAACGCTTGTTGCATTTGGTTTTGTTGCTGCTATGGCCATCTTTGTCCTTTTGATCTCGCTTGCGCTCTTTTTTTGCGCGATGCTCGCCAAGCAGTTCGCGATCTGGGTCAGTCCAAATGACATCGAACATGGCTGAGATGGGCGCCCGCAGCTCTTTAATCTCAGATGCACTAGAGATTGCTTGGGTCTTGATTCAGCCGAACTCAGAGAACCGGCACAGGGGGGTGTGTTCCTTTCTATTTGGCCGCCAGTTTCGTAGGGAAGATGCCGGGATGCGACTCCGTCGTAGGTAGTACAGCAGAAAGGAAAGATCGATAGAGGCTTTGAACGGAACCAGGATTGTAAGCAAAAAGCACTCAACAGACGCGCGGTGGAAGGGAAGGTATCCGGTCAAGAAGTCGGTGATAGAAGCGAGTTGGCGGTCACAGAGAAAACTCCCTGCGTGGGAACGAACGTTGAGTGTTCCGGAGTTGGGGCATGCTTCCAGGACAAACAACAGAAAAGGGAACGAGGAACAGTCTATGAAGTTGCTGAGGGATGAGGACGAGCGTGGAAAAAAAATGAAGATAGTGGAAGACAGAAGTTGTAGTGGGCGAAGGGAATTCTGCAGGTTCAAGCGAGAGTCACTTGTTCCTTAGGGCCTTTTCACACTTCGTTCATATCTGAACGTGGTGAACGAAGGGTCGCCATACGCTGAGTCGCCGAACGCATGCAGTCATGATTCAAGCCGTGGACAAACATCACTATTCGATCAGTCTTGGGTTGCTCGATACTCAGACAAGCGTTGCACAGCCTGGCAGCCCAAACTCTATGCCATCTTATCTCCCAGTTTTCTGAGTGACAATCATTCTTGAACTAGGCTGTTGTGTAATGGTTTTGTGAGGCTGAAGTCTGAAGAGGAGCCAGATGGCTTTATTTCCGTTAGTTCAGCTGCTTTGATCATTCTTTTAAAGTAGGCAGAATCGCATGCTCGCCCTAGAAACAGATAAAGACATATTTACAGCATGGTGTTCTTTCTCGAGGTGGTGTTTCCTCTTGCTGGCTGCTTTCAGCACAATACTCAGTCTGTTCGTGTGAGGCCTGACATTGTTGGTGAAGTCATCATCTCTTGAAAAGGACAACGCGCATCCTGCAATTTTTGCTTGCTATTAGAGTACCACCGCTTTGGAGACCATTCCCTGGAAAGTTCTTGAAGTGTTTTGATTGATTGGATGCCACGGTATCTGTCAGCTCCGAAGCGTTCAAGTATCGAGTCAGAATACAAGCAAATTCACAACAAAGGGGGAGAGGCAACGACCTGCGATCTCTTGATATCAATGCCCCGTAACTGACGGCCTTGAGTAAACCTGTGGGAGGCAGTGGCAGCATTGAAGAACCACTCGTGCTGAAAATGCCGACTAAGCGGATATCGAGGCGGAAAGGGGAGCTACAGAGACGGGACGATGCCTAGATTAGGGTGGTGGGGTCAACTTCGCGCGCAAGCAACGCAGGTAGAGGCTCCATCACAGCTCGCGAATAGGTTACTTACTTCCCCCTAGGACATGGCGATACACGCCTTCCCCCTTTCACGGGGTTTCGGCTGCTCTTGCTTGGCAGGCGGCCTGCTGCCGCTCGGCTAGTTGTAGTTTGTGTCACCGTCACGATTGCCAGACGCTCTCCGCATTCGGCAAATCTCATGGTGTATCAGCTAATGGGGTCCGGACCGTTCGAGATAGGCTTCCGAGGACCTAATCGACTTCGTGCTGTGTAGCCCTTGCGGCAATGTACGACTTCTCCTCAGGATGTACAGCTCCCTCATGCTCTTTGCTTCTCGGCGGAGTCGTAGAGTCTCGTACCCTCGCATCAGCCTGAAGCAACCACCTACATCATAGAAAGTTCGACTATTCTTTATGCGACTCTGCTATGTCGCATTAACCCTTACCCTGATCTTGCAATGCTTGCTTTACCGCATCAACGACGCGACTATTGGTAGTCAAGTGATGAAGGAGACAACCCTCGATTGGCCTCTCGCGGAGACTTCCACGAGAATGCTGACCTAGGAGGTCGGGATCAAGCTGGCCCACTGGCTGCAAGTCGAAATTGAAGGGGTCCGATCCGCCTGCAGCCGTTGCACCCATGGAAGAACAGCAAAATCGCACCACGATGGCCAAGGAAAAGTGGACCAGGATGCACAGCGTCCAGGTTCTATGGAGGGAGGAGAGGGCATGTGATATGATTGGCGCGCATTTTCGATGTCGTTTCAATAAATCATTGCTTGGCTCTCCATCTGTGAGCGCGACGAGCACCGAGACAATGTTCAGACAGTCCCCTTTCTGGTTGAATGTCTCACTTGACAAGTAAGCCAACCATTTTGGAGAAAGTCGGAAAGCAAAAGACTGGTGGGGGCTTCTCAGGAAAATTCCTGGCTCTCTTGTGTGTAACTGTGGTTCGTGGGATGTCATGCATGTTACCGTTGCTTCAGTGATATTAGACTCCTCCATGTCATCTAAGCGGTGGTGTTAAGCAACCCTTGAGCAAGGGGATGCAGGTCGAGGTGAATAAGGCGTCAGAGTGACTGCTTATTTAGTTCATGTCAACATTCAAGGCTCGAAGACAGTGTTGAGTTTACTTCTCAAGATATCCAGCCAGGCGCAGGTACACGAGTATTGTTGAGACAGGTATTTCTGGTAGGTGACCGAGTCACAGATCCAGTCATACTTATCAGATTTTGGGGGAGGAAGAGGAAAACAATGCATAGTGAAGTAACTGGTACAAGTGAAAAGCGAAGCCATGGCGGTGCAAGGCGACTTGCTGCTGATTCTCCCATCCATTGTTCGGCAGCGCACGAGCTAGCAACCCGCGGCGCTTTTCGGGAGGCACAAGTCGGCGGAGATATTTCCTGAACTTGCCCTGCTCTCAAGCCACTCCGGGTTTACCCTGGTCATTCGAGCTGCCCTTCCTGCAATATCCCACGCAACACATGTTGTGTACAACATGAGCCAACCGTGGAACGACCAAAGGGCGGGGCGTGAGACGGCAGCGGAGAGAGCGCTTCATCGACGCGGCATGCGCATGCGCATGGCGCGGCATGGCATGGCCTAGTATGAGGCGATTTGCCGTAGACGTAATATGGAGTGCACCATCTGACTCAAGATGGTTTTGGCCTGATCAAAGAGGAAATTCGGGAGGGGGGTGGACCGAACCCAAGCAACAGGACACTGCAAGATTGGATCCGTGCATTCGATCGCCCGAGTGAGTCCTTGGAAATATCGGGTTGAAGCTTGGGTTGGGCAGTTTGATAGTGAATCATTCTGCTACGGCTTGAGCTGCAGATAGAGAGCGGTGGCTGGTCGAAAGAATGAAGGTGAGAAGTCGGTCGAGTACCTTCCTTTAGACCACCTTCGGGATCCTAGAAGACACTACCTAAGATAAGGTAATAGTACCAGTAAGGTAGGTAGTAATAGCATTTCCTCCTTAGAGACTCAGCCTCGATCGCTGGACAACCTGGAAGTTTCCCTTGCCACCAACACTGCCAGTGCCACCTGCTATCAGCGTACCAATAGGCCTGAGGTCAATCGCTGAGTCGTGTAGAGGAGCCACTGAGCATGAAGTTACGTTGGGTAGGTGCTACCGACAGTCTCTCCTTCCCATGCTGTACCATATCTCAATGCTGACCTACTGGACGATGAGTTTGATTTGCCGCCTGATCTCTGGAGGATCAGCTCAGGTTCAGCTCCCGTTCTCCCCACGCCTGGAGCCTCTGAGCCTGAACCTCAGCGAACCTGACCCTGAACACAAGATCCAGTAAACTGCAGCCGCTGGTCTGGCAAAATTGTCATCTAAAAGCAATCTGAACCAGCAGTCTAGCCGCATTGCTGTCCCGGTCTTATCTTCCTTCATAACACCAGAGGGTCCCAACGTCCTTGCTTTTTCTGTTTCCTCACATCCTCTTGCCCCATGCTTGGCTGCCTCAATCCACTTGGAACGAGGCTCGATCAAACCATACCATTCTAGAAAATGCAGCACATGAGCCGGGACTTCACCTCTCCCGAGCCCAGTGGTCCAGATGCCACTTCTCGATCTCGCCTCTGCGGCTTCAAGGACTTCGCTGAAAGTCTCAATGACTGGCTTACCACGTCTCGTCTCGGAAGGCTGTTCCGACTGTCTGGTACCGGCCACGTAAGTCCCAGCTGCCCATGTTCACAACCATGTTCCAAGTCTCCAAGTTTCCTAATGGACTAATCATGGCTATAGCCTGACGCCATTGAAGGAGCGACCTTTTTTCGGGAGATCCGAGCTGGACTGACCACCTTTGCCACTATGGCATACATCATCGCGGTCAATGTACTGCTCTTTGTGCCCCCCTCTTCCGAAAACAACCAAAGCTAACTTCGAAAGGCCTCTCTTCTTTCCCAGACGGGCGGAACTTGTGAGTGCAATTTGACAAATCGACTCAAATGCGACACCATTCCCGAGTATGTGGCGTGTAAAGAAGGTAAGGAGCCCAATCGAGAATCACAGCGAACGCCGCAGACTGACCCGGAAAGATGTACGGAGAGACCTTATTACGGCAACAGCTGCACTTTCCGGCATGGCCACTCTGGTTTTTGGTGCCGTAACAAATCTCCCCGTAGCCATTGCGTAAGTCTTTGATATCTTTGCCGAGCATCACCAGGCTTCAGCTCATCCAGATCTTCAATAGGCCCGGTATGGGACTTAATGCCTATTTTACTTTTCAGGTATGTGATTGAACACACTAGCCTAAGGTCTTTTGATGTGGCCAGACTGACCAGCGCCAGGTAGTCGGGGCAAACGGGAGTGGCGCTGTTTCATACGAGACAGCGCTCACTGCTGTCTTCATTGAGGGCCTGATCTTCATCTTCCTCGCCTTGACGGGCATGCGTCAATGGCTGGTGAAGCTCATTCCTGCAACTATCAAGACAGCAACAGGCGTCGGAATAGGATTCTTCCTCACGGAGATTGGCCTCTCCTATTCCGCTGGTATCGGTGCCATAACTGGAGGGTGGCTTTCCACACCCTTGGCCTTGGGTGGCTGCCCTCAGGAAATGATCAATGACATGACCGGCATGTGTGATGGCGGAGAGATGTCCAACCCAAAGGTAAGTGGCCATTATACGAAAATGACGAGTGCCATCTAATCCCGAATCGCCAGCTATGGGTGGCCATTTTCTGTGGAGGTATCGTCACGGCCTTCCTCATGGCTTTCAGGGTCAAGTACGCCCTGATCCTCGGTATCGCCCTAGTATCCATCCTCTCTTGGCCGTTAGTCTTCCTTGCTGAGAAACTTCAAGTAGTACCTTCGCTGACCATGAGGCAGACGCAACACAACCATCTCGTACTTTCCGGATACGGAAGAGGGCAACGCTCGTTTCGATTTCTTCAAGCAGATTGTAGCCTGGCATCCCATGACCAAGACTCTCAATCGCCTGGATTGGACTTTTGCGGGTGGTAATACCTCACAATTCGTCCTCGCGCTTTTCACCTTCTTATATGTTGATATAATTGACGCAACCGCCACCTTGTACTCGATGGTAAGGTTTTGCGGGGTTGTCAACCCCAAGGACGGCGACTTCCCTAGATCGACTTGGGCTTATTGCACAGACGCCAGCTTCATCTCCATCGGAGCTTTGTTCGGTTCGTCTCCTGTCACAGCGTTCATCGAAAGCGGAGCTGGAATCGCCGAAGGCGGAAGGACAGGCCTCACGGCTATTGTAACCGGCTTGTGTTTCGTTGTATCCGTCTTCTTTGCGCCCATCTTCGCTTCGGTTCCCCCGTGGGCCACAGGGTGCGCGCTCATTCTGGTAAGGAGAGAGCCAAATTGAACATACCAAGATGTAAGAGTGAACGGTTGCTGACTCGGGGATCAGGTTGGATGTATGATGATACGTCAAATCACTCAGATAAACTGGCGATATATCGGCGATGTGCTGCCTTCTTTCATTGTCATGACCTTTATCCCCTTTAGTTACAGCGTGGCGTACGGATTGATAGCGTAAGTCAACCACTCTTCTCGGCAACCGTGTATGCTGTGTCAATCCCAGCTAACCCCGGTCCGCAGCGGCGTCTTTGTATACGCCATTTTGAATGGTCTCATTGGCTTGGTCGTTTTCCTCTCGCGTGGCTACATCGAGCCTCGTGAATATGACCTCAAAGAGTACTGGACGTGGAAAGGCTCAGGTCAGCCCCCATGGTTTGTACGTGCCATTCGCCGTCGTCGAGGGGGCCACGGCGAGGACGATGCAGACGAGCCGGCTTCAGACTCGCCCGGCATGATCTCTTCATCTTCGAAGGATGATCAACTCGCTACGAACTCCGCTCCCATGGCCAGAAGCGACAACAATGGTGCGTCGCGTCATTGGGAACCGTAAGCCTCCGGTGAAACTGAGAGCCGCGGCTTGGGGATCGTTGTCAAAGGGTATATGGCCTGTGTCGAAGACTGATCGCTAGAGCGCAAGTGCGCTCGACTCGGATATAGACTGATTTCGGAGAGGTGGCTGGAAAGGAACATTTGGGGATCTGGACATATTGTTGTTTGTGAAGCACGAAGAGCTGCTTCGGGAAATGAAGTATGAGCTAACGATGTATGCAAACGCACGGAGGAAATATCTGACATAGTTTGATCCATTGCTTTGAGCAAGTCTGTTTTACTCGTACTCCTCCGCATACCTAATGGCTTCCCGTGCTCTCTGTTAGCCGACTGCTGCGGTAAATCTCAATAAAGGGGGCGCCAACCTGGAGTGTAACACACTGGCTGATTTTTTTCAACCTGATAGTGTCCCGCTGGCTACATGGCATGCAACACACACACGTAGCAATTCTTGCCAGTTTGGCTTGCGATGGTTTGCGATGGTGTGATAGGATTCATCCAATGATTCATGCATCCACACTTCCTTCCATCTTCCAATAATCGTTTTCACCAGGTTTCCCCCTTCAGCCCCCCATATCCACATCCTCTCCACCCATCCTCCTCCTGGCGCCATCCTCAGCGTTCTTTCTGTTCATGCCATCCTTCACCCAGTTCTTGTACGCATCTTCACCTCCGCTATTCAGCACCCCTGACACAACCTCCTTGAGGACCTCACCCGTGAACCCGACAAAGTTGTGTCCCCGCAGCGCATTCTCAAACTGCCAAGCCTCGCGCTTCCGCCTCTCCCGGTCCAGCAGCTCTTGGTCTCCAAACTCCGCCGCGCGGATCCGTAGGTCCCGGCACACAGCCATGAGGTTGAATCGGATCTCCGTCGTGTCGTAGCGCGCGATGCGGCGCTGCAGCACTTCCACTACCCGCGTGGGAAAGTTATCTTGGTCGCAGGCTCCGTGTGCAATGGGTGCGGGCTGCAGGCCGTCAAGCTCGTAGAGAGTTCCGCCGATGGGCACGTAGGCTATGAAGTGGAACACATCCTCCGGCGAGCCGCGACGATGGTCATCGTCCGTCTCGTCGGCGAATGGGACCGCTCGGGCAAAGGCGTTGTGCGTTTCGCGGATGAGGTCGGAGTTGCTGAGGGCTTCGCCGCGGAACTCGGGGGGCAGCTCAATTGTAAAGTCGCGAAACTCGCCAAGCGGCTTGCCAATGTCGATAGACGGATCGCCATCTTCAGAGGAAGATTGGATCTTGTTTAGCAGGATGCTGAGGAGCGCCTGGGTACCGCAGGCGTTCTGAATGGTCTGCGCGGCAAAGAAGATGCGCGAGGCGGCGTCGTGATCGAAGGAGCCGTCAATGGGCCCATCGGCGCTGGCGTAGGGCTGATCGGTTGGATACTTGAACAGGAAAATGACCCCGTACAGAGGCTGTAGTGTTGCTAGCTCGGAGGGTTCGAGGGTGAGCAGCTCTTCAAACTGGACATCTTTGACGCCAAGATTTTCGATGAGCGAGGTGAATACACCCTTTCCAGATATGATGTTAGCCTTGCTGGGAGAAGTACTAGATCAATGAACAGAAGTTGCTGAGTAACGTACCGCATCGGACTCGACTGTGACAAGAGAAGAGAAGAGGCAAGTCAGTTTGGTCCGTTCAGAAAGCTCAAGCTCCGAGACAACGAACTGGTGTTCCACCCGCCGCTGTCAGGCATGATCGTAGACAGCTCGTAGCCTGGATACGTATTTTTATGGTGACGATTCACGTGGTCGACTGACAGCACGGTGGTTTGTAGCACAGTAACGATTTGATTGTCCTGAATGTTTCGCTTGGCAGATTCGAAAAGGCGGTTGCAAACAGTATGTTGAGAAGCTTGGAGGGGCCAATTGTGGTTGCGAAGCTCCCTGCCTGCCTGCTTGCCTCTGACGTTAGTCCGCGTTGGAAGCTCCCCACAATTCCTGTCTGGAGCGAAAAGCCTGAGACTCCCGGGCCATTGCAGCAATTCACCCACCCGGTACCGTCGCGACATGATCGAGTATTATTTTGCCAGACAGTTGAATGATACTATAAAACACTCAGTCTATGTTTATAACCGTCAAGAGTTCTAGTGCCTCTACCCCGTACTTATATACTAGGCCTAGGCCACTTGACTACCCCTTTGCAGGTTATTCTGAATGCAAAGCAGAAAGGAATGAATGCTATAGTAAAGCTCCTAAGCCCCAACTCCATACAAACAAAACAAAGCGGAGAGCATCTGTCTCGGCTATCCTCAAACGACTGTGCTTCAATAAGCACATCATGATACTCATTGCGTCCCCATTAGACTCGTGTCAAAAACTCATTCAAACTATCAGTGGCTGCCACCATCGACCCAACCATCATGCAGCCACCAGATTCGGCCGGGAGGCCTGCTCACCTCCTGTGTTGGCCTCCTCGTTGCGCGCCCCCTGCGAATCGGACGCACCCGAAACCTCAGCGTCACCCGCAGCTGCCGTAGCTCCATCTCTACTTATCTCTTCCGCGCTACCATCGTGCTCATTCATCAGTGGCCCCTGGCTTTCTGCTCCAGTGTTTGCGTGCAGTTGCTCCCTACTCTCCGCCTCAGTGGCCTCCGATTGCTCCCTCCGTTCGGCTTCAGCGGCCTCCAGTCGCGCCCTCTCCGCGCGTGCTTCTTCTTCCAGCCTACGGATGTGATCCTCGACAACACCAGGCGCAATACTAGCCAAGAATAAGAGACCAGCTCGCTCAAGGCGCCGTATCTGGGTCTGCACCCAGTTTTCGCGCTGCCGTTGCGCGATAAGTCGGGCAGCTAGATCGGCTGGGTCAGGATTTTGGCCGTCTTGACCCTGCCCACCTCGGGCAAGGTCCCGCTCTGGCTGTTCAAGACGAGGAAGCATGTTCTCCAAGTGCCGCGCAACTGGGCGCCAGAGAAGCTCGCCTATGTGCTGCATGGCACCGATGCTGTAAATGAATATGCCCACCGCAAGCCCAATAACGGAGACCCATCGCGACCAACTGGAATAGGGCGAAGTAAAGAACCATACAAAGACGCAGAGACGGAAAATGAGCCATATGTGCGGCCATGCCTGGATCAGTAGTGGAGGCAAGCCTCCGTCTCGAGGATTGTCAGGAACGGCATCCCAATTTTGCAGCTGCGGTTGCGGTTGGGCCTGGGCATCTTGACCCTGATCCTGCGCTTGCTGACCGTGCGAAGGGGTCCTGGCTGCCGCGCTTGGGGGGCCAGGGAATGCCAAGCGAGGTTCGCTGGCCTGCGCCTGCATGCGCGGCGAATAGTACGTCTCTGAGGTTCCATTATTGACGAGAAGAGCACGCGGACCTTCGGGAGAAGAAAGAATGTAGACATCAACGGCCGGCCTCTGTCGGGAAGCGGAACGACCAGCCCCAGCCGAGTTGCTGCTGCCACTGACCGACCTCGCAGCGGGATCTGGGGTTGCTCGCCCACTGGCTGCTTGCGATCCTGACAAAAAGTGAGCCGGCACGGTCACACCTGGCTGGTTCAGGGGTCGGTTGTAGAGCGAGTGAAGAGAGGCGCCGGAAGCACTCCGATGCACCGTGGTGTTCGTTGCTGGCGCAGCCTGTGCCAGGTCGGCTTGTCGCAGAGTGTTCTGTACGTCAATTGGTGACAGTCCACCGCTATTGGTACCGCTTGGACCTTGGCTGGGCCCGCGCACGATGGTTTCTATCGTGTACGTTTGTCCGTCTCGCCCTACTTGTTCGCGATAGTGGCGGCCCATAGCCGGACTGGCTCTACCAGTGGTTCCTTCATGTCCTTGACCGTTGAATTGAGGGCCCATCGCAGCTCTTGATCGCTGCCCTGCTCTATTCATCGCTTCCCTCTGCAGATGAGTGAGCCAGCTGGACATGTTCTGATGTTGTTGTTGAAATGCAGCCGCCGCCTCGGGATTTGGGTTGGTTGGAGAGGATGTCATTGCCGGGCCATGGGGCGGAAAGGTGCCGGGACTTGGCTGAACTGGATTTCTACGCGGAAAGGCTGGGGTAGGCTGGGATCCAACATGTGTGAGGGTAGGATTGGATCCAGGAGCGCCGGGGGGGATACCAGTGTTTGCTGAAGATACCGTGTTCGCGGAAGCGGTGATGCTCGTATTCGATGGTGTCTGACTACTCTGTAGATCCCTAACTACCAAGTGCATGGTTTGTTGCTCGCTTGATCGAATCTAGGCAGGTAAAAAGTCAGTACGAGGACCTCTAGTCCAAGCTCACGAGCTCGGCCACTGGCGTATAGCTAGGATATTCATACAGCATCTTCCCCGAAAATATCCAATAAGGTCTCGGTATCACGAATGAGCGCGCGACCGCGATAAATCAGCCTCTGATGATCATCAGCTGGCCGCAAGGGGAGCATTTGGCGAATCTTCTCTTTGAGTTGTTTGAGCGTGGTATCGGCAGCAAGATCGGTGAAGAGAAGCGGACGGGTGACTCCAACAGAAGGCGAAACAACTTGGAGGGTGACAACGGGCTGCTCAGGTGTCACGGAGGCCGCGTCGTCGTCCTTGGAGCTCGAAGAATCCGAAGACATGCTGGCGACGGTTGGCCGCAGCCAGGGGAGCTGGATTTGTGTATCTGCGAGAACCAGCTACGACGCTTCAGTGACTCGATTGCGAGCAGGGAGAAGCCCACATCCTACGACAAGGAACGAGGCGGGGACCTGTAGTCGGAAAATCCAGGACCGGACGACAGGTTGAGGGATGGAGAGGCAGCGGTCTGATGTAGGCAAACAGAGCACAAACGGGAATCGGCTACCGTAATCAATGCAGGTGTTCCTGTCTGGCCTCTCGCGAGTTGACAGGCAATCTGTAAGGTACAAAAGGCAGGTACCGCCCTAAGAGTACGGCAAAGTCTTGGCGCGCGACCCAGCAGGCACAGGCCGCACAGCACAGTCACCGTCAAGAGCCCCTTTGACGCTAACACTTGACCAGAACTCTACTAGACTAGTTGTAATACTAAGTATGTACAGTACCTGGCCCCAACCCAACCCCAAAAGCGACTTTAACAAAAATGGCAATAACTACTAGGTAGGTACTAAGGTACTACCTAGACTAGTAGTAGTGGCTACCTAGGTAAGGTAGATACCAATTAGAAAATAGGTGAACCTACCTACCTATCTTACCAAGGCGCAACGTTGGCCCCGTTGTCCAAAACGGGATGAAGGTCAACGTGTCTCTTCAAGCTCTGCTTCCGCATGAGAAGCTCAGATCGCACCATCGTTGAGGCTGATCCATCTGCCATATCTCATTGCATTATTTTCGTATGATCTTGGCCTTAGATCATTCGAAAGACACCATTTTTTTGTGCTAATACTGTTGCTGGTGCCCACCCCTACACCGAAGCATGAGTCGCTAACACCCGACTTGGCTCCCATGTGTGAAGAGTGCAGCCCTGAAGAAAGTGCAAAGCGCTGGGTCGCGCTTTTCGTAGAAGAAGCCCCGCCGCTCCCGCGAAGACTTCGGGTCCCTGTAGAATGTATATGACCAAGCTCGATGGTCCATCCATTCAAGACAGTACTGCGATGATTAGACGTGATCTTAAAGGAGGAGTACTCAGCTCTTCACTGGGGGAGGAACAACCCTTTCGCAAGAAGTGGGGTTTCGGGAGGCAGAGCCTCCAGTCAACTACCTGGAAGGAAACTGCTAGCGCGACCACCGCATCATAGTGCATTGGATCTCGTCTCTCAAGTTCGTGCGAGCCGACCCCAGCTCCTCTTCTTCCCTGGGATATCGCCAGACGGCCTAACCGTCCCAGACAACACCTAACTCTCTGAACCATGGCCTCTCTCAACGCTGTCTTCAGCCAGTCTGTTAGGAGCCAGGCGGCGAGTCATTGCCCAAGCTGTCGCGCCGCATTTCGCCGTCCATCTTACCTAGTCGCGCGCCAGCGACGTCTACCGCCATCCGCCTCTCTACAGCCACAAGGCGCCCGCTCCTTCTCCTCCGCTGGTGGAGGCAGTAAGAGACCACGGTTTTCGCAGCGACTTGGTGAGGCATTGCGCAACAGCAAGGTAACCTGGTATCCCATCCCGGTCGGCCTCGGCATTGGTTTCCTAGGGCTGGTGCAATTCTACAAAGTCTCTACGCGAGAGCAAGAGAAGCTAAAGAACGAGAATGGCGAGTTCGAGAGCCGGCCAAAGGCACGGCCGAGGGTCCGTCCTCAAGGTCCCTGGTAAGTCGACAATTGTAACCAGCCAATGGCAATACTGACAGTGACCTTAAAGGCAGGTTCAGGTCATGTCTACCTTGCCTCTAAAGGCCATGTCGCGTCTCTGGGGACGTTTCAACGAGTTGGATATCCCATACTACCTTCGAGTTCCGGGCTTCAAGTTGTACTCTTATATCTTTGGGGTCAAGTACGTATTTGGGCCACCCCTGTTTGACGATAGCTTACTGACCACCCACATAGTCTCGATGAAGTTGCCGAAGATGACCTGCACGTGTACCCGAATCTCGCATCGTTCTTTTACCGCAAGCTCAAACCGGGGGTTCGACCGCTGCATCCCGATCCACACATGCTTCTTTCTCCGTCTGATGGCAGGGTTCTGCAAGTTGGACAGATTGATGGTGGGGATATTGAACAAGTCAAAGGCATGACATATAGTATTGACGCTCTGTTGGGCAAGCGTACCCCATCTCCCAGCATCAATGGCGAAAGCTCCGGTGTCCTGGGCGATGAAGTGCTCAAGGCCAAGCGTGAGGCTTCAGGCAACGAGGAGATCATCAAGGCAGATGAGGAGTTTGCTTCGGTCAATGGCATCCCCTATACTCTGCCAGACCTATTTTCTGGCTCTGGAAAAAGCGAGCAGGTGCAGGATATGTCGACCGAGCCATCCCAAAGCACCGTATCCGAGGTTCGCGCCGAGTTGGCACTAGGAGAACGGCCTTGGTATGACATTTTGTCGGCCGATAAGTCCACCTCACTTTACTATGCTGTTGTCTACCTTGCGCCCGGAGACTATCATCGGTATCATTCCCCTACCAACTGGGTTGTCGAGCGCCGCCGCCACTTTGCCGGTGAGCTGTACAGCGTGTCGCCATACCTTCAACGAACCCTCCCTGGCCTCTTCACCCTCAATGAACGCGTTGTCCTCCTCGGCCGATGGAGATGGGGCTTCTTTAGCTACATCCCCGTTGGCGCCACCAATGTTGGCTCTATCATCGTCAACTTTGATCGTGAGCTGCGCACCAACAGCCTGACAACAGATACAGCGGCTGATCGCGCTGCCGAGGAAGCTGCTCAAAGAGGGGAACCGTATCTTGGCTTTGCCGAGGCCACGTATGAGGACGCCAGCCCTGTATTAGGGGGCCATGCTCTACGAAGGGGAGACGAGATGGGAGGCTTCCAGCTCGGTAGCACGATTGTTTTGGTTTTCGAGGCGCCGGCCGAGGGTAAGCGTGAGGAAGGCAAACCTATCGGATGGGAGTGGAAGGTGCAGACCGGACAGAGAGTGAAGATGGGACAAGCACTCGGGCGCGTTATTGACGATGAGTGATGCACGGCGATGCGGGGAACACCGATGTGTCGGCGTGCCATGTAAGCTCCTCAGTCTCTTATACCTCCTCAGAAGCAACGTATCTAGAACATCTTGTAGAATATCAAAGAAGCAACATATTTCCTTATCGATGCCTCATGTTTCTCACAATTGTTCAAGATTCGTAACAGAATAAGTGAAAATGTAATGTATTTTGTTCATTGCCCTCCCCATATGTATCATCCGGAAACTCCCTAAAATGCTGCCATGTCTTGAAGTGTCTATGTTTTTGCCAGGTCATGCCAAATCTAAGCGCCAGCGACCTTGATACGCTCCTCGACGGGCTTGAAAGATTTCTCGCCCGCCTCACCCTCGCGTCCACCAAACACTAGCTGAGCATTCAGCTTCCAGCTTGTAGGCACACCCCAAAACTCGGCGACCTTGGCGTCAATGAGGGGGTTGTAGTGCTGCAGGTTGGCGCCCAAGCCTTCCAGCTCGAGACTTGTCCACAGGAGGTGCTGCTGCATAGCGTTGCTCTGCACGGCCCACGTGGGGAACTTGTCGGAAAACATGGGGAACTTGCCCTGGTACTCCTGGATGGTCTCCTCGTCGTCAAAGAAGAGCACTGTGCCCGCGGCGCCCTTGAAGCCGGCCATCCTCTGGGCTGTCGGCTCCCAGCTGTCGGCGGGGACAATGTCCTTGAGAATGGCGGTGGTGGTGTCCCAAAGCTTGTCGTGCTCAGCGCCGAAGAGGACGAGCAGACGATTGGACTGAGAGTTGAATGATGAAGGGGTGTGGAGGGTGGTCTCCTTGACAATCTCCTGGATGCGGGCGGGGGTCACATCTCCGAGAGACTTGCCCAGCTGGTAGATGGAGCGGCGGGACTTGATGAGGGAGAGGAGGGCGTCGGCGGTGACTCGGGAACCCATTGTGAAGGTATTGATTGGTTTACTTGGTGATATGAGCCTAGTGTTGAGGTGTTGCTAGCTGATCTTGGTGTAAATGACACTGCGAGTAGCGAGTTTTAAGAGACGGTTTAGAAGAGATGTCTTGATGCACTAAGGGAGAGATCAGGGGAGGCATTCGAGTCTATTAAATACTTGTCCCGTTTCGCCCTTCCTGCCAACTTCCTCGCTCCCAGGTGGAGGCTTCTAGAGCAGTGAAAGAAAAATGGAGATAAGCTACATTTTTCTTCTCAGTCTGCTTAGTGAATGATGATGAATGCAGTTGCAGATTCCGGGTCCAGTGGGGCAGCTTCGGCCCCGAAAAAATCCCACTCTTCTTTTCCTAGTGCGGTATCTACTACCGTTGTGGTCGGAGGAGCAGTGGGACATGGTTGATCATGCCACGCATCCAGCGCCGGCTTGTCATTGCCGATTAGCCCTTGCCACCTTCCAAGCGACGACTCGACGGAAAGGTCAGCAAAGGAAGTAATGCAAGAGAACGGGCAGAAAGGCGATCCCAGACTACAACGTGAACGTGGGCGCACCATGACGTGAAGGCGGTGGGCATGCAGGGCGTCAGCACCTTCTTTTCCAGAATTCCGATTTAGCCAATAATGAACGCCCAGATCGTGCGTTAGACGACTGTGTAGCACGACACTGAAGAACCCCTCTAGATCGCGTAATACCCGCGCGGGTTGGTGTGGCTGACAAACCACGCACCAAGGACTGAGCGTCAGGACTCAGCAGTGCTAGTAATACTGGTAATTCTTAGTGATTCTTCCCCCCACGACGTCGCACGGCGTCGAGTCCTGCCGCCGTGCTCCAATTTTATGTATCGTTTTATCGTCTAAGTAGCCGCGCGCGACCAAGGCCTACAGAAACGTGCTCACATGCTCGTGTACAGGTGAACAATAAGTAACAATGTTACTACTACTGTTACTACTACTACCACTACTAGAGTGATATTTTTGTATTTCCCATTACACTGGAGTTTCTATAGTTGCTCCCAGGTATCGTCAATTAGACTTGCAGCAATTGTACACTGCGGATGACTACGCAAGGCAGTATGAAGCAGTATGTGAGAAGATGGACGTTTTATGTGCTATACATTAGGATCGAGATCTCGTAACCCAAATACCTCTTGCCGACTTTGAAAGTTGATCAAGAACAATACAATGCCCTGGATTTTGTAGTTCGTCCCTTGTTATAATACTAGTCGCCAGTCAACTGTTGATAGTCTACTCATTCCAACATTCTTCTAGTAGCTAACATCGCAAGACCGACAAAACAACGAGAAATAATTCCAATGTGTACGCCAGAACACCCCGTGTCCACGATGGATAATGCTGCCGTGCCACACGTGCCAGTGTGAGCTGGCGCTTGCGCCACCCTTGTTCTAGTTGGTAGTATGCTTGACTCCAATCAAATGCGCGCCAAAGGCGAAACAATCCCGCGCATAAACTGAGAAATATGCGCCAAAGGACAGCAGTGCCCAATGGATGCTGTGGTCAAGGTGAATCTTGACCGAATATGTACATAATACCCAATCGCCCTGAAAGAGCCAGAGTGCCAATGAAAAGTCTGTAAGAAAAAGGAAAGAACGAAAAAAAGGGGGTCTCTGCTGTTGATTGACACGGGGGTGCCGCCGCCATGTTTACCAGGTCTCGGCGATATACTGACCAGCCTCTTTCTTTAGTTCCCAAAAGTTGCGGGCCTCATCACGCTGAAGATTGCCCTTGGTCATGGCCACATCAATAAGAGCTTCTTCTACGCCCTCGCCCATGCCCCTGCTAGAGCCACAGACAAAGACACGTCCATCAACAGCGTTGACGATGAACCAGACCAGGTCTGCTTGATTGCGAACCTCCTCCTGAACGTAGCGGCCTTCGCCACGTCGGCTCTGTACCACACGCTTGACCTCGTCCTCATGAACACCCCACTCGCCGCTGTAGATTTCGTCTACCAGTGAATCGCGAATTCCTTGGAGCACCCAAACTTTGTTGGCACAGTTGGCTTGCTTCAAACGCCGCTGCACAAAGCCTCGGAAGGGGGCAATGCCAACTCCCGCTCCAATGAGTAGCATGGGACCATCGGCATTGAATTGCTTGGCCAGTGGGTTGGCCATGAGCCCCTTGAACATGGGGATGTAAAGTTCGGGGTTCTTGTCCCCGTTCTTGCGGGCTTCGATAAACTTTCGAGCCTGTCTCTCGAAAAATCCTGAGCCCACTCCGGTGCGGCTTCCAAGCTTCCAGTCATCAGCCTCATGAACTGTGACAGCAATCTCTACCAGCCTATGTTGTTTGTTGTCGCGTGTTTGGAGCGACTCATGAGGGTCGTTGGAGAGGGAGTAGAAGCGGGGCATTAGTGGATGAAGAACCGACAAGAGATCACCCAGGGGAGGATGCGAGCTTGGGAACGCCTCGAGAATCTGGGAAAGGATAACGTGTGGTCCTGTACGGAAGTCACAGAAGACACCCTGGCCCTGAGCGGAGCAAAGGTACATCAAGATCTTCTTCTCGTTGTCGGCCGTCGCATGCTCGGCCAACAGGCGGAGCAAAGGCTTTGTCGGAGGGTACGACTGCAAGTCGACACACCAAGTGAATAAGTCGCGGCGGGTTGTGACGAGCTCGCGAGCCTGATCATCACCCCAGACAGTGGGCCACCGTCCCTTGGTGGTCTTCAGAATGACTGGCTTGCTGCGTTGAAAGCGAGGAACCATGAGAGCATCCATAACCTCATCGACGATATAGTCATCATTGGGCGCGGTCACACCAATGGCGCCGCCTACTTTGAAGTCGGAGTCCTCCTCGCCGGGGTAGTCGGTAATGTCGAGATCAAAGTGATAGGTACGCTTCTCAGCGCCAGGTCGCGTGAGCTCGCGGGTATTGTGAATCTTTACAGGGTGAACATGGTATGGAGGGTGAGGTTGAACGAATCGCGGTGGTTGAACGGAAGTATCCAGACCCGTATCGACGGCAGATTTGCTAGAATCTGGCGAGGCCGTCGTTGACGACTCTCCAACAGAAATGGCGGAATCTGTGGGGGAAGTGGCTGGAGACGACTTCTTGATGGGAACGAATGACACGATCTTCTCGGGAAGTTCAGTCACTTTTGTGAGAACTGTGGGGATTTCGGTCACATTCAGCTTCAGAGAACGGTAGGCGTCGTTGTCAGGTTGGGCAACAGTCTCCCAGTCTCCCTCACGGCGGCCCCCTAGCAAACAGCAGCCTCCGCCACAGCAGCGTTGAACGAATTCTTCTGTGGACTCGCCCGTGATCCGCTGGATGTCGCGAGCACTTTGTGCGATTAGCCTCGTTGAGGCTCGGCGCTGGCGGGGCTGCTCTAGACCCTGGGACAGCTCATCTTGGTCGTCGGATTCGTCTGAGTAAGTGAGAGAAGGAGCAATGGAGGGCAGAGAAGGTTCCTTGGGAATGCAATCGCTCGTGGACGAGATCACGTCCCGGATCGGGGCTGACTCCACCATAATGGGCGTGTAATAGGTTGTCGTTGCGTGGGAGGTCGGCACGCTGAGCGGGAAGAATTGTCGGAGGCGTGCTGTTGGCGTAAAGTGGATTTGGAGCGCGTGGCGAAGGGTCGTGGACAATGGCGTCAGAGCACTTCGATAAGGAGATAGCATGCAACAGAAAGGAATTGATGCGCAATGCCGTTGGTACAAAGTGCTAATGGAGTCCAAGTGAGGTATCAGAAGTAGTAGAGAAATAAGTGTTGGGTGGTGGAAGTCGGGGAGAGGGATAATGTTGGATGAAGTAATAGGACTGAAGAGGAAGAAAGTCGGATTAGATTGTGTGGGCGCCAGCGACGGGGGGTGGGGTGGGATTGAGGTAGAAAAGGCTGGATCCAAGAGCCGACCCCGGCCGGTGGGCGTACGAGTGCAGGTTCACAGTTACGGCACACACAGTGAGTGCGGTGGGGCGTCTCGGCTTGTCCAGAAGCCTTCAAGTCGTGCCATTTGGCGACTCTCACAAGTGGCATGAGCACTTGACCGGTGTCAGGCCATTTGCCAAGGTTCCTTAGTAGTGCTAGTAGTAGTGCCGACTATCGGGCACTGTACAATTTGCGAGAAGACGCAGCTACGTCTAAGTCACAACATCATACATTTCAAATTGCTCTCCGGAGTATTGCTATCAGATCGAATAATTTGACCCCAACACGCATCATCAGTCAGCGGCGCGGGACGGAAGCCGAGTGACCTAGCACTGGTTGCGGGTTCATGTTCCGATCCTCGCCCTCGGCTCTTGTGATTGATGAGTCGGTCGTTCCCCGCGCACCATCCCCTACAGACACAAGTGAAAAAATTTACTAATTACTACCAATCTAGTAGGTCGGTTAGAAATGCACTGCCTGCCTGCCCCAATAACAAATTGGTAAGGATGATGGAATGGTAATCTAATCCATCTGTAAGATCACAGACCGGTTCGACTCTCCAAAGAATTACCAACTTTGGTATTGCCACACCACGCCGCTCCGGTGGTGGTACCCAACGCTTCCATTTGATAATGGAATCTATTACCATTTTATGACATAACCTATTCGACAGTGCGGCTTTCACTTAAGTCACGCGCTATCGTACAGCACGGTGCCATACCCGCCGACCGTTCACATGATCGGGCAGCGACCGGGTCTAACTGCCCATTGTCCTTTCAGATAAGGTACAATTATGTAGACTTTTGTGTACACCCGTCGGACCACGTATGCTTAGCAGCTGGCTTGTATGTTGGAGTGCCCAGACGGGCCCGATCCCTACGGGCTCCAGCAGGACACGTTTGTTCTCGCAGCCATCTGCCAACACACTGTACAGTATGAACTAGTAACTTGCCGCACCAGCGGCTACCGCTTCCGCACGGGCCTCGAATCAGGTTAGGGTCATCTTAGTCCACAAAACCTCTCCATCGCATCGCGTCTCCCCTAAGTCAGGTGGTTGCGTTTCAGGGGTAGACGCCCCAATATTCCCGTCCCAACATATCGGACGGCTTGAAATCAAGAAATTGCCATTTGGTAAATGAAAAGGCCAGGGGCCAGCCGGTGCCGACGTGCTGATTCCGCGCACCAATCGGAACCCCTGCAAGCAGCACAGTGAAACCTTCCAAACCCTAAAAAGTTCCCAAAGAAAATTTTTATCTGATCATCTTATCGATCCATCTAATCTGACCCACCCAAACGCCTTTGCGCAAGGCGCACCATATCCGAAATCGGAGAAACCAACCACAGCGACTAAATGCGGTGTATTCTATCTAGTTGACAGCATACGTTACTGAGTTGAAGGGCCACAATCAGACGCGACCTTCACGGAACTTGGGAGATTGTTCGAAAATGATATGCTTATAGGCTTGTGGTCAGAAAACACTCTGTGTATATCTCGGGTTGGTTTCAGTTGGGAATCGCCACGCGGCCCCCTTTGTTCTTCATTTCGCACCCATCGCCGCTTTTGGCGTGGTGCTTGGCTTTCGTATGTTGAGATCCTTTAGCGTGCGCTTTTGTCATTTCATACAAGGAAGACCATGTTGCCAAGTGTTCTCGGCGGACGCGACTGGGGAAGCTCGGATCTGATAAGCAGCTGCGATCGCCACTGTATTCAACCAGCTCAAGTCTGGCTCAGACCCCAGGACGTGCCAATTCGGCTGATTCCTTGGCCACACACCCCAATCTCCAGGGACGCCCCGTTTGAGACAATGAGCTTAGAACGCATTGTCCAATCACGCCCCCCGATGGCTTGATTGCCGTCGCCTCCTAATAACTAGGTTGGGCGTCGGATTGCGCTCTCACCGCTCACCTGCTTATGCCGGATGATGTGAAGGAGCACAATAGCAACCCATGACTCGGCAAGTGTAGTGGCCTCCTTTCAGCTGCTCGGGGGCGTCTCTCGGTGAAATAAGACAGTGTTGACACGTTTGTACCCCTTACCGGCCTGGCTAATGCGTCAAGGAGAACCCACTGTCGCTGGATGACACGACGACATGCTTCTTCATCCCCAGTAGTCCACCCGAGTGTTGCATCTCATTCATTAAGCTGACATCCTCTTCGCACTTTGCGTTTCTCATCTGGCGGTGTTTGCTCCCAGCATTGCGAGCTGCTTACGAGGCTAAAGCGAGGCGGTCGCCTACTAGACAAATACCTCGGTGTCGTCTTGATTCTAAGGATACTTGAGCATATGACCGTGATGATCAATAGAACTTGCCTCTGATTCTATCACCGGATAGCTTGTGTTGAACAACTCAACGATGTTCTCATCAGCGGCGCTGCCCCGTCGATTAGTTCTACCGCATTCCAGTATATACCAATTATTTTCAAACATCGGCTGTGTTTTATCGCCTCGCCCGCTTCTTTGAGGGTCTTGCACGTTTAGAGCAAGTGCAAGCAGAGCTTACTGCCTAATACTAGGTACTAGTTAGTTATAGTTACCTGATGCTGTAATACTCGTCTAGGTAGTGGAGCTAGCTTGTTCTTATCCTGCTAAAGACGATACTTCCGAGTCCGCTTCCAGCCGACTACCTCTTTCGCGCTGTCTCTCCGACTCACGTCAGAAGATGTGAAGGATCAACAAATCGAACGGTGAATAGCAATATCAAATTAGCTGCAATGCTTGTGATAAAGGAGATATTGGCGTGAAGCCATCATGAACCTAAATTTGAAGGAGTGAAGGTGGGTTGCAGTGAGGAATATGCGACCCATCGAAGTCTTGCAAAGCTTTCAGCTCGACGACCGTCACCAGGGTTGATAGTTGTAACCATTGTCGATAACATCAGCCGGAAGACGTGAGATTATGAGATAATCTATGAAGCAAGTCTAAGTCTGTATGAAAAAGGTTATATCAGTGATCGGCCAGCAGTACCTTGACATATACCTATCTGACCGCTTCGTGCCCAAAAAGAGGGCATGATTCGAGGCTTCGCGAGCCAAATGTTGCTCTGCAGTGTTACCGACACGATCAATGCCTCATGATTTCGGGATAGACGGCAAGCTAGAATGCTAATGCACCACGCACCATGGACGTGCTGAGCTTCCAGGGTGATGCGGCGCGGCCTGCTGTCCAGATCATGCAACTACTGTAGTCTCTCCTATACGTTGATCTCAATACACGACGTTGCTATTGGAACATTGTTGATTTGGCCTAGACGCCGAAGCCAGTAATATCGTAAGAATAATTACATTTTCAAAATATCAATCCCTTCCCTGAACGCCCTAAGCGCCTGCCTGTGAGTGATGGACAGCTAAGATGCCACTTTAGTTTGAAGAGAACAAACAATTCCATCAAACAGAGTTCTACCGTCCTTTTAGGGGAAAAAAGAAGCAAACACAAACGCACGTTGGTATCTTTCATCCTTTCATCGGCATAACTCGGATTTCAGTGGTTTAGTTTGCACTTTTCAGGACACGGTTGAAGATACCCGCAACCAAACAGTGATCACGCTCGAAGGGCTCTGCGGATGGGATTAGTAACGAGCAAACTTCAAGCATTGGATAGACAGGGAAGCTTACCAAGGGTGAGCTGGAACTTAGGCTTGATGCCATCACCACGCATCTTCTGCACCTCGCTGGCAAAGACCTCAGCAGCAGGAGCTGTGCTGTCAATACAGTTAGCCTTGATGGAGATGAGAACACCGCCACCAGCTTTGAGGAACCAGTTGGCATTCATGGCCACGATACGGGCCTGGTCGGGCTGAGCGACGTCGGCAAAGATGACATCAACCATAGGGACGATCATGCGGTAGCGAGCGGGCTGACGGGCGTCCTCGACAATGGGCACAACGTTGGTGCGCTTGGAGGCCATCGTGACGAGATCACGTCCTGAGCGCGAAGAGAACTCGACGGCGTACACACGACCGGTAGGTCCAACAAGGTCGGAGACGTGGGAGACGGAAGTACCAGAGGCACCACCAAGGTAGAGCACGCGAGAACCGGGCTGCATGTAGATCTCGTCGGCACCGCCAGCGATGGCAGCGCAAAGCTTGCTTCGGAAGGGGTTCCAGGTACGGTACTCGACCTTGGTGGTGGTAGTAGTACCGTCTTCGTTCTGCTGGACATCGTCGACGGAGACACGCTTCTCGCCATAAACAGACTCGCCGGGAGTGAGGTTGCGGGTAGCAATACCGTCTTCCTTGCCTCCGCGAATAACAAAGACACCGGCGTGACGGTGAGGCTCCTGAGAACTGGTCAGCCAGGGTGGAAAAGAAGATACGGCAGGATACAGTTGGAGCATACGATAATGGCCTTGGCACCTCCCTTCATGCCCGGCTTGCCGCCACCGCGAGCACCTCCACGACCACCGCGAGGACCACCACGGCCGCGAGGAGCACCCTTACCGACACCGCCTAAGATGAAAGTTAGTTCTGTGCTCAATAACTTCATATCCTTGTCAGATATAAAGTGATTGGGAAGTTCGTACCGCGACCGCCACGATCACCGAAACCACCTCGACCTCCACGACCGCCACGATCACCGAAACCACCTCGGCCTCCACGGCCACCACGGTCTCCGAAGCCTCCACGACCACCGCGAGGAGCACCTCGACCGCCACCGCGACCACCGAAAGGAGGCATTGTCAAGCTTTGCGGAAACTGCGAGCTAAGCTGGGAAAAGAAGGAATTGAAACGGTCCGGGAATGAATATCAATTCAAAAATGCCAAAGGGTTCCAGCACGTCGAAAGCTGATGCTTGGGTATCACCTGTGGTCCGCAAAAAGTAGACCTGGGTGGTTGTTTTGACAAGTGCAAGTCAGTGTATTTGGTAGTACTTCAAAGGCGAAGAAATTTTTGAAGCTACTTTTTTTTTCTGCTGCGCTTCTCCAACCGCCCCACCACCCTGGTGTCGGGATGGAGTTCGACGCCCCGACAATATTCCGATTTTCGTTGTCGATTCCGACGCCAAGATTTTTTAAACCATCACGTGTGATGAAGCAGTTCGCAAGCACGTGACCTGTTGGCAACTTTGCCGAATACTTTCTCACAATTGTGCATCACTTGACGTTGTTCAAATCTCTGAAACACTTTTTATGATCACTACGATTCTCTTCCAAATTTATTTCTTCTTCGAAGGTGCTAATCTAGGTTCTGTGGTGTTGTTACATCTGAGTTGAACATTGTACTGTTGCGCAGGGCAATTCAACCCTAAGAAATTCCAAAGTGGGTAAGCGAGCTTTGTGGCCCCCCCAAAGTGGCTTTAGGGCAAAAGTTGGAATTTCTCAATACTCAGCCCGCCGAAACCACGTCGTCGAACCGAACCCCGTCATCACATACCTCAAGCCGTCGAGATGGTGAGTGATTACCCCTACCCTTACGATGCGAGAGCGAGAAGTCATTGCCGGGATTTTCAAAAGAATTCATGATTCTTTGGTCTGGTATTTTTATCGTGAAACCAAGTTGCACGATCCGAGTACCAGACCCTCCCCACATCCTGACAACACGCATGTCAACATAGGAGATGAAGGAAAACTTGTGGCAGAAGGAGATCGGAAAGGCTGACATTGCTTGGGATAATAGGTGCGATACGCTGCGACTGAGATCGAACCCGCCAAGTCGGCCCGCGCCCGCGGTGCCTACCTCCGCGTCTCCTTCAAGAACACCCGCGAGACCGCCCAGGCCATCAATGGCTGGAAACTCCAGCGTGCCGTGACTTTCCTCGAGAATGTCAAGGAGCACAAGGAGGCCGTCCCCATGCGCCGCTACGCTGGCTCCACCGGCCGCACTGCCCAAGGTACGACACAGGATTGTTTCTCGCACCTACCCCAGGAGTAGGAAAGTGGTGGACTGAGTCTGGTTGGAGATGGGGTGGATTCGGACCCAGCGAGAATGAAGTTGCTTCCACGGCGTACATACTGACGGGAGATCTACAGGCAAGCAGTTCGGTGTTTCCAAGGCCCGCTGGCCCGTCAAGTCGGCCGAGTTCCTTCTCGGTCTGCTCAAGAACGCCGAGGCCAACGCTGATGCTAAGGGTCTCGACACTGGTGCCCTGATCGTCAAGCACATCCAGGTCAACCAGGCCCCCAAGCAGCGCAGACGCACATACCGTGCCCACGGTCGCGTACGTTCAACTCCGATACCGCTATGCCGGACCTGCTCCAAAGGGACTCAACTAATGCTGTGATTCAGATCAACCCTTACATGTCTTGCCCCTGCCACATCGAACTCATCCTGACCGAGGGTGAGGAGGTCGTCCACAAGTCCGATCAGGTTGTTGGTCGCGAGGAGCTCCGCCTGAACTCCAGGCAGCGTGGTACACGCACTCGCCAGGCCATCACTGCCGCATAAATAACACAACACTTCGGGGACACGCACGATGAGTGAAGCCAAAGAGAGGTCGCGTGGGACATATGAGAGCACTTGACAAAAGAAAAACCTTTGGGGGCTGGGCGCGTGGACGCTTTTCGAAAGAAAGACTAGACCCCATGGTAAAACTTTTTCAGGAGGGCTGATACTTGGAGCTCGCGCAAAGTAGTTGTTGTTTTTTTAAACGAGCGGGCTTCCACTCTCCAAGGGAGTTTGGGGGTTGAGGGCGGTTTCATACTGTGGCTTTGGTTTTCCTATAAAAAAAGACACTTTCATCTGAAACCACCAATGTATGGCAAAGGCTGCGAGGACCACGGGCATTAAAGGGTAACGCATGCAACGGCTTTCGCAAGGCTTTCCTTGACGAAAATTCAATCAAATGGAAAAGAAACTTCATTCAATTCGTCCCAAAGGTGCATGATTACTTTCACAGGAGTCCAATGCTCAAGGCTGACCTTGTACAACAACGACCAATGTCTGTAAATTTTGCTGGAACCAGAGTACAATGGCTTCCATGCGTGAAATGGCCTATTCAAATAGTCCAAGTGTTGGGTAATAATACTGGGTATCTGTGCATAAACTCCAAAACCGTGGTTTGGCCTCCAAACCATGACCACCCAGATCGCAACGGCAATCTACCAAAAAACCGAAATATATACAAACAAACAAAAAGGCCAAGGTCCATAGTCCCGCGCGACTGAGGATTGTCTCCGATGCCTTCCAAAATACGGGATTCAACATTGGCAACCCGATCAAACAGGGTTCGACTCCACCGTGTTATCCCAAACATCTGGCATGCTAACCACAGAAGAATCTCCTGCCCACGGCCCCAAGTCGGTTGACAGGAGGACGCCTGAGAAGCGGCCCGTGCCCGGCAAATCCGTACCGTCAGCAATGGCGTCGTTGATGATCTTTTCGGGGTAAATGCCCGACCATCCGAGATTCATCCCAAATACTTCCGTCAGATGGCTTAGCTCTCCTGGCTCAATATATGGTATGATTCGCCCAAATAGCCCGTCCTTAGTACGCTGCATGAGACGGTAGATACTGGCGTGAGCATCAGTGATAGCTGGAGAACCTAGTGAATTCGCCCCCGCCGGAAGAAGACCTCTAGTCTCCAAATGGCTGCTGTCGACAGAGACGTAACCGCATGACTTCATCATCAGACATTTGAGTTTATAACACCTTTCATCGGCAACGAGGCGACGGGCTTCAGGTATGAACGCGCCAGCAGAAGTAATTTTCGTCTCCCAAGAGCCCAGAGTGGCATCAGTATGTTCATCCTGGTCTCCCAGCATATTACGAACGTTGCGGGAGGGAGAGAAGTGTTCCAAAAATCCTGCCCATGAATACCAGTCGGGATGACGCGTGTTGTCAGGGGGCGGCGTAGACAAGGGCGAGTCATCCGATTCGTTGCCATTTACTTGTTGAGCCAGTGCCTCGAACGCGATCGGCACAGGGTAGGGCTGATCTGGCTGAGGGAGCAGAGGATGTTGGACGGCCCAATGCTGCGGCTGCGCAGACAAAGGCTGGCCTTGCACCTGTTGGGCCTGAACCAAAGCCAGGTTGAATGCCGCCTGATGTTGCATTTGCGTTTGGGCCTGTCCCAAGGGGAATTGGTGCTCTGTGGTAGGACGACCGGATAATGAAACAGATTCCAACTCCAATTTCTCCAGAGAGGACAAGGCCATTTGACGAGTCGTCTGCAAGAACACTTGGGGTGAGACCCAGCAGTTCTTGAGGCGCAAATGCTTGACATGGGGTAGGCTGAGCAGTCTATCTGTATTCGCTACTGCACCATCCGGGGAAGCCATGATCTCGTGATCATCAATAAGGGGGGCGGGAAGAATGTACATGTTGCGTTGAAAGAAACTGGGGGCGAATTCCCCTCCGCAGATCCATTCAAACTGAAGACTTTCTATGGATGGCTGCTTACCAATGTAATCATTGAGCAGTTTGTACACTTTGCTGACAGCCTCCAAGGGGGAAACAGGCCGGTCGACTACATAGCTTGGCGCCGGTTTGGAGATGCGGCGCCAATCTGCTATCACGCCGAGGGAGACATTGGCTAAGCTGGGGAAGCTGCTCCAAAAGTCGTCGCGGTAGAAGATGTGGACATGACTGCTCGGAATCTTGGCAATTGTCAAGGTAGTGAGTCTGTCAAGAGTACCAAGCCGAGCATTGTCGACCATGGCAATGACGTATGACTGAATCATGGCCCGATGCGCCCACTCTAGTTCGAGGAGCAGCTCCTTCTGAGAGTGATTCAGTTCGGCTGGTACAAGGGGATATTGGCGAAGATCAGGGAATCGATTCCGCATACGAGATGCATTGCGACGTGAAAACATGATGCGGGTGAGCTCGTCGAACTCGTGGGTTTCCAACAGCTGGTTGCGGTCGGGGGTGTCGTTGAGGAAACTGAGTGCATTCGTAGATCCATCATGTAATCCAATATGGTTCAAATCCGTTTGCTCCGTATCAAGGAGAAGTTGAATAGCCTCTTCGGCTTCCTTTCCAAAGTATCCGGCATCAGCCGCCATCTTGTCGAGCACAGTACGCTTGAAGTAGAGGGTATCTGTACTTCCCTTCCTTCGAAGCCCGGTCAAGCCGTTGAAATCAGCTATAGTGACGAAAGATTCGTTTTCCTCTGCGTGCACGGTCGGTCGCTCACGTCGCCAATTCTGTGTAGCAAAGACAGGATGCTGGGTAGACGCGTTTCTGGCAGCAAGATCCGGCCGAACGAGGAAGCCGAGGCCAGCATCACAACAAAGTCCCAAATTCGTGACTTTGGTCAAACACTGCAGGGCTTCCTTCATTCCCTCGGTCTCGTCGGCGGTTTGCTCGATGCTCTCTAGGTCCGCATAACGATTATAGCTTTGGTGAGGCCAACGATAGATGCCCCAAAACGAGGGAACAGCTTGCTGAGCTGGTTTGATAGGCGGATGTGCCAG
The DNA here is from genome assembly GCA_013461505.1 of Ramularia coccinea. NCBI lineage: Eukaryota > Fungi > Ascomycota > Dothideomycetes > Mycosphaerellales > Mycosphaerellaceae > Ramularia > Ramularia coccinea. Next base: position 992,755 of record JABNMW010000009.1, read on the forward strand.
TGCGTCTTCGTCAATCTCGAGAGACAGGGCGAAGCGAAGAATATGTGGGCCGAACGATTCGAATATCCGCAAGCCATCAGAGAAAAGAGCCGAGGATGGATGCTGGCGGACGCCCGTCTCATCTACGGGCAAGGTCCCATAGAGCTCAGAGCGAAAGGGAACAACAACATTCTTAAAGTATTGCGCGGAGACCTTAGAGTCGAATTCTCTACACACAAGACGGAGGCTCTTGACCTCAGCTCGTGCTAAGTAGGAGGTGATGAGCTCGAAGATCTCAACTGGTATTTCCGACACGGGCCACGATACGCGACTGTCGGAACAAAAGTCAACAGGTCGTTCTTCCACCTGATCACGCTCGATCTTGCATCTCTTGGGCGAAGGAGGGCGGATGTCTCCATGTCGCGATTCGTGTTCGGGGGATTCAAGCTCTGGCGCGGGCATCGTCGCAGGCGCCTGTGAGGCCGCCGCGGGGATTTGCGAAAATACGGGCCAGTTGTTGGATGCCAGATCCCTGAAGTAGCCGTAAGCGCCGTTGGGGTCGTCGCCTTCAAGGTTGTCCATGGTAGCGACCGGACCTAGGACGCAGGTGCTGTCATGTATTCGGGATCGTGACGGTCGGTTATGGCGCTGTTGCAAGATGCATCGATTGTTCCCGCACTTGCGCCTGTATCGACGAAAGTAGAATAATGTACTTGATGGGGTAGGTGATTTTCGAAGCCCCAGCTAGCAGCGTAGGGCCTCATGAGGATGAGGATAGTAAGAGACAATATGAGGGGCGGGAAGTCAAAGAACGGGCAATAAACAAAAAAAAAACAGAAATTAAGGTTGAGGTGCGCCTCGAAGGAGCAAGACCCTGGGCGACATACGGTAGCTGACAGAATGCCCTGCGAGCTGTGTTGCTGAAGATGGGCTCAGCTTGACTTTTCTTACCTGGGCGTACAAGGTTTTACTACTGCCTACCTAGTAGTAATTAGTAACTTTACGGCGCCCGTTTCAGCACAAATTGGCAGCAACACCTCAGAACCCAGTCACAGAACGGATCGCCTCTGTACAACATTGTATGTGTGATTCACTGCATGGTCGGTGTTTAATGTGGCTCATAAACTTGCATTCGATCTTCACCCCTACAGCCCAATGTTCAATCCTCAGTTTCAACGGAAGTAGCACACAATTCCTCGCTCACTACAGATTATAACCCAGGTGCTGGATGATTTCCTTCAGAAAGCGCGCCATGTATCTGTGCATAGTGAAGAGCTCAAGGCGCTACGATTTTCTTTCCCCTTATCCCCGAGAGCTGCAATTAAAATGGCGAAACCAGGGTGGGCTTAGTTGCCGTTACTTTGCGTGCTCGAAGTCTCGTCATATGGCAAGCATATGCGAATCTGTCGCCTACTCGAAGCTGCTAGCAATGCCGTCAATATCACGGCTTGAGAGCTAATGGAACCTCATCAACATGACAATGATGTTGAACTCTCTGTAGCACTCAAATTATGTACCAAAATCTGCTATCGAGGGGCTTTTCAGAGACTTGCTCAACCAGCGTCCATAAAACGCCCCCGGTCTTCTCTTAGCCACCTTGTAATAAGCAGAAAAAATGAAAAGTTAAGAAATAGAAAAGAGAAAAAGAAGATCCGCAAAAGTATCCCAGACCACTATTGACAGCACCAACATCCGAACTTCGTCCTTCAACTTATTTCCACAGAAGCACCCTTAGTCCTCCTCTTCCACGATATCACCATCCCAGAACCAGTAACTAGCCAACTTGTTAGCTTGTGTGCTCAATCTTGAAGAAGTTCAGGCTTCACTTACACTGTAGCGTACTGAACTTCGAATGTTGAGTCCATGCCCTCACAAGTGGCAGGCGGCGTGCCACCAGCCGTGTTCACGCGGTAGACGGACTTGACGTTACGGGTAGTACCATCCTTGGTATCCAGCTTCAGCCACGCCACGGCTCCCTCACCAAGCTGACCCTTTGCAGCCGTGGATGGAGCAGGCGTAGATGTGTTCAGCCCACTGTACACCTCACCACCATGCGGACCGTTACCAAGGCTGAAGTAGGGCGTCTTGCTATCCTTGAAGTAGTGCAGACCGGTGGCCGGCAAGGGCGAGGCACCGAGCTGGGTGTCAGAGTCACTGACGTTGAAGCGCAGAGCCATGGCGGGGATACGGTCGAGCAGGTCGGGCCACAAGGTCGCGACGCAGCTCGCGTCGTAGAGGTGGGCCAAGGCACCGGCGGCTTCAGGGGCGACAGACGAGTCGCCGGCCTTGCAAGTGTAGTTCTGCGTTCCACGACCAACGGCAACGGCGTGGACCTTCAGCCCCGCGTTAGGTGCGGGCAAACCCTCGGGTGCTATATCTCGGATCATGTTAGATTTCATATTCACATAGGTGGTCAAGTCGGTAGGGGTTGATGCTAACCTTCGGGCATCTTAGCCTTCGAGACATCGCAAGTGGGTTTTTTAGAGAGAACCTTGGCCAGTTGGACGTTGGTGGCCAGGGTATTGAAGTACTCGGACAAGGACTCGAGAGTGGTATCCGGGTTACTAACGTCCTTGATGTTGAGATCAGGCAATGTAGGGGCGGCCAAGGCCATGCCCAGCATAGAACCAACAATGATCGACAGACGCATCTTGGGCTGAGGTATATTGTTGTGGTGAAGTAGTAGTTGTAGTTTTGATTGTTATTCTTTGGTTGTGTATGAGTCTTTGCTGATTGTTGCGATTATTTCCTTCGTCCTAGTATGTCTCTTGTGGGTTATAAGAGAGGTCTGCTCCAGGCATCGGTTGCTGCAAAGGTGGAAGAAAAGATTCAACAAGACAATAGAAAGACTAGACAGAGACTAGACGAGATGAGAGAGGTATGCAGTAGGAAAATAAGGAAATACAAAGGGAAGACAAAGGAAATGCACCCTCGTGATAAGACACGGAAAGGATACAATTACCAAAATTGAGGGAGGATATGAGAAAGATGCAGGTTCTTCTTTCCATCAGAGGGAGGGCAGTGGGAAAGACGGCGATGCGTCTCAGATATACACCAGGGCGCCAAGCGGCGAGCCGCCGTATGTCTTGCTACCCATCGTGGGCGAGCTGGGCCAAGCAGGACGGGAACCGGCAGGGACAGGCATCATTGGCTCTATCAAGGCCGACGTGGGGAGAAATGGGAGTCGTCGGGGCCGTCGATTACTCGAATTAGCCCCCGCCAAATCGCGACTAATATCCTAGCCGCCCGTCGTGGCGTGCCTTACCGGCCAATCATGCTGCAATGGACCCTGATTGGGCGGGGGGGTATCCATCCGTGTAAGCGCCCGAGGGAAACATTCCTACCCTAACTCCTCACTCGAAACAGCGAAACATTCAAGGCAAAAGAAACAGGCAAGTAATAATAGAACAAAGGTTGGCAAAGCTGGAAAAACCTTGGCTGGCGGTTCGCAAGGTACGACACTGAGGGTAACATTGAAGCGAATCTTGCCCACGAGGCCTCGGGGATGCTCGCACCATCTGTGGTGCAGCGACTAATTGCTGATTCAAGATGGTCCAACTCTCCATGATATCCGGCTTTGTGGTTCCTGAGGTTGTACTTGGAATTGCATGTTGGTCCTCACTTCGTTTGTTGGTTACATGACTATTCCAGCATCTCGGAAGCGATGACTTGCATACTGGTTACAAGATCTCGAATGATACTCTGCAAATAAAGAAAAAGCTGTCGAGTCCATACCCACATCTGACGATTCAAATACCGGCAGCATGCTTCAGAGAATTCCTCTTTGACAATACTTCTCGCCGACGAGACCGATGAGAGACGTGGCGGAAGCCGACCCCCAAATACTGCAGGCCCAGAATAGAATCAGTCCCTCCCATTGGCTAGTGTAACGCGGTCGCCTAAGTGGCCGGCGCTTGGTAAGAATAGAACGAGCCGAGACCCCATCGCCGACCATAGATAGGCGTCGCGGACCAATGAAATGTGGGCTCATGAGTGGCACCTCCAGTTGACATATGATCCCAGGATGAGATAAGTATTCAATATACAGTGTACACAGAATGGGGGGGCTTGTCCTGCTAGAAACGAACAGATATCATAATACATGTGAATGTGCGGGTAGGGTAGCGCCCTGCACATGCGGAAGATCGCCCGGTTATTATACAAGATTATTGCCCTTCAAACCCCTCCTCCTTCCACTCGCCGTGGACCTGTGGCGCATTTTGCGAATCCCCTTGGCCAGCGCCTGCTGCCGCCCCAGCAGCAGACGCCGCAGATCCTAACTGGCTGGCGTGCTGTTCAACATCCGCCGTGCCCAGCCAGTACAAGGAGAAGAAGACGAGAATGTGTAGCACCAGGCAATACGCTGCAAACAAGTTCCTGCTCGTGCGTGAGGCCATCACCATCCGCGTGATTGAGTACACCACCCTCTCGGGGAAGCTCATCCGCCGATAGGCCCTAGCGGACTCCCGGCCGCGGAAGGCAGCAAAGGGCGACAGGTTGGACTCGTATGCTTTGCGATACCGATCCATATCCATACCCGGACTTCCAGGACTGCCTATGGTAACGGATGACGGGTTTAGATTGGACGCGAACGTCGAAGTGGACGAAGAGGATGCCGTGGCACCCCCACGATTGTAGGACGACACGTAACGTGTCTTCTCATATAGGTTGAGATTGTCCTTCTGAAGCGCCGCAACCTCCTGGCGGAGCTGCTGAACCGTGCGATGTGTCTCTGACAAGTCACGCTCAAGTTCCGTGTTCTTCTTCTTGAAGCGATCGCGCTGTGCGGTCACCATCGGCAGAATGCCAGAGCCACCGCCCATTGGCTCCCTCTCGCTAGGCAACGCCTTGGGATCCAAGCCGCTGATGATCGATGAGGTCGGCGATGCCCTGCCCCCCTTTCGAGTAGCGGGCGGCGCGCGTGATATGTATGTTCCAGCCACAGAAGCTCCTGAGGGGAACGCATTGGCGCCTTCAGCGTGCATGTTCTCTAAATCGCTCTCTAGCTTTTCATTGAGACGCTGCGACTTTTCCAGCTCCGCATTGGTTCGCGACAGCTCTTCTTGCAAATCCTCCAGTCGGCTTTGGATATCCTTGTATGACACCCGTAGAACGGTGAGCTCATCCCCGAGCTTCTTGTTGCGGCCGAGAAAGAGCTTTTCGAGAGTCTCACCTTTGCCAGATGCCCCGTCCTCCAAGTTCTCAGTAGCTTCGTCATCGTCCTCACCTGTTGCGAATTCGATGCTCCTCATGACCTCGAGCTCCTGCTTGATCTCATCGTAGTCCTGCCACTTATCAACCTTTGCTTTCAAAGACTCCTTCTCGTCTTTTAGCAAGTTCAGTTCCCTCTCCACCGAACGCAATTTCAAATCAAAATCGCGTTTGGCTCCCTCCTTCTCCAACCTAGCGCCATCGAGTTTCCTGATGAGTGATGAGTTTTCCGATCGCATGCGCATGTAACCAGGATCATCTTCCAGTGCTGTTTCTGTGTGTGTTGTAACGGAAGACTTCGCCTGTGCTAGTTCCAGCCTCATTTGTTCGTTCCGTGCTTCGACCTCAGCAAGGCGGGCGCTCGTACGCTCGAGATCCGAGTTCAGCATTTGCACTTCAGCACTTGACACTTGGTTGCGTGAGGCATCCGCCTCGGTGCTACTCTTGCCAAGGCGTTGATTGACTTCGTAGCTAGCACGCATCTCGTTGAGCAGTCGATCTTGGTTTTCAACCTTCTCTTCCAAGTTCTTCTCCTTCGCCTCCCAGTTGTCCTTTTTTTCTTCCATAACGGCGCTCCAGGAAGCTTCCACCTCTTTCACTCGGGTCTCCAGGTTATCTTCAATTTCTTTGCGCGCCGTTCGTTCATCGTGGAGCTTGGCCTCTGTATCTTCTAACTGCGATGTTACCTTGGAAAGGTTTTCTTGTATTTGCTTGTTCTCTTCGGTAAGCTTGGGCAGCGTGTCCTCCGAGAGGAGCATTGCGTCGACAGACGCCTCGAGAAGTGGGTATGGGTCGGGGACTTCTGAGAGTGAAGTGTAGGCCTGTAGAAACGAGGAGTTGACAGATTTCGAGTGATTTGCCAGGACATCGATAAAGCTTTGGTAGGCTAGCTTTCAATTAGTCCAGCTGCTGGGAGTATAAGTGAACGAGTGCAGCAAGTAAGGGTACCTTTGAGAAGACCTTTGATCTCTGTGAGCTTGGTCGCGTCGTCCATCTTGCGGAAATCCTTCGTCTTCTGCGCCAACTCTTTTCGCTGTACAGTCGAGTCCTTTTGATGTGTCACGATTTCAGAAGCAGTGCCATCAAGCTTCGACACCATTGACGTGAGGTCCAGATCTGTCACCGCCTGGTTAGTATACCTTGCGAAGGGCATCCAGGGGGTCGGGCTGCGAGGCGATCGTACTTCTCCAGATTGAAATAGCATGTTGAAACTTGTTTTCCCCTTCGAAAGTAGTAGTTTGGGCCTCCTCCTGCGCCTTGGCTGCTTCCGCAGCCGCTTCTTCCGCGAAAGTCACTGGGTCTGCCATGTTGACCACGTTGAATTCAACTGTCGGTAGTAGTGGGAAGATTCATCGGTTGGGGGCTGAGAGCTGGCGCTTCCGTCAATGAACTGTGCTTAATGAGTGTAGTATGAAAGCAGTCGTAGTTTATCGCATGTCTTTGCGCTAACTTTAGAAGTTGGCGAGTTGGTGAGTTGGTGAAACGTGTTGAACAAGCTTGGACGTTGGCTCCCTGAATTATTCCTACATGCAGCTCCGAGCCAACTTTCCGCGAATGGCCACTGCGCCGCTAAGCAACCACTGGCACCTTACTGAGCGACACTGCGCCCCACTCCGCTCGTCAGCCTTGCGCGTCACTAGGGTACCTTCAAGCTACCTACGTTAGCAACCGCTGTCCTGTAAAGCTAACACTCCACGGACCACCAACGGCGACATCGCAACCGGCCTCATCGCCCGCACTCGAGCCGCGCATCTCTGCCGTGTTGCTTTTTCGATACGCTTCCTTCCGTCGAATCCCTCACCTCCCAACATGAAGATATCTTCCCGATGAGAACCGCCACCCATCGCCCGCTATGACGCCGAGTGGTGATGGTGATGCACATATCTCCCCGCGCCAAGATGGCCCCTACGTGCTGAGGACTCTTCTGGACGACGTGCCTTTGTCTGCGGACGGATCCGAGGCTGATGTTAAGATCAATTGTGTGGACTACTATGGTACATACTCGTCAACCAGCCACTAGCCTGTACTTCATCTAACACTTCCGTCGATCAGATCACAACCTATACGTTGGTACAAGCGCATCCGAACTACTCCATTTCGTCCAGATACCCCCAGACCCCAACGATAGAAACGCCAACCCAATCTACATTCTAGCCTCAAGGCTTTCGCCCTTCTATGTCGAACCATCTGGCGCCTCATCCGGGTCTCTCCCTGGCGTGCAGCAGATCCTTATCCTCCCCCGGGCTGGCAAAGCTTGTGTTCGGTGCAACTGGACCGTGACATTCTATTCACTTCCAGAGCTCAGTCCCGCCTATGGGAATCAGAAGATCAAGAACTGCAACTGGATCGGCGGTATTGATCTCAATGAGGCTGCCGCAGATGATGGAGAGGATGTAGCGCCTCGTCAGACAATCCTCGTCTCCATGAACAAGCACTTAAGGGCCATCCGAATAGGGGAGGAGCCGCGTGTTGTTCACGTATGTACTTTTCTCGTGTGCTCAGCCATCATTGGTGGATGAGTCCAAAGCTGACCCCATCTAGGACATCCCTTTCCCTGGCAGCACCCTCTCTGTTCGTAGAGATACCATTGCCTGTGTGGCGGACTCCAAGTCGTACTCTCTTCTCGATGTTGAAAGAAAGCTCAGAATTCCGTTGATGAGCATTTCATCGCTCGACGAATCTCCTTCCCCCGGTGAAATCGGACAAGCGCAGACACTGCCCGAGGACTCCGCTGGTGGTGTCACGCGTAGTAACTCCTCCGCTCTCAATAGGCCTACTACAAGCCATCAAGGTCACAGCCGAAGTACCAGTCTAGGGGGCGCTATCCTAGGTAACACCCGTCTAGATCCATCGGGCGACGGTGGCGGCGCAGAGTCGAGCAGACCAGATTCCGGAGTCTCGACGCCGGCAAAGAGCCCCCAGCCTCAAGGTGACGCTGTAGCGCCTCCCCCTCTTGGAGATAAGCCTCTCCCTCAACCACCTTTAAGGGGCGGCACACCTAGTCAACCTGCCGAAGCTAAATCTGAGCCAAGGCAGGTATTTTTGAAACCTCACATCGCATCTCCAACGCCTGAAGAATTCCTCATCATTAGAGGTACTAGTCCTGTGGAGCCGTGCATTGGCATGTTTGTCAATTTGGACGGTGACCCGACTAGAGCACCGGTCAGCTTTCAAAGGTATCCAAAAGAGATTGTCGTCGACAGTTCCAATGACCTCCCAGGAGCGCTCACAACTCCGAAAGAGGACGACGACGGATACGTGCTCGCCTCTATGGCAAGGGAGTTTGAGAGTGGTCTTCGCCATGGACTGGACATTCAGCCGTTAGATGCCTCGGAGCGACCAGAGAGCGACAAGCACTGGTTGGAGGTTGAAGGAGTTGATAGCTCTACACCTTATGGTGTCAAGTCTTTAACGGGCAGTGAAGAAACAGAGGTAGAAGAGATCGTCAGCCAGCTATGCCAAAAGAAGTTTTCACCGTTCTCCACGTTCTCAGGAGGATCCGAGACGCCATCAAAGCCTCTGGAAAGAGTTGACTCCCGCACTGCCATGTCAATGGAGAGACTGTCAAAAGAAAGGGAACTCTTCGAACGCGAGGATTCACAGGACGAGGAATCGTTGCCCGATAATTGGGAAGCCAACCGAAGACAAGAGTCAGAGGAATTTGCTCGACGTCTGGCCAAGGCGCAGACCAAGCTAGCTGTTTGGGCGGGCAATCGCATATGGTGGGCCATGCGCAACCCGCTGGTCGTCAGATATGACTCTGTTCTCGAATCGGCGTGCCCAGGCGGTTTCGCCAATCCACAGCAAATCAACAGGCGATCTGTCGTTTCTGTCCTGGGCGCCGTTCAGCGGCGTGATGCGCAAACGGAGCTAGAATTCCTTACTTTCGGCTATTTGCGCCAGAAGGTGGGCGTGCTACTGTTTACCAATTTGTTAAGGACTCCACCTGGGCAAGACTTCTCCGATTCGGAAATGCAAGCTTTGGAGCAAGTGTTGGTTGAGAGTAGTCTTGACCCCCGAGTCGTTCTGTCACTTGTACCTGGCGTGCGAAACGAGATCATCGAGGGGCGGAAAGGCATTTGGATCTCTGGGGGGGTCAAGACAGCAGCGGAGTCTTACATTCGAAGCATCGAATTTCAGAAGATCGCCAAAAATGGCATCGACAGCATTGATGCAAGAGTATTGCATTTCTTGAGAAGATTCCTCACTGCGTGGAGAGGTATGAAAGGGCTTCCTAGTGTCTCCGACGAGAGCGAGGTGTTCAGAACTGTCGATGCAGCATTATTGCTAGTGTTGCTGGAACTGGACAAGGACTCCCCAAAGACAGTGGGTAGTGGAGGCGCCGTTCGAAAAAAACTCAACGACATTGTTGACAAAGGAGTGGACTGCTTTGAGCGAGCAGTAGATCTTTTGGAGTCCTCTCATCGACTCTTCGTCCTGAGTCGACTTTACCAGAGCCGCAAGATGGCTGGTGAAGTTCTAGCAACCTGGAAACGCATAATCGAAGGGGAGAGAGACGATGGTCAGGAGTTACGTGACGGTGAGCTGCGAGTGAAGAATTATCTTGCCCAGCGGGTTCGTGACCAATCTCTCATACAAGAATATGGCGTGTGGCTAGCCAACAGGAATCCAAAGATGGGCGTCCAGGTGTTTGCTGAGGATAATGCCAGAGCGACAGCTTTTGACCCAGCTGGAGTTGTGGAGCTCCTGAAGTCCGAGGCGCCGGACGCTGTGAAATACTATCTGGAGCACCTTGTTTTTGGCAAAGGTAACACGGGCTACGTCAAGGATCTAATCACATATTACCTTGACATTGTCGTTGACGACCTTCGATCGTCGGCTGCTAGCCGGGATGCTCTCATGGCCACGTACGATGCGTACAGGGCCCTGAGCGCTCCTAAGCCAACATATCGCCACTTTCTCAGAGACAATGCGCCAGCCGACGACGACGTCTACCAAAGTCGGCTTCGACTTCTCCAGCTACTCAGCGGCGCTCACGACTACGATGTCTTTATAATCAGAGATCGCATTGTGAGCCTACCCGCTGATCTCCTAGTTCCGGAAACCATTATTCTATCCGGTCGGGAAAGGGATCACAAGGAGGCCCTACGGCTTCTAGTTCACCAACTGGGAGACTACGACACCGCCGTATCTTACTGTTTGCGTGGTGGCATGAGCACCGACAGCTTCACCACGTCAGATGGTAATCGACCCACCGACTCGCTACCGTCAATGGAAGAGCAGCGCGAGCTCTTTCACTCCTTGCTGCACGAGTTCCTCCGTATAAGAGATGTGAGCGACCGCGTGGAGCAGACGGGCGCCCTATTGGAGCGCTTTGGTGGCTGGTTTGAGATTGACGATGTCTTGGGACTGATTCCAGATGGTTGGTCCGTGGACGTTGTTGCCGGTTTCCTAGTAGGCGCGCTACGAAGGCTAGTCACCGAGAAGCATGAGAGCATGCTGACCAAAGCCTTAAGCGGTGCGGAGAACCTAAGGGTGAACTACGATTTGGTGGTGCGGGTGGAAGAAAAGGGGCCGACCATCGAAGCATCGAACTAGAAAGACGGAACGGCGCATTATCATGTATATTCACGCGTTATGGCATATCTCTCTGATTGAAAATAGACATACCGTGATTATTGTTTAGTACTCTTGCTGCAAGACAAACGACAGAGCTCATACTGGTTTCGATGAGCTTAGCCAATGGGTGACATGTGCGGTAAGCTGTTGGTCCTAAACACTTGTTGCTTGATTTGCCAGTATTTATTCCGCATTCGGCCAACGCGGACTTTTCCTCTTCCAGCCAAGTCGTTCTTTGATGAACGTTCACTTGTGTACGGAGTATGTACTTGTATTACTCTAATATATATCCTCCGAGTGGGGTTAGGTCACTCTTTTTTTTTAACTTGCCCCTACCCTCTTCAGCACCGCAACCACAAGCCACCTCTTCCTAACCGTTTTATCCTCCTCCTCCCTCTCTTCATCCCACTGCCTCTCTTTGCCAGCACAGTCCCTCTCCCAAATCTTTTCCACCTCCAGCCTCTCCGCCAAGAGTCCTTCCCTGTCAAAAAAACCCTTCAACTTGGCTCTTCCCGTATGAAACCCGGCCACAACCCACGCTCGCGCCTCTTGGTCCTCTTTGAGAAAGTAGGATATCGACCTTCGCAGGTTCTCGTGCTGCCATGGCATCCATAGACAATCGCACGACACGACCCTGTCGTAACTCCCTCTCAGTACTTCCATGTCCTCGTCAAACTCGCCCCAGGCGTGGCCCTTGACCTCTACCTCCCTCGTCACGGGAACACTCCTCCATTCAGGTGCTACATCGCTCTTTATATTGCGGCTCACATTTGCGTTGAGTGTCCGCACGACTCCTTCCGCCGGATAGTCCATCACGAGCAGCTTCTCCGCGCCTAGAAGCGCCGCCATGATACTCGGCAGTGCAGTGCCAGCGCCAACTTCCGCCACGCTGAGTCCCTCTACATGGAACGGCCCCTTCTCTCCATTGCCTCCATTCCCACAGCTGCTGCCGTTCTTGGTGGGGAAAGCGGGCAAACCAAGCGTGTCTTGCTCTATAAGCTCTGCAAGTAGCAAACCCGCATTCCAGAGGTAGTGGCTGAACAAATACCGCTCTTCAGCATCAGTTGGATCGTCCAGCTCAAGCAAGATGGGCTGCGATAGGTACGGCGATGTGTAGATAAGAGCGTGGTTTGCGTCGCCGTGCTGGTTGGTCACGTCGTCGGGAAAGATGACGCTGAGGGAGCTGGCGAAGAAGTCTTCAGGCTCATCTCGCGTATCGCCTTGCAGGGCGATACGTGAGACTAGAGACATGAGGGAACTTCTAAGGGCAAAATATGCATTCGTCGAATATATTTTGCGCTGTAGTTCACCTTGTGGACGGTTTGAGGTAGTCCGAAACTTGCTGCTGACACTGGGTTGTTGGCGCCGGACTCCTTTCTCGCATCCCAATGTAACAAACGACACTTGCTCTCCCGGTGGAAAAAAATTAAGCTCAAACTGGCTTCAAATTCAAGATTCACAAATCAAGGCTCAGTCTCATTGAGTTGTTTGAGTTGTGAGCACAGGGTATCGGTAAAACATGGTCGAGCACGGTGGGGAGGATGGTGGGTATCGTCGGCTTGCCCCTCACAATCCTTCCTTCCATCAGCATCTTCTTCCCACATTCACAGCACAAGCAATGTCGTTGCCCATGTGCTTCGCTCATCGACAAGGAATGGACTTTGACGCTAGAACGAAACGACGCCCAAAGCTTCTCATTTAAGGCACACTTCAACAATGTTCATACATCGCTAATTGGCGGATCTTTGAATTAGTTTTCGGTCCTGCTAAAAAAGCCCTATCTTGGGCAGCGACAAATACCCAGCCAAGAGACTCCTCCGATCCACTATGACCATTAATGTTGAAAGAAAGACACTACAGCTTTCCTGTCCTCCTCTTTCTGGTAGACAGGAGCGAGTCATAAAATATATGATATGTACAATAGCACATTTGTAAGGAGCACCTACATCTCCAGTGGAACATCAAGCGACCCCTAAGATCCATGACTTGGGTATGTTTGTCGTGGGATGAGACGGACACGACCCCTCTAGCCATATCTTTGAACAGAGAACCGCCAGCTTCATCGTCCCTCCGGCCGACGTTATAAGAAAAGTGAAAATAGAGTGGGTATCAAAAGACTGGCCTGGCTGATCTGCGATTGAGCGAAGATGTCCATTCGCCGTCTTGGTCGTATAATTCATCAGTTTGAGTAGTTGGTATGGTAATATATCTCATCCCTGTTTTCCTCCGAAATCCGGTATGTTCCCTTTGTTGCGCCGCATGCTATGCCTCTAGTGCCCCACGATCAGAGAGAGAGCGCAGGATAAGCGCTTCCAACCGTGGGGGGTGCATCGGCCCGTCTCTCCGTCGTGTACTGGAGGAGCCAATGCTGGTGATAACTGTAGAACATGTAATGAGATCTCAGGTGGCAGGAGCAAGCATTTCCTGAATCTCTTGCATCTGCCTCAGCTGATCCTCGGACGGGTCGTCGGAAACCCAAGGACCCTTCTCTTCCTCAGTAGCGTTAAGGAAGCCCTCGGCGCGCTTGAGGGTCTGCACATCGAGGTCAGTCACGTAATGCTTGCCATCGCCCAGCTTGAGGCGTAGCTCGTGATCAACACACAGAAGCATGTCGTCCTTGGCCAACCGTCGTGGACCATCAAAGCAAGCCATGACGCGCTTCTTCATGTTGGCCGCCTTAGGCGTATTGTCTCCCCAAGAAGTAGGGTAGCGCTTAGGCTTGCGGTCCTTGCTCTTGACCTTGAGTGGTACTCCGCCACGGGAATGAGTGAGACCGCGTGACTTTTGGATGCCACTAGGTGGATTCACACGCTGGTCACCAAAAACCTTCGGGTCGTCATCCTCAACCTCGTCCTTCATGTCGACATCATCTTCCGAGGAAGAGCCGTCGTCCTCGGCAACCGGCTTGTCGGTGTCGCCAACCTTGTTCTTTGCCAAAGTCCTAAGAACCGCCTTGTCGTTTTCAACTTCGGCGAGATGCTGAGCGTTGACAGCCTCGGCAGGATCTTCTTGCTGAACAATTCGAAGTACACAATCGTCGAGATGTTCGTAGAAGTCCTGTGCGTTGGAGAATGTCTGCGAGCATGTGCTGCACTTGCCAGTAGCATCAGGTGCATAGCCAGTAAGCTTCTTGCCGCCGGCGATTGCTGTGGGTGTTTTCTTGCGGCTGTTGGGAGGTGATTGCTCGACGCCATGGACGGCCGTCAGGTGCCTCTTGAAGACATCGGCACGGTTGAAAGACTTTTCCGCAGGAGACCCAGAGCCAGGGCAGAAGCCGCAGACCATGGTCCCCTTGTAATGAGTCAACGTATGACGGTTCTTGTCATACTTGCGGGCGAACCCTTTCACATGATACTCACACGTCTGGATGGGGCACTTTTCAGGCCTCTCCGTCTGGTGTGTGAGCATGTGGGCTTTCAGGTCCTTGAACACCTTGCCACAGTCGGGATAAGTACATCGCTGCTTCTCCTTAGACTCATCGCCGCTATGGTAATCTCCTGATGAGGGAGAAACAAAGCTGCTCATGCTCGGCCGCCGGGCGTTGGGATCGATGGGCGTGGCATAAGGGCTGTTGGAGAAGGGAGTCTGATGGTAGGAAGCCCCGCTAGCGGGGAAGGAGGGCGATGCGCTTTCGTTGCGGTGCATAGGTGAAGAGGAAGCCACAGAGGGAGATCCCGGATAAGGCTGATGCTGGTATTGATATGAATGAGGATGCTGTTGCTGCGAGTGGGTGAGATGGTGAGGATGAAGATTGTTGTGATGCTGGAAAGAAGGGTCGTAATGGGGATGAGGAACTGTCAGCTGGGGTGGGCCGATCTCCGGGTGGATTAAAGAGGGGTCTGAGAAGTTGTCAAAAGCGTTAGCGTTTGCGTCCATGGTCATGGTGCCTTGAGTTTCGATATCATAGGGTTCAATGGTCGGAGTATAGGAGGATAAAACAGGATGGCGTATGATAACGGCTGGAGATGGGGAAAGATAGGTATAGTAGTGCAGAATCGTGGATGGATGGTGGCCGATTAAGCCATTGGAGCTTGGTGCGTTGCCCGAAGAAGAAAGAATGAAGGGCAGGCTTGGGAACGCTCGGGGAGGCTAAGGCGCTGTGCTTGGGGCGCTGTGCTAGGGTACGATGGTGCTATGCTCCGCTGTACTCCGCTGTGCTGCACTGTGATGTGCTGTGATGTGCTGTGCTGGGGTGTTCGCTGCACTGGGGGAAGAAGCCGGCCAGCCAGCCATTCCACTGGTGCAGATCGTGGCTAGGTACGTGCGCCATCGAGAGCACAGCCAATGACAGAGTGGGACGTGGTGCTGGAACGGGGGCTAAGCCACAAGAAGATCACAGTGACCCAACGTGACTGGCGGAAGCCAGGGCCCTCCCCACCAGGACGCACCGACCGACAGCGTGCAGCAGGCGACCTGAGCTGAAAAGAACAAAAAGAGAGATGCGGAGATGAGATATGACAAGTGACAAGACAGCGCCAGCCACTTGGCCCCCGAGTAAGCCGCGGCCTCTCCGTGGCCCCAGTAGCTTCTCTTTGTCTCTCCAGTGTGCTCTCCATCCACTAACAGAGACAGTCTACTTGGCAGCCCAAGTTCACCCGTGCGGCGGTCGCGGCAGCGGTTGTCACCGTTGCGCCAAGGCTGCACAAGGGTCGTGAAAATGCAATCATAGCACACACTGAGGTCGCTGACCATCGGTGGAGACTGGACCACAAATAAACGGTAGCCCGACAGAGGGACCACCTTGCGAGCTGTCAACTCATCGCCGGTGTGGCATGCCTCGCTCAGACCGGGGAAGCCAGCGTCTGACGGCATGAGGGGCCAGCTCAGGTCGCCAATAGGTCAGTTTCCTCAGCTGGACCGGGCGAAATAAGAACCGGTGGTGCTATAGATGCCGAATCACAACATTACAACAGTGAAGAGGGAAGTGGGAAGTCGTTGGGAAGTGGAAAATGACAATGGCAAAGAAAGAAAAATCAACATAGCAACTTACCCACGAAGCCTTTGGCATGTGTGAAATCCATGTTGAGCGAGTCCTCAATTCCGTTGTGAGAGTAACCTGCATACTCAGGCGACATGAAGTCGTTGCTGAGAATGCTGGGCTGAGCACCCATGGACTGGGTAGTCCATTCAGCTGTGGCTCCCGACCGGCTGGGGTTTGACTGAGGAGAGCCGATGGCGGACGAGTTGGCCGAGGCGGTTGATAGGCTGGATGACGGCATCCGCGAATCTCCTTCTTCGGCATAGAGGGCGTCCGGGTACAGGCCAGGCGAGTGTTGGTTTCCAAGCCCTTGATACTGTGATGTCGCATCTGCATAGAGAGAGGCTTCAAAGGCCATGCTCACCGGCAAGGTGTACATTCCACTATTCATTTCCATAGGCGAGTTGCCCTCACTGTGAGAGGGATCTGGGTATCGAGTGTATTCGTTGAAGTCACTTCCGGGGCCGAACATGGCAGTAAAGGAAGAAGAGTCTGCCAAAGAAACCATTTCAGATTCGTGGTAAACTGCTTGAGAAGAAGTTTATGGTGTCGGGCTCGCCGTCACGGAAGGGCGCGAGGGCACAAGGGCTGGAAAGAGCCGTTGTGGCCTGGCCCGGCGGGAAAGAGGGTTTCTTGATGCCCCTGGATAGATTCGGTTCGGTGTTGTCAGCGCAGACCGTCACCGTCCTGCACACCCCACTATGTTAGCTTCTGCTGATCGAAGTGTTTGGCTGATCCGCCGGAAGATGTTGGTGGCATACTGACCTTCAATGCCGAAGTTCATTACTTGGTAGTTGCAGGCTGGAAAAGAGTGTGTGGGATTGACGATCTTCCGAAGCAAGCGAAAACACAGTGTTTTTCGGCAAGTAAAGGGCTGGGCAGAGCTTTTGATGGGCCAACTTGACAGGGTGAGAGGGAATAACAAGCAGTAAAGCGAGACGGTGGTTATGGGACGTGGTAGCGATGGTGATGATAATGTATAAGGCAGGTGTTTGAATAATGATTCAACAATCTGATCACACCGTAAAGTAGACGATGATTGACGAGGTAGACAGTCAGTCGGTTGGTCGCGCGTAGACGGTTAGACGCCGTTAGATGACTAGCCTCGTAGTTGGGGGTCCCGCGAAGATATATACAAACAGCAGGCGTCCGGCGTCAAGAGTGCACGGTATCGGAACAGCACGCATTCTGTACGGGTACTCATAGTGCAACTACCCCGACTACCGGTACGCTACTACCTACGGAGTATACAAGTGTGAGCACGGACAGGATTGGGCAAACGAGGCCCTGGCCACTTAGGGCAGATGGAGATGAAGATGGGCTTGAGTCTTTGACGGGTTTGGTGGAGGAAGAAGAGGGGCGGACGGGGCGTGAGAGTCGATGGGGACAGGGGGGAGGGTGTGGTGGTAACATGGCTGAGGCGCGGTGGCCAGTGCGCAGCAACAGAGTACTCCGTACAGACGTACTGGCATGTACCTGGAGGAGCATCGTGGTGTGCAGTCCGTCCTGCAGTGTGTATGTACGTACCTTGCCTTTCCTTGCCTTGCCTTGCCTTTGCCTTACCGTACAGACAATAGCTTTCTTTTTTCGCAAGGTATTACTACTTGAGCGGTGGACTGGGCTCTCGCCCTCAACCCTGATCCAGACATGGCCATGGCGTGGCCCGTGAAGTCTGCCGCCGTCTACCATGCCCTTCCTTTACCCTGCCCGGCTTTCCGTCGTCCAAGCCCGACAGACCACCTCCATTGCTAGTACACTACTACACGCTGATCCCTTTGTGTCGTCGGGAGATAGCACATGGAGCAGGGGGGGGGTTGACATGGGACGTCCAAATACATACAAGTTGTACTTCGTAAGAATTTTGTGGAAAGGGGGGGGGAGGGGGGTGGGAAAGACGTTGAGCTTGGGAGTAAGAAGCTTAAGGTAAATAATGGGCCCTGATACTAATTGCCGTTTTGGGCACATCCTGTTGTTGCAAACTCCGCCCATACTCCCTTACCATCACAGATGAGCCTCGCCCACCTCAAAGAAGCATAGAGCTTGCAAAGGCGAGAGACACTGCTATCGGGCCAGTCCGAGCCGGTGTCGCTGCATGCGTCTACGTATTTGCGAATGGGGACTAATCGTACATATGTACTACTAGTAGGCTTCGACCAAAGAAAAAAGAGTACACACCACTACCAAATACGGATTTAGTGACCACGGCAAGGAGAGAGTTGGTCGGGGCTAGAATGTGAGGTGTGAGCGCATAAAGCCGAGTACCTAGCCACTCGACGAGGCTATTGAGCGCCTCCTGTCTGCCGGCTGCCGCAAAAGACGGCGGGGACCAGTAGCGAGTACTCCGTACATGCCCATGCTCGACAGGTGCAGAACCTGGATACTGCGAGTGCGAGTACAGGTATGAATGAGCGCTCCTGGCAAATTCGATCTGGGGTCGTATCGAGAGGACCGATAGAGATGAACAAGGCAATTGCTCAGCAAGCGGAATTACCCCGTACGAGGCCCGCGAGATTCTTCGCAGTGCTGTACTATGTAAGTAAGTACAGGCAGTGGGTTGAAACCCCCGGGGCGTCTTGTTTATGCTGGACGGGTCGGTCTCGTCCAGCCTGGGCGGCATGAGCAGACAAACTCAGAGCAACAGGTCTCACCAACCCTGGCCACCTTACCCACTGTATCATCGACCACCCATGATGAAGATACCGCAAGATCTCTGTACAAAGTACAAGGCGTTTTGTGGTGCCCTACTTTCGTTGCTTTTGATTATGATTTCATCTTTTCTTTTGCCTGTGGTTTGCTTTGCTTTTGCTGCGCATTCGGGACACCGGGGGGGGGAGGGGGGTCTCGAAGTACTCGCACTTAAAAGGGACAAATTGCGGCATCCACGAGCATTTTGTATGTACTACACCTAGTCCAAGTACTATTAGCATATGTGAATGCACGAAGTACGGATAGTGTGCGCGGTATCGTAGCAGGGAGGGGTGCGTTTTGGGCCCGGCGATCCCTTCCGAATGTATGGAGTGGCTTATTATTTATGCCACTTTTGCACAGAAAGCAGCCACTAATACTGCAGTACACAATTACATGTACCATGTCTGGCGTTCTCGCATCGACAAATTCGCGCGCGGCACTGGCGCTGACAGCCACCGGTAAGCATCAATTGATCCATGACCCTGACATTTTCGACCCCGTAGCCCCACGAGCCATTAGAAAATTAGCCATTAAGCCATTAGCCATGGCCCATCAATCCAAAGCCGTATACATCGTACCGAGCAAGCCAAAAGCCATGAGACCCGGGTACCTGTTCAAGTGCTGCTCAAGTGATTATCCCGGCCCCTTGTAAGGCTCCCCGATCCATCTGGCAGGGGTGCTGCTGTCTGTTGGTGCCGGTGCTTTGCTGAGATCGTCGCGGATCAAATGGAATGGACCGTCACTCCATAATTAATTCTACTCATATAATGTACATACATACATATGTCTACCTCCGTACGGAGTATGTACACACACGGCATGGCTTGTGTATACCTACTCTGTCCTTAGATTTGCTCTGTGGTGCTTACATCCGGCGCCGCTTGAGATCATGGTTCCGTCCTGCCGAAAGCGCCTTATCAATGTTATTAATCCCTCGAAGTAGTCTGATCATCCTTTGGCTGGTTGTCAGCCTGACAAGCGACTTCCGCCTCCCCCCCCCACCCCCGTCCCCATCCATCTTGATTTCTCTGTTGTGATTTTCTCGGGTTCTACTCCGTACAGTATTTACTACCAATCGCTTGGAAATTAGACAAGGAAGCAGCAGTATTGGCGGGGTGGAATGGAAGCGATGACGCGGTCTTCATCATGACCAAATGGACATCAATTCCCCTGGGGACAGCAAGCTAGACCCCTTCCTCCTCCAAGGTCAAGGTCAGGGTCGAAACGAACGATGCTGGTACTCGTAATCTAACCCAGCACCTCGCACGCAGGAGAATCAACATGATGCGAACCAGGGGTGCTGCCACGCCGTGGATCACTGGAGGATTGGATTCCCCTCACGTCGTTCCCTGTCTGTCAAGCATCTGCGCACATCCGCCCGTATGCAGCCCAGTCTCAGATCGCCCCCCCCCCCCCCCACCCGGCGCGCGCGCGCCCTTTCTGTGCCGTCCTCCAGCGTCAGGATCTGTTTTGTAAGGGAAATTCATTGCCCATCCCCGCGAAAAGCAAGCTTGCGCA
Source organism: Ramularia coccinea (assembly GCA_013461505.1). Taxonomy (NCBI): domain Eukaryota; kingdom Fungi; phylum Ascomycota; class Dothideomycetes; order Mycosphaerellales; family Mycosphaerellaceae; genus Ramularia; species Ramularia coccinea. Next base: position 1,012,709 of record JABNMW010000009.1, read on the forward strand.
CCTACTTGTAAGTCGTGAATTATGAGATCTAGAAGTGATAGTCGGTCTCAAAGACCACGAGATAGGTAGCCACTACAGTTTGCTGTCTTATGTTTTTGTCAAGCCTGTCTTATATGGTCTTGTTTCGTCTCGCCTCGCCGTGGTCTTTTACTCAACTCAGTGTCTCATTCCAAATCCAGATGACTCTTCTTATGGCTTCCCAAACAAGTTGTGTGAGGCGACCTCGTAGAGTCCGACCCTCTGCCATCTCCAACATGCGTACGTGGATACATTCTACAAGTACAAAGTGATAGTTAGTGGGAAGCGACGGACGACGTAGCCAAGAAAGCTGCGTGGTCACCTGCACGGATGTTCCACCCTCCGTTTTCCTCCCCGGTGCCGACCAACAGGGCTTGAGAGCCTCGCGTGGATCATCATCCCACCTCAAGAGCACGTCCTTGCGTTAGAGGTCATGCGTCGCAATGCTACGCTGTAGTCCATACAGTACATGTAATCTGTACATGTAATAGAGCACGGAGAGCCATTGTTGGATCGTAATACAGAGATCGGTTCTTACTGTGGTATCCGTCGATTGCGATTGTTGCATCCACCGTCGTCACCCCTGACCCTTGACCCTTGAGAAAGCCTTGAATCCTGGCACGCACACACCACCGAACCGTAGATTGAGACTAGGGTCACCCACTGCGATGGAGCCGATTTGACTGACTGATCTACCTATGCTGCTGGCGATTTGGAATGGTGATTGTCGAAGCTTAATGCCCCCCCCTCAAAGAGAAGGGCGCCTTGCCGAGACCACATTGGCCCACCATTTGCGCGCCCTAATGCAGCGTCGTGGGATATTTTTATTTCACTGCAGCAGATATATGCAAGGCCACACAGCGCCCACCACGTTCAAACGCCTGCCCCCCCCTACCCCCAATAGGACATCTTGGGCTGTCTCTGGAGCGTGCCCCTGCGCTCTGCGCTGGATCGCACAGCAAAAGAAAGGAAATATAACACACACTGCTATAGATCCAGCCCCTCATGATTGGCAGGAAGCCGTCAGTTCAACCCTGACTGCCCTCCCCCCCCCCCCCTTCTCCTTGCGACGGCAGTATACGCACGATACGAATACTACTCTGTACTTTGATAGCATGTGCAGTCATCCCAGCACGGGGTTTGAGGTGATCAAAAGAGTGTATCGATGTACTGTAGCATGGATCTCAGGGCCAACAGGAGCTACTTGTCCACTGCGTTGCCTCTTTGGGGAAATTCGTGTACAATTTTCAACCCTGGAGCTCCCAAGAGCTTGGCCACCTCCCTCAGGACTATTCCAAATGTCCGGACCAACATTTTGGGCAGTATGACAGATGGTCCGTTCAGGGCATCCGGGATACTCAACCGCGCCAGCAGGCTCTCTCGACATTATTACTCCGTCGTCCAGTATCGCCTCGTTGTAGGGCGCGGGATCCACCACTTTACTTTCAAAGCTTCCGCTGGTAATGGCATCGAAGGCAGGTTATTACGAGTACTTCGACTACTTCCCCGGCAAGTGCTCGTCTACGAACACTAGACAGCGCTTTGTGTAACGTTCTCTCTTCCTTGAGGAGAGGTGTGATTGCAAATGCAGGGTCAGAGATCACACCTCTCCTGATGTCTGAATGACTGCCAAACGTAGGTAGAGTTGCGTAGTCACACCATCTATTCTCACTGACGATCCGATCCTTCCTGACACTATTACTCAGTACTCTCACCTTGCGTGTAAACATCCCAAGTACAGATCCTGATAGCGTCCAGCGTGTCAAGGATTGATTGCGTTGTACATTGACTCAAGGCCAGAGGAAACATGTGCAGTTGGACGTTGGCAGCCTCGGCTCATCGTAAGCTTGGAGTGTGGTGTGAACGGAATCGCCAACAGCGAAGCCGGGCCCCCGAAGATGCGCAACGAGACTGCCTTGTGGCGTTTTCGCTGCCCCCGTAATTTTGAGCCGGACCTCGTGGGCCAAGGCTGGCGTCAGTTCGATCAAACATTCATCCGCAAGGTCGTATGCTGATATGCAGGCTTGCGATTTCGGACCTTCGCTATCTTACCATGACCATATTGAGCACTGAGAGGTCGGCAGTTCAACGAGCCTCACCAAACACTTGGCACTGACCAAGATCAAGGGCTGCTCGGCCTCCTCCACACTGATCAACTTCGTGTCGTTTCCGAGCGCGTCAGGAAGGGACTGCGAGCGGGTCGGGCGGGTTGGGCGGGCTGACCGGGGGTCTTGGGTTGGGTCAATCCCCCAGCAATGTTTCAGAGATCCCTGAACCTCCATGACGGACTCTACAAGTACGAGGCTCCTTCCGCGACAGCACATGTCAACCAACGTGGCGCCCATTGCGTATCGAGTGATTGGATGGCTTGGCGCACGAGTGCTGAATGCTGTGCTTCAATAATTGCTCTCGAGACATCGCGGAGGGCCCGGGCGGGTCTGGACCCTGCAGGTCAATGGCCAACTGGTGTTTGTAGGCTTCAACTTTGCGTATACAGAGTCGTATGCACGATGGAATCCTACCATCCCATCGCCGCCACGTGAGCTTCAAGGCTTGGAGGCTTGGGGTCGAAGAACTCGTACGATACGATATGTACGATGTGCCGGGTCTTGAAAGGAAGTTCCGGGTCTCTCTCCACAGATTCCATCACTCCTGGTCTGTGTCGTTGTGTTTTAGTAATGGCGTTAAACAACAGGCGCCAGACGGCTTGGCAAGGTTGACTTTGAGGGGTTTCATTCCAGACGATGGGGACTGCTAGTGTCCAGTCCACTAAACGTTGCGCCCCGTCTCGCTGGTTAGTTTCCAGTGTTCCACAAAGCTTTCCCCATGTAGGCACCACCTGTACTAATGCACAACACCCACTGGCGTTGAACCCGAAAATGGCCGGGTTAGGAGTCCGTGCCAGACTTGTTGACGCAGCTGGCGGACCATTCAACCAGGCTAGTCCTTCATCCCCAATCCTTGACGCTCCGTGGTTTTCTATTGGACGTGCGCCTGGTAGAGTACTGGGTTGTAGCGTACATATGCTTGCCCGTACTCCGTACTCCGTACAGTAATAGAGGGGGTGGAGGGGGGATCTAGAGGGGGGCCCCTTCATTTCGTCAAGCGATTGGAATTCAGTCCGACATTTTTTGGTAATTTGGCAATTGTCAATTGCTGCGGTCGCCCAATGCACAGACTTGCACTCTGATTTGGTGCCCCTCTCTCATTGTATCTCATCGTACAGTGTAAGAAATCAGGGAGAGAGCGTGGGTGTATGATCGGTTGGCGGTGCTACCGATGGATTGCCTGATGCATCGTGGGAACTAAAAAAAGCACGGCCGTGAGGCGGTGCACTCCCGTCCTCTCTTCCACGCAGACGGTACCCTCATACGTCAGTTTCAATCGATAGCGCTCCCATGTTCACACAGTATCGCGACCATGTCGATAGCTTCACAGGAGGCTGTGTTCTCCCTAATTATTGCGTGGCCCGTTGCGCGCACATACTCACTCAACGCACAAGAGTGTAGAGGGTCGAGAAGCGCCGGTGACGCAAGCTTTCTCACCACTGTCAACATGGATAATCAGCTCCGACAAGACCATAGGCCGAGGCCTCAGTGTCGCTCGGATGCAATAAATGATAGCGGACATACCGTCAGTGGCCACCACCGGATACGAGTAAATAATCATGTAGGTCAGCCCTATGAGTACAACTCGGTAAGACCACGTTGTGCGACCAGCCAGCCACAATCAATATCACCTGTAGCTATAGGCCGCACTAGTGACCCGAAGCGGTGCAGACAATCTCTCTGCCCGTAGGTTTGAGGGGAGGGCAGTGGGATAGTGGGAAGGATGCGCTGGCCAGCAACTTGGATGTGACAACGAATGGGATCAACGAATGGGATCAACGAATGGGATCAACCCAAGTGCCCTGGGCCGTCCCCGCTCAAGTCGGGATTACAGATCATGCTTGTACTCTGTCAAAACTCTGCAGATCAACAATCCACTACTATGTGAATTGAAACTTCAATGACTAGGTTGTTGGGAGGAGGCCCCTGATTACTTTGCTGTCAAGTACCTTCTCTCTGTGACCAGTCATCCAATACCTCCTGCTACCCAAGGCACTGCCTTAGTAGTACAACATGTCATACCACCAAGTACTAATTGCTGCTGGTCACACAGTCGTTGGCTCCTGCCTCTCTGAGTTCGTGTATGGTACGATACGACTAATGACCACATCATCGACTCGCCATGGAAAAAAGAGACGAACTGTGTCTACGTTTCGCAGAAGACTTGGGGATTTCATATTGATCTCACAGATTCTTGGGATTCAATTTCGGATGTTACCAGTGTCAGACGGAAAGACGGCAGCGCTAACTCTCCAGCGAACAAATGGGTGCCGATGACGGCGGCCAAGAAGGGGGCGTGAAGTGACACTCACTGACACGACCGAAAACCCTCGGCAAGGTGCAGCCACGGTCGTAGGGCTGAGTCCCATTAGGTCTCCAGGGCTCCTTGTACGGTAGAAGATGTGCCCGATCAGACTGCGACGGTCCCGCGGATCATATCGATACATTCACCCCCCTCCCCTGCTTTTTGATGGCCCGTACGACAGGGGTGAGGGAACTGGTCAACAACGATAGGTGTCCAGCCAAGATGACCATGACAGCAAAGCCCCCACTGTTCCGTTGTGGTGCGGTCGATTCGACTCCATGACAAGGTACCTGACTCACCAGCCTGTACTACACCGGCCCAGGATGTACCCCGTCTCCCCGACACCCCCTGTCTGTGGAGCGGTATGTACCGCGATGACCCTTCCGTCGGGTAAACTGTTTTGGGTAATCAGTGCGATTCTGTCTGAAAACCTCCCGCTTGACCCCTGTCGCTCGCTCCAGTCGGCCGCCTCGTGGGACGCGATATTCAAGCCACCCATCATGCCTCCAATAGCACGACAGCTCAGGCGCGCCATTCGAGATTGGCTCCATGATACTAGGCAAGATTGGAATGGGAGTACCCTGCCTTCTTGTCGGTTGGGCTTACACCGTCTTCTCTCGTACACGGGTGACGGAATCTCGACGTTCACCTTTTGTAATTTTTTACTCCGTTTTCTGGGGAGCGCTGGTCGTCTAATCCTGTTGCGCAGGGGATACCGCCCAAGTTGACCCGGGGTGGGAGATGAGCGCACGGTTGATCCCTCAGGGTTAGCAGTTCTTGTCTCGTTCGCTTTTCTCGACAACAATCTGGCCATCTGAGTCTGTAATTCCGTTTCCCGTTGTCCGCCTTAGCAAGCCTACTAATCCGACGCTACTGCTACCGGCACGGCGCTAGTGGAGGCTACTTGCCTCTTGCATGCTCTGCAGAGTATATACAGAGTACAGAGTAAAAGAGACGTACAGTGTTATACCTACATTCGTGTTGTGTTTAACAGCCGTCGACTGCGGGAACCAGGCTTGCCAGTAGCTCGGTCGCGTGCCAACCGTATTATCCGATTGGTGAACTGCCCATATCGGCCTGCCCGAGCCAATAGAGTAACCGGATGCTCGAAAGCCAGTAGTCGGAAAGTTATGCTGCCATTTCAACTCCCGGGTTTGTATCGGTCAAGCAGATTTCATGAGACGCTTTTTCATCAGACGGGCTGTACTGTATACTTCGCGGGTGTGCCGATAGGTGCTTTCTCAAGGCCAAAGCTCCAATGCTGCTTGCTTGTACAATCCATCAAGGCCTGACACTGCCTCCAACTGATAGCAGGATCCAAACTGCCACCATTCCTATATGATGCTCAGAAAGAATGACGTTGCCACGTCTGTCTTACTTCGAAAAAAAGAACAGTCTGCTAGACGTATTACTTCTCAAATATAAGAACAAAGCTGTGACTTCATCGTCGGTGGTAGTCTGATATAAGCCAGTACAAGCCAGACTGCGGTTGTCCACGCTGGCGTAGCTCTACCGACATGTCAATATGCCCACTGGAACCATTTCACTGCGAACAAGCGTAAACCTCCAGGCACGCTGCAAGTGCAGGCCTATCCATCGCCCAGTGAAACAAATTCAAAAGAACAATGGCTTCAGCCCAATTGGAGGCTTGATTAGAGCACGTCCTTTTCCCCTAGGCAGATAACTTGGCCTCTGGGCTGTAACGGCTCTTCGTGGCACACTACGTACAAGTAAAGTAAGCAAAATAGCATACACTTGGTCACTGGTATCAGCTGCATGAGTCGGGGGTGCATTTCAAGGGTCCGAAGCATTGTTTTGCCTACGTGGCTAATGTGTCAATAGCGCACCAAAGTGCGATACGATACTCCAAGTCTCGTCAAGACCAGCCGTCGTGCTCGGCCTGATCGAGGAACAGCTTGGTATCACTGAATTGTGCAAGTTTGCGGTCTTGCGACAGGGTCCAGGCTTTTCTCCTGCGCAGACTCTGCGAAGCTTCTGAACAGTAATTCGACATAACTCTACTTCAACCCCGAAAGTTGCCTCTTTGTAGGCACCCCGGGCATGAGTTCTAGAATACCAAGGCACCCGAGCTATTGGTAGGCTAGCACAAAGCTCCGATACGAAATGTTCGAGAGCAGGTGAGCCACGCTTTGAGGGTCTAGATACGGCGCCACCCTTGGTGGTTCAGAATATGATCATGGAGCATTCCCGAACGCTTGGTTGCAGGTCTCACTTCAGGCGGCGAGACATCCGGAACCTGTGGCGTGACCGGCTGACTTCCTGGCTAAGTTGTACTTCAGCAAGTTCAAGGCAAAGCCTGTTATTAACCTATCGCTGGTTGTTGCCATAGTCTAGACCCTCCATGCACACTTAGGCCAGCGATGTCTAGGGTCCGGTATGTCTGCAGGGGGTGGTGTGTGGTGAACTTGCGAATGTTGTCTGACAGCTTCAAATGCCGAACCCACAGGCACACAGGCAATCCAGGTTATTGCAACCAGACTGTCGGGTGGCTGATCTAGCTTGAAGCCAGTAGTTATCGCGAATGTGCCGTTCCTCGACTTGGAGATTCCCAGCACATGCGTGTCGCATTTGTGTTTTCGGCATGTCAGTTGGGCGCCCTCTCTGGCGGCCGCTCTATAAGCTCCAATAGCGCTTATGCTTGAATGCACAAGAAGGTACAGCAGAGTCTTACGAGCGGTTCAGGGCAAGCCAATCATGCCCACTTTCGACATATGGTCACCTCAGGGACTACTGCATATATATGTGCTGACTCAGGATGGGGGGGGTTTGGTTCGATTCAGGAGTGCTGGTCCAGGGTTTTGCAGATGGCGCATCACAACACGACTTTCTTCCAGTGCATCAGCGGTTGTGCCCGATTACAACGATAGGAGACACAAGGTATTACCTTGCCAATGATTTCGGCATTCCTCAGAAAACGTGGGGCGGCAATCTAAATCCCCTGGCTCACAATGCCAGAGTGTAATACTTCAACCACGTCAGGCCGTCGTCAGTCCTCGGTACCGCTCTGGCTGGTCTGGCCCACATGGCTTTCCCAGCTCATCCCGTAAACTGAGAGGGGGTAAACTTAGCCGGCCCAGCGTGATTTCGGCGTACGGAGTACGTGAGGCCAAATTACCCTGCTGTCACACTTGCATTCGAAGGAGTGTGCCGCCCACCAACCTACGGAGTACGGCTGCCCCATGACCCCACAGCAAGGCGTTTTTATTCAAGGCGGTCTTATTACTCCGTATATGTACTGTCACGGGCTAAGTGACGATGTGTACGTGCCGACGAAGGGTACTAGACTAGTATGCCGCTAAACAAACCACTAATTGCGGGTGGATAATCAGTACCTTAGATCTAACTCTATGGTCCATAGGCCGAGACACCCAGTATCACGACTTCACGGAAAGTACCGCTTCCACTTCGGCTTGGCCTCCAAGCTGTGACTGCCTTGTCAGCTCATGGCTTGATTGACAATGCAACGACCCTTGATGTCGAAGTGAAGAGATTCGAAACGCGGCCTTGAAGAGCAGCTAGATCGATACAGCTTAGCATCTGCTGGTACGTGCTATCTGGCTAGGCTTCAGCTCGAACATCTTCCACTGAGGCTCCAGTCAAAGAAATGTCGCGCAATTCGATCCATGTGCGAGACGAGATGATACCAGTATCTTTGTCGCGCGAGGGTCGGGCCTCACATAACTCTCCGCTGTTAGTACCCAGAAGGAATTGGGCTGTGAGATCGCTCCAACGACGTAGCGCAGGGTTCGTTCTCCCCAGGCACTAGGGGCGCCACATGAATCTTAGATTCACATATGGCACAGCGCCATGCGACTCTTTGCTGTCGTATCATGTGAGCAGCACATCGACGGCCGCGGCATCTAGAAAGACGCTGTGAGCAAGTCAAACACTTGGAGAAAGCATCATTGGACGGTGAGTTTATAGCGGACGATACGATGATAGCCTATGATTAATAGCCTCTCAGGGGACAATGAATACATGTCCATCGTGCTATGCTTATACGGGCCCTGATAACCAGTGATGATCTGAAAGTCTGTGGAGAGGTCAAGCTGGGCAATGTCAGGATTTGGCTGGCTACATCAAGCTCGTATTTTTCATAGTTGTAGTACTTGATTAACTCTGCTTTACTCATCTCCGAATTCATTGCTAGAGTAGTAGTAGTAGTAGCAGTAGTAGTCGACTAGCAGTCGTCTGAAGGAGAATGGTGGTCAGCAACACGTGAAACATTCAAAGACCACAGGTTCGATGAGCTGCGCCCAGGAGTGTCTCTGGCCATTTGTCTTTCATCAAGACTGGACATGGCGAGGGGACATTTTCGTTCCTTCCTTGACTACTGAATATGTTCATCAGGTATTCAAAAGTAATATCCAATGTCAAAAGACGTCTTCTCACATCATGGCGGGGGAGGAAACGAAGGTCGAAAGATGAGGTTCTTATTTCGCGATTATCCCCACCCTTTTCCAACGATGAACAACTGATAGTTGAAGTGACAGATAGTGCACCCGCTTACTCGAAAGCGGCAGCAGATAATGCCAATTCTGACGGGAAAGTGTGACCTCAAAAGCCACGATTGTCAATTCACAATTTCTAAGACTCGTGCTACATGTACTTGCCGCTGTGATACTCTAGGAAGTTTTGATCTAAGATGTACCAGTCATGCACCTTCTGTCGTAGGGTAGCCGTTACAGTGGAAGGCTACTACTAGGAAGCTACTATTACTCCGTAGAACTTGAAGTGAAACCGATGCGTCGTCCCCACAATCCAGGCACGGGTAGACGCCTATTCGTAGAATCTGGGGACTGCTAGCGATGAGTTACAAACAGTGGTCATAGTGGATAGTTAGCGTACGATGGGGGTATCTGCAATCACGGTTAAGCCCCGGAAGCCCCAAAAGCATTGCGAAAAACGTCAGTCACGTGTCCAAGCAAGACCCCTGCGTCATTGCTGGGTGGGCCAGCAACGTCGAACGTGGCTTCATGCGGCTGTCCAACGATAACGCCTTCAACAGCCTTTCTTACCTTAGCTTCCGTCCATCACTTTAGGCTGTTATAAAGATGGGATTCCAGCACAGATCTCATTAACTCATATTCAATAGAGCACTCCGGTCGCGCCCCGATGCCTAAGATGCGGCTGGGTTGGTATGCTGGGGTAAGCTCACGGTCCGCCCTAAGCTTCAAGCTGCTCCCATATCGCGAATGATGAAGGCTAACGATAATGGCAGGTCTCGACGGCCTTGGCCGGAACCGTCGTGCTCTCCGCATTCCAGCAGCGCCCGAACTTCTATTCGGCGATGGTCTACCTGTCCCAGAGTAACTTCTGCTTGCTTGTACGTTCTTCAATCTCAGACATTTTGAACTTGTAAGCTGATACGTCAATCAGGTCATGGTCAACTTCACTTTGTTTGTATACAGTAGCTTCCTCTACGGCTTGACCAGGCTTTGCTTCGGACGACTGCGAGCTGTCGAGATCGAACAACTTACCGAAAGAGCATGGTTCGCGATCACAGAGACCTGCCTTGCCATGACGATCTTCCGCGAAGAGATAGGTGCTTGGTTCCTTGTGATGTTCACGGCTCTCGTGAGCGGGAAGGTATGGGGCTGGATCGGCGAGGGCCGAGTTGAGGTACTCGAACAACAACCTCCTGCGAACCCCCGCCTATTTCATATTCGTCTAAGTTGCTCGCTCGCCTTCAGCCTTGTTTACGATCTCCTCCTCTTGCGGTACACTGTCAACACGGTAATACAGCAAGCGCGACCCAATATGATGGTTATGTTCCTGTTTGAGTTTGCCGTGCTGTCAACGTCTTCGTGGCGCACTGGAGTACGCTATATACTCTCGCTTGCCGAACAGCATATTATCAAGAATCAAACCCAGAAGCGCTTAGCAGAACGCCGAAGGGAAGTGAGAGAGCAAAGGGAGGCTACGATCAGGGAACGCGAACAAGCAGCTACTGCGGGCGAAGATAATTCGACCTCTCAAGACCCGCTACCATCCGAAGACGACATTGATGAAATGGACATCGAGGTTCCTGGGTGGGCCGCTAAAGGAGAATGGGTGCTTTGGCTTGACCTCATCAGTGGTGAGTTATTGTGTGTTTTCGAATCATGTCACTCTGCTAACGTTGCTCCTCAGACATGATTAAACTCGGGATTTACATCGCTTTCTTCTTCATGCTCTTGATGTTCTATGGGCTCCCCATCCACATTATTCGAGACTTGTTCCTGACATCCCGGGATTTCCTTAGGAGGCTAAGTGCTCTCCTGCGGTACCGTCGTGCCATTCAAGAAATGAATCGGTATCCTGATGCAACCGCGGACGAGCTCTCCCAAGAGAACACGTGCATCATATGCCGGGAAGAGATGCGACCCTGGGACCCAGTCAACAATCCTGGTGCCGTGGACCGCGTTCGTCCGAAGAAGTTACCTTGCGGACATACCTTACACCTTGGCTGCCTCAAGAGTTGGCTTGAGAGGCAACAAGTCTGCCCAACTTGCCGGAGCCCCGTTACCTCTGATCGTCCACGTGCACCAGCGGGAAACCGTCGTGTCGGACTCAGGATACAGGTTGGCGCTGGCCCAGCGGCAGCGGCCCCAGCCCAGCAGGGAGGTGACGCGGCGGGCGGAAACCGTCAAGATGACGGCCAACTTCAGCGTGACGGCCAGCAACCACAAGCACAAGCGCAACCACAGCAGCAACCACAGCCTGAGAACAGACCTAGAGTCTTCCATCTCGGTCCATTTCGCCTTGGATTCGGCGCCAATGGGGCGCAAGTCCGGGAGCTTGCACGTCAGTTTGGCATGCCGCAGCAGCAGCAGCCACCTGCCCATCAGGGCACAGCTCAGCCAGCTACAAACGGTGCCCCTCAAACCTCCCCAAGTGGCGACAACCTTCAAAATGCTGCAAATCTTCTTCAGCAGGCGGAGCAAGCGCTGCAAAGCGAAATTCAAACCTTGGTGCACCGACAGCAGGAGCTTCAAACGAGCCAGCTCTTGATGGCCGAGCTACAGCGTCTTCGTCAGCGTCACCAGCAACAAGATGGCCATCAAGCGCAGCATGGTGCTCCATTGCAGTTACCTACGCAACCAATCATTCATCAAAATCATGCATTGTTTCCGCACGCTCCGTTTGGCCAAGTGCCAGGACTCCCGGGCCCAGCTGGCGTTCCTGGTAGAATCGCCAGCCCTTTCTTAGGTAGACACGGTGCTTCCGCCTATTCCACAACCATTCCCGCTGGGAGCCCCGACCTACCAGAGGGAGTCGTTATCCCGCCTGGGTGGTCACTCATGCCGCTCCAGCGTCTCGATAATACTCATCCTGCCCGACAGCCGTCGCCTCAACCTGGCCCTGCATCAGCCGGGCCGGATCAGTCAGCAAGTTCTGAGCAAGAACCGACGACTCGTGCTAGCAGATCTACTGAGAGGCCCGCTGACCCAGCTGCGTCACGCCTCGGACATTCCTCGCGCCGCACTGTAAGTGTTGAGCCCACCCCAGTGGTGAGTCCAAGCCCCGTAGCTCCCAACTGGGGCGGCTCTTCGCAGCTTTTCGGGAGTAGCTCTCGCGTGGATCCTGGGGATACAGCATCGCAAGCCGAGTCGTCGACGACTAGCAGTCAAAGTAACGACCGCCCCGAAGCTAGCTCAACTTCACACATTCGGGAATCGTCAGAGAAATCTTCTACCGACAAGGGTAAATCAAAAGCAGTTACCGTGGAGGAGGCTTCTTCGGATGAGGAAGAAGATTGAGCAGGTATCCCAGGAACACTTCTTGTCTTGGGCTGTTCTACAAACCATCTTTGCAGAGGTCACCCCAAGTGCCCTCTTGTAGCATATGATTGCGGCGAACCAAATTGGTTCACACTTCTTGAAGCGCACACGAGATTAGCGCTGTTAGCCAGTTAAGAGCCAGCGAGCAGATTCGAGCAGATTCTATGAAGGCGTTATTTGGATGCAGGGATGGCTTTTCATAGCTTTGAGCGATAACGCAAATGGACTCCATGCTCATGTTACGAATACGAAATGAAGTTTGATAAAGGGTCCCATCTAGCTCATGATGGTATCATGTGGCAAGTAGTGCGTACCTGCGTGCAGTCCGACTAGGATTATGATGAAAACAGATTGGGAGAACCCAGTAGAGATTCCCAAAGTAGCTCCGGTAACATGCCGCTATGTAGAAACCAAGAAGAACGACAGTAACGTCCCTCGACCTTTGTAGAGATTCAAAGGACTAAGAACTCAGGCAAGGCCAACAAAGCAAGGTCAAAGGCAGACCGAAGCATAGCAGGCCAAATGCAGAGGAACCTATAGGAACGGGTGCAAGGGCGAGTGGACAAAAACAAGACGAATACAAGAAGACCAAGAAGACCAAGGAGATAAGAACATGCTAGTATACATATGCGAGCGAGCGTGAGATCATGTACGCTATACTGTATCAACAATGGCGGAGACAACGTCTCGGTCCGGGCTTCCATTTTATGCCGTGGCTTCATGAATCCTCCTCTTTTTGGCTGTGGGGTTGCGGCATGGGCGATTCGAGCAACGGAGGACTCGCCCTACCACCCTCAGTGGCAGGATTCAGCTTACCTGATGCCGTGCTTTGACTTCCTTGCGACCCCGCCACTGGGGCCACTGGGGCGATGGAATCAATATTTGCAGCATCGCGACTGTTCGTCGAAGCTTCAGTCTGTATGGGTGCAGGCGCGGTAGAAGCAGTTGGAATCGCAAACTGCTCGATATAAGTCGGCGATCTAACATCTTCCGACCCAAACGGAAGCGAGCGTTTAGGGATCACGCGGACGGCGTGGTCAGCCGCCCCCTCCTCTTGCTCACCCCCAAGCTTGCGAAGCAGGTGCTCATACTGCTGCTTCGCAAGCTTCTGGAGCTGAGCCTCAGGGTCCTTTAGTGGGATCTCCACGTCAGTCAAGTTGCACAAGCAGTCCGTGGGCCGCCATCGCCTGCCATGCGCACATACCCATTCAGACTGCGTTGGGACGCCTTCAGCAACCGGGAGCTTCTCCTTAGGTTCAGTGTCCTGCGACTCTTGTTCGTCGTGCCCCCAGAAACTTGGCCTAGCAATCGGCGCCGGTGTGACAGGCAAGCTTGGTCGCTCGGTCACGCTGGGGAAATCAGTAAGTCTGAGACCACGGGGTTTCTTACTGCCCCGAGAAGGAGTCGCGTGATCGGCAGGAGAGGATATCTCTTGGAGAGAACCCTGACTTTTGGCTCGACGGTGCCTCTGGAGGCCTTCCACATAACGTTCGATTTCAGGGACCTCGTCCCATGCGTTACTAAGCTGAAAGTCGGTCCAAGATTCAGTTGCTGGGGGGTGAATCCTGACTGTCGGCGTTGGCGGTGTCGATGATGCAGGGTCGACACCGGCAGGACCCGTCTTCGAGATAGCTATCGCCGTTGGCTCAGCTGGAGCTCCAGATACTCTTGGGTCATGATGCTCACCCTGTGGATTGTCTGCCGACGCTCGCCTGGGAAGAGGCTTTGGGGTGCTAGGGAATGTACGACTCGGGCGTGGCTGATGACCTTCCCACGGAAACACGGGCTTAGGAGTCTGTGCTGAAGGTGCTGGCGGTTCTTTCGGAACCTCGTACCACATGTTCTTTGGAGGGCTAGGATAACGTGGCGGTGGAACGAAAGGGGCCGGGTCATCAGACATCGTGTACTGTGCAGACGGGAAGTTGATCGCTTCCGGCTTTGAGTCCGCTGGCGGAGGTTGCCTAGTATTCATTCAACGTCAGGCCTTGCACATCGCAAGTGGCGATTGGGCTTTGACAACCTACCATTGCGCATCCCAGTCGGCTAAAGGTATAGGAGGAGGCTCGGGCTTAGGTTGAGCAGGTGTTGCTGGGGTTTGGACTGGAGTAGAACCGTCCGTAGGCGAAGTCTGGCGAGGCTGTTGCGCCGCATAAGTTCCAGCCGGCGCCTCGGTACCGGGTTGATTGAACTCGCTAGCGGCTGGTTGAGGCATCGAATCGGCTACATCTGTGCCATCCTTGTGGTCTCCGTGGTCGTAGTCTTGGCCTGGGTCGTTACGAGAGCTTGGCTGATTACCGCTACTTATGATTGAAAGGTCTTGCTTGCTCCCCTTCGGTTCTGGAACCCCTTGCTGAGGCGACCACTCTCCTTGCGTAAAATATCGTACAAGTGAAGATTGTTGTTGAGGGGCACTGGGAGCCTCCTAGGAGTGAAGTCAGCACGCAAAGGCCCGCGTGACGCAAATTTTGAACTTACCTGCACCCTATAGTGCCTATCATAAACCGCCCACCACCTGCCCACCATCTCGTCGAAAGGCGAGGCGCCATGAGGAGCGTTCCGACCAGCGAACCAAGGCTTGTTAGCTCCAATGAAGTGCACCATGTTAATACTGGACTGGAAATGACGGTATGCGGGGAGATACTGGTAGTGGGCTGACGGGGTGACATTGTAGGTGAAGCTCAGACGGTGGAAGCTGTTCTTGAAGTGCATGTTGAGCAAGCCTTGATCAGCGCCGTCAAAGGATATTCCTCTCTCAGCCATGGCCATCATGGCATAGTAGTCGCCCATGTTGGGTGATAGCACCATGACACCAGTATTGAATATGTCAGGCCACCCGATGTCGGGTGCTGCGGCGAAGGCGTGAGGAATATTGAATAGCTCGTCTGGGGCGCGGTAGGCGACCACATCAGCATCGATGTAGACGATCCGAGAAAATTGACCCTGTCTCCAGAGATTGATCTTTGTAAAGGCTGAGTGGAGGTCCGCACGGTTCATCAAGTAGAGATTGGAAGGCTGCTCATTTCGTATGCGTGGGACGGGCAGGATGTAGTCGTACACGTTCTGAATGCTCGGCAAGAAGAGAAGAATGTAAGCGGGCTGTCACTCCAACATGCGGGATCTGATGGCCAGTCTCAGGCAGTCCACTCACCTTGAGCTGTGTTATTGCGTTGGCGGACACGGTATCGAGGGTGACCAGGACGGTCAGCTTCTTGGTAGTCCGGGCATCGCGCAACGAATGCGCGAGGACGAGGGCGCCTATAGCTTAGCGTCAGCGAGGACGGTGCGCTTAGAGAAGCTGCGAGAAAGGTCAAAGCTGGACGGACCTGGCAGGTAGGAATCGCTCAGCAGAAGCTGCAATGGGGGCCGAAATCAGCATTTCCGACTTCCTAAAGGGTCAATTGGATGTGTTGGAGCTGCGAAAGAACGCACCGTGGCGTAGGTATGCTCCCCACCGGCCATTGCGGCGTCGGGATGTGCGATGGGATGGGGAGCACTGCTATAGGTAGGGGCGCCCGATGTGCCATGGAGCTTCGCGAGCGGTCGGCGGGGAGAGAAAAACACAACGAGAGGGGAAAGAGGGAAAGGAAATGTAGAGTCGAGGACTCAAGGATAGGAAGGGTGTTGTTGAGAAGACGGAAGCTAGAAGCTAGAAGCTGCAGCGGGGGTAAATGGCATCAATCCAGCCATCCATTGTCTACCTACCTAGTAGGTAGCTCAAGCTCGGGCTCAGGCTCCGTGGCCCTGGCCGTCTATGAGTCTGGCGCCATTTACCCATATTCCCCCCCCTCCCCGGCACCCTGCAATCATTCACTAATACCACCTACCACACATCATCGCACGAGTGGATTTCTACTACTCTACATTCACATCTCCAACTAGCAACCATCGTCATTAATGGCAAGGCGGGGACGAATACTAGTGGATTCCAGCCTGTTTTTTCTGCATGGGCTCCGGAGAGCACTCACTCCAACGCGCACTTAGACACACAGGATGCTCTTCGCTACAGCTTTGGGAACAACTCCTTTCCGCTTCAGCGTCGCCCGATCATTCTATACCAGAAACCTCTCACTCATGATAGTTCTGGGATCTCACAAATCTCAACTTATCAACTCGTGGCACATGTATGAAATCCCAAGGGCTCAGAGTAGTACGTAAATTGTAGCCTTTCTTGGCCGGTAGGTAGAGAAAGTACTCTTACATTAGTCGCAAACGTCTAAAGTGACTAGGCTCAAATGACGTCTCTGCATAGGTAATGCTTTCTTTTGGCGTCCAGCTGATCTAAAGCCACCGCATGCGTGTCTAACAATATCGGGTAAGTGTCTGTAGGCATGGCAGCCCGCCCACCGTCCCAGGATTGTTGCTTCTGCATCATTATTAAGGTCTAGTTTCCGAAATACTCTTATATTGGTCGCGGCCACCGCTTAAGAGGGAAATCTTTTGTCAAGCGACGAAACTAGCAGTATATGATTACTTGCACTCCTATCCTAGACATCCCGTCTATGAAGTCTAATACTGCCTCATGGGTTTTTGCAGACCGGGAAGCCACGCCGAAGGTTGGTCTACCTTATGCAGCACACATCTTGCGTACCATGCACCCCGCGTCCCCACATTGGATTTCATCATGGAGGGAGGGGGGCGGCACACGCATCGCCACATGCAAATGCCGTGGGATTGGACCCTGAGCCCCCGTGCTGACCTCGAGTATCCAGCATCTTCATGGTCCACATGCTGTTGGAACGAAGAAAGGCCGGTGAAGCATCGCAAGACCCAGGTACAGAGCTGGCTCAGGCCCAAGGTACACACCATAGGTGCCGTGATTCTAGTCGCGGTGGCTCTGGGCTTTTTGATTCAATCTAACGATCGTAGGACTCAGGTGGTGCTCTCGCTTATTTACGTGACAAGAGACGTGGTGTAGAATGATGAATTGCATAATGTTAAGGTAGGAAGCCGTTGAAGCAAACATATCCTCAACATGATTTCTTTACGTTCGTGATATCATTGAATTGTCAACGCTTGGCCCGAATGCTGTAGGCTCTAAGCTCGAAATCAGACCCGCCATTACAAGTCCTTCTTGACAGCGTGCTCTGGCTTGTGTGTCGTCTCGTAGTCGATATGAACGTAAGCCCTCTCGATATCCGGAAGGCCTTCCAGCTTGAATTGCAGCGCTTCAGCTACGTCGTGAGTGTCCGCCAGTGTCCCAGCTGGGTCCATCACAATATCTACCTCGGCAATTAGACGGGGACCAGAGTGGTAAACGCGGACCGTGTCGATGCCTTGAATAGCATCAGAGTGAGTGAGGCAGACATAGGTGATGAGCTGCTGTGTGTCAACTGATGAAGCTACGCCAACGAGCAACAGGAACTCGCCAAAGGCGGTTCGCAGCCAGACGGCAGAGATGATCACGGAAAGGAGGATAGCGCCCATTGGGTCGATCCACCACGCGAGCTTGGCACCTCCAACCGATGTTAGGATACCAAAGCCGTTGACGAACAGATCGTTGCGGTGATCCTGCCAAAGAATATTGACCTGGCTGTACTTGTCCTTGATTGCCCAGCAGTAGAAGAACAGGGTCAACTTTGTAGCAAAAGCAACGCAAACAGCGATAACGGAGGGAAGGTTGAATATCTTGTCCGCCTCAGCGGAGACGAGTTCTTGACAGGCGAATGCAATGATAATGAGAGACACTGACACCATGAGGAAGCAGAAGATGATGTTACCAACAGTCTCCAGCCGAGCCTTGCCGGCTGGAAAACGTCTGGGGTCCACGCGTTCAATGGCTCGGTGAGAGAAAATGAGAGTCAAGTTGCTCAGTGGGTCAAAGATGGAGTCGGCCATGGTGGTGAAGAGCGACAAGGATCCAGACGACACAGCAGCATAGAGTTGGAGCGCCGCCAGGACAACCTTGGCGGCAAGCGAACCGTAGACAGCGATGCGGAACTGCAGCTGATCATCGCTGGCTTCTTGACGAGCTTCGGCACGATGCTCCTCCACGGACTTAAGCATCCGCTCAATCACGGCATTCTGGTTCTCATAGAAGCCTTGAACCTGACGGTTGGCCTTCTTGCGGCTCACCAGACCTTTCTTCGCACCGTCCCTCTTTCGCGAGGTATTAGCCTTAATTTGGGACAAGTCCGATTCTGTCTTGTAGGCGAAAGACAAGCCATATGGATCACTTTCCAGATTGACATGAGGAAACCGAGCGTTTCGGCCAGCCGTGACCTGACTCTCCACGTCGGTCATCTGTGAACCGTGGCGAGCGACGGCATCACCCTCCTCGTGCGCGGCAACAGCCTCGACCCCTGTGCTGCGCGAAGTGTGACGACCAGGGGTTCTTGGGTTAGCCCGGAGGTGGTCATCCATGTGGTGAAGGTTGTAAACGCTGGGGTGGTGCGTGATGGTGTTGCTCTCGTCAGGTGTCATGATTGCGGTTGAGGCGAGGAGGCTTTATATTCGGTGCAGTTGAAAAGCTGCCAGGACTGATTATGGAGCTGGACTTGACCACAGTAACACCGAGCAAGGGATTGATGAAATGTCTTGCCCACTGACGCCTCGAAATGAAAGGCTTGCGAGTCGCAAGTCTCGTAGCAGCAGTCCTTGCGTGGTCTGGAACCTGCTCAGGGCAGATTGGAGTCACCCTTGGCTGTAGACTTGTCGCTGCCACTGCCGCTGAAAAGCCTGGCAAGTCACAAGAGTGTTCTCAACTGATTTTCGCACACGAGGTGAAAAGGAATGCGGTGAGCAGGGGAATGGCAGTGGGTGCGAAACAGAAACACTTTTGGTACGCAAAGTACAGTGCGTTCAGTTGAGCAGCCTTCCAAGGTTTTCACCGATTTATCGGACATCGGAAACCCGCTTTCTCACTTGGCAGGGACCAGCGAAACGCATGCTGATTTCGCTGGCGCGCCCAATCTTCCGCCATGATTGTACTTGCCTGAGGTTCTCGGGGCCCAGTATATCCCATGTCAGGTTTATGTCCAATCCGTACTAACAGCTTTCGCTTGTGGCACCATCGCTTTTCCGATAGTAAAGGAGGGGTTGGTACAAGAAAGCGGCGAAAGTCCAGATACCTAAGGCACCTCCCTAGTAGGTAAAGGTACTACTACTACCTTGGGCAGTAGTAGCTGGAGCCAACCAGAGCACTTGGTTTGTTCGATTAAATTTCATCATGGCGCGCCTGCCCTCATCACTTGTTCTTTCTGTTCTGTGCCATTCATGGTCGGAGACAACGCGTCTGAGGACAGGGGGAGGGGAGGGGATGGGACGAGTTTAAAAGTTCTATGTTGAGCTACCACGTATACTGATCGTACTTCCCCAGGTTGGACCCTGTCGGGTCTTTGGACCCTTATAGATCGGGCGTCACCGGAAGAACTTTGAGCTTCTAGCATGTGCACAGCGTGCCGATTGGCCAGTCTCTCAGCTCGGTAGCTGGCGTTACTGGCGTTGTGATTTGTACCTTAATCAACATAGGGTCATTTGCACATATCTCTACACGGGCAAACCCTTCCACCTTCGTTATTATCTGATCGTACTAGTACTCTTAAGAGCACGGCGGACAGCTTCAGCTCGTACCACGCGGGCGGCGCCGTCATAGTTCATCCTACGAGTAGCCGGGCAACCCGATCCAGGCGAAGCATACAGGGACTCAATCGTAGCCACCAGCATCTCACTTCCTCTGATACGCACATTTGTCATCGAATTGATAGTAGCATACAGATTCCTGAATAAATCGACATTTGGCATTCATATCAAAGCTTTGCTTCCACTGATGGTTGCCCGCACCTCTTTATAATCCAATCCACAGTATCTGCAGTAAACTCCTCCTTACAGTAGTCGTCGTGCAGTTGGTGATAGGCATCTTCATATAGCTTGGTCGATCTGTCTTCCACATTGGTCTGCTGCTCTAGCCACTTCTTCGCTGCGTCAAGGCTGCACGTCTGATCCTTTGTTCCATGAGCCAGCCAAAGCGCTTGCACGTGCTTGCCCACTTTCATCGTCCCTGACGACAGGACGCTTGTCCGATCTAGCATCGACGCAAGCCCTTCCAGCGTGCCTGTGTCGTGGCATAGCTCGTCGTTCTTGATCGATTCCACCACGGCTGGGTCCCGACTGAGCGACTCCGCCGCTATAACGTTCTTCATTTGCTGGTTGGGCATCAACTTTCCTGCCAACCGGCCCAGGATGACCTTGATGGAGCTCGGCTCCGCGCCCGGAGTGAAACCGATGAAGGGAGCTTCCAGTATCCAGCCACGGACTTGACCCACCAGGTCCTCGTACTTGGGATCGGCCATGAGGGTGCAGACCTCACCGCCGCCCATGGAGTGGCCCAGAACAAACAAGGGCACGTCCGGGGACACGCTGAGCTTGTCTTTAACAAACGCCGCGACGTCGGCTACGACCTGCGTCGTTGGGCCCGTCATGCCCCAGTCAGCCTTCTTCAGGGCGCTGCGACCCCATCCTCTCTGGTCCCAGGCAAAGGTCTGAATGCCATGCTTCGCTAGGTTACCAAAATACGCATTGTAGCGATTGATGTGATCGCTGTAGCCATGGACAAATACCAATTTGGCCTTGATGGGTCCTTCGGGCTGTTCAGGGTCATCAGCAAAAATGCGCTTGTGACACATGTAAGACATGCTCAGATATACATCGCCTTACCGTCCAAGTTTTGGCAAAAAGCTTCACGCCATCGATCTCGAATTGGCTCTCGGCTTCCGTCATGCTGGCCGATGCTCTCCTCTGTGGTTACCGAAACTTATCTCCAAAATTCAGAGCAATACAGTTAGCGTAATGTCAAGCAGGGACGACAAGCAGGGTTATATGTAATGGGAAAATGGAAATGCGCAAATGCTTCTCAATGAAGGGGAGTCTGGAATCGGAGAGATCAATGATCCCGACCATAAGGTGCAGCCTGGCTGTGGCCAGGCTGGTGAGGTGGCCAATAATCCTGCAAGCTCAGTCGACCAATTACGCATGACTTTTGACCGTGGAAGTACCGCCTCGCCGGAAACACCGCCCCCGGCAAAACCGCCAGCCGAGGTCCCTCAGCAAGATGCGCGCCGTGCGAGCATCCTGCCATGCCTCGCTCCAATGATAAGGCAATCATCGGGTGGGTAGACTTTGTGAACCACTGTCGTTCGATACAGTGACCCAGCTCCCAGATGCACCACTAGCTACGGCTTTTGTAACCTGCGAGTCGCTCAAACATGTCTTTATTCGATTATAGATGCTAATAGATACGTCGCTCAGTTTAGTTTTCGAGTGGAGTTTCCCACATTTACTGAGCTTTGCGTTGCTGATGTTGTCTACAGTGATGTAGAGTAATGTACAAAGTTTGTCGACATAAGCTGACCTGCCCATGGACGAGAATGGGAGTGAGCCGGAATCCCGGCTCTATCTAGCTAGATAGGTAGGGTACTAGGTAATGTAGATATGTATCCTTCGGGGTGTCAGCCACTAGTTAAAATCATCTCTTCGGTTCCTCGCCCGCCTTGTCCTTGGTGTTCTCTTCATATACCTCGTCGGTAGCAGACCCCACGTCACGCCCCTCTGCCTCTTGCTCAAGCTCTTCAGCTTCTGTGATATGCGCGCCAGGCTCACTACTCCTCTTCTCGGGGATTTCACCACCACTCATCTGCCATTCCATAAGCTTACTAAAAGCGCTCTCGGGGTCAGCTGCAAGTTGAGCATAGCTGCCAATCTCGGCGACCTTGCCATCATTGTTCAAGACGATGATCTGGTCTGACCGTTTGATAGTGGACAAACGGTGAGCAATAGATATGGTAGTGTTGTGTCCACGCAGGAGATTGGCTAGCGCCTCGTTGACCAAGGTTTCGGACTCCGCATCAAGCGCGGATGTAGCCTCGTCAAGAATGAGGATGTCAGGGTTCTTCAATAGGGCTCGAGCGATCGCGATTCGTTGCTTCTGGCCACCGGAAAGCTGAGAGCCTCTGGCACCAACCTGGGTCTCCAGACCATCGGGGAGATCGCTGATAAAGTTACAGTTCGCCTTTCTGGCGGCGGTGATGATCTCAGTTCGAGTCGCGTCCAGTTTTCCGTAGCCAATATTCTCCGCAATAGTACCGGAGAACAGAACAGGTTCCTGTGAAACCATACCAATGCGGCGTCTGAGGGACTTGACATTCATGGTTGACACGTCAACACCATTGATGGTTATGCTTCCGGATGTTGGATTGTAAAAGCGCAAAAGCAAAGAGGCCACAGTGGATTTGCCGCCGCCGGAGGGGCCAACAACGCACACATTGCTGCCAGAAGGTATCTCAAAGTTCAGGCCATTGAAGATGTTGACGGCTGGCCGTGTGGGATAGGCGAATGAGACATCGGAGAATTTGATCGGTCCCTGAGCTGATTTCACCGGAACCCCTACCGTCTGATGTATACCAGGCTTTCGGTCTTGCAGTTCGAAAAGGCGACTAGCAGCACCAACACCTTTCATTAGCTCTGAGTAGAACCCAGATAACCCAAAAAGACTTGACCCTGCAAAAGCGGTATACATCATGAAAGAGGTCAAATCTCCCAGTGACATAGAACCAGATCTGACAAAACTCCCACCAACGATTAACATGGCCAGGATAGTCATGTTACCAGCCCATCCAGTCGTGGCGAAGAAGGTGGCAGCAATCATGGATTCTCTGCGGCCCAGAGCGAAAATCTTTCTGATCTGCTTATTATAGCGTCCAACCTCCTGTACCTCACCAACAAAGGCCTGACTAGTCTTGATGTTGCCCAGTCGCTCCTCCGCAATCTTGGTAAGGGAGCCTAGATTCTTCTGGATGGACCTGCTAACATTACGGATAGCTCTGCCGTAGAAGAAGGCGCCAATAGCGACAGGCGGGAACATGAGGAGAAGCAGACCCGTGAGTTTGGGGCTGGTCCACACCATGATTGCGAACCCTGCGCCACCACTGAACAGGGCCCGTAGGCCATCACTCAGGTTCTGCGTTACGGATTTGCCCACAATAACGGTATCCGAACTTAGGCGTGAGATGAGATCACCGACACGGTTCGCGTCGAAGAATTCGGCATCCTGGACATAAGTCCGCCTATAAAGCTGCGATCGAAGTCGCGCAACAACACGCTCGCCAATGATACGGAGCAGAATAACTCTTCCGAAGTTGGCCATAGCGCCAATAGTCAAGATAGAGCCGAGGCCAATGAAAAACTGGGTGAGCGTAAAACCAAACAGTCGAATGTCCTCCATATCACCCTTTGTAGAGATGTCAAGAATCCGGCCCACCGAAAACGGTATCGACATGGTGACGCTGGAGGATATTACCAGGAAGCAAAAGGCGATGCCCAGCCATCGGATTTCTGGTCTCGCGACCTTGATAAGCCTCCATATTTCACCCCGCCCAGCTTGTCCCTGGCCTTTGCCTTCCTTTGACAGCTTGGCGCTGAGATTAACCTGAGCTGCTTTTGCAGCTTTCTCGCTCTTCTTAAAGTCCTGCAGCTCTCTTGCCGTGTCTTCTATCTCATCGACTGGCTCATCTCTCGGCTCAACCGGCTTGGTCGTGGTTTTTTGAAACAAGCTAGGGGATGTGGTGAAGAAGCGCGGTTGTATTTTGAATCGATTCGCTGGTAATAGTATGCTTGTCGGTTGATTTGACTGCACGTTCGCGAAAGCTCGAAACCTCGTAACCGTGAAGGTCGGGAGGGGCGAGGTCCTTTTCGCCAGGCTACAGGCCCAGCGAACGGATGACGCGGAAGGCTCGCTCCTGGTGACGCTCGAAAGTCCAAAAGATGCTGATGGCAATCGTAGGGTTTGCGATGAGCTCTCTGTAAATCGGGGGAGCAGCGCTCTGCACACTGCCCCCGGAATCATGATGACACAGAACCCTGTTGTGCGCTCAACAGCGCATCGTCGCTAGGTGTCTGGCTCAGTCGAGTTCAGAATGATTCCACAGGCTTGATTTCGGGGGGATGTGTTCTTCTGTCACTGGGGTGTTGCGTGCAATGCCGGCATCATAGCGGCATTTCTAGCTTTCTGAGGAAGTCGTAGTGATGCGTAAGGTACTAGGTTCTAATTAGCTGCGAACAGCGCCAAATTTTGAGTGGAGCCCCGAGCGCCCTCGGTGACGGTCGGATCTACGGATGGAAATCCGCCGACCGAACATCACACTAATGCCATCAGTCCAAGGTATTTGGCTTCAATTCGATTTCTTACATCGTCATCTTTCGGGGACACCATCAAGGTTGTTCTCCTCAACACATTTTATGGATAGGTGATTCTGAGGCAATACAGCGTGTGCGCTTACGCAGGCTTATGATGCCGTTTCGAGGCCGAAGCTCGGCCCTGAGTGAACCACTTGACGAGCTCTCGTAGTGCTACTTCATCAATCGACTCTGTGGTCGCCTAACAATTCCGAAATACGATCCTCCTAGCTCGTTGGATAATTTATGTAGTACATTGCATTCTTACAGGTCTTTGCCCAGAGGATCAAATAATCGAGATCGGAGCTCATGCTTTCGACCCATCTTCCAGCATAGCTGCGACATCAGCATCGATGCCATCATTTTCGCCGCCCAAATCAGGGAATTCCCCTTCATCTACTCTACGCCTCTTGTTGGATCCATTGGATGTCACAGGCAGAGACTGGTATGATGAGGCTAAATCAGACAGCATCTCAATGCCAGAAGCTTCAGGCTTCTGGGCGGATGAAGATTCCTCTTGTGCATCAGCCCCCATCAGGGGCTCCATAGGATCGGCTTCCATGGATGGAGGCGTGAGAGACTCCATGGCGGGAGGCGTTAGGGCTTCCATTTCAGGCCGATCTGGCTCAGGTGCAGGGCTGAGTGACTGTCCCTCCACAGGAGATCCATGATTATCGGACGATCCTAAGGCTTGCATGATGCCTGTTTCAACCTGCTGCTTCTTTTCCTCGATCTCAACTTTCCGTTTCGATATCCTGGAGCTCGCCTCCCTGTCATGTTCTAAGGCAGCTCGGTTGGACTCCAAGAGTTTTTCTAGTCCCAAAACGAGCCCTTCTCTGGCCTTGACACAATCTGCCACAGCGCTTTCAGCATTCGCAAGTGTTTTCAGAAGTCCGTTGAGACGCGCCGCATAGACTGGCGCAGATGGTGAGGGAACCGAAGTGTCAGTCTGCTTCTCATATTCCTGGTCCGCCGAGGAGATTGTTGCCTTGAGAGGAATGTTAAGCTTGGTGACAGATTGGTGGGAAGATATCAAAGGCGCGAACTCAGAGGGCACGTTAGATGAGCCAAAGGGCGAGCCGCTGAATCCCGGCTTAGATGCTCCCCTGGATTTGTCTAATTCTGGCAAGGAGGTCAGTCAAATTCAACAGACTCCGACACAGCCATGCCGACTCACCATCAAGCCGGGCGTCTATAGCGCCCTGTATGGGAGGCTCAAAAATGGCCCTGTCTTTCCATACTTCGACAACGCGTCTTATCTTTCCCTGCAAATCTGCAGGCGCACCTTTATAGGCGATGGCTGTCGCCTCTGCTACTACCGGAGAGAAGGCAATGATAAAATCTTCTTTATGACGAATGCGCGATTGCTGAGCAACCTCTGTAGCCCCCCCCCCGGGATTAGCCTCGCGAAAACTCATTATTTTCTAGTACATGGAGATTACCGTTGGCAAGATAGACAAGGCTGAGACGTCTTGACGCGGATGAATCCTTCAATCGCTGCATCCAGAGTTGAACAGTTCGATCAGCGTGCCTCCTGGGATCAAGGTTAGCTTCAAAACAACCAAAAGAGGGAGGAGGGATGTACGAGCACCATACCTGTGAAACATGATCCATTGAGCAGCTGTAGCAATGCTATCGTGGCTGTCATTGAGGGCTGAAAGTCGCGCCAGAACCGCGTCGTCGTTGTAGGCCATGGCTTTAGTGGCAGCTGGGCTTCAAGGTTTGTTTTGTGCCGGTGTTTGAGTCTAGAGGTAGATTCGGCGAATTCTGAATACCATGCAAAGGAAAAGTACGTGGAATTAAATGGCCGACCGCGGGCCTGGACTTGCGCCTCTATAGTTTGGAATGGCGCATAAAGGTGGGAGCTGCAAGGTACCCCCAAGCATTTGGAGCCGCGACCGATGATGATGCCCTGCAGCGTTACCCGCCAAGCTCGAGAAGGATGCAACAATTAAAACGAGGGCCCCTTGGCTCGAGAAACAAATGTCTAAGTAGTTCTGATGGGGCCAAAGTTCAAGTCCAGGCTTGTGTGAAATACCAAAGCAGCTGTAGGAACAAACGAAGTTCGCAGAGGTGATCTGTAGAGCTATAACAGGTAAACATCCTGTTACTGCATGTGCTGCATACATGCATAAGTACTGTCGGACCCACGCGTAATGCAATATCGAATCGGGCAAGCCAGAGGTTGTACTCTTGTTCGAGCAGTCACCGCCCGGCAGATCCCACATCATCAGGATCGCCAGCGACCACGGACGCAGTTACTTGCACTCAAGCCATTCCCTCAGCTGAAGAAACGAATACAACAACACCCGAAACCCGTCCCCAAATCTCATATTTCTCAAGAAATACCACCCCTATTACTCTACTCAGTCGAATATGGCGGACCGATTCCCGTCTTTGGACGACTTCGACTCGGGAGGTATGTCGCTGCGGGAGTCAACAATCATTGACCTTTGACTGATCACGATTCAAGCTCAACCCGAGATCAAGGACCCATCGTCTGAACCGTCAGCAGATGACTTTCTGGCACGCGAGAAAGCTGTACTCGGTGATGATGCCAACCAATTTGCGACAGTCCAGGATGCCGATGTGATGGGAGGGTCTAGCGGAGACCTCTTAGGCAACGAACAAGCGCAATCGACATTCGAATCCCAATTCCCAGATCTCGCCAGCCCTTCTGCTGTAAGCATTTATACTTGAAACAAGAGTCTGAATTCGAGATGGCAATTGACCCCCATTCGCAGGGCACCGGTATAACTCCTGGAAACAATGGCGCTGTCACAGGCCCTTCTGTGAGCTACAATTCCGGCTACCAGGCTCATGTGGGTGATGAAGAGGAACCCGAAGTAATCAAGGAATGGCGCGAGCGGCGCGACGCCCAGAATGAAAAACGCGCCGAGCAATTCGCTGCTCAGCGGGAGGAAACTATCAAAGAGGCCCAAGCCAACATCGACGATTTCTATAACAACTACAACACTAAAAAGGAGAAGGAGATAGAGAAGACTCGCAAGGAGGCCGAGGACTTCCTCGCTAGTCGGGATGATACTGTATCTGGTGGGACCAGCTGGGATCGCATCGCGAAGCTAGTCGACGTCAGCGGGAAAGGTGCTAAGGGAGGCGCTTCAGGTTCAGGTAAGGAGCGTTTCCGCGAGATGCTGACGAGTCTCCGGAAGGATGAGAAGGCACCCGGCGCAACTGGCTACTAGAGAAATGATGCCAGACGGGGGGCAGTCAACCCTTGCCCGGGGACTCGCCATAAGAACCACGTCAATTGCTATTTCGGTGGTATGATATATGAGCGACTTCTGAGGTATGGATTCATGGGAACACTCAATTTATAAATTCAAACCACTCTCGATGTACTTAAAGATTGAACGAGGGCTGCAACGTAGCAGATCGCAAGCGAATTGAACATAGGGAACATTTGTCGAATTGACTGGGTGCTATGGACACCTCCGAGAGCTACGGAGCCTCGTTGATGACATATCTATCGCGTTGCTTCTACATTTCCACTCCGCCCCGACCGACTGCTACTTTATAGAAGAAGCTAGTCGCCTAACCACATGCTTAATCCTTGCTGAACCACGAATTGTAGCCCAGAACCTTACGGCTGCCAGCGTACATGGTAGCTATGCGTTGTTAGCAAGACAGTGACTCCAAGACGTTCGATAGTATTGTGACCAACCTCCGAATGAGCCCCAGAGTAGAATGAGGTAGGGGGTCATGTACCAGCGGCTTCGGCTGTTCTGTCATGGCGTTAGTGTTTGGGCTTGTGTCATGTATACGCGGGGGGGGGTTCGGGCAGCCGTACGATCATCCAAAGGCGAGTATGGGCCTTGTAAGCCTGCTGGTAGAAGCGCTGGTGCTCAGGCACCTTGTTCTTAGCATCGACCAGGCTATGAGTAAACGTTAGCAGTCTTGGACGTGATTTTTAGAGTGCTCTAGGCAGCCATTGGCGAGGCTTCGGAACAGCGAGAGCAAATCGAGTGACAGAGTAATTGATCAAGCTTACCCCATTTTTGCAAATTGATTCGGTTGCCGCGTGAGAAGTTTCGGTGGTTGCTGTTGTGATTTTGAAGTGATGGAAGGCTCCGGCTGAGGTTCAAATGCGATCGATGTGAGGCATAACAGGATTGGTTATGGGCCGATGATTACTCAGCCACCATAGCCAAATCCGCGTCCGCACGCGTTCCTTAAGCCAAAATTCAAGACAGCAAACCAATGTCCTCCGTGTTCTTCTAATTATACCAGCTGATCTACTTGGTAGTCTTTAGCTCCAAATGCGCTGAGGCGACTCACTGCAGTTTAAAGAGATTGCAGGAATGCTTGCAGCCCTGCCATCTCTTCGCCAAAGCCAAGCTCGTCATCGCCGTTCACTGCAGGTCCAGCTACCAATCAATCATCTATTTTCGACGGCTTCGTGCCCCTTGCGAAAAACGGACCTGCCCTATCATTCCGTCGCTAAAGATGCTCGGAGACTTCGACGATTCTCACTTTTAGTCTTGACCGGACCTGCCCAGTCATGGACGCTCGGGGCGTCTTCACGAACAGATCTGAGGCCGCGGTCTGAGAGGGAATGGGACCGACCAGGACGCAAGGGATCACGATGCCACTCATCCCATTCGAACGGAAGTCCGAGGACGACGACAGCCGATGGCGGGAAGCATACACCAAACCAAACACCAAACCAGGTCCAGAAAACTCTGCAAGATAGCGCCGCCAGGCTGCACCTGGATGATCTGACCTCATGGCGGCGACTATTCACGGTGATGCACAACAAACATGGAACAACCGGCACATGGGCTTGCTTTGAGTTTCTCAGAGAGAGACAACAATTTCACTTTGTGCTTCAAGACAAGGCAGGAAAGTTACGGGCAGATGTGGCAAAATCCGCAGCAGAGAAGAGCAGCCGGTTAGAAACAATGCTACAACTTGCATTAAGATTGCAAGCCTTTACCCAACGATGGCCCAACATGTACGCTGACATCGTCCATGCACTTCTGAAGAACGAGGACTATGAGAATGCGGTATCCTGGCATCTGCGGTTTTCTCGTCATTTCCCCCTCGGTCCAGAAGTTCTCGGAGGGATAATATCAAGCTTTGTTGGCGGGGGAAATGACGAGCTACATCGGACGTTAACATCTATGTATGTTTTCAGTTCTGAACGCGGACTGTATGATCACCTCATTCCAGCACTCTTTGACTCTGGTGCGTCAAAGCTGGCTCGTGCCTGGAGGTCAAAGCTGATCGAAATGGGCGACTTCCCCTCATCTGAGAGGTCCAAGTCTTTCATACAGTTCTTAATCAGGTACTATCCGACGATCAAGCTTACACCCGAGGAGCTTAGCTTAATCAGGGGTTCTTACCAAGAGCGACCTCATACGCAGATGATGGACACGCCAACCCCTAAAATCCCGGGAGACGAGTTCGTCGCAAGACTGTTTGCAACTACCTGGTTGTCGATCGAGTTTGCTATCAACTCCCTGCGCGGTGTGGGCGTTCAGATGATCGGAGCGCGCTCGCTACAAGCGCTGGGATTGCGAGAGGGAACCGCTCAGAATCTTGTGTACCGCATTACGCAACTGGAGAGATCGGGAATTCGCATCGCACCTAAAGCATATTGCAGTGCCGTGATTCGATTCTCCAAAAGCAGTGAAGATAAGCTGTTGGACCAGCTTCTACAGACAGACATACATCCGAACGAATTTGACGACACCGATGCCAGACGCAGGATGCTCGAAGATGCTATCAAAGCGAAGGATCACAACCGGAAAGAGCTTTTGGAGGGTGTTGAAAGGGTTTTGGCAGAAGACAAGGAACCACATCAACTTGATGCCATGCTTGATCAAATTCTTAACACACGAAAGATCGGAAAAGCCAAGATTTTGCTCGACCGAATGGAGGCATTGAAGGTCAGCCCGGACCCTCGGGTCGCCAATAAATTACTCAAACGCATCTTTTGGGGTGTTGGAAATCATCCACATAATTTCAAGCGTGGAATCAAGTCCGGCGATCCAGACCCGCAACTGGACAGAGCTATTTATGTAGCCCGCCGGCTATCATTTCACAGATTTTCAATGCCTTTGCAAAACTGGGCTAGACTTCTCCGATCCCTTGGTCGGGAGGAGCGACTCGAGGAACTTTTGCAACTAAGCCTCGATGTTGTCGACTTCTTCAAACCATCTCGTGGTGGTCTAATTCCAGTTCGCTCTGGGGACACCCCTCAAGGGCGAAGGATACTGGACGACAATCTGTATGTCAATTTCAGCCAACGTGTTGGCAAAGCAGACTCAAGGATGTCCACCAGTGAGTCGCAAAGCAACCACCAATTACAGCAGGAAGCAGAAGCTAGGTTTGCGCAACGCCAGGATGAAGGCATTCAGTTTCTGCCTGCTGATCTACCATTCTCACATCGCCAGCATCCAATACAACGTCTATTCTCTCCCTTCCTGCAAAGAGCCGTTGTGCGCTGGGGGTTCGATCAGACTTTGGCGCAAAGACCCATGAGACGACCAAAGTCAAAGAGTTCGCATCCCACACTAGAAGACTTTGATATTGCCAAAGGGGTGCGAATACTAGCGATTCTCCGCGACCACGGGGTTCTAATCGATCCGCAAATCATTCGTTCGAGCATCAGTCAGCGGATCTCCGTGGGACAAATACCATCTCGCCGGCATCGGCAACGCGATTCAACAAATGTTGGCACTGAATTTGTTAAACGCTTAGTCGACGAGGCTTGGGGGTCAGAATTACTACCCAGTCTCCCCGAATTGAACCGCTCGGTCGAGAAGAGTGAGATACAAACACGCAATCGGTACCCACGTTTGTTCAGTGACACGTTCAACGAGAGACGATATGACCTGCACCACCATGAGACCTCCGTTTAATCTAGGTAGAATAACAATACAAAATGAAAAGTCATAATGATGACAAAAAAAAATTAGTACAACCCCGGTACTCCCGTTCGCTAGCCAGCTTCGCCTTTTACTTGAACATACATTTTCTTGGTACATGATAGACCACATGGCCACAAAATCACCCAAGTGAGGTGGTAGTAGATCGGCCTTTTTTCAAGGCTGCATTGACAACTCAGAAGCCTTAAGTTCGCTTTGGCTTTATGAGGAGCAGAATGAAAAGACCAGCGACAATCAAAAAGAGGAGAAGTATGATCTTCCTTTTGGTCGTTTTCCGTTGATAACCCGAAGCTACCTTGAGCTCCTTGTCGGCACTCTTTACGTCCGTGTGCATTCGTTCGACGTTGTAGTCTATCCTATCCAGCATTGTTCCTTGGTCGATGATCATGGTCTGGAGATCCCTAAAGAGATCGGAGAGCTCAATGATTCCTTCCGCGAGCTCTTCTATCTCGCGTTCGCGTTGTGCTATAACTGCATCGTTGGAGGATGCCATTCGTTGTTGAGTTGCTTGAAGGGTAGATTGAGAGAAAGATCTGTCGGCATCCGATTCTTGCATAGACGGGTCAAGATACGAGCCTGGCTGTGGCGTTGAAGCGCGTTCCCCTGGAGAAAACGGCCCGGCCATGCCGCGTAATTCTATGAAGTGTTAGAGCATAATCGGTATCTGAAGCGACGTATGGGTTGACCTGACTCTTTAGATAAGCACTTTGCTTCTTCCTAAAATTGGCGCTGGCCTCCTGGACCCTTGTTGCAAGAGAGATCTGGATGTTTCTGGCCATGGTCTCTTCAGCACTGCTGATCGTTCCAGACCGCTGCGACTCGCGGACCATCTGTTCAATACGCTGAATACATCGGTGGCATTCATGAAATCCTCTGGTTATCTCTTGTGTAAGCCTCTCGATATGTTTCTCCTCGGCTCTTTTGGCGTCGTCGTCGTTGAATCCTGGGAGCACATGTTTTTGGTGCAGTTTATCAAGCTGATGTCCTTTTGTGGCAATATCGGCAAGTAAATCGTTGATCTCGGCGGAGGTATCTGCCCACCGCGGAGGCAATAGATCCATCTCTATGACAGCATCGCCATCGTCCTCAAATGCGCCGCCTGGGAGGAGGCCTCGGCTATCCTCTGGCGCATAGCTGTCTGAGTAAGGGGCGTGGCTGGGCGTTGACCCTCCGACAGCATATCTATTTCGCGAGGGTGGATGATGCGCGTATGACTGTCGGTAGGATATGTAGCTATTCGTGTCGAAGGTTAGCTTGGTTTGAATTGTGTGGGAAATAGTGTCATTAGATGTTTGTAAGGAGCGACGGACAGATTTGTGCGGTCGCGCCACATGGCGGACGCGGTTGAGAATTGCGGCAATCCTCAAGCTGCGGTATTCTCTGGTAATTTGCGTGAGTAAGTGGCTGTCGTAGGTAATGAGATCGTCCAGCAAGCGTTGTACAGTCTGGTTCGCGCAGATCTCATGATGCTGGTCTATGTACGAAGGTAAGGTTGGCAAGCTGGCCATTCGCCGCATTACGACAGAGGGTCCCGGATGTGGTGGGGAGGCCGCGACTGAAGGCGCGCACTGTATGCTCCCCCAGTGACTTACTAGACTAGTACTAGTATAGGTAGTGAGTATAACAACGCTGAGAGGGAGGCACATGCACCCCAAGGCTCCCTAACGCACGCAAGAGGCCTTACCAATACAGTGTCCATTGCAGCTCCACGCTCCTAGCGCTCCAGCTGGACCAAGGTGCGACAAGGATAAGGTACTTTGTACTAGCATGTACTGATGGGTTAGTAGGCACCTTAGGAGCAGCAAGGTAAGCGGAATTGCCGACACAAAAAACTGGCCGCCTCTTTATCCTGTCTTTCTAGCTCCAGCTTTTGGGTCAGACACCGACACCGACCCCACCAGACATTGCTTTCCCACGACAACTCCAGCGGAGGACCTCACGACGTTTACGAATTCACGTTTACATTCACACTTTTATCTCCACCAAGCTTCCAAATAGTTTCAATCATGGTCAGTAAAGATGTTGCGATCCCGGCTTTTCCAGGCGGCAACCACTTCCTTGTCGGCCCCGCGCATGACGGCTAGCTGAGGGGCTGCCTCCTTATCAAATAACAGACTTCCTAACACAACAACAGGCTGATTCCCTGACCGAAGAGCAGGTCTCCGAATTCAAGGAGGCCTTCTCCCTCTTTGTAAGTCTGAGAATTCTCTGGAGCACTCTGCTTATGCTTTGCTGTGGCATATCTTGTCTCCTTCTGCCCATGCTAACAACTTCGCAGGACAAGGATGGCGATGGTGAGTTTTGAAAGCTCACGTCGAAAACTGCGCCCCCCATTCCCCTCCTCCTGCACTATGCCTTTCGATACTCCGAACAGCCGATACGATTCAACTCGCTTCTAGAGCCCCAGAAATTCGTCTTTGGAAATGCCAGGAGGTTGACGTTGCATTCTCTAGGCCAGATTACTACCAAAGAGCTCGGAACCGTTATGCGGTCTCTGGGCCAGAACCCTTCCGAGTCCGAGCTTCAGGACATGATCAACGAAGTCGACGCCGACAACAACGGCACCATTGACTTTCCTGGTGCGTTCTTGATCTTCATTACTTCAAATGCAGGCACATCAAGGACTGACGTGGGCCTCAGAGTTCCTCACCATGATGGCTCGCAAGATGAAAGACACTGATTCCGAGGAGGAAATACGTGAAGCCTTTAAGGTGTGTATTTGAAGGGAAATTGTAACTGGATAAGGCTAAACGATTTCAGGTCTTCGACCGTGACAATAACGGCTTTATTTCTGCTGCCGAGCTTCGCCATGTTATGACCTCCATCGGCGAGAAACTCACTGACGATGAGGTCGACGAGATGATTCGCGAGGCTGATCAGGATGGCGATGGTCGCATTGACTGTATGACTAGATTCTCTAACTTCCACTTCCCATGAGACAGAAAGAGCTGACTTCTTCACCTAGACAATGAGTTTGTTCAGCTCATGATGCAGAAGTAAGGCAACTCATGCCGGTCTCTTATCGTGTCTGCGTGACAAGATGAGAATGTTTCTTTGTTGATCACGACAACCGTTTTATCAACACTTGGGTTCTGATATTAGAGGTTCCGATACTGGCGATCTAAGTGTAAAATAGAGCTCAGCTCCGGTTGTCGTTTCGTTCTTAGCGGGAAACGGATGTCTTAGTGTTTGTCTTGAGAGATTCAGTATCAACGATTCACAAATGAAAGATCCGAAGTGGTGACCAAGCTGCAATAGTGTCACGATAGAGTCAACTTGGCGTGTTGATCTCAAATGGTTCTCGTCAAGCAGTCTACTTGAATCCACACCGACATGATTTGTCACTTGTTACCAATTCCTAGCTAGTGTAGATCACATGAAATATACAATCTTCCCATATCTTCTCATATCTTCCCAATGGCCTGGGGCATGTCAATGCGCAACTCACAAGGTCTCGATGTTGTCATCAAACCTGAAGTCGCTTGATGCCGGCAGGTGTGAACCCGGGTGGTCGGGACCATGCTTTTCCGGTAACCACCCAATCGGCTGTTGTGCAGGCAGGCAGGCACTAGAAATGCACCACAGCCTGCTCATATCTTCACTAAGGCACCTAGTACGAAGTACTCTGTACTACTACTACTACTCCACTGTCAGTAGTACCTTCAGAGTAGCAGACCACTTGGCACCAAGCCCCACGTTGAATTGTCACGCTGTCCGCCTTCCCACCCATACCTACGTTTCCATTGTCAGCAACGTCGCCTTTCCTGAGCCCAGCAACGACTCAGAGAATTGCATCAGTTATAAGAGAAGAAGCCAGCAATTTGGGTTCCTAGACTTCACCTTTCATGCTCAGCCACCAGCGCGGATTACAGTTCGAAAGCCAAGCAGCATCACCTGCCCCTGGACAAGGCCCCATTAGGCGGCCCCATTCGCCGGGTCGTCAACCTCCAAGATGAGCTCCCGTATGCGCAACAAATCCCTCTGGAGCTGTTCAGATCTCTCACATGGACGCCTACAGTTAAGCAATTCATTCGAAACGTCCGTGCGGCGAAGACCATCGCAGACGAACGCGCTGTCATTCAGAAAGAGAGCGCAGCTATCCGAGCCAGCTTTCGCGAAGAAACCCATGATCATAACGTCCGGTACGCCTTTATCTCTGTTTCAGCGGTATATCAATCAGTCCTGTTGTTAATTGTTGAATGTCGCAGGCGTAACAATGTGGCGAAGCTATTGTATCTCTTCACTCTCGGCGAGCGTACGCATTTTGGGCAGATCGAATGTCTTAAATTATTGGCCTCTCCTAGGTTTGCAGACAAGAGGCTGGGTCACCTAGCAACAAGTTTATTGCTGGACGAGAATCAAGAGGTTCTGACGCTGGTTACGAACTCCCTCAAGAAGTAGGTTCCGCAGGTCATTGCTCATTACAAGCTGCGGAATTGGCTACTAACCAGTCTTAGTGACCTGGGGCACCCCAATCAGTACATTGTCGGTCTCGCCCTATGCACACTTGGAAACATCGCATCTATCGAGATGGCCCGAGATCTGTTCCCCGAAGTCGAGAGCCTTGTCGCTGGTTCCAACCCTTACATCCGGCGAAAGGCTGCACTTTGCGCTATGCGCATCTGTCGCAAAGTCCCCGACCTTCAAGAGCACTTTCTGGAGAAGGCTTCTCAGCTCATATCGGATCGCAACCACGGTGTACTACTGTGTGGACTGACCCTGATCACTAGCCTTTGTGAGGCCGACGAGGAGGAAGGTGGAGAGGAAGGGATTGTGGAAAAGTTCAGAACTTTTGTCCCTGGCTTAGTCAAGACATTGAAGGGCTTATCTACTTCTGGATATGCGCCGGAGCACGATGTTACCGGGATCACCGATCCTTTCCTTCAAGTCAAGATACTTCGACTGTTGAGGGTCCTCGCTGTTGGCGATGCCGACACGAGTGAGCAGATCAACGATATCCTTGCACAGGTCGCTACAAACACCGATTCATCGAAAAATGTCGGCAACTCCATTCTATACGAGGCGGTCCTAACGATTTTGGACATTGAGGCGGACTCGGGTCTACGAGTTCTTGGCGTCAACATTCTCGGAAAATTTCTGTCCAACCGCGATAACAATATTCGCTACGTCGCGCTGAACACTTTGATTAAGGTGGTCGCTATTGAGCCGAATGCGGTACAGAGGCATCGCAACACGATTCTTGAATGTTTGCGTGACCCAGACATCAGCATCAGGAGGCGAGCTCTGGATCTAAGCTTCACGCTCATCAATGAGAGCAATGTTCGAGTGCTGATCCGCGAATTGCTTGCCTTCCTGGAAGTTGCAGACAATGAATTCAAGCCGACCATGACAAGCCAAATCGGTATTGCGGCTGACAAGTTCGCCCCCAACAAGCGATGGCATTTCGACACCATGCTTCGAGTTCTGACCTTGGCTGGTAACTACGTCAAGGAGCAGATTCTCTCCTCATTTGTAAGACTCATTGCCACAACGCCTGAGCTGCAGACGTACGCTGTACAGAAGCTCTACACCAACCTCACCAAAGACATTACACAGGAAAGTCTGGCTCAGGCCGGTGCATGGTGCATCGGTGAGTTCGCTGAGGCGCTCTTGAAAGGCGGGCAGTATGAGGAAGAGGAGCTGGTGAAGGAGGTTAAGGAGAGCGAAATCGTGGATCTCTTCACACTTATACTAAATAGCAGTTATGCGACACAAGTGTCCACTGAGTACATCATTACTGCATTGATGAAACTCACAACACGCTTCTCCGATTCTGCACAGATCGAGAGGGTTCGTCGTCTTCTGCAGAATCACCAAACAAGCTTGGATGTGGAGGTACAGCAGCGCGCAGTCGAGTACAGTAATCTTTTCTCCTTTGATCAGATCCGTCGAGGAGTGCTTGAGAAGATGCCACCACCCCAGATCAAAGAAGAATCACGTGTTCTCGGCCCTGCGACGACCAAGAGATCCAAAGCGACCAACAGAAAGTCGAAAATCGTCAAGCCCTCCGAGCAGGATCTTTTGGATATCATGGACACTCCTGCTCCAGAGGCATCGAATGGAGCTCAAAACACCAACAACTCAGATCTCCTTGCTGACATCCTCGGCGGTGGCCCCACGTCACCGGCTCCGACGTCCACGTCCCCTCCTCCACAACAATCGAGCAACATGTCGAACATTATGGATCTCTTTGGATCAACTCCCTCTGGTACATCCTCCCCCGCACCGCAGTCTTCCAACATGGATATAATGAGCTCCGTTTCCACTCCGCCACCCCAGCAAGCTGCTGGCCATCCCTGCTACGACTCAAACGGTCTCAACATCACGTTCCAGGTTCAACGGAATTCGGAGGGGACTATCCAAGCTGTTGCTCGCTTTCAAAACTCACCCACATCAGGGCCTTTGTCCAACGTCGGTCTTCAAGCTGCCGTGCCGAAGTCTCAAAAGCTTCAGCTTCAGAGCATTTCATCTACAGACTTGGCCCCAGGGGCGGAAGCCACCCAGGTGATGAGAGTAACTGGGTGCAAGGGAGTAAGTCGTATCATCAAAAAGAGAGGGAGAAAGCCCCTCATTCGACTTCAAAGCTAACATCTTCGCAGCCTCTGCGTTTACGTCTCCGCATTGGCTACACGCATGCCGCAGCAGGGCAGGTGATGGATCAGGTGAACTGGACAGAGCCATCTTGAGCACTTCGAGTGCACAGATTTCTTTGGTAATTCGAGTTGCAAGCTACCTACGGTAAGGTGAGATATCAACAAGGGTTGCGAAGAGCATGATTGACTTTGGAGTGCAAAGAACGGCGTAATGTATTGGTCGTCAACATTACTCTTTATGGTGGTGTGATGTATGAAAGGACATTGTCCCTAAGAATATATCCAAATGATCATATAAATCTACACAGAGTTGCAAAATTCCTTATTAGATGCAATATGGTGGCTTGATCTCGTTGTTGCATTATACGTGACTTCGGATATTCAAGCATACATAAACTGAATCTGCAATGTTGTCGACAAACCTAACTTGTACTTGCAAAACTACACAAGCATAAGCCTCGCCCCATCCCGTTAGTCGAGAGGGGATCCGGTATAGCATTCCCCGAATCGATTTTCATAGAGTCATGCCGCCTAAAGGTTCCATCGTAACCAGTCACCGTCAGAAAACACACACAGCATGTCAGCCAACAAAACAAGCCATCTAGAAAGGACAGCCACAGAGCCGCGAGCAATTGTATGCGTTCTCCACCTGCCGCTGCAATCAAGACTCCTATTCTTAACCAGAGACGTGACAGGAGCTTTTTGAGGCCAGACTTGCTCGTGTTGACCAGGTTAATGAGCGCGTCAGGCTCCTGCGCCTTGATTTGGCGCCGCCCGGTGCGGAGGTAAGCGAGTACCCATTTGGTTCACTGAGTTGGCGTTTGAAACACCCGCACGTCGAATCCTGCCGCTGTCGCTTCGCGTCTGGTAGTTCGTGTGTTCGAATCTGAGAGTCGCCGGCGCTGAGAAGAAGCTTATCCTGCACAGTTCCTGCCTGGCCAGTGGCTCGACATCTACGTCCCAGGTGTACCCAGAGCGGGCGGCTTTACTATCACCAGCCCCCCATCGGCAGCCTCTTCCGCTTCGAACCCCTATCTGGAGTTGGCTGTGCAGGCGTCTCCGGCAAACCCACCAGCGGCATGGTTGTGGCGGCCAACGGCAGATATTCTAGGGTCCACGGTTCACGTCCGCATCGGTGGAAGCTTCACTTTCCCGCCTCCTGAGCTTGATTTGGCGAGCCTGAGGAGAATCGTGTTCATAGCGGGCGGGGTGGGTGTGAACCCTTTTATGAGCATGCTGAGCTTCATTGCACAGAGTAAGATTGACGGGCTGGGAAACATCGATGTTGGGTTTGTGTATGCCAGCAAGTTGCCCTCTGATGGAGTTGAGCGGATGCTGTTCTTGGACAGGATCACGAGGCTTTACGAAACGGGCAAAGTATGCGGTTCGGTTGAAGTGTTTGCTACTGGTATGACAGAAGGAAGCATCTCTGCTCCGGGGACACGAGAGGTCAATGGAGCGAAAGTGAAGATTCATGACCGCCGTCTGTTGACTGATGACTTGCGATCCCTGGTGGGTGAGATCAGTCAAACTGCGGTTTACATCTGTGGACCGCAGACGATGACAGATGATCTAGGCAACTTTCTCACTTCCCAACAAGGATTGGGGATGGACTCAAGACGAGTTCTGACAGAAAAATGGTGGTAGAACATGTCAAGAAAAGCAGCAATGGTAACCCGTTGAACGCCGTGGTATCGTGATCTAGCTTCAGTGAATGCACTACCGTAACCCGGGACCCAGAACCCCTCAAGATGAACCACGTTCCCGCGCGCTGGCATCTTGCTAAAGAACGAAGAGACTTTTCCTCGCAGATCTCCCATAGCCTTCTCATCCAAAAAGATCCTCGGCTCGTTGCCTGCTTGGTCGCTTGTCTCTACCTCCGAGAAGTTCCTTGCCGGCATTGCTACCCCCCAACTTCCTAGGGAAGAGTTCTTTGGCGTTTGCCGCCCCTTTGATGGAGATTCCCTCGCCGTTTCCTTGCTGTCGTGCTGCACCGCGGATGTTAAAGCTTCCTGTTGCGTCGGCCACAACCTTGGGCCGGTCCTCCTCTCTAAGATGGGCCGAACCGATGGCATCTTCTAACTGATCCAGCTGCCCGCCGCGCCCATAAGATGCCTTGCTAGGAAATAGCTCTTTGGATTTATTGGTCCTGTCGTTCGTTGACAGCCGGTCCTTGATTGACCGAGCTTTCACCCTGTTGCCTAAAGACCCTGCTCGCTCTCCGCTCATACTATCATCCCCATCAGCGTCCCTGCCAGGGGACACTGACCTGTCCCGACGACTTCCCCTACTACGTCCTCCGAGGAAAAGCTCTTTGCCCTGGTTCGCGCGGGCATAGGAACTCAGCCGATCTGGAGAGTCGGAGTGCCTCCGCTCTTTCGAATTACTGGGCGCGTCGTCGTACATGCTGGCTTCGAACCGTGGCTGTCGTTCTTCCGAATCATGCCGTCGTTCGTATCGACCATTCCGCCGCCCCTCACCATCACGGTCGCGATATTTAGATCGCCGCCTGCGCTCTTCGGGGTCGTATTCTGGATTTAAGAGATAGAAGCGACTGCGCAGCGCCGCACCTGGCTGCTTCTTGTCGCTAAGTAATGCAAAACGGATATGAAGATTGACTTCGGGCTTGCCCTCCACGGGTTTCGCTGGAAGGCTCTCGCCAATGGCTAACGCAGTAGGGTCGGCGATCTCAATGCTAGAGAGTGACACCAAAGCGTCGCGAGCAGAAGGTTCGCTGCCGAAGAGAAGGTTTGCCGATGTGTCGTCGATCCATTCTATCTTGTCGACGGGTCCGTAGTGCGACTTGACGTACGTCTTGATTTCTTCTGGGTTCATGGTGTCGAGCCCACGCACGTGGATTTTCGTAGGGGACAACGTCCTCGATTCGTCAGTGGAGGGTTCTGCTTCACCGTCTTCGATGATCTCGCCAATCTCTTCCGGCTCATCTGGTTGCTGCAAAGCATCCCGAAGCGACGCCAGCTGGTCAGCAATGTATTCTTCGGTTATCGCGCGCCGCAACGTGGTTCGGAGGGTTCATACCAGGATGTCATCAGCGGTGCCACGCGAAGGCTCTTCCATGAGAGGCTCCTCGGCCGCATCGTCCATTTCGATATCTAAATCCATTGTTGATGTGTGGCTCGGCAAGCAAAACCAGGCTCGCTGGAATACGTGGCTGGTAGTTTGCGAAGACTATGTTGGCGAGGCTAAGGAGCAGGCGGAGAAAGTGCTGCGCGTTGGCTGGTCGTGTGCAAGTAGAAGTTCCGTGCTCCTCGGTGTGCGAAGAGCCCGATGCCAATGGTTTAGTTACGTTTCGGTAAATATTACAGTAGTAGATATATAATCTGCCCTAGTGGAAATTGAAGCTGAAATGATGCAAATGTACAAGAGCACAGAGATACCTGCTACGTGGACTCTTGAGCATGGCTCGTAGGTCTGAATACTACGGCTGGTACTCTACTGACGTGCTTCCTGCACATAGGCCTTCCTTGTTACGTATCATACCTACTATGTACTCCGTAGTCTAGACTAGTAGGTAATCGGGCACGAACACTCCGGGGCCAGACCTCGGGCCCGCCGCTCCTGCTCAAGCTTTCACCACCCTTAATCCTTGATGGTCCATCTTAAATCAACTTAACAACCCGCTCCCTTCGGCGCATTATCCTTCAACCTATTGACCACGGCTAACACCTCTTTAGAATTGCACTATATTGCACAATTTCATGCGACGTCCACCATGGCGCAGGATCAAGTCGGCGGCGCCAGAGCTGAGGGACTGAGGTCAGGTTAGCTGGTGAACCCGGTTCATCGAGACACCCTTCATTCCCTCGACGCTTCGGGTCCTGATACTCGCCCTTCTCACGCTAATTAGCTGCACGACTCTCGAATCTCCTCTGCCTCCGTGATGGACCTCGGCGCCTCTGATTCCCCGTATAGATGATGCTGCGGTCAGCCGACTAGACCTGATCCGCCCTACTTCCTAGCTGCTCGACTTGTCACACCCTGCTTCTTCTGTCCCCCCCGATTTCGTTGCGACGATAGTGCTTGGATTTGCTTTTTTGCCACAGAAGGCTGAGTAGTAATGCCCTTGACAAGAAGGCTCTAAGACTTCTTCCGAAAGGACAGAAATGTAACTGCACTTATCGTTCATCGGCCACAGCCTACTCCCCGTCTAGAACAAACTCCTAATCCTTTCGCGCCGCCGTATGTCCATGATGTTCTGGAGTTATGGGTCAGGGGTCTCGGAGTCACAGTCTTTTCTGTTGAACTACAATGAATCTGGGCTAGTCTACTGTATCGACACTGGTGTGAGTAAACATTGAGAAGGTATAGGAGGCCGTCTTAACTTTTCTTGAAACGTATCACTGAGTAGCATGTTCATCACTCTGACGTCTTCAGTGTTCTATTTGTGGTATGTATTGGATTCCATATCTATGTATATCGTCAATAGGATAGGAACGCTTCGTTGAGAGTTCTTAGCATATACATAGCGCTGCCCTTCGGGATAGTAAGTTGAGCATACTTTGGGGGGTGCTACACGGATGTCAAGGTTTCAATCATTTCAGCTGCACAAATAGAGGACCGGAAGTTAAATCGATGAACGAATGCATTGTAGCCGACCCGCGATTGTTGGGGTAATCTAGTTAACCAGCTCGTGACTGCGTTCCTCCTCGCCATGCAACAACATCCATTACTGGAACCGGAGAAGTATCCGTTACTCGTCGTCTGAATCCTCCTCGTCGACCACGGACTGCGCAATGCCTAGCAGACTGTTAGCAAGTACGAGCTATGGGGTCAAAAATACTTACGATCAAGATCACGCTGGCCGGCGGGGGTAATGCGACGTCCACCAGTCTCCTCGTCGATCTCGACTACACCAAGCTTCTCCAGGGCCTGCATCGCGCGACGAATGACATAGCCACTGGCATCCACGTGTCTGGAAGGAGCAGAGCCGCGGTCCTTGGCGTTTCCGTACATCTTGGAGAGACGACCGACTCCAACAGTCTTTCGTAGATAGATTTGTCGGGCAATGGAAGCGCAGCGGATGTAGAACCAGTCGGGGTCCTGAGGAGGTAGTTCTCGGCTGTGACCGGTCTTGAGGGTGTCGACCAAGCCTGCGCAAGTCAGCTTCACATCCACCTCCTCGAACACCTCTCCACGGTGTCCGCCTCGAATTCCCAACCGCAAATGTAGAAGATCTACTCACCGGGTACGTTCAGCTTGCCCTGTCGCTTCAGATACGAGGCGTATGCGGTCACCATAAGGCGCGCCTAACCCGACCCATTAGTTTATCCGTCATCAAAGCTTCAAAAAGCCCCTCGCCATCTCAACCAGTCGGGCTACGCAAAGCAAGCGTTTGAAATTTCTTTACCTCAACATCGCGAACACCGGTTGCAGACATGGTGCCGTTCTTGGAAAAATCGAGCAATCGAGCGTTCAGATCGGGGTGATGGTATAGAGGGGAAAGATCTAGATAGTTGGAGTTTTTTTTTTTTTCTAGGCTGTGGACTCAATGTTAGGGTACGAAATGTGTGTGCGAAGCCACCTAGCCGGCTAAAATTAGGTATAGGGCGGCCAGGAACGCCACACTGCACTGGCAGTGAGTGCATAGTTGAAAGTGGGGCAGATCAGATGTGGGGGAACCAGAAAAACCTGAGAGACCTCGAACGCACCTACAGATAGGTAGAATTTGCTTGTACGCGACGGGAAGAAGGTACCTCTTAGCACGGCCAGTACTAGTAGTGTATCTAGCCAGTACTATTAGGAGCCTCTTTTTCGCTTCTTCTATTTTACTCATACTCATTGGACGTAATAGTGCGTAAGAATCGTATTCTGGATGAGGGCGTTTTCCTATTCTCCATGTTTCCACTCGGGTTAGTGTCATTCGTTTACGATGTGCTGCGCGACCTTCTTCTTAAGAAATTTTTAATGCTACATCAGACGGAACTTCAGGAACTTCACTTTCCTTCCCTTGTATTGAAGCTGGTTCGTTTGTGCAATGCGTGGGGCGGATGTGGACAGCAGAAATGGTTGGAAGAGAGGTAGATAGCTTCGTCAATATCATGATGTGGACTAATAGCGGCGGCGCGCATTCGCATCCACACCTGAGTTTGGCATCCGAGCGTGGTCGTTCACTCTGTAGAGAACGGCAATCCACAAGGTGCTATTCACGGGTCACCATCCAAGCCATGACTACAGAATCCTCCATTCATTACTTTATTACTTGTAAACTGGATATGCGAGGACACATCGTCATGATCTTTGTCATATTTCCCACACTGAACCAGGGGCAGGTCAGCACCGGAATGGGTTTCTCCCTTTCACGGCATCCATCACGAGTATCGTCTATAACGTCAATGCAAATTGTTCCTATCTCGCTGCTAACCCCGGGAGGTTCCCAAATTCACTAAGTCTAAAGTTCATAATTCTATATGTGTCGTCAATCCCTGGAACGCCCAAAACAAAATTCTATCCATGCCTGTTTGTCCCAATTAAGGAAAATAAATCAGCCTTTTGCCCCTGCAAGAATACAAATCCGCCTCCAACAGACTATCGTGTCTTGATCATGTCCGGCAAGCACTTCCTCTTCGCTAAGGGTCCCTCGGGTTCAAGCATGGTGGCGCCTCTTGTAGCCATTCCAGCGGCTTGGACTTCAGACGAGCTACGCTTGAGTGTAGAAACATTTGCGTGCTCCGGGCTGCTGCTGGCCGGTCGTGCTTCATGCTGGCCACGATCCCGAAGTTCAAGAAGGGCGCCGGGAGGTATGTCTTCAATCCTTGGCAGGTCGAGAGACTCGTCAAACTTCCAACTAGCTTCCAAGCCTCGAATATACACAGGGAGGCTCCTG
This sequence comes from Ramularia coccinea, assembly GCA_013461505.1. Taxonomy (NCBI): domain Eukaryota; kingdom Fungi; phylum Ascomycota; class Dothideomycetes; order Mycosphaerellales; family Mycosphaerellaceae; genus Ramularia; species Ramularia coccinea. The sequence goes on from JABNMW010000009.1 coordinate 1,057,440, forward strand.
ACCTTGGACCAGGTGAACGAATTGTCCGTTATGGCTAGGTATATGGCCATCATACGGCCCTGCCCGTCACATACGGCACACATTTCTTGCAAAAAGTCTCTGCGGTAATCCCGGGTCGAAGTATTCGGCTCGAGTGGCTGTAGTGCCGGGGGATCCTCAATCGAACCCGCCTTGCTTGATCGAATGCGCATTGGCTCCCACGCGGCGTCTTTGAGTATATGCTCAAAAGCCTTGGAGACTGCAGCAACGAAACAATCGCCCGAGGATCCTTCTACAGCCACCATCTGTTGGAGGCCCCTCGAGAGACAGCGCTTATATGCAATAGAATCCTTCTCGAACGGAAACGACTGATGCTGGGACGGCAATACCGACACGTGTACGGTCCAGGAACCTGATGTCGTTGAAGCATTCCCAGATTTCCGTTCTATGAAGCTTTGCGTCGTTGCGTCACCGCCGGGCATCAACGACAACGGCTTCTGACGCGATGTACAGGAAAGACGTCGAGAATGCGCACTAAGATGCTCTTCAGTCAAATTGGCTACACGGAAGACGTCGCTCGTCGCAGCTTCTTGCGCAGGTGAAGGTAGTGTATCCATCCCCTCTAATTTCTCGATCCTTTCTTCCAGCATTTCATCAGTCTCCAAGAGCTCCAGGTGACGGTTGCTCAGATTGTGCAGCTGCTCGCTGTGAGCGCGACTATGGTCTTCGTACGACGCCATCTTGTTCTTCAGTTCCTCGATGAGCTGCCACGCTGCCGCGATATTGCGATACGAGGCCTTAACCTGACCTTGCAAATCTTCCCTGTTCTTGTCCGCCGTCTCCTCGAGCTGACTGAGGCGGACGACGATGCTGTTGATATCCCGGTGATCGCGCCCAGCCTCGAGCTGCTGCTCTAAGGCTACTACTCTGCGCTTAACGCCTTCGATAGCATCGTGATTCTTCCCAGGCGACGGGACGTCACTAGCAGACATGTGATAGCAGGCCAAATGTCCGCATTCGCATGAGGCTCCGGGTACAAGCGCATTGTGAGTGAAACAAACACAACCGCATCTCACGCCTTTGAGCTCCGGCTGCACAAGAATATAGCGACATTGACCCTGGGGGAATTGGCGATTATCGGCCGGTGTATCAGAGGTAGGCGCTGAGGCCGGAGCCGGGTTCGGCGGCGGTGGCGGCATTAGTGGAGATATACAAGCAGGAGTCGGCAATGGCTGGGCCGCCAGAAGAGGAAGAGGATATGAGCTTCAACTTGGACTTGCGAGTTGTCGTCAAACACCCACACCGGGAAGATATAAGGTCCATTAACACGGATTGAGTCGGAGATGTACAAGACCGGCGCCGTAATACCGATAAATGATTGAGAAAATAAAAAATTCGAGACTCTGCTGGTAGGAACCACGCAACCATGATATTTGGAAACATGGGGGGGGTCCCATGCACATAAATAGACACGGGAATACAATCAGAAGCACGGAGTACACCTCGTTAAACTTTTAGCAGAGGCCTCGCTCTCACCCGGAAGTTGGGGGAGCATCACTACCCACGCATTCGGCGCAAAGGAGATCCACAATTTTACATACGTACAATTCAATGTACGTACTTTCCAAGGTTCAACCCACTCAGGGTTTGGGGGTGTTTGGAGCCTAGGAGCGGGCCGCACGGTTATGGTGGCAGGTTGGCAGCATTCATGCCTCCGAAGGGGGGGGGCCGAGCATCGCCAGGGCTGCTAGCGCTCGTCAACTTTGCATATTGGGCAGTGTATTGTACTTGCATGTAATTACAAGTGAAAACGGGAGAGGTACGGAGTAGTTGTCTCGGGTGCGGTATCAACAAAGCACTGGTTCTGCGAGCATGCCATGCTGCACTGATAGCACGACATGGATCCGTTGCATCGAGGCTCACAGGTGATTGATAGCTTCCAGGTTCCACGGGATGCTGCGCCCGCAGGACAAAATGGCGGTGGCATGGCTGGTATGGAGTCTGAAGGATAGCCATCCCACGCGGCGCGCGACTTGGGAAGTATCCGAGTAGGTACGAGTACTCGTACTACGTACTACTACCACCTATCAACTTGGCTGCTATGTACATGAATAGGGCCCCAGCGTCGATTATTTCACAGATACGGAGTACCGTGGGGCGTGGGCCTGCCTCCCCTGGAGCCGGCGGGACAGCAGGCTGCTTGGTCTGAATCATCTTGGGACGTAGGCAACACTGTACTCCGTACATATGGATTACCATATGTTGTCGCACGCCTCCAGCTCGAAAAGCCCAGAGGAGAGGGTGGGGGGCTCAGGTACCCAGATAACAGGCGAGTCCTGATTTGCCGAGTTGCTGATCCCGCCGTGGAAAGTTGGACGAGACCCTGGACACCGCGGACGAATGGGAGTAGTACAAGAAATCTCTCTCCTTCTTATCCTTCAATCTTCTGGTTGCTTTGGCGCGGCGCAACGGGCGCTGGGCCGTCTCGATTTGCTGATAGAAAGCGGCTGACAGATTGCACGTATTATAGTAGATTGTGGATGATGATGGACAATAAGAGTAAGTGGTAATACCGGAGTACCTACATGTAGTACATATACATAAGGACGCGAAGCGCTAAGCGCTGAGGCATTGAGAATGCTACCTGTGAATAGACTAGACCAGGCGACAACGCTGCTCCGAGCGTACTCGTTCTACTATACGAGTCTAGTCCTCGAAGTCCCTGGTTTCTTCCTCTGTATTGGAACTGGAGCCGTGCAAAATTTCGACGGGCAGAGTTGGAAATTGGGATTCTCAGCCCAAAGGGTTCTTCCAGCTAATGTGAGAAACTTTCAGTGCAACCCACTCGTCGCAATCTCGTCAAAGGAGCATGTGATGATTTGCTGGCTGGAAAATCCCGAAAGGGTGACAGAGCCCCCGACAGCGGATGCCCCCTGCGACTGGTCAAGCACAACATCCATCCGATGCTACTGTCTTTACTCCGTACACGACTACAAGTAATACAAGTAGTATTGCCGTGTAATGACCACTTAGAAGTTCACCCCCACCCCCCATCCAGCTTACGGCTGGACGGGTCTTGCTCCGAAACATGTGCAAGTGCAACAGCGCACAGGCGAGGGCAGTTTGTAATGTAAATCTCTACGACCGTGGTCGAACCCGCCAACGCATGTTTGAGATGATCGAAACGGACAGGTGGGCGCGAGCCATGACAAACATCTGAAATGAGGTTGGAAATGAGAGGCCGTCGGTCTGGTTCAGAGGGGGATGCTGCTATACGCGTGTTAATTGCCCAACGATGCGCTTGACATACGTTGGAATCCGTAATGCCAGGCAGCATGGGCTATTTTACGCCTGCTCCGTACCCGTAGATGAGTTCCACGTGCCGCCAGCCCAGCTCTTCTTCTTTTCCCAACCCGGCGATAGGCCCATCTATCCGGTGGACGCCTAGGTTCTAGTTGACTTGTGGGTTTTGGAGTCTGTGCATAGGAACACCAGCACCGGCACCTCCGCACATCGCACCTCAGAAGTGGTATCCATCCTCGAGCCAGCGGGGCCTGTCGGTAGAGCCGTTGCGATCGATTCCCCGGCATGCAAGCACGCAGCGCAGAGCCGACGGAGAGATTCGTTAGCCCAAGCCTCGCAGTCGGGTCTGCTTGAGCCACCATGGGCAGCTTTGGCGAGGCCGTCTCCTCACTCCTCGACACTTATACCAGATGCCTGGCCTTCCTCAAAGATCTGAATCATGGAAAGCAGGCGGAGGATTCGACTTCGGGCTTGCTGAGCGCCCTCCGCAAAGCACGCTCTAGGGTTCGGCGCACTTACTCGAAGAAATTATCGCACGATGGGCGCTCCTTTGAGAAGGGCGATGGTAAGCCCTCCTTGTCCGGTCTAGCTTTTCCATTGTATCGTCTTACCCTGCGAGGGATGATGGTCATTTTCTAATGCAACATGCCACATGATAGCTGAATCAAAAAGCTCGCTGAATGGAATTATTCGCAAGCTGACATCGACCTTGACCAACCTGCGCACCTCTCATCCGATGCGACAGCCAAATGATCTTGACTATGGCTCATTGGTGTCTTTATGCAGCTCTTCCAGGTCAGACGCTATTCGCACGATGAGCGACCTGTCTACTCGGCTATCTAACGCCTCACGCTCGAGTGTCGCTGGCCAGGCAGCGTCATCTCATGCGCATCACTCTCGCAAACGACATCATCGGAGGAATTTCTCGTCGTCATCGAGGGAGGAGATTGGAGACAGTGGCCATATGAGTCGACGGCATTCGAGCGCCAGTCGTCAATTTCGGAAAACCCGAGTCTCAAGGCTTACGATGTCGACTGACAGCACCAAACTTGGTGAAGTGCGTCGTCGCGAGTCTACCAAACCAGTGAAGCCTGCATACCCACGACGACTACAGACACCGTACCGTCAAGGCATGAAGACCAGGGACAAGAAGGGCAAGAGTAAAAGATTGTGGGAAATCTTCTAAATGAAGACAACGAGACAATAAGCCTTGTCGGAATCGTACTCGTTTAGGGTCTCCTTACCCTACACTTGGAGGCTTATTCTGGAGTAGTTCAACCGTTCAAAGGCATGTGCAACTAAGCAAGCAACAGTATGCTTTTTCGGGCTATTGTATATAATGACAGGACACCCTCTGGCTCTAATGATGAGGCTATGTCGTTTTATTTGAGAAAGAAAACGGCGGGTCGGACAGTATTTGCGAAGTTGCACTTTTACAGGAGGACTTCGGGAATTATTTTCGCTTTCGTTGCTGAGGCTGACTTCCAATCGAAGCATAGCACACCAATTGCTACTAGTACTAGTAGTAGTCAAGAGAATGAGGAACCCGTACATCTTTGTAAGGTGAAGTTGCCATCTGACCGGATGGCATTGAGGTAGATTCAGCCGGCAGGCGGGCTTTTGAGGTCCAGCTCGGGCTCCAACTTGAAGCTCCCCAAGTGGCACGGCCAGCCCCGCGATCCACTGGCAAAAATTGCCCCGCCGTCCAGTCAAAATAAGGTAAGCCGCGATCAAACACCATCAACCACCTCGTTGGGGATTACACCCGATTCTTCATCTCCCTCCCCAAGATATCGTACAGCAGTGTTACAAACTCTCGAAGCATCTCGTCCGCCAAATATCGCCCAGCTGTAGCCTTTCGAAGCCTCCTCGCAAGCGATTTGATATCTGTGCCAAATAGCGATGAGTCGACCGTCTCAGCGATAACCAAGAATGCCACAAGATCCCTCCGCCGCCTTGAGCGCCCTGCTGCGCTCCTCGTCCATCGAAGACCACGACGAGATTCTCAAGGCTGCGAATGCCTCAATCAAAGCAAAAAAGGGCGATGTCACTAGCCATCATACCAGGGTTGTCGCCCTGCTACATCTCGACCGCTTCGAAGACGCACTGCGGGCCATCGACGAGGGCGGTGCTGAGCTGCAGGCGGCATGTGCTCTGGAGAAAGCCTATGCGCTCTATAAGACGGGGAAACTAGACGATGCCACCGAGGTGCTCAAGGCTGCTGGTGACGGCAAGCGGGCCATCACTCACCTCGCTGCACAAGTAGCCTATCGTGCCGAGAAGTTCGACGAAGCCGGATCCGTTTCTCGCAAACTTCTGGATCAGGCACCAGAAGACGAAGAGAATGATCTCAATATCAATATCAAGGCTGCCGCCGCACAAGCAGCGTGGCAGGGTACAGCTCCGCCTCCGCCCGCCAAGGACGAGCAGCTAGATACGTTCATGCTTTGCTACAACACTGCCTGCTCCCACATCGGCCGCGGGGAATTTGGCCATGCTTCTGAACTTCTACAGCGTGCATCAAAGCTATGTGATGCTTCTGACGACCTCGATGCGGAGGATAAGCAAGCTGAGATGCAGCCGATACTTGCCCAGCAGGCTTACGTCTATGCCAGGATTGGGAAGCTCAAGGAGTCATTGGATCTCTATAAATCACTAGGCCATGATGCGTGAGTGCTATCGAATCTAAATTTCAAAGTGCTCCGGTGTGCACGTGCTAACAGCCAATCGAAGCGATAACGATATCGATCTAGATCTGATACTGGAGAACAACAAGTCAGCGTTGGAAGTCGGCTCAGAGAACCCCTATCTACTACAACGCAAGGCTGCCTCCTGGGCCAATAGGGGAAAGGAAGCGAAGCTCTTCAAGTACCAATCCGATGTCCTCTACCGCAACAACCTCGTGATTGAACTCCAAGCTCAGAAGATTCCTGGCGTACAGGAGAGGACGGCTAAGACCCTCAGAGAAGCCCAGCATCCCTCAACGCTATCGGCTGTGAACTCTCTTTCAGTGATTCATGCTGCGGCTGCGACCCATGGAAAGAGCGGCAAGCAACTGACACGTTCTCTTCGCGAAATTTCACTACAGCGTCCCGACGATGTCGGCCTGATCTTGACCATCATCCAAATACAGGCTCGACAAAAGAATCACGGTGCTGCTCTCGCTACCCTAGAAGCCTTCCTTACACGACTGGAGAAGGAAGAGGATGAAGGGGCTGCAAATGCGAGGTTCAGCGCAGGGCTTGTTGCTCTGAACGTTTCCCTAATGAGAGCCCAGGGTCGCGAGAATTCAGCCAAATCGGAGTTGGCCAAGGCTGCAGAATATTGGAAGGACCGCCCTGTAGACACCTCAACCTCGGTCTTGCGAGAAGCTGGTATCGAGTTGTTGCGGTCCTCTAAGTCCGAAGATCTCAAGCTTGCTGGGCATACATTCCAGAAACTCCTGTCAGAAGACCAAGAATCCTCCGTAATCACTGCAGGCATCGTTGCCTCTCTAGCACCCTTCGACCTGAAGAAGGCTGAGCAGTACCTGGGGGAGCTTCCTAGCGTTGAAGATCTCATTGAGGCTGTCAATGTGGACAAGCTCATCGGGGCTGGCGTGGCGCAGGCACCAAGGAGCAACACGGTCACGAAACGTACCGCGCCCGAGGATAGCGACAAGAAACCAGCCAAGAGACGTAGAACACGCAAGCTACCCAAGAGTTACGAGGAAGGTAAAACACCAGACCCAGAGCGCTGGCTTCCCCTGCGAGATCGCTCGTCATACCGACCCAAGGGAAAGAAGGGCAAAAAGAAGGCAGCCGAGTCAACGCAGGGGGGTATGGTCAAGGAGGAAGAGAAGCTAGGACTTGTGGGTGGTGGTGATGTTAAGGTGGAGAGGGCACCAGCAGCTGGATCTTCGAACAAGAAGAAGAAGAAGGGTAAAAAATAAGTAAAAGACAAGAGAGTAGGAAGGAGCAAGGTGGCAAGCCCGTAACGAGAGTAGTCCCTGGCTGATAATGGGACTCCACCTTCTCAGACTCCTATCTTGACCTTATACCGCTTGAATCCGCTGTGTACAAATATGAAGAAGATAGGTGAACAAGCTGGTAGAAGTTGATGCGTGATACTCAAAAGACAACTAGTGTGACAGCCCCGAACCATGTATACTTCCTGGTAACCGACCCGGCGGTAGCATTCCTGCCCCCCTCTTCGCCCTACGCGGACCCTTACCTCTGTCAATCACGAGAAGCTATATTGCAATTGCTAGGAAAAGCAAAGTTTTATGATATATGCTATGGCTCGATTTCACGACCTGCCTTCAGGAATCGTCCGCAGATGGTGCCCAACCGTACTGCAACTGCTTGCAAGAAATACGAAAAAAAGAAAGTTAACATGTGCGCCCTTTGCACGCTATGATCCCGCTTGTCTATAAATCTCACTTTTCCGGTGGTGAACCGCACTCGCGACTGCCTGAATAGGCTCTATTTTTTCGAGCCAATCGTGCCTAGGGTCGGGCTTCGTACATCTTCCGTGACTTCGTCCTCCTCATTCTTGTGAAATTGCTGCTGTTGTCTTCGTACTTTCTTACTCCCTGGTGTGACCTCCCTGTCCTCTTCATCCTCCTCCTCTTCTTCCTCAGTTTCTATAGGTGGCAGGGGTGAGCGTCTCCCATCTGAGAAGCTCAGTGCTGCCTCACTTTCACCGTCAGATGGGATCGCCAGCCTCCCACTGTTGGACACACTCCTACTGGGATTGGCTGATGAATACTTTCGGTGAAGCTCTCGGAAGCTTCGTGCTGTGGCCGTGCTGGCACTGGCTGTTGACTCGCGACGAGAGAGATCTTCGTCTCGGTCAGCTAGATCGCCAGCAGCCGAATAAAAGTCATCCTCATCGCCATTGCTAAGGGTAGGTGACAAAGGCTGCTCGAGCTGCTGGGAGTGCTTGCGCGGACGGAGTTTTTCCTCGTTGGACATGTTCTGTAGCTCTGTCCCGAAGTTGATGACGGACGCCTTTTTGCCGTGAACAACGAAGCTTCCCGTGCCGCGTGAAAGCATACTTTCCCGACGAGTATCATCCGGCGATACCCCTGGAATACTATCTCTCCCTCGTCTACTTCGATGGTTGGAGAATGACCCAGTGCTTTCTCGAAGGGTACGCTGTAAGCTCCGGCGAATCCTATTCTTTTCAGCCTTCTCTCGCTCGGCAGCATGTCCTTGTTCGTCAACAGCTGTTGCCGGGGTGACCTTATCCGAAGCACGTTTGCTAGTCCTGCCGTCAAGCAGACCCGCATGGCGCAAGAAGTCTCGTTCGTCGGCATCAACGTCGTCTTCACCTCGACTAGATGAGGACGAACGTCTGACTGATGCTCGGGTGGCTGAGTCAACTTTGGCTGCCTGAGGTGTCTGATCATTCGATCTAGTGGGCGATGTCGGCATGCTCGACGTTGAGTCTGTGTGGTCGCTCTCATTGTCCGATTTGGTGTTCTGTATTTCTTGAGATGGTGACCTCCGATGACCAAGAGCACTCTGAGGTGGTGTTTCGAACTCCAGATCGGTTGGGGATATTGCATTTTCCTCTCTCTCAATCTGGCTTGCTAATGTTTGAGGCACAGGCTCGCCTGGTACTTGCGAAATCCTATGAGAGCTGGTATGTCTTGATTTGGATTCGTTCCGAGAGATAGAAAGACGCGATGGAGGTGATGATGCCGTGTCTCGCGACGATTGGCTTGGGTGAGTTTGAAGAGGGATGGCTCTTGTGAGAGCTGTGGGCACCTCTTCTTCAAGGTCCTGCTTCAAAATGTCATTGTGACACTTCTCCCTCCAAATATCTACTCGGGTCCACTTCAATTGAGCAGAGATTCGACCCGCAGCAGAGAGCATGGCCTCCCTCGTTCTCGGCTGAATAGGGGCCAGGATCTGAAGATGCCGCGCGTTTCGCAGCTGCTCATCGAGGTCTTTTTGCGCAGCTTTGGCCTTCTCGTCCCCTTCTTCGATTTTCTGTTGCATGAAGTCACGTCTCGCAGTTTGAATGTCCTCTACCATTTTGTGGTCAATCTGTCCACGAGCAATTGAGACCTGGCCTGTGGGCGTATCAATGAGCTGCGTTGCTTCAGAGCTGTCGAGGCGTCGCATCCCTCGTCGTCCTTGACCATCATAATTGCTGCCAATGACACCGCGCATGCGAACACCCGATGTGCGGAAAGCCGCAGCGTAGTTGAGCTTGGCGAGCCAGTCGTTCATCTCTTCCTCGTTGTCAGCGAGTAGGACTTCATCTACGCCCCCTTGGCTAACATATATAAACGCGTTCTTATGCTTCTTATACTCCAAATCATGAAGAGCAACTGCTCCATGCGTAGACTTCAAACCATCTGGCTTGAACTCCTCCAGTGGCGGTTTGAAGATGATAGGTACACCGTCGTTGCCGGTTTTAACGTGGCTTTCGTATTGATGCATGAGATTTTTAACCCAACTCGTATTGCGGAAGAAATACAGTTGAGCTCCCGTGAGGATGGCACCCCATTCTTGCCACGGAGATCGCCCTTTGCGTTTCTTGACGTCTTTCCTCCACAGCAGTCCCACTTTGGTAATTTTAATGTCAACAATGCCTTGACTCGCGTCCTGAGGATTAATTGCTGTCTTCTCCGACATAAAAGCGTCAGGGCGTGACCGAGCGGAGACGATTTGCAGCACACCCGTTCGGAAGAATGTCTTTTGTAGGTCCTTCAAATTGAGGCTTGGCGCGGTGCCTAGGTAGTTGAAGTGTTCCTCGATCTGCATCGCATCTTTGAGGTTAGGTCGCAGGGCATCGAGGTTGCCATCGATTATGAGGGTGTATGGGTCGATAGGCTCCTTTGCCGCACGTTTGGCCGGATCCCCATTGGAACCCAATATTTGCTTCCGTTTCGACTTGGAGATGCTTCTCTCACTGCCCAGGTCAAGCTCGTCTTCGACGTGAATGAAAGGGGTGTAGGTGATGTTGTCGTAGAAGCACTCCAGAATCTCGTCGAAAATACCTTCACCTTTAGTATTTCTAAGGTATTCTGGCTTCTGCATCTTGTGTTTGTTGTTCTTGTTGAAAACGTCGGTGTGAAGAATAAGAAGAGAGAAGGCTATAAAGTACGCCTGATCCGGTGAAGAGTAGATCCCAGGATTGCATTCGTGATACCGATTGGCAAAAGCCTGCAAGCACCGATCAATCTGCTGAGTCTCTTTCGGAAGCTCAGCCTCCATGAGCAGCTTACGAATGGCCATATCCATGGGATCCCCAAAGAAGCTGAAGCTCCTCATGTAGCTCCTCAAAACTTGCGCGGAGAAAGCGTCGGTTCCTTTGGACAGTGTAGCAGCAATGACCCCACGATTGAGAACCTCCTCCACTCGCACAAGATATTTGGCAGGAGACTCGTCGTCACGTCTTTCCGGCAAGGCAACCGCCTCCCGAGTCAGCTGAAGGGAATTACTCTTGGAGCCTATTGACCCTGGAGTAGCCGGCGTCAGTGTACCCTGACGGCTCAGCTCGGAATTCTGCCGGAGACGACTCAATCCAAAAAGGTCGCCAAAGCTCTTCCGCCCGGTAGAAGAGGAAGTCCTTGTAGCGGGTGGGAGCAAATGATCATCGTTAGAGTCCCTTCCCATCGAGCTCATGGTTGATGACCTTCCTCTCAGGAAACTCGGCCGTGTTGGAGATGAGTTTCCAGACCTTGAGCCACGCCCCGGGCCGAACAGTGCTGCAGCGGGAGGAGGACCTGAGCTTTGGCTAGCATCAGGCCTTTCGGTATTGCTGCGGACTATACCTCCACTATGACCGGTAGAGGGGCGAGGGGTTGAAGCAATGTTGAGAGATGCAGAGGAGGATGCATTGGGCGGTGTCTGGGTCTTCTGCGGCAGGTGAGAGAGTGGGAACATAGGCTCTGCAGCTTTCTTAGTTCTCCGCATCTTGAAGAAGGAATTGGTCGAGGGTGTCTTCTTGGGAGCCACCAAACCGCTCGCCGGTGCACGTCTCTCGCTAGAACTTGCATCGGACCTCGATGACTCGGACTGTCGGTTGGCTAGCGTTGGTGGTGGTATGCCATTGGAGCTGGATGCAGCTTGGAAAGAGACTCTAGGAGAGTTGGGCTCATCAAGGGGCGCCAAAGAAACCCGGCCCTTGTCGTCCGCAAATGATTTTCGTGGAAGTCGCTGCGTTGCCTGCCGTCCTGTAGGAACATCCTGTTCTCGGGGTATGTCATTCGAACGTCGTAATTTCGCCGCTGCTAGGCTCATGCGAGATGGCTTCTTCTTTGGGCCAGCCAATTCCCCGGTTGGGGCAGTCGTAATTATCTCCGGAGCTTGAATCTTTTAGTATGGAATGGGATGGGGCGGCTGTCTAGAAAGGTGTCAGAACTCACGGCGCGGAACTGGCGGAGGCTTTTCGGATTGCTGTTTAGCCCGGAGAGAGAGCTGAGAATCTGACGCATTGCGAAACCGTAGTATGGAGAATCTCTTATGCCTGTTGTTTTCCTCTTGTGCCAATGGTGTCTTGGGACGAGTCGCAGATGACGCGCGACCTTGAAGTTCATCTAAGGCTGGGGCATCAACGGTCTGGCTTGAGGCTGACGTCTCAGCGCTGTTGTCTGGTGCATCGTCTGGCGGAAGACTGTTGTGGCGTCGCACATCGGATTCATGGGGCATGTTGCCGCGACGGCGTAGCAAAGGCATGATGGTACCTGATCATGTTCCGTGCATCCGTTGTCGACGATTCTTCCGCGCAGTGGAAGACTCCTTCAATACTGCTTGGGCAGCTGATTTTTGCTAGAGGGGGGAAGCGCACGCAAGGGTGTGGTATGATGATGTGTAAGATGTGGGAGCCGGGCGCTCGGCTAGCAAAGGAAGTGAGACCCTTGAGAGCACATTGAGGCAGGGTTCGACCACAGGTGTCGCGAATAGGAGGTATTCAGTCGTAATCAAAGATTGAATGTGTTGGCTACTCCTAGCCGCTGCTTCGACTCTGGATTCGTTTACCAGCTCCCAACGCCAAACCTTCCAGACCAAGCTGAACCAGCCCAGGGGATCTGGGTCGAGTGGATCCACTGCTATGCTGCCCGAAGCCAAAGGTGGCTCGTCCAGAGCCTACCTAAGGGTTGGGTGTGGCTGGTTGGTGCCTCCAGGGTGGCTGGTGAGTACCTCAGTTGATCTCGAGCCTCTGGGAGAGGTATGCATTGGTAGTGCTATTGTAGCACTACCTACCTGTAGGTACCTTAAGTACTACCACTACTGGCAAAAGTACGTGTAGTAGCCTACCTGCTAGTACAGACAACTATGTAGTACTAGCGTTGGGCTTTCGGTGCCAAGATGTGTCTCTTACCGACCCTCGACACGGCGGAGCCCTCCCGGTGCTGCCGCCCTCCTAGTCCTAGCATTAGTACCTGTACACAGTACAAGAGTAGAATACTGTTCACCCGCAGCGCGAGTTACGTACATGCTCTCCAGAAGAGAGATGCCACCACTACTACCTTACCTATCCTCTGGTTGCACTGCCCCTCCAACGCCAGGCATCTATCTGTCTTGAACCTGCTACAGCATCTCCCGGGACCTCTATTCAGAAGACCAAAAAAGCTCACCCCCATGCCATCGAACATATCGGCTGGAGCTCCGTTCGCCGGCATCATTGAGTCGCGATTCCTGCCACTGGCCACTGCTATTCTGAATCAGGCGCCGCTATGAAGCCCACGGCAGCCTTTTTGTTCGCCACACTGGCCTGCCTTAACACAGCCATTGGGGCTGGCATTGATACCCAGAAACTAAATCGTGGACGCCATGGGTCGCGAAATCAGGACCGCCTATTCCCCTTCTTAACGAATCTTAGGGATGGAGCAATCGAGTTCATATTCGGACGACATCCTACGAAAGATACGGCTGGACCGCGCATACCTAATGGCCTTCGAGAACAGTACGCCAACGAATTGGTGCTGCGATTCAATGTGACCGATGCTGCCGAGGAGGCGGCCCTTTCCAAGGCAGTCGAACGGCTATTCCTCGACATTTGGGCCTTCACCGACGACTACGTCGATATTCGACTTCATACGGACCAGGTGTCACCGCTTCTGGGCCTGCTCCCCCCATCACTGCAGAGTGCTCAGTCCCCCTTAATCCCGGATCTGGCTGCAGCTGTACATCGGACGCTTCCGTCGACAGATTTATCAGAGTACATATCTTCGGAGGGAATATATGCTGATCTATCTGCTCGTCCAGGGGCCGGCGATAACATCTTTTTCCAGGACTACCAGCCAATGCCTGTTGTGGTGCGGTGGATGCAGCTCCTCGAGGCAATGTTTCCGGCCTTTGTTAAATACATTTCCGTGGGGAAGTCTTTCGAAGATAGGGATATTCCCGCGCTGCGAGTTGGTGTTCCCGGGCAGGCAACTCCATCATCTCCAAGGAAGACGATTGTTGTTACAGGTGGCTTCCATGGTCGAGAGTGGATCTCTACTAGCACTGTCAACTATCTGGCGTGGTCGTTCATCACTTCCTTCGGCAAGGAGCCCATGATCACAAAACTCCTGGATCATTTCGACATTGTCTTCATTCCTACTCTGAATCCAGACGGTGTTGAGTATACCTGGCACGTGGATCGCCTGTGGCGCAAGACGAGACAGCAGACGAATTTGCGTTACTGCCGCGGGCTAGACCTCGACCACGCTTTTGGCTACGAGTGGGAAGGCGCAAACATTGAAGATGACCCTTGTTCTGAGAGTTATGGCGGGGAGCAGCCCTTTCAGGCGATCGAAGCCAAGCGCTTTGCCGACTGGGCCAGGAATGAAACTGCCGTCCGTCACGTCAAGTTTGCTGGGCTCATCGACCTCCATTCGTATTCTCAACAAGTCCTGTTCCCTTACTCATACACATGTGAGGTTGATCCTCCAAATCTGGAGAATCTTGAGGAGCTTGCTTTGGGGATAGCGAAAGCCATTCGTCTCTCGAGTGGTGAATCATATGCCGTCTCTTCTGCTTGTAGGGGAGCAGCGCTGATGAGTGAAGATGATACCGAGCTTGATTACCAACGCATCGAAACAGGCGGTGGCTCGGCCATAGATTGGTTTTACCACGAGCTCCGCGCACACTTCAGCTACCAAATAAAATTACGTGACAACGGCAGCTACGGATTCCTCCTCCCAAAGGAGCATATTATCCCAACGGGAGAGGAGATTTTCAACGCAATGAAGTACTTTGGCGACTACCTCCTCGGCAACAATGGTATCGAAGGCTTTTTAGACGATGCGAGAGAGCCCGCAGGCAAGAAAAAACTCTCCTCTCAGAACGGCATAGATAAGTCAAGTGGATTTGAGCTCAGGAGGCGACAAATGCAACGGTGAATTGGGTTATTACCATTCAGATACTTTTCTCTGTCCTATAAGAATATGGTACAACAAGTCGTCCGCGTTCGACGGACGTTGATCGCTTACTGCTTCAAAATGAACATAGCGGAGGTGTACACCGCACCAAATCGGAGGAAACACTCCGCTGTGAAGGCAAGCAACGAACCGCTGTCATCGATCACCATTAGCTGTGGGGTATCAGAAGCGTTGAATGCGCAGCAACTTACGCGACGCGACCCTTCGGGCCAGCATTGCTAACGTAGCCAAGGGCATACACGGCACGTCCAACGACCCAGATGGCACCTGCAATGGCGGCGGCTACGGGGTAGCGGAGACCAGTGATGGCCAGGCCACCAAGGAAAGAGCTGTGGTTCTCAATGAAGTTGGTATGGGCACGTTGGGCTAGTGACGCAAGGGGAAGTTAGCAAAGGAAACAACAGATAGGAGCTGGTGTAGTAGGGGTTCGGGATGACGCTGGACTCGATGCCGTGTGTGCCACGTACCGCAGTTGAACTTGAAGGCGTTGGGATCCTTCTTAGCCTGCTCCTCTGTGGCATAGGGGATGGGATATAACAGGCCAGAGGCCTTGCGGAACCGAGCCGTCAGAATGAAGTGAAGGTAGTTGACGATAAATGACCCGCTAGCTGCTGCCAGGACGTAGCTAGGCGCATCAGGTTAGTTTAGCAATACATATCTTCCATGGACTATCGTGTGCGCCTACCCATACTCCGAGGGGAACTGCACGGTGAGGGACATGTCGCCGGGTGAATGATTATTAGCTGCAATTGCCGCGAATGAATGGATTGACAATGGCGCGCTGGGGCGTACTGGTCTTGTCTGTTAAAGATGGATTCTGAAGCGTGAAGGTTGGTGGTATCAGGGCCGGGGGAGGGGTGCTAGTTCAGTATTTAAAGTGATTACTAGTAGTAATAGAGCATTGGCAAGCACAGAAGTGACGATCCTGCCTAGGGTAGGTAGACGGGGCTCTTGACGGGGATTGTCCCTGAGTCCTACGTTCATAACCTTTCTTTGCCCTATGAAGCATACGTTGCCGGGAGAGTAGGATCCACTGTTTGCCCCTTATTACTGAGGCAAACTCCGCAACATCCCCAACCCGCCGGTGCAAATAATGCAGGCATTGCCTGACGCGACGTGACGCATGTGCCGCTGCCGGCTCGTCGGACTTCAGGAACTGACCCTCACTGGATCTACATACTCCGTATAGTATTCGTGCACTACAAGTAAAGTCAGGTACAAGCGCTACTACTCTACAAGTACTATCTTTACAGAGTAGTAGCACTAGTAGTAGCTCGGAGTGACTATTGCTCGATGAGTAATTACATACTAGATAGATAGTAATAGTAGATACGTGTAGCTCATCACACACAGACTCCCCCACTAGCCAGGTCATTATCAACTTGGACGAACTCATGCATCATGCCCGATTATGTTACCAGACCAATAGAACCCTGAAAGTGCGATTCGCCGCTGAGGTTTGTTCTCTTCTTGTTTTTTCATGCCTCGACCAGTTGTACCTGACGCAACACGGCGAGAACTCAACGATGAAATGATCCCGACCGGCCGGCGTAATTTTCCCATCGCCCTCATCCACGCGCTAGGAATTGGAATGCCGCCCGGACTTTGTCGGGTGGTCGGCGCAACCGTTCAGCCGTTCAGCCAGCTGCGGACTTCGTCCTCGGTTCGGTCTCAATCCGTGCAATAAGAAGTACCCAGAGCCTCAATGTACTCCGTACTGTTTGCCCCATTCTTCCGGCCATTGCCATTCCATTTAGACAAACATCACTTATGCACCAACGTTGTGAGGCAACCGTCTACTTGATGACACGTAGCACGATACTCGTGGAGCTCATACTCAAAACATGTTACGAGTGGGATTTGCACGAAGCAGACTAATGAAGGATAGATTGCGGCCGACGCCCAGATTCTTCACCATACCTCATCCTGTACAGCGTTCCTCCGGGGGTCTCCATTGAAGCCCTAGTGCTTCAAACACCCTTCTCTCCGCTGCCTCCATGTCCGGCGCCGGCTCCGTTGAGAAGGCTCCCTCCAAGTCCACCCACCGGCCATCTCTCCGATCACGCACGCCGCTGCTATCGAATTTCAGATGCTTCTCCTGTTTACAGTATCGTCGAAGGTCTCTTTGGAACGTCGTCCCTCCGCTCCATCCCAGCAAAGCACAGCCGACCGTCTTCCACGGACTAATAATCAGGTCGACCCTGCGGTGCGGCCCCTCTTGCTTTGTTGGGTCTTTCCAAACGACAAGAGCCTTGTCAAGGGTGTCGAACCCCGACGACCCGCGACCTTCGCCGCTCCAGGGTAGAGGCGCCTGGCCACGGTCGCTGTTCCTAGTGCTCAGTGAAAGTGTATGTGTGATGTGCTCGCTCTTCTCTAAGCCCATGACAATCTTCTCAATGAGTCTCAACGTCATGTCTTCGTTGGGATGACTTAGAACAACATCTACATCACCACTCTCCTCCTTGCCCCTTCGATAACCGCCTACAATCACCATTTGGTAATCCAAATCGATCTCGCGAGCGTGTTCAAGGACGACAGAGCCAATCTTTCTTACTTCTGGCCTCGGTATTTTGAGTAGGAAGTCGTCGTAGTACTTGATCCCAATCTGCTGCACACGACTCAGTGAGCCCCAGCCGTACTCGACAAGGTCATCTAAGTCTCTCCAGCCTGTCTCGGAACTCAGTGATTTGAACAAGTGGTAACTGGTTTTAGGCCTGCGCTCTACACGGAAGATCTTTGTGTGATCTTCGGACTTCTTACCTTTGCTGTAAAAATCACGAGCTGTCGTATCTCCGACGCCCCAAATGTCGTAGAAAAGCTGCATCACGGACAGCCTTGGGTCAGCAGCCATTTCGGCCACCTCCTGCAGCTCACCGGTATCCTTCCATTGTTGGAAGAGTTCAGCTATTCTTGAGCCGCACCCTGGTAGCCTGGAAACCTCTAGTGACGAGCGGTTAATCATGTATTGGAACTACCAAAACAGGAGGGTTCAGTTACCGATTGAGCTTTTTAATGGGAACGGATAGGCTGCTACGGCGGCTATAGTGGTTGAGTAGGCTCTCACGCCAACCTTGTCGCCTTCGAGTAGGCGATGGGTGCGGATCCTCTTCAATTGCTCGATGAATGTCGCGTTGGGCGAGTCGACGGGAGTGGGACGTTGGCATGAATATGTCGTATGTAGATAGTCAGGGACCGGGGGAAGAGAAACGTCGTGCTCCGATGTAGTCTCATGCAGGAGAGGTGGTCGATCCGAAGGTTTCCGTCGGGAAGCAGGTGCATGTGAAGGACGCTCAGTCTGTTTTGACAGAGCCACGTCGGAAGTACGCCTTTCGACTCGTTGTAGGCGAGAACTAGTGTCAGGTAAATTCGTTCTCTTTTCTTCACTACTTGTTGAAATTGTTTTTGGTGCCGCCGATGCGCTTGGTGCCGCCGTCTCTGCGGCTTTCTTGCCTTCGTATATGAGGTAAGGCTGAGTTGGGAGAACGGTGCCTTGTTTGAGCGAATCTGTAAGCCATCCCAGCTTCACTACCTTGATGACTGCATCGGCTGGCAGGGAAGCCCGCTCGCTGTCGCTCTTCACCTCGGTTGTTTGAACCTTGAGCCGTCTAAGCTCGAAGAGAGCTCGTTCTCGGCGGGTGATTCGGCCCACCACAATTCCTGCTTCGTGGGCGTTCCAAGTGAGGGTAGGGATACTCTCCTCAAGTTTTTCGAGCTCCTCTGGCCCAAGATTGGATGCAAGAAGATGTACTGGTGGAAATTCTGGGCTCATCGCTGGGCTCATCGTGCACCGAGCATGGGGTGTTGTGTGTTTCGATGACGCACATTCACGGTGGTAGATTCCGTTAGTGAGGAGAATTCAATCGAACATTGCGAGAGAACAACATCACCTCAACAAGCTGAACCAGAAGTGGCCCAACGAAGTGGGCGATCGACACAAACTTAGTAGCTCAACCATGCAATCGTAGACGGTACAGGGCGATGGAGGCGGCATTTGCTCGATGTCATCTACTGTAGGAGATTACAATAGTATGCTTTGTGACATGTTCTTGAGCAGGTCCTGTTATGAGCGTGTAGCAAGATGCCATTACTCAAGCTGGCCTAAGAAATGATAATTCATTGGGTATTTAGTGCTCCGGTTTCCCCCTCTCTACGCTAAACGTCTTCAAACTCCAGTTCCTCATCCTCCTCGCTACCATCCCCAGAGTCATTTGCAGCACTGTTCACATGGGGCTCAATTTTGACCCTCTTGGCGTGCCGCTCGTCCGAGCTGTCTCCCTCTCGAGATGGATCACCCGAAGCTTCTCGTTTAATGTTGGGCGTGCCCGTAGCTTCCCGCCCGGAGCTGGTGGTGCCAGTTGCCGGTACATCCTCAAACTCGTCCTCATCCTCTTCCGACCCGGACTCGTCGTCGCCCATAGCCTCTCGAGCGCGCTCAGCAGCTTGGTCGGCCTTGAGCTTCTCGAAAATGTCATCAATATCAGAAGTGGCATTTGGATCTGATGCCTTGGTTGGAATCACATTCTTTGCATCTTCGACCACCTTCTTAGTCGCAGCTGTGGGTGTACCATCAGCGGCCCCGGAAAATGACTCTCCTGTCACAGTGCTGGTGGACATCCACGAGGGCAGGGCATTCTGCTTCGCAATCTGCTCCTTGCGTGCCCGTTCGGCCTCCTTCTCTGCTTCTGAGGGGCCATCTGAAGTGGAAATATTCACTGCAATCGACTGGGGTCCCGTATTTGTCAGGCCCTTGACAGCCATTGGACGATTCGCTCCGGAGTCCATAGCGATCGTGGCTGCGCGCTGGTGCGTGGCATCTCGAACAATGGGGCGTGCTTTGGCTAGGGCTCGGTCAAAGTCACATTCAGGAATGAAGACCGAGTCGATCTTTGGCAGCAACTCAGTGATGAACTTGAACTGGTCGTTTAAACGTGTCGACTGTTCGTGACCCGTAGGATTTCGATCGGCTTCGAAGTTGAGAGGGTGATTGCACCGGTGGCATAGAAACCCTCTCTCGCTGGAGTTATCCAAGACTTCCATGGCCGTCCATTCGGCCTTACAGTGTGGACAAAAGTATTCCTTTTTTTCATCCGTTTGCACCGTCGTACCTTGAACTTCTTTGTCGATTGTGTAAACCCTCCATTTGATGGCATCGATCGTGTGTCTATAGTTGATGTAATACCACGTACGGTTGCTCGGTCGAGGGTTGCCTTCTCGATATTCTGGTCGCGTGTGCCTGATAATGTCAGAATGAATACTCTGCAATGCGAATCGAGAGTGTTGCGCCTACACGGTTAAAAAGCGATCTTCTCGCAGCTTACCGCAGATCTTGTGCAAGTCCTTTGTGTTGATCGCCATTAGATAGGCGAGGTCATCGTCGCGCAGACTGCGCGCAGGTTAGCGTCCTGACCAAGGGAACACGAAAACGCAGTGGTCCTATTCGTACGCTTCATGGAGGATCAATGCATCGACAACGAGAATCTCACGAGTCTGGTAGAAGGCCCGTGTGACCGACTTGACCAGCGTCACGGCCAAGTCCATGGTGCCTTGGCGTCCCAACAACGAATTTTCTGTATCGCGGGCCGTGATGTCTCAGCGGAAAATGCGTGGTTTGTCTTCAGGCGTCAGTGATGTTTGCTTGTCTGGAGCTGACCGTCGTTCTTCGCTGGTAGAGTATTTGAGGGAGTTGGTCATGAAGGGCGCAGCCATCTAGCGCGCAAAGTGTTTGAAGTCAATCGCAAGACCTCATTGTGTCAGTAGTGGTATGTGCTGATAGATCTCTACCTACCTTGCACACTCAATGGCTGTCCCGAGCTTCTTTGTCCCAGGCTCTGGAGCAGGCGGTTGCTCTTGGAATTCCTCACCTCAATTGTTACGACCTGAACATGTACGTAGATGTATTGCCCCAATAGTCAAACCCGACAGATCCCGGGTTCCCGATCCATTTTTGGAGCCAAGCCTAAGCTGTCGCTGCTTTAGCCTGAGCAGCCTAAGCAGAGGTGATCAGGTGGGTGATCAACACCTGAGCTGAGCGCACAGCCCTGTTTTCAGGCTCTTATACATAAGGTAGGTACACAGTTGCTGGCATTGCTGGGCGCCACCACCAGGGGACAGGACGCTTGACCATGCGTGTTATTAGCCACAAGCGGTCTTCGTTCGACATTACGAAAGGCCTATGTGCCGATTGCCCTCAGGCTCCCAGCATTGCGGGAGAGTACTGCTCAAGCAGAGAATGTCACCTAAGGTCACGGCAGACACTGATACAAATCCTGAACGGCAGTACCTATACGCACCTCGCAGCCAAAGATTCTATCAAACAGGCTCAACAACACAAATGAAATCAAAGAGTCCAAAATTTAAGTAACCTACGATCAGCGAAATCTGTATCCTACAGGATTTGTAGTTTCGACGCAACATTCTCGCTTCGAGTAACGCCAAACTCAGAGCTATACAAGTCGATTTCGTTAACGGCTCCTAGATGATTTTTTTGACCAGACAGTCCCCTACATTCACCATACCATAGACTATTATATACTACACCTCAGCCCAATGAAATGAAACTTAACGTGAGGATGCTGCCCTTGCGACTCTTGAAGCTCTACGAGACCTCGTTTCCCGTGAATCGGAGGCTGTAACTGAATACCCACAACGCTGGAGTTGATGTAACAATGAGCGTTCGATTGCTGAAAGCATACCTGCTAGAGGCCTTCAGCATGCCTCTTCCTGGGTAGATAGACTTCCACTTCTCCTCAGCTGATCATAAGTGCGAAGGGATGGGAATTGGACGCTGCGAAGTTACTTGGCCTTCTCGAAGACACAGCCCCTGCTATTGCGCTGAGCGAAGCCGACCATGGCGAGATCTGCCAAATGACAAACCCCAAACTCGAAACTCGGAAGTGGATGATAATACAAGATCTTCAGCCCATTAACTGATATGGCTGGTGAATATCAACTTCTAGGCCAAGGACTCAATGACAAATGACGAAGTCACCGGTGCCTGAAGTATTCATGGATTTCAGAGTGATTCCGCTGAAACCAAGCTCCACGGCTATCGCGTCGCGCTCGATACCAAAAACATTGCCAGCCAATGCGCCAGAACCAAGTCGGCTAAGGTTGACTCTTTTGAATACCTGGCGCAATCGCTCGAGATCCTGCTTGAAAGAGGCAGTAAGCGACACAATCCATTGACTCCAGCGAACTGACCGCGCGCGTTGCGAGTGGGTGCAGCCGGGCAAGAGGTGGTGGCCAGTGATGTTACTCAGTAAGGGACTTTGTGCAGATGAGGTGCTAAGCTTACATTTCGACCTTGACGCGTTTGTCAAGGAGTTGAAGGAAAGCATGGAGCTGGCTGCCGATTTTACGGATGCGATTACGTAGCCACATGCGCATATCACAGATGACCTGCTCATTACGGCTGCGACCTGTATGCAGCTTGCCGGCAATATCCTTCCCGATAAGCTCTTCTAATCGACGCTCATTGAAAGTATGAATCCCATTCTTGATATCCGTCTCAGAGGGTTGGGTGGCGTGGGTTAGATCTTACGTCTTCGTTGTTTAGCATAACGACGAAGATATCTTGCTTCCATTCTTCCATCACTTTCAGCAGGCCACGCTTAATCGTGTTAAAATCGTCGTCGGTGATGGCACCAACCTTCGAGTAAGCCCTAGCGAAAGCGATCGACCCAGGATTATCCTCTCTGTAGAGAGCCTTAACGTAACGGGTAGAGGCATTGTACTTGTGCATGAGCGGCTCAATCCCACCTATGGTAGGCATCGCAAGGTCAGAATACTGGATTTGAAGCTTGTGTATTCGGAAACAATCTCACTTTCGAACTTGCCAACTCAGAATGTTGAAGTATTTATTCTCAGCGCTCGTCGCAACGTTTGCGTTTGTTAATTCGTTGCGATTTCAAGCCCGATAGAACTAATGGGAGGCGCTTGAGGGTAGCGCGCGTGAATAGCAATTACGGTTCAAACTGAGGGATGCGAGTCAATTCGAATGATGTTGGTTGATGGCAAAGGTCCAGAATCAGGGCGGGGCTGATCAAGTTCTACAGCTTTGTTGGGAATGTGATGATGGATGAGCTTGAGAGCAGTCAGTCAATAGGAAAAATTCGTAGGGCCGACACCGTCTGTTCAGCTACCTTCAAGTTGCACAGAAGCTTGCACGTAGGGAACACTAGTACTACTTCCTAGAATGGCGAGCACCGTCAAATCATATCGGTCGACCACTATGTAAAAAATTTGTATATAAATCACCTCGAGGCTTCGAGGAGCAAAATGTAAGATCTAATCGAATCTGGTTTCGTGCCCACATCGCGCAACAGCGTTATGCCCCATAGCAAGCCGCTGCCTCACTCCCGTTCTACTCATTAACTCAGCCTAGTACGATTTCCTTGACAAAGAAACCGCTGATCATGACAGTGGATCGGGATGACTCGAAAACTTGTACGGTCCTCGGATTTGCGGGTTCGGGATGAGGATCTTATCCCTGTAGATATGATACGGTCGCTTGTAGAAGCAGGGTAGAAGCCTAAAACCAGCAAGATGCGTAAGTTTTCAAGACAAAAACCAGATATCCTTTGCACAAGCGAGTCATACTCGCATGATACATTGAACGGACTACTCAACTCTACAGACACAGTGTTGAGGCCCAATGCAAGACTGCCTAGCTCGAACGCAGCCATCAAACGGAAACACGGCTTTTCCATAGTGGCAAGAGCTTTCTACTTGACGACGTTTCTTACCAGTATATGGTACTCATGTTCTATACATACAGTCTTGCTTTCTCTACAGGCTGATAAGAGTTTGGCTCACGAGACGGGCTGCGATAAGTCGTTAAAGGAGGGATTCAGCAACAACCAAGAGGAATATCACATTCAAATAAGCATGGAACTCGATTAGGTGATAAAGATTCTCAGAACTCCGTACTCCTTATCAGACGCCTCATCTTTACGTGAGCGAGGAGATTGATTGGAAATGTCCAGTCCCGATCTGCATCCTCTCTGTCCGTGCAAATCACGATCAAGCGTACTTTCGCAACTGAGGGAGTCCATTAGTGAGGTGAGCCAAAGGGATATCGTCATGGAGCAAGCTTACATCTAATGTCAAGGTTCTCGAGCTGTTGACCTCTTGGTCTCTGTAAACTCCCACCAAGCTTTCGCTGTCTTGGAAAAGCCCAGTCTTTAGACTGATGACCACAAATTGCATGCCGGGACCAGCATGCTCTCTGATGTATTTCTTAATCTTGTCGACGTTGGCGTTGTCCAAAGCAGCATCGACTTCGTCTAGAACGAAGAATGGACTGGGCTGATAGCTGTGGATGGCGAAGAGTAACGCTAATGCAGCCATTGTTTTCTCACCACCAGACAAGTGTTCCATATCTCGGAAACGCTTTAGAGGCGGCATAGCATGATACTTGATGCCCGAGAGGTACGGCATATCAGTATCCTCCTCTATATCCAGGTAAGCCTGACCTCCCAAAGGATACGCCTCAGATCGAGTCAAATCCTTGTAGACGTGCGTGATCTGCTCTTGGATATGTGAGAAGGCCTTATTGAATAAGTCGTACCTCTTCTCCTTGACTTGCTTGAAAGCCTCCTTGGCAGAATGAGCTGCTGTCTTGGAGTCCTCATACTCCTGGTCAGTCTGTTTGAGTCTAGCTTCCACACTTTCTAAACGCTCCATAGCGCGCATGTTCGGGTTGAGTTTTTCGAGCTCTATGGCTAGGGCGGTGATCTTCTCTGTCAACGTTTCCTCAACTTCGGAGCCCTCGGACTATACCTTTGTCAGTGTAACTGTACCGGCAAGAACCCTAATGGACTTACCTCTTTAAGATCATCGTCAAGTCCCGAGAAGTCAATATCGATACCGTGGTCGTCAAGCTCAATGTCCATCATATCCTCATCATCGTCGCCATCAATGTCCATGGCATCAGCTTCCTGTCGCAGCAGATCATCTTCGGCTGGAAGATTGTCTAGGTTTCCCTCAGTTAGGGGAATTTGTATCTGCTCTAGCCGACACCTCCTTAATAGCGCAGACTTGCTTGAGTTGTTCTTCTGAACCACAGACTCAAGCTGATTGATGTTCTTGAGAAGGTTGTCGATACCCTTGCTTCGCTTTTGTAACTCAGCTTTCGCCTCCGTTACCTTTTGGGACCGCTCCGCAAGCTCTCCTCTGGACTCATCTAGGGTCTCGCGGAGGGCCTCAAGCTCAGCCTGCTCCTGACGTAGATCTTCCTCAATCTGCTTCTTGTCCTGCTCGTATGCTTTGATGTCGCGATTAAGGGTGCGGATGGAATCCTTGACCTTCTTGATGCGAGCCTCCGTGCCGCTGTGGCGATTGACTTCCCAAATGTGCCGATTTTCAAGTCTTTGTCTTTGAAGAGAGAAACTGCTGCGCTGTTCCGATACCTCTTGCTCAAACTGGCCTTGGGACGCTTCATATGCTCGGATATCGCTGTATCCGAGTCTTGCGCAGAAGCTAGCGAATACATTATCTTCCACGTGTGCTATCGCATCCCTGTACTTCCGTACTTGCTGGGCAAGTTCGTTCAATTGTGAAGCCTTTTGCTCGTACTTGGGTCGGAGCTCCTTAAGCTCCTTCTTCTGGCTATCAAGCTCCCGTTTCTTGCTAGCATGGTTCTTATTGAGTGCCTGTAGCTCTTCATTGACCGTATTGCGTTGTCGCTCGAGATCATCCAGGTCCGATTGAAGACTTATCTCGTCGGCTCCTGGCCTCTCAGCCTTAAAGTAGTACGCTATCTCGTCCGTTAAAGTGGCGATGAGATGCTGAAGTTTTGGAATGCGATCAGCATCGAATGTGCGCTTTCCGCTTTGTTTTTCGGGACCTCGTCCGCCCGTCATGCTGCCACTTTCGTTGAACACGAACCCCTTGAGAGTGACGGCCTCCACTGGAATCTTCTTGTGGTAACAAATGTCCTCAGCGATCTCATCAGTGTCGCACACAACCGAGTTCCCACAAGCATAGGATATTGCCCGCTCGACCGGGGCAGGAAAAGTGACTGTGTCGATGGCCAACCGAGCGCCACTGAAGCTCTTGATCGCTGTGTTGATAGCCGGGACTTTGATGTTGTCGAGAGGGATGAAACTCATCGTGGCGAACTTGTTTTGTCTGAGGTATGCGATGCACTCACTCCCAACTTTCTCGGTGTCTACAACGACAGAGTCAAAGTTCCTGCCCAGAGCGACAAGGATAGCATCCTCAAACTTTTTCTGCTTGGGAATGCAGAGATCGCCAACTCGTCCGTGTACACCGGCGCCGAAATGCCGTTGAAGGGATTTCACCATTTCCTGGGTCTTCTTTTCCTTGTCACTTTGACGACGGCCATCATCTGCCTCTTTCAGCTGGATCCCGTATTTATCCACTGTCTCTTGTTTCTCGACGCGCTTCCTGGTAGCATCAGCCCGGTCAGACTGTAGCCTTTTAATTTCTTTCTTCTTCAAATCAATATTGTCCCCAAGCTTATCAGCGGTCGATTGTGCCGTCTGCCTTTTTTCGTTGATTGTAGTGAGTTCGGTCTGGCTTTTCTCGATAGCTGCCGCAACGCTCTCCACCTTTCCTTTGAGGTTATTGACAGTGACCTCATTAGACTTTCTGTCTCGCTCCAGATGATCCAGCTCAGCTTGGTCAGAGGCGGATTGAGACATGACTTTAGACCGCAAAGCGTTATACTCCTTACGGTCATCGTCACTGATCTCGCGTCCCTGCTTCTTCATTTGGTCCTTTATGTCCTTCTCGTACTCTTGCTCAGCTTTTGAGACCGTCTCAATGTCCTTGGCGACTTTAGCTACGACAGAAGCCTGATCATCTCGTTCGCGAGAGATTCTGTCGATTTGTGATTGGGTGTACTCGACTCGCTTCTTTGTCTGGTTGATTTTCTCGTCGTACGGAATGATGGAATTCTCCTTCTCCTCGATGCTTTTCTCCTTTCCCTTGATATCTCTCTCAATCCGCGAGACCTGACGGGCAGCGGCTTGCTGGTCTCTTTTGCTAACGTCGAGTCTCTCCTCGTATGTCGCGACGTTCCGACGCATGTCCTTCAGTTCTTCCTGGTGATGCTGAATCACATTCTTGGATTCGTCCATGGCCTTCTGAAAATGGTAAAGCTTCCACAAAGTCTGGGTGACAATGGCTGCCTCTCTCTCCTCTGTCTTCTTCTGAAAATTATCGGCCTCTTTCTTCTGCTCCCGATACTGTTTGATCTCGGAGTTAATGCCTCGCCGACGATGCAACTGAAAGTTCTGGTTTTCGGCAGCTTGTTCGGCCAAGACTTGAAGCTTCTCGTACTCAGACTTGAACTCCAGACTCCCAGAAATCTGCTCAACGAGACGAGTGAGATCTTGCGGAGACTGCGACGCTATTGCCTCAACATCACCCTGGAAGACGAGGAAGTTCCTGGCTTTCATCAAGATATTTTCTCTCTCGAGAGCCTCATTGTACTGTTGTGCCGTGACGATACGCTCGTTGATGCGATACTCGCTTGCGCCTTGGTTCGTGATAGAACGTTTCCATCGCTGCTCCTCACCAGCGTCATCTTCGTAAACGGCCATCACCCAAGCTGTTTTCGGATCGCCTCTAGACGTCTTTTCATTTCCACTCCTCCCGCCATCTGCCTGATCAGTAGTATCCACCGAGCCATCATCGTTGATTTTCGATGTCTTCAGGACCCGACCGCGATAAACCAGATCTTTGAGGTGGGCCGATCGAAGCTGCGATGATTTGATGCCTAAGACGAAGGATATGGCATCCATGCTGCATGTACCGTGTTAGTCGTCCATTTCATGCCAGTCAAACTTATTAGAAGCCTTACGAATTCGACTTGCCGGACCCATTGGGGCCAATGATCGACGTAAAGTACGAGTCGCCGAACAAAAGAGTGTGGTGGCCCTTGTAGGACTTGAAATCTTGAAACCTGTCAATAACCTCCCTTGCTTGAGCAGCTCAAACGCACTTACTGAACAATTCCAAGCGTATGAGCTTCCCCATGGTGTCGTTATTGGGCGCCGCGCTGGCACGTCTCTAACTATAAAACTCTGTCAGAGCGGCCTTTTGATCCTGGCCCAGCTTGAAAGGATCCGCCAGCGCAACAGATGCGCCCTTGGGATCACTATTGTCTTGGTGGTCGCTGGGAAGTCGGCAGCGAACGCTGTCCACCAAGAAATGATGTCGTGAGGATGGTTGTGTGAGGCGCGTTAGCGGCGGGGCAGAAGGTCGGGTTGAGACCAAGCAGGTGGTGTCGCGAAGGAGGCAGTCCTGTTCAATCGACGACAAAGCATTGAACCTACAGGATCGCAAAGCCGTGTCAGCAAGGTTTCGATCCGATTTAGGATTCTCGATGTTTCGCTCACCAACGACTCTTTCGCTCAGCGATGATAGCAGGGGGAGCGAGGAAGGTGCTTGTTGCGTGCGCGACAATCAAAATGTGACGCGTCGCGTGCCCTTTTCAACACGGTGTCGGTACTACTAGTAGTATTATGTGTTTGTACTACCTTAGACTCTACGGAGTAAGGTAGGTACCTAAGTAACGACTGAGAGCATGCTACAGCCAATTCCCCCAGAGCTGGGGTTTCAGGGATATCATCGGACGAAAATGGTTAGTGTGTACAGTACCTCCAGCTGTATTGTTACTGTATCAACTCAAGCTACCTCAAAGTACCAGTACTAGTTGCACTACTACTTCAGATATACCTACCTCACCTAGTACCTACCTAGTACCTAGATAGGTTAGTAGACAGGTAATAGAGGCATCGTACACAGAGACGTTGGCGCACGTGGCCACGTCAAAGCCTCTGATTCATTGATCGGTACTATCGTGACTGTAAGGGAATACCATTACCGAAATTGGGGAGAACTGCAAGCTATCTGCTTGAGATGATCACCCTTTAAATCCTAGCCCCGGAGAAGTATGTGCATAATTACTACTAGTACTAATAGTACTAGCACTACCCAATCAGCACATGATTCAAGTCGTCATAGCTGGCAGCAACCCTACTACCTGTACCGTGACATTGCCCTCTGGGTCAGTTGAGGAACTCATCTACAGTGTGAAGAGGAGGTGCTCAGCTCCAGCTCGATCCGAGAGGAAACAAAGCCAAGGTGGTGGACAGATTTAAGTGCGCAAAAGGACTGCAACTACCTAGAATTATCTACTACAAGATACTACGACTAATAAGTATATAAGTAGGTAGAGGAATAATCAAGATTAACGTTACCTCAGATATCTGCCGTGGTACTTGCTGGTTTTTTGGGCTTGTTTTCGGGGTAGGTCCTAGGTTTCCGACACGCCTTCCTTGATCTGGCTGCCCAAAACCTTTCGTCATCAGGAGGCGGCCTCATGAGACCAGATAAATAAATGCTAGGCTGTTGTTCGACCCCTCCACACGCTCGCACGCTACCTGCTGGTACTAACTTGGGCAGCTGCTTTAAGTCCCCCAAAAAGACCTGATTTTTATCTCTCTTCTGCCTCTGCTCTTCTTTCTGTTGTCGATGTGCAAAGACCCCGGGCTGAGCTCGCTCTCCCTGACTACCTGCAGTCACGTAGTTGTACTACTTCGCTACCTACAGACGGCCAAAAAACGCGGTGAGTTGTGGCGCATTGCTTCATACGGTCAGACAACTGACGAAATGCGGATTAGAACAGGGCCATTACCACATCCTGCCTTCGCTATGGACGATGAAAGAAACACCTCGGTCGATGCAGATGCCGCAGCCACAAACCTCGGCTCCTCCCCTTCCGAAGACGCCTTATTCGATACCGCAAGTTTAAGTGCTGTCAACTCAAACAGCCCGAGACTTTCCAGGAATCCGTCTTTCTCTGGCAGCAGCTCACAACAAGATGACTGGGACAACTTGCCTCCCTTGGACAGGCTTACCGTGCTCGACCTGCTCGACAATCTTGCGCTGCCTCAGCAGTTAGAGAAGCTTCAGAAGAACATCTCCGCACAGACAGACAAAGTGCGACGATCCAGGGATGCCTTCAAATCAAGAACACTCGGGGCTCGCGAGAAAGTTGTTGAGGAATGGAGACGACGTTTGCCCTCAGCTGATGAGCAACTGGAGCGATACAGAAAACAAATGCGACAGAGAGTCGATAAGCTGGGAAACCAGTGGAACGATACCAAGGTGATCAGCGTGCGCGAGAAGATAACCTTCATCTTTGGCGTCATGAATATCTTCATCAGCGGCTATCTTATTGGTGGCTGTCCTCAATACTTTCACCTATGGTACACCACCCAATTCCTCTACTTCATGCCCATTCGGTTCTTCACATATCGTCGTACCGGCTACCACTATTTCCTCGCCGATCTTTGCTACTTCACGAACTTCCTCGTGACGCTCAGCATTTGGGGATTTCCAGGCTCCAAGAGGCTCTTCACTGCCGCCTACTGTCTAGCGTTCGGCAACAATGCTGTGGCAATCATCATGTGGCGTAACTCCCTCGTGTTTCACAGTTTTGACAAGGTTACTTCTCTATTCATTCACATCATGCCATGCGCTACTCTTCATTGCATCGTACACCTGTTCGATCCTGAAGCACAAAAGGAGCGTTTTCCGGCTGTGTGGACGATAAAAAACTCCGATCCTGGTTCCTCTACTGCCTATGCGAATGTTCTTTCCATGCTCGCATGGAGTACTTTGCCCTATGCCTTCTGGCAATTGAGCTACTACATATTGATCACGGTCCGCCGCAGAGAGAAGATAGCAGCAGGTCGGCCGACATCTTTTACGTGGCTGCGCAAATCATATTCCAAGACGTGGATCGGGAGAATAGTTCTATCGCTACCGGACAGCCTACAGGAACCAGCTTTCATGCTGATACAATATTCGTATGCTTGCCTTACGATATTACCCTGTCCCTTATGGTTCCTCAGTCGATTTGCTTCGGGAGCATTTCTTCTCATTGTTTTCTCTTGGAGCATCTATAATGGCTCGACATACTACATAGATGTCTTTGGTAAGCGATTCCAAAAGGAGCTAGAAAACATGAAGCAAGAGGTTGAAAAGTGGCAAACTTTGGCCGATGCCGGGTTACAGTCTCCTATCATGAGCCCCCAAACCGACCAGGAGCAGGGTTTGAGTGTAGGCGCTTCCGCTGCCTCGCTTAGAACCATTGAAACCACTTCTGGGACAGATCCGTCTAACCTTAGAAGCAAATCTATCCCCAGTCTTGATTCGCAGAGGATACCAATGCTGGATGAGAATGAGGAGGTGGCGTCTACAGGCATGGAGCCCATTGCCAAGGCCTCGGCACAAGAAAGGAGAACTCGAACATCAGCCTGAGCGGCAATCGTTGATGATGCACTTTGCTTTTGTCTCTACTCAGAGCCCTACAGAGAGCCTCACCTTGATTTTGACCCGTCTCAGTGGATCGCGTGCTTCGACCGCCCCCAACACCTGTTTCTGCTGCAATCTTTGATTCAATCAAGCGAGGAGCCAAGAAGACTCTTTCTATCAGAAATGATATAATTTCTGTGGCGCTCATCACGATACAGCGTGATGCACGCGTTTCGGAAGGTTGAGAAGTACTACTGGAAACTAGCTACATGTCTAATACATCGTATTGACCAATTTCGTCTCCAAATGGGGGCCATAAAACCACGTTGAGCGAATATGACACTTGCTCAGTTCGTGCTCAAGTATCTGTGCTGTCTTTCTATCCATGTCCGTTTGATTGTGACTAGCCGCTCCCTACTTGTTCTTTTGCTACCACAGCTGCGAAGGACTAGGTTTGATAACAGCACGACTCCCATGAATTCCATTTACGCTATGCTAAATTCAACAACAACGCTAAGGCTTCCTTGCATCGATCCCGCATCATTCATTCCTGCGACTATGCTATGAGTCGAGGCTCAAGTGCAAAATGTATCCTTGCTGAAGGGCTATCTTAGTAGTATGCAAAGCCAGTAAATCGATGCAGCTTGCCCCCCCTCCATCAAGACTGAATGCCCTCAGATGTGCTAACGTCGGTTAGAAGGAGTTGCTCGACAGAACCAAGCAGGCAACCAGGTAGTTTCCGCCTTTTGAGGAGCATATTTATCCCGTATTAGGACCATCGGTTTCCCAGCAACGTGAGTGAGTGTTTCATCATCGCATTGACAGCGGTCGGAAATGGTTCTCCTTCCACGTGTATGTCGCGAAGTACTCCTGTCTGGGGTTTTCACTCCTCGGGGTCTCATCGAATTACCCCCCAGTCCGCGAATCGTCCACCCGCTTCGCCTTCCTCGCGCGCGCCCGGTCGTCGACCAAATAACGACCAAAATCTTAGAGTCTCATCGCCTGCACCAGTAACCACGACCCTACCATCGGGGCTCATAGCTAAGTACAAGACACGATAGGTGTGTCCTGTTAGGCTAGCAACCTGCGTCATGGACGGGTACTTCCAAACAACGATCTGATTTTGGCTGTACCCATGTGTCGATACGATCTCATTAGAGTTCTTCGACCAAGCAAGATTGCAGACCTGGCTACCCGTGTCGATCTCGTTAATGACAGAGCCTTTCACTGTATCATGGAAGATGATACGCCGGTCAGCAGTGCCACCGCCTGAAGCAAGCAATCCACGCTGGTGAGGAGACCATGAAATTGCCTTAACGGCAGCGGTGTGCTCCGAGAACTTCCACAACGGCGTTTCAGCCAGCTTATCCCAGACCATGAGCTTATTATCGTTGCCCCCGCTTGCCAATTGGCCATCCTCGCAGTTCCACTTCAGCCCACATACTTCTTGCTTGTGGCCAACCAGCTTCCTCATCCACTGGTCGGGGGCCCGGACATCGCGATGATAGATTAGTCGGTCACGAGATCCCGAGGTGAGAATGTGGGTGTTCCAAGCTAGAGAACCAACCCGTGCTGTATGACCGGTCATAGTTCGAAGTCTTCTTGCCTTCTCGGCATCCCATATCTGGACAAGGCCCTTGCCTGTCCCTATGGCAAGATGCGTCCCCTTTTGTATCCACGAAACACTGGTCACAGTGTCGTCCTCCAAGGTACAAAGCTTGTTGACCTTGCTTGTCTGTGCGTTCCACATATACACACTTGAGCCCAGACCGACTCCAAGAACGTTCGCACTTCCCCAGTCCACCAAATTGAGATAGAAATCGTCTGCCAGCTCTGGAGCATCAAGAACCTTATAAGGTACTTTGCTGACAGCTCTAGGTTGGCGCCGGGGGCTAAGGAGCATTTGCTGGCTGTTTAAACGAACTGGCGAGAGGCTGTAAATCTCGGCACGTGTATCAAGATTAGGTCCATGTCGACTTTGCGGGGTTTTGGATGGGGTAGGATGTCCAGCTGCTTGGCTATGGTGTCGAGGCGATAGGTAAGAAAAGAGATTCTTGTGTGGAGTCGAAGGGGTGAGGGATGAAGGTAGAGAGGCCGTTGAACCATTGTTGGGTGGCGTACGAGATCGGGTGCCGTCATTCACGTCGACGTGAGCTGCCTGCGGTAGCGGATGATCGGGGGATAGAGTGGGCAATGTTGCTTGGGGTACTGAGTTCTCAAACAATTCAGCCCGCAATAATGTCGAGAAGGTTCGGTTCGCTTCCTCGGCTTTGTTGAATTGTCAGCGATGCCTTCAAACAGACATGAGGGGGAGCTTTTCATACTTCTTTGGAAGTGCAGCTCGCCTTGCGGGGTTCTCTTCTTTTGCTTCGAGGGCGTCGCAGGCGATGCATCATCGTGGAGTAAGCTAAAGCTAGCTTGAAGGTCCTGGCCTGAGCGAGTAGGTATAAATCTTCAGACAAGTTAGCTATCATCCGTAGACAAACAAGCTCCAGTATACGAACCGATCGCCGTCGATGCGCTGGCGCTTCCTGTGAGGACTGATACTTGGTGTGCTTTCACGCTGTGGGCGACTGAACTCTCGAAGCAAAGCACTGTCCACAGCGTCGACATCGAACGGGTTCAGCCGAGCTCCTTCGCTCTTCCGCGCGCTGCTCCTTGTGCGTGTGTGCGATGTCTCTGCATTTTGCTTAGATTCCAATCTTCCTCGGTCTGATGGCGGTGGCGGCGTGGAAATTCTCGGGGAACCTGCGAATGTCGGTTGCTTTGGTTCGGCCATGGCGTGGTCAGAGGCCTGGGAGATTTCAAGGCTGCAAGGCTTGATGCCGATTGGAACCAATAGAGCCAGGCACACCCTCCGGTCCAATGGTTGAGGCGTTCAGATGAGGTTAGGCGAAAGTCGCAGTCGCAGAGCCACTTGGAGGCCCAAATCAGATATAAAGCAATATATACGATGTTCGGTGAAAGTCCCAAGTTCAATAAAAAAAACAGGAGCAGGCTGTCCTCACGATCAGGAGCAGTATGATCTATCTCACGCTCTCCAAGGGACCAGTAATTTCGATGATGATCTGAGGTTCTTGTCGGTCGATGATGGGTCACTACAAAGCATGTCGCCTAGAGCATCGTCGCGCGAGTAGAGAGAGGAATGAATAATTAGAGAGAAACAAATCGCCAAGTTTCGGGTAAGCGAGTATTGGGAGCTGAAAGATTAAAGGATGCCTGAGAAGGTGAGGGAGCTGAGGTGAGGTGAGCGCCAAACGAGGTGATGGAGATGGGTGTTGAGTTCACAGTCTGGTACTGGGCACCACAGGCTGGCACCGACGGGCGTCTGGCGCTAGCCGTTAGGAATTGGGCGCATCCAAGCCCAGAGGTCGGGCGGCACGCCAACGACAGGACAGGAGGCGCCCCTCTATCTCCCTACCTTCAAGAAAGTACTAGTCTAGTAGGTGCCCACTACCACACCTCACTATTACTAGTAGTAGCCAGTGAATCCCTATCCCCTTCCAGCCACCCAAGAACAGGTGTCATTGCCCCGCGTAAACTCGCCATGCAACTTTCGAATTTCAAGCTGACCAAGAAAAAACGCGACTCCACGATGAGAAGACATGATTTAAGTCAGCGTTTACTTGCAACACGTACGTTTACTAATACTCCATAGGTAGGATGTTCAAGAGTACTTACTACCTTTATCGCACTGTATCTACCAGAAGCAGAACCCACTAAGTAGGTACGGTGCATCACTGACGGCCAAGTCGAGACTCAATAACACCACTCAACGCGCTCATTAGCACCCTTGGAGTATTACCTTATTATTGTAGTCCCAGTAGTAAGACAACATGGTAGCATAGCCGGACTACCTGAGCCATCCCTCCGTCCAAGCGACCATTCACTGTAACCGCCCCTACACTCCGGCCTTCCCCATTGCATCAAAAGTCTTGAAGGGGCTTGTGTTGTTCCTTGGGTAGTACAAGTGATGCAACATTTGACCAGCTACTAGTCTAGTATCCCTTCTTTGCCTCGATCAGCTGTACGTATTATGACCCTTACAACACGTCGCAAGCGCGTGTAGAACAGTCGATAACACAGCATGTTTGACATAGCTTTTCATTGGTTCTCTTGCATCACCACATTACGGCTGTTATTGTTATTGTTGAGTGCTAACAAGATGCTTCACGTCCAAGCAAGGCCGCTTTTCGGGACGCGTCCGGTCGGGTCGTGCTCACCCAATTGGTCTAGGGGATTGAACGCGTAAACGACTCGGAAGTTGCTCCACTTCTGCACAGTGTGAAAATTCCGATGGGCGAAGGCTACCACCAAAACACAGTATTGATGGTGAGTACGTTTGAACAGTCGACTCAACCCGACACGAAACCGACGCGTCTTCTGTTAGCGTTAATGGATTGGATGTCACAACAACTCCTGTTTTGGAGCTCGACATTGTTGAAGATTTGTGCTAGATCTGTTGCCACCCTAGGCGCTCACTTTGACGCTCTTCGAGCGAGGCTCTTCGGTTCTGACAGACATCTCAATCCTCACAGGCTGCTAATGAAGATCGGGCCATGATGTGACTCGTGTAAAGGAATTGAGTGTATTGGTCAACTTGCGGCCACAGCAAAGACTCAGAGCCCAATATCAAGATCCGCCCTCCAACATTTGCTCTAATTGTCATCAACTCGTAAAATGAAAGGGAAAAAACAGCTTTGTCTAAAGCCCGGTATGGTATAAGGCGAACGAAATGAAACTTCGTGAGGACTGGTCAGATGCTAAGGGCTGATGACCCGAGCATTGTCGAAGGATTGTGTAGCCCATAAAACAAATGTCGACTCCCTATAACGGACATGAGCAAGTCGACTAATGCCTCCGAAGAGAGGCTCCACCCACAGCGAGAGCGTTTCTTAAGCTTGTGATTCTGCTTGTGCAAGGAGACGCTCACGCCAACCGTTGCAAACCTCTTCGAAGCCCCCAATCACCTCCCCACATACCCCGGCGCATTCTCTGTTCTGCAATCGTTCTCCCCAGTTGCCGCGACTCAGCCAACGCTCACCTTCTTCTCGCAACTCATCATCCCTCCTCACTTCAGCAACTAGCTCCTTGGCACTCCTTAGTCTTCTGGTTGCCGTTGTAGTCGTTTGACGAGACATGTGCAAGGTATCCGACAGATAGCTCAGAGTCTGGACAAGTTCGGAGGTGGTAGAGTGCATTGCAGCCAGCGAGTCGAACGCCGCAGTTGACGGACGTGGCATATTATCGGATAAAGACACGAGCAATGGCACCAGATCGTCAATAGCCTGTGCGTCGGGAGACGGTGCCAAAGGCGAAAGAATGGGGAAGGTCAGACCATGAAGCTGGCGAGTCTGGTGTGCCAAGTGCGTGGTCAACGCCGAATGCGCCGTAATTAGCCTTATCAGGATCATTAGCCCAAAGCACCATAATGGCGATTCCATTACTTACCTGGATGCACTACCCTCTACGCTAGATTGAGAGCCCAGATCCCGAAGAGCATCAGTCACTCTCTTGACGACATCATCTCCTGGTCCACCGTTGGCTTCGGTACCACGTCTAGCGAGGGACTCGACAGCATCTATCTTCGCGATCAAGCTCGGTGGAAGACCCGCAGGGTCGAGATCAGATTCAGAGCCATAGTCGCTCCCATCGTATGCACTCCCGTTCTTGCGGTGACCTTTCCGGCGCGGGGATGGTGGGCTCAAATTCCCATCTTGCAAACGTGTGCTCCCCTTTGCCATTGACTCGCCTTCGTCTGCCCGGTCTTTGACCTGACCTGCCTGTTTTGCTTCTTGAGGTCCTGATCTATCAGCAAGCTCATCCTCTGCCTCTTCGTCTCCGGAATCGGAGAAGGCATCGGCGAGCTCGTCCGCAAGATTACCCATGCCATTGCCGGTATTTGAGTCACCGCGACCAATGTCATTGAGATCAAAAGTATCTTGTTGAGTGAAACTATTGCGGTGCGTGAGGGCCGGATCATGCGATATTCTTCTAGCTTGGGGCGACTCCGGGTAAGCGTCGACGGTGGATGAGTGCCGCGAGTGCCTGGGTGTTTGCGGTGAAGACATCGCGATTCGTCAGGGAGCGACTTCCAAAGTGTCGCCCGCCGCAGAGGCGCGACTTGGGCACAGGATCGATGATTTTTGCCGTGATTCGGTTTCCTTGGATGTGTCACGACTACCAGGCTGATAACTTCCAACCTTCGGTCTCCCAAGTTGAATAGTGGGGAAAGTTATTGATAAGAGAGGTACGGACTCGGAGCTGCAACCTTGTGATTGAGAGATGACCCTGACTCTCAGGCTTGTGGTAAAATTGTGGGGCTGAGCCGCGTTCCTCCTCACAAACCACGCAGGTGCTAGCGACGTATTCAACGAACTCATTCATAATCCAACTCCTTGTCCTACTCGAACAATAAGATTGGAAAAGCAAACATAGAAAAAGAGGTTCGCCGATTCAACATACTCGTTGAGAAGGGGGAAGCGAGCGGCTCCAGAGTCTACAATGGCAACGTTCAGGCGTTTCCACCCTGACGACGTGAATAAATTCTCCAAATGCAACCTAGATCCGCTGACGGAAACTTACGAGCTGGGATTCTACCTCCAATATTACGCCAAATGGCCGTCTCTATTCCAAGTTTGCGAAGATATCAATGGGAACATTATCGGCTACAGTATGTCGCTATACACAGAAACCCGGATCAATATAGGTGTCGTTAACATAAGTCTGTAGTCATGGGCAAAGTCGAGTCTTCGCCTGATGCATACAGGTTCTCGGAACATTACCTGCCCTGGCATGCACACATCACTGCCCTTACAGTGGCACCTGAGGCTCGAAGACTTGGAATCGGTAAAATTCTGAGTGAGCAGCTCGAAGCTGCTGCTGACGCCAATGACTCTTGGTTCGTGGATCTGTTTGTTCGACGGAGCAATGAGCGTGCCATAATTTTCTACAAAAATATGGGCTACAGCGTGTTCCGGGTTGTCAAAGATTATTACGGCGATCACGCCACAGATCCAAGCCAAGCAGGCGAGGATGCATTCGACATGCGGAAACCTATGAGGAGGGATGAGAAGCTACAGCATGTCCGGGACGACGGCGAAAAACACGAGGTGAATCCCGAGGACGTATGGTGACGCTAGTATCCAGACGGGAGATGCTCTCCCGACAAGCCTGCTTTGGGTTTATTTCTGGCGACACACTGGCAGTTTGCAAGAGAACTCGCATCCTTCCCTGCAGCCTTCGGAACAACCACTCTTCTGCTTGAACTTGCGATCGACCGCTCACTTGATATTCTTATGGTGGCTACTTCCACGCCAAAGAGCAAGGAGCGATTCTGGTTGCACCAAAGAAGCCAAGTACTCCCTCCAACGCGGCTTCTCATCAAGCAGGTTGCTTGCAACAAGGGCCATTGCAAAGCCTATCCCAATGCCGAAATGACTGCGAGATCTCAGTATTGCTTGGAAGCTTAACACAGGTCATGCGTGGGCACAGGTCTTCGAAGACTTTTCTCTGAACTTCCAATCAAATATCGCTGGCCTTCCTTGAGTCTTGGAATGTTAGCCACAAATTCACTAATGCTCGGCATCTCTGCAATTTGCACGGTGGCCTTTCCAACCGTGAGTGCCTTGGCTGACAGCATCCTGCTAGATCTTATGTCTGACAGGCATTTTATCCATGGTGATATGACGCCTGTACTTATATCCTTTAGCCGACTAGAGGACGTAGACTGTAGTCTGTGTGCTATTGTAAACTTGTGTACTAAGTCATCTCCTGTCGACAAACACCATTATAGAATGTCTTGTAAAATCGTGATTAGAGATTTCTGGTAAATACGTATGTCTGGAGTCCATAGAAATCGCGACCGCGATGTGATGTTCGCCCGGTCGGCAGCACGTAAGGCTGAGAACGCGAGGAGCTACAATGATCACCAAATGCAGAAAGTGGGACCTAGACGCATCCATTGATGTTATGGGTTCACGTTGCTTTCGTGAGAGTGAAGGGCGAGAATCTGACCTAAGTGTCTACTGTCCCTGGGCAGGGACACACATAGTATCCAAGCTACGCTGAGCACTAATATAGCAACCTTGTTATACTTAAAGGCAGATATATACAAGTAGACGATAGCGAAGTGCATCTATGCCGCTTGCATAGAAAGTAGTAGTAAACTTGGCAAGTCGTAGGTTATGAAGTATCAAGGAGGAAAAGAGAGCGGCGCTGTAAACAGACTTTAGGCCAGTTGGCCAAGTGGAATATCGTAACTGACCTCTTCCAAGCACAATATAAGAATTAAAAAGATCTGTAGTGGCTTGCTTTTCGTCCAGAGAAGGTGGTCATAGAGACGGATAAAACAGTGGTACTGAGGAGGCTGAGGAGGGTTCCCGACATCATGAAAGCCGGAATTAAAAGTATCTGACGGTAGACCTACCTGGCGACTATGCTGCACTATTCCTCAACAAGACTAAAATTTACTAGTGCCGGTTCGATCCCGTGGTGTGAAGCTCATCACCAAGAACCATTGTTAAGAGAACCCCCGGATGCTGGGTTCGCGATGGCAAGTCTTCCGGGGCTACAGGTGGGCCAAGGGGCGTTAGTCGGCATTGCGCCTAATCTTCGGCTATTTGCAAAGAGAGGCTTAGTTCGTGGTGGTGTGCCGCGAGGCTAACTCACCATTAGAACTTTTCCCAGCCGAATTTGGCCTGTTTTTCTTCCCTTGCACTGCAACGCTCATCAATTTCCATCGCGACCACAACTCGACCATCTTCAAGTAAGCTCATCACATCATTGGTGGTGGAAGAGGTCATCATGGCGACTACTGCAATGGACTATGAAGCCGCAAACGGCGATCGCTATGAGGGTGAGTTCCCACGGATATTCTACCGCGCCAATCCTCCATCAAAGCAAGCCTTTCGCTGAGCATTGAATCATGCCCCGATATTTTGTCCATCCCATGCTAACGGTTTGATACTACAGACGAGGCACCCCGATACGAGCGCGACAACCGGAGCGCTTCGCCTCGGCCTGCCCGCGATGATATTGACGGTTCTCGCCGCCGCTCCGCCTCTCCCAACGGCAACGCTCACAGGTAAGTTTATATCACTGACCACAGAATCGATTGACTCCACTTTCTATGGTACTGATGTGTCAATCTTTCAAGCGGCTCCAAAGAGGCGTCTGTACCCAAGGATGAGGACGATGATGGAGCCGTCAATCCTGGATCCAATCTTTTCGTCACGGGCATCCATCCTCGCCTGAGCGAAGATGAGATCTCTAAGATGTTCGAAAAGTACGGCGACGTCGAGAAAGCTCAAATCATGCGCGATCCTCATACGAAGGAATCCCTAGGCTTTGGTTTCGTCAAGATGGTCACTTCTGATCAAGCCGAGGCTGCTAAGGAGGGACTCCAGGGTGAACAGATCGAAGGCCGTACATTGAGCATTGAGAAGGCTCGTCGAGCCAAGCCACGTACGCCTACGCCTGGCAAATACTTTGGTCCACCAAAACGAGGTCAGTCCCAAAGTAGTTGGCTTCTCCACCAGACTTTGGCTAACGTAAAACAGACCCTCGTCCCCGTTTTGACGACCGTCGCCGTGGCGGTGGCGGTGGCGGTGGTGGCTATGGTAGAGATGATCCCTACCGCTATCGCGGCTACGACCGCGGCTATGAGCGCCGCTACGACGATCGAGGAGGCTACGATCGCGGATACGACCGTGGCCACCGTGATGATCGACGTTATGAAGAGCGAGGCGGCTATGGTCGTGACTACGACAGGGGCTACGAGCGCCGCGACCGTGACGATAGCTACAGTGGTCGTGACCGCTATGGTGGTCGTGATGGTGGCCGTGAGGGTGGCGATCGCTACGCATCACGCGGCGGTCCAAGTGGTTACGATCGTGACCGCTACGAACGACCTGCCGAGCGATCTCGTGAGCCAGCCTCTGGAGGTGGTGGTTACGGCGACTCAGCTGCTCGCCCTGAGGCACGCGACACATACGCTGGCTCGGGTGACTACTAAGGTCTCCTCATCATGGTGCCTCATGCCACCAAGGCGCTGATAAAGCGTCGGTGTAAAGTAACGCTGCAAAGGTAGTGTCTGACGTTGACACAGCACGACGTCACGATGCGCCTCGTCCATCATCTTTCTACCTTGTCTTTTTGTTTTGTTTTTTTCGCGCCTTGTGTCTTTAGTGAGATTTTGCCCGCCAACGCAGTGTCTCGCTGGGCTCGGATTTCCTGGAGTTGAACTCGATTTGTCACGGTTAAGGGAAAGGTCAAACATCATAGGGCATTTTGCCATCGGCTTAGAGCTTCTTGCTGCTCGATTTGTGCGACAAAAGTTGAGAATGGGCCACGAATAGGCATTCCCGGATCTTTACAGAATCATAACTCCATCCAATTCGTCACATCATGCGACAGCCTGTACGTGGAACGGGCGACATTTCACCTCAGCGCCTCTACCTCCGACTCGTCAGTGACGCCCATCGATTCGTGAAGATACAACACCTGCTCGAATTGCATCAATCATCACGTCTCAGCAGCACCCCTATGTACCTGTTCAAAACGCCATATAAGGTAGGAGACCTGGCTAGTCTAGGAGAGAACCAAAGTTAACATGCGTTATTGGCGTGAATCCTTGAGTTAAGTTACGGGCGTATGCTGTTCGCAACCTGTCGTTCCGCCTCGTTATCACGCCCTTCCTTCGTAAAAACCGCCAGCTCTGGACATGGCGTAAAAGTAGTGTCCTACTGAACAGTCGAGCCAATTGCTACTTGCACTAGCCGAAAGACTCCGATGAAGATAAGGAATGGTAAGATCTTGTTAACGTGGGACTCTTCTAGTCTGATGCCTATTTTTACGTCCAGATCAACCGGGCACCAACAAGTTCCAGGCACGTGAGAGGATTGCATTGACGTCCCACGACCCTAGGGCGTTGAGAGTCTCAAGTCGCCAGTAATATCTAGCGAAGAGAATAAGTTGACGATTAAAACTAGGCAATGCAGCACAATCATTTAACACACCCTGACTGACGATAACTACTAGTTCGAGGCCAAATACCCAATCCGCCAAGAATACAAGCAGTTCAGCTGCCAATCAGGTAGTTAGACTTGTAGCCTTTAAAATTGACATTACTGAACCATACGTTGAGTGTCGCGAACGCTATAAGGTAGACTTGCAGAGCAACTATGATATACTTGAACTTATGACCGTACTGCCGCGAAGCCATAATGTGTGGACGGAAGACCGAGGCCAGCGGTGGTCCAGTGCAATATACTTGTATGCTCTTTATGCTTATGAGCCAAGGCGGATTTGCTCTTGATAAAGGACAAGAGATGCGCCAAGTCATCACATTCACCGATTGCCGACCACGCCCGTGAGGGTCACACCTCATCTATTTGCTCGGAACTAGCATAGCCTCGCCACGCCCTAGGCGTTCATCCAAAGCATGCACGGTTATTATAATCAACATCTAAAGCCATTCATTGCTCATTACGATTTGAGTTGGCACCAATCAGCCAACCGACCCCTGAAACTAGGGTGCCCGTAGCTGCCTCTCGAAGCTGATCCCTTTTCCTTTGTCTTTGCTGTTCTCCATCTGCCTCTGTGCCTTGCACATGGGAATCTGGGGCGCCATGGGCAAGGTCGTTCAGACTTGAAAGGGACACAAAATTTCTCTGCGCCGCCCTAGCTGTAGCCCGTGACAAGTCGAAGAGGGACATGGGCGTTTCCTCTGCTTGTCGTGCCGTGCCAGTTGCAGTAATGTTCCGCGGGGGGTGTGCAGTCTCCGGTACCGGTACATCAAAAGATCCTGGGATATTGCCCATATCGCCAACGGAATCCCACGCTGCATCTCTGGCGGCCTCCTCCGCTATAGCTGCGTCCAATTGCTCTTCGCAGTCCCGAAAGCCTTCCAAAATAGCTTGAAGCTGGTGCGCTGGGGCAACACGTAATGCGGTGGCTAGACACTCAAGACGTTGCTCCAGGTGTCGGATCTCCAGGTTACCACTAGAGGTGCCAAGGTGAGTAGGTTGTTGGGTTTTGGATGTTCGAGTGTACTGGCCTGCCTTGAGAGCAGCTTTCCAAGACCATGCGTCTTCAGAACTATCCAAAACTCCCAGGCGACTCACAACATAGGAGTATGCAGTTTCGAAATCGTCCTCTACCAAAGCGGCAGAAATACATAGAGCAATGATACGCGGCTCTGTCGATTGAATTGCATTATCTTCTTCTGCGACCCGTCCAGACCCATTTGATGACTTTGCTTGGTTCAGAAATCCTGCAACAACCATGTTGTTGCCAATCTCCAAGAATTCTTGGAGACGCGTATAGGCGCCCGCATTTTGTTGTAATACCTTCTCAATGATCACAATTGGGTCCGAGTGCACGCGAAGCACTATGGGACTGAAAGCTTCGCCTTGTTTCAAAACCAGTCGATATGAACTAAGTGCGTGGGCTGCATCAAGTAGGGACTCAATCTGACGGGTCCTTGGGTGATGCTTTGGCACAACCCTTGGGAGAGCATGTAATCTGCCGGGTGTCAGTAATGGTCGTGGTTTCAACACGATATCAGGAGACTCTACATGTCATTGCATCTTTTGAGGCCTCCTTTGGTCCTATTAGGATTAGATGCGTTATCAAAGGCATCCAAGGCCGCAGAAAACACGGCGTCTGCGATGCTCTCAACCGGCAAGAAGTGGCCATCTGGGGCCTCGTATATTGCTTTGGCAAGTGAGTAACCTGTTCCGTCGTCAATAAGAAAAAGTCATAGCGCGGCACGGTCAACTCACGGCCATGTGTGAGCATTGATTTCAAAAGCTCAAACTCGATGTCATGTACAGAAATCATGCCAAAGACTCCTTTGCCTTGGGTCGGCTCGGTGTCGTGCGGGACATTGCCCCACTGCTGTAGCCACAGGACTTGTCGTCGAATGCGTTCCCAGTGATCATCGCTGTTTCTAGACGCATGATTAGACGCCAATCGAATGAGCTTCAGAAGCTCTCCTTTTTGCTCGCGATGATCTTGCAGAAGTGTAAGATCACCAATGCTCCTGATCGAGCTTGGTATACCTAAGGTAGTCAGAATGTATGCGCTAGTGACCAACCCTGTAGCGAAGCTAAGTGCTCCTTCTTCAGGCTCTGTCAGAAGATTCAACGGGTGTAGTAAACTGTCTCGCAGATACGCCGAAGCAGATTTGGCTCCAACGGAAGATTTAAAGTCGTTTGGGGGTATGTTTGGTAGATGCTCTACAAGATCTGCTAGAGGTAAAGAGGGATCTAAACCAGAGCGCGATCTAGCCTTGTTCAATGCTCGGTGCGCTCCTTCCACTGCTTCGACGGTTTGCTCAGGTATCGAATATATTGAGGCAAGAATAGCCTTCGTGTAGGTACGATCAAAGTACTGTGATCGTATTTGTGGAAGTGGAAGAATTGCACAATCGCCGAAATCCACATCACAAGGCCCATCCCACTGCTCTATCGCATGAACGGCAAGGCTCCATGACCTCGCAGCTTTCGAAAGTAGCCACTCCATGACAGTGTTCCATGCAGGGCAACCCTCTTGAGCTTGCTCTTCCTTGG
This sequence comes from Ramularia coccinea, assembly GCA_013461505.1. Classification (NCBI taxonomy): domain Eukaryota; kingdom Fungi; phylum Ascomycota; class Dothideomycetes; order Mycosphaerellales; family Mycosphaerellaceae; genus Ramularia; species Ramularia coccinea. The sequence goes on from JABNMW010000009.1 coordinate 1,101,957, forward strand.
TGACCTCCCCAAACGCTGTTTCTTCGGGCGCCCACCTCTCTTCACCATGTAAGAAAGGACTCAGCATGCCTCGAAGATCCCTCCCGATCAATGCATCACCGCCTTCCCTTGTACCTGTTTGTGAAACAAGGTACTCGGCAGCAGCGCGATCAGGAAGTCTTTCGAATGAAGCCAAGGAGTAAGAGACATCGCTATTGTAGTATTCGATATTCCTTCTCGATAGGGGCAAAACGGTGGCGCTCATCCAGGTTGGAACAATGGACCCCAAAGCGACGAATGGTTTCAATAATTCAGTAACATGGTTGAGCATGCCAGCCTCCTCGTCCATTGTATAAGCTCGGTGGAATAAGAACATCGTTAAACCGTCACGCTGCACCTCGGTGAGATGTCTGGGAGAAGCTAATGGGGTGAGGGACAGCTTCTTGACTTTCTTCATAGCCTGCCCTTCGTCCATCTCCCATACCGCCGTGTCCAGACCAATATCCCCCGTCTCGTTGAAGGAAACCCCATCATTGCCAGCCGCCTGTTTCACGATATTGATATAGGCTGAAGGCGGTGTCGTTTCGGGTAAATAGGTGAGAATGATGCGCAGAATAAGTTCGTTGCCCAAGACACTATTATACCGCGCCTTGAGTCGGTAGAGGTTTTCTGTCTCAGCGCGGGATGCAAAACGAACCGCGAGCAGAATCACCTTGGCAGGCGAAAGAACCGGAGCCGCAGCCATGAGGAAAATATCCACGTGCGTCGGGCGCTTTGATGGACGATCAAGGGTACATAGAAGCAGTCTGTATCCGGGAGTTAGACGGATTGATCCGGCATCTGTTCCCCCAACCGACGAACTATCGTGTTGGCTGACTTTTATGGCGGGGCGTGCTTCGAGGATCTAGTCGGAACAGAGTAGTTTCTCAAGTCCAAATTCGGTGCATCACAAGTAGAAGTAGTCGTGAAGGCGGATATCCATCTTTGTGGTGAAGCAGGTGTCCGCAGGGGAATACAATCATGGTATGGAGTTGTGTTAGCGAGCGGCAGCTCTTCTGCAACGTCACTGGAGTGCAGCGCCCTGTCCTTCCCTTATCCACCCGCGCTGAGTGTATACTATGTACCTTGCGTGGTACCCAAGCTCCAGGTGCCGCGGTGCTGGCCCCTACTAGGTACCTGGGTACTAAGTAAAGATGAGCATTACTCCAAGCTGTATTTTTGTATGTAGTACTTCCCTTAGATACCTCCTCACCAATACCTGTACTAGTAGTGGATACCTAACGAACTTCTGAGCGTGAAATTGCCTCCCGGGCCTGATATCCGAGAAATAGCCGTCGCTCGCTACAGCAAAATCGGTTTCTCAAAGAGAGCCAGCCTCAGATACCGTCTAATAATCAGCTACATCCAGTGCCGACGACTCGCGCGACGTGCATTTCGGGCCAACGCAGCAATTGAAATATCATGGCCTCCGGTTTTGGTCAATACGGCGGTGAGTTCTTTCTCGAGCTCAGGGCGCCTACAACAGCTCAGCAAACATGAGTAGACGTCAAGCTGATCATCATGCGCAGGCGTTGGCCGCTGCTTTCCTTTTTGGCAAGAAGTGCTAGGTTGCTACGTTGTGAACTCCTCTGCGGAGGACGACAGCGGGAAGAAGAAGTGTGCTCTAGCATTGGAAGACTACTATGAATGCCTACATCACAAGAAGGAGGTAAGTGCTCTCACATGTCTGCCCGTCAATCTTGCGACAGGAGGATATCGGACCGTAAGAGCTAACGATCGTGGCAGCATGCACGCGCATTGGCGATGCAAAACGCGTACAATCGTCAGGGCACGGTATCCTCCGCAGTCGAAGCCCCGAGCGCAAGTCAAATACGGAATTTAGGTTTATTGGGCAAGGAAGAAGATACGAAAAAGGTCCTCGATCAAGCTTGATTGCCTAACGTACGACTTCGATTGGGGCGGCTGGCAACGCGCGAGAGGTAGCTCAATTCATCAAGGTCATGTCAGTTCCCTGTGCTTGGGTTGGATTTGTGATGTGATACTCCAGTCTTTCAAAGGCGACGCATCAGGATGGTCTTCCAGCATGTAACACATACAAGCCTGCGCATTCTCCGCGACATCATCCATGATACGACTTTTTCCACTATATAATCTTGCTGGTAATGCCATTCGTGGGATGAATCCTGCATAGGGTAATCTTTATATCTTGGCGGCACGGCACACTGCGTCTTGTCAGAGCACCATGATCCGTCTATATCTTCTCCGTGTTTCCAATTCCATATCCTCCTGCAAGACAGCCGCGTCGTCCTTGTGAATCAGCAATCCAATGATCCACCTCGGTCATTTACGGTTGTGGTGCCGACTCCCTAAGTGCGCTTGGTCCTCTTGCGAATTGTCAACCCCGGTGAATTCCTGTAAGCTGGCCGTTCTTCCCCCTTGGCTCTTTGTGATTGGAACGGCGTCTGTTGATCCTCGGTGAAGCTTCATCTGTCCCGGGTCAGTCTTTCTGGGTCTCAGGAACCGATCAGGCGCCTTGTCGAGTCTCCAGGCTTTGAGTTCTTCATCATCCAGCTCGATGCCCGTTGTTGCGCTTGCCAGCGCTCCGAGGGTCTCTGCCGACCAGATACGTGATGAGGCGCGGCAGGAGCCCAGAGTGTTTCACGCTTTCCCTGCGACAGTACTTGTTCGACTGAAAGTATTACCTATCCTCAGGTTGCTGAGGTATGATTAATCTTCGCGACTGCTTCATTCTCAACTAGCTCCCTGTCCTACGTTGCTGTGAAATCCATTTGCTGACAATCGTGACATCCTTTTGGGGGCTTTCCACTTGTTGGCCAAGGCTTCATCATGTGCTGTCTAAGCTCGTTGTCTGGGTAGTTTTGTTACAGAAAGGGGCTATTGTGGTCAGTTTGTTGTCGCCTACATGGACCAGCGGTACGTCATGATCTTCAGAAATCCTCGTGTATGCGTCGTTCCGGATACATGTTCATTGGAGCTGCGGCTTTCAAATATAAGCGAAGGGCATCTGTTGGAAGCGAAGTTTCTCCCGAGTCCAACTTCCAGGCGGAATTAAGGGTTCTACCCTTACTACGAATGGGTTATTACACAGCGATACCAAATGCGCATATGAACGCGGTACACATATCACGGTGTGAGTATTCGGGTTGGCTAAGCGAATGGGAGGACATCGAACCCATAAAGAGCCTATCGGCTGAGTCCACTCGGGGTAATCAAACGAAGCCTTCGAACCCTGCTATCGTGATGTTTCCTCGATGTTGATAGTAAACGCGGAGGTGATTGTATCATCCGTCGTGATCCCAATATGGCGACTACAGCCACACTTGAGCCTATGTGCCAATGCCGAAGCAAGAACCCCAACTGTGCAAAAGCCAGTGACGGACCTCACACAAGCCCCTCCCTGACTGGGATGCTACCCTGTGTCGAATCGAAAGCGGTTACTCTCGACTGTCCACTGACGTGGGCGTGGTAAAATGGCGAACTCAATACGCTGCGTATAGGGTAGGTCGATCGACAAGCCGATGTGTCCTGCGATGTCCGCACTAACACCGATAAAACTTAGGCTGAAGCGTAACCCCGGATAACTTCGTTCCGAGTGTCTCGCGCGGCACTAGCTGATTATAAACCCCAGTAATTTCGAAGTGGCGCATGGATGCACTTGTACTTCTACGCGGTCTGGGAGCTGCGTGAGCATCAATAGGGGGGTACTATTGAAAATGGGGTGCAAAGAAAAGAGAAAGGAGCGTTGGTCATGCAACCAGTAAGCCATTCGGAGCCACAACGCAGGCTTCTACACAGACGATGGCGACATATGATGTTCACTTAATTCGTGCCTGAAAGAGTATTGACTTTGCTGTCTGCTAGAGCGTTTCTTCAACTATATAATATAAGGCCGCTGAAAGAGGACGAGCGCACACCCCAGTATTTGTCATGCTGCTGAGATCGATGGAGCAGGGGTCCCTATGATGACAGCGATCGATTTTCCTAGCATTCGGCCGATCTTGCAGGTCATGCACATGACGATCAAAAACCGACGCACCCCCCCCCCCCCCCCCCCCCTCCTGGTTCGGAGAAAGAAGTTTCCATGAGTCTTGCGAGTACCGTAATTAGCGTGTACCCCTATCGCTTGACGGAGAGTATCTCGGCCGATCGAGAAAATGCTTGAGCATATCCATGGAGCATATCCATTAAGCATTGGACTCAAGCATACACAACACGGCACGAATGGCATCTCTTGCAGGCACACTGAGGTAAGCACAACGAAGAAAACTCTATCTACAACTTGTATGTCTCTTAGGGGAGCTATCTCCAGACAATTGTCAATGCGAAGACTAGCGCGTCTCAATACCAAAAAACCACATTCGTAAGTACAGGATGCCCCTGGCGCAACATCGCCTCAAGCTCTGATGTTGAATTAGCCCCGAAATATTTCGGCCTGACCACAAGCCCCCTTCCCAGGGATGGGCGAAGAGATGGGCGAAGAAAGACAATGTCATGTTCTATTGCTTAGGCAGGATCGAAGTTACACTAGCATAGCAGGGCGCATAATGGTCTGCTAGATAGTACAGTAGTTCAAAAACCTGACGGGTGCTTCAAGGGGCTATCGATTTCTCACGTTCGCTCGACGGTCCTGACGCAGGGCAGAAGGCCGGACACCTGGGACGGCTGACGACGTGGCTACTCCAAGCGGATGGATGTGTGGGTGCGGACCACGGTGCATCGCTACAAGTGCGAAGTACCCGTGGAGATCAAGAAACGGTCCGTTGGCGGACTGCCAGCCTCCCGTTCACGATTGGCGGGCGACATTCGGAGCTAGCGCCGTAGGTGCAGTGGTGATCACCGCACCGGGAGATTTAATAAGTATTACTTGTACAGCATATCCGTATTGTTAGACGTGCCTCGTCTACGTACCTTGGATACGACCGAGCCATCGGGCCAAACGTAACTAGTCTAAGTCCTGGGTAAAAACAGGAATGCTGATTGATGAGAACAATGCCCGGATCATGCCTAAGACCTGGACCAGAAGCATCACGTTGTTGGCTAGGTTTGTGTCTGGAGAGACCAATGGTTTGGGTACAGCTTGCCCAGCAAAAAGACCAAGGAAAAACCTTGCTGCACAAGCACACAGCGAACATAGCAGCTATCGCATCTATCCGTACGGAATACCAGTTGTGTAATTGTGACCGTAGCACGAGCACAAACGTGTAGCGAGTGAAAAGTGAGTTGCTCGCCGTACGAGACGAGTGAGGAGAAAGTATGACGGCAGGGTTCAGGGGTTTCCTGTCCCCGAAATTCTTAGGGGTGGGTCGACGGTTGCAACGGTCGCTTTGCCGCCCCATGATTAACCATATCCAGCCTGACCGGAAAGCTGGGAGTCAAGCGAAGCATGTCGTCTGACCTGGCGAGCGAATGCCATGGCACAATCTGAAAAGCGCTAGAATAGCTATGAGTCTTCCTGGGTTAGAGACGCGTCAACCCAAGCCGTGAATATTGGCCATCGCTTTCGCGCCGGGCGGTTATTCTCGCTCATGAGAAGAACCATCACTACTCCCATCACCTTCCACCATCCTGTGTCCATGATCACTATACATAGTTACTAGTAGTACGCCTGTAGGCTGTAGCGTGACTACGGAGTACAGAGTACCTGCATGGGAGCGATGCTGCCCGGGGGTCCCGGCGTCGATGTCGCTACCCTACCGGCAAAGGCTGCATGCAGAAAGTTCAGTAATCTCAACGGTCGCAATGACAGGGATCAGGGAGATCTCTGGTTCGCAGGACCCCAAGGAGTGAGCTGAACAGGGCTTGGCGACGATGTACAAGTACTGGTCCGGTCCGTATTGGTCCTCTGCGATCCTCGCTGAATGCGTCGCTCTGCGCCAAGCCATTCTCCACCTTACACCACTACTCCGTACCGAAGCATGGACGAGTCTTCTTACGTATACTGCTACTTCGTGGTATGATTGACCAGCTCGTTAGTTCCTCGGCCTCAGCTGTCGTCACCTTACCATTCGACTCCCCCAGGATCGTAAACCTAGGTACCGTGTGCTGGCCTAAGTTTCGTCTTTCTACCCCTATCTTCAAGTACACCATCAGTACCTACCTATCGCTGAAAGGGCAGCCCAAGGCTTGCTATTTTCGCCCAGTCGCTCGCTTCTGGGTGCTTTCACTGGGTGAACACGCTTGTGTTGGGGTACCCGTGTCGTACGAGCTACCCCGACCGCCCCCACCGGCAAGGTTGTTAAACGATGTCTGAGAGGAAAGTCTCTACAAATGATTCCCGCATGGATGTGCGAGCATCATTTAGTTAACCCCGGTGTCCCGATGCAAGGGAACAAGTCTTGTGGAATGGCGGTACCAACCGGCCGTTCGTACAAATGCAAGATGCGATCCGACACAAATGTGACAGGTCGAGTCTACTACTTCCTTGCACATCTTGGTAGTTTCCACGCCCAATGCCGACAGATTGGACGAAGGGGTCGCTGAGTTGCTGAGCCGGATGCTACTATGGTTATCGCCATTGACTTTGAAGGAAAAATATTGCGTTCAACGGGCCATTCCACGGCACCTGCCACCCGCTACAACAACGGATGAGCTCAGAGCTGGGGGGTGGGTGCGTCGCCGAGGTGGTGGGGAGGGGGGGGGGGGGGGGGGGGGCGCAGATCGCGAGAAGACTGGTAGATTACCGACCGTTGAAACCTTGTCACTTCTGACAGAGGATCCTCTAGCGTCGGGTAGGCCGCAGCTCGTCAGCTCTCGTCCGCCGCTGCCTCTTCCTCCGTTGTCGTTACGGAGTATTAGTAAAAGTATTAGTCTTAACCAGCCGCCGGCGCTAACACCAGGTATCGCCTACGTACCTGAAGGGCCCCATCTCATACTACAGTCTAGTCTCCTATGGTTAGCTCAATATTTTGAAAAGGAAATTGACAGCGCTCGCTCCGCTACCTTGATTCGCGAGGCGCTTACCCAGTGCGTGACAACAATTGACTAAAAGTCGGGAGAGGCACTTGGAGTTTGACAAGACCTGCGCTTTTCAGCGCCACGTTATCAAGCGGCAGGTTTTCCATCACCAACGCTTACTACTTAGTACGTTCACTTGTGGCCAGCACCAGGGTGTATACGCCTCGTTCTGCCACTGGCCCCTGTTCCAACGTTCAATGACAGCAGGTGACAGGTAGTCTATGGCCTCTGCCCTGGATCCGAGACAATGTCCAAAAGTGCTAGAGGTTGTTTGAAAGAAAGGAAAATAATCCTAAACCCTCGTCAGTTGTCCCGAACCGGTCGTCGCCGGGCTTGACCGCGCTACACCTCCTTTAAGCGGTAAGCCTATCCTGAACAAGCAACCCTACATTGGAGAGATCACTTAGATACGTTTTCCCGCTTCGTAAACGTCTGTCAGAGTAAAGGAGCGGCCATCTATTGCTGGGTCTAACCGTGTACGGACGCTACGGACGGATCAGAGAGAGGGGGAGAAACGAGGTTCCTGCTAGTACAGAACGCATGGAATGCTCCTGGCCCTTTCACACACGCTGCCGGAAATTATGGTTGGCATTGAACCTTGACACAGTCTGGCACGCGAAGGCAAACTTTATGACCAAGCTGCTACCACCACAATTTCTTCGAGCATCGTTTCCGGAGATTCTCCAGCCGCCGATCCCTTTGTGGCACTTAGAAATTGGGTAGCCACCTTGACAATGGTTGATTATAGGTTTGGCAATCGAGCCAATAGGGCCAGCGGCTTCCCTCTTTATTTGTCCAGTAACCTCGCTTGCACGTACTATGTGCTCTTGTCTGAAAGGGCGATGTTTCGGCAACGAGTGCAAGGCTAGCTGACTGAAGCACCGCGTGTCCGGGAGCAAAGGTGGACACGTTCTTTTGGAACAGCCACTCAAAGATGGAAATTCTACAATAGCTACCATTCTCCGCATTATGTCCTCGCCCCAAATGCGCCGTAGCCATGAATTCTGATCCTCTGCTTCCACATCTTTTTTTTGCAACAGAGACTGTACTAGGGCATGCTTTGCCCATTCATGCGCCGCTGTCCTGTCTCAGCCCCCAAATACAGAGCAGCGAGAGAGCGACATCGTTGACGACCGCATATCGTTGTTGTGAGCGAACATGTCGTGGGAGGTCTAGGTAAGACATGAGCAGAGTAACAGGCCCCCCGGTTCACCTGTAAAGAAGCCAGCAAGCAGATGTCGAAGTCTGCTGGATGAACCTCGCGGACGAGAGCGGAGCTGAGACATTCGCGAGACCACAAGATAAGCATGGTTTCTGGCTGCTTTCTCTTCCCAGCCTCGTAGAATATGCGCTGTTCTTTTCCACCACAGACAGGGCGGTTCACAGATTGTTGGAGACTCGGCACGGAACAACACGTTGTAGGTGATATGGAACTGGAAATATAGATGTGAACAATTATTAAATTGAAGCATTTTTATGCTCCACGATCTGCACTACCAGTTGCTTGTGGTAATATCCTTTCGAATTGTGCGTTGTGCACCCCTTAATTCAAGTTGTAATCCCGACCGGGGCGGCTCATAATCATGATACGTGAAGACCAAAGGATCAAGACGAGGGTAGAATCTGGGTCTTTATAAGATTAAGAACCTAGTCCATCCTTAGACACAAAATTTATAACTAATAGGTCCTCCTACTCTGAGAGGTTAACAGCGATGCTACGCTGAGTCTTGGGTCCCGTGGCCCCGCCGATTCTTCTCCTGGCTTGAAGTCTTTGTGGTACTGATAATCCTTAGGAGAGCTCGGCGCCGTAGGAAGATCGCCCGTAGGCGCATCGTAAGTGCGCCATGGGTGGGAAGTGGCAGAGGCGGTCACGGTGTGACTGGTAGTTTGAGGCAGGGGTAGTTGGGGTATACGCCGCGGGGCTTGAGGAGACGGTGGAGCTAGAGAACTAAAGCTGGGAAGTTGGTGGTTTTCTGGCTGTTGAACACCCCAAGAACGTACTGGAGGCAAGTCCACCGGCTTGGGCAAAGATAGAGAGTGATGAGTTGGTGATGTGGTGTAATTGGATGTAAGTTCTGATTCGGCGGATTCGGACGAGCTTGGCGAAGGCAGAGCAGGCTCAATAAACAGGCCCCGACGATCGTAGTTGTGGCTACAAGCGTGACCATGAGTATAGCTGTGACTGAAGGGATACGTTTGCTGCGATGATGGTGGCGGAAGTGACAGTACAGAATGGTTTGTCATCGAGGACGATCCACTCGGAAGAGGCGATGGTGATGTCGGGTTGCTTGGTTGAGGAGCATCGGGATGCCAATGCCCGTTGCAAGACATATCCTGGCAGTCTCTGCTCCGTCTCTTCCTCCGATTCTGGTTTCCGTTCCACCAATTCTTGACGGCATTGTCGCTGCGATTGTCCAAGCGTCGGGCGATCTCAGCCCATCGCTTGCCGACTTCTTGCACAAGTCTTTCGATTTCAACACCCTCTTCCGGTGTAATTGGGTTATGGTTGAGGGAGGGCTTGAGATTCTGATGATAGCGTTCTCGGCACTGCTTGGGCGTTCGGGATCCAAGAGTCTGGGCAATCTGAACCCAGTTGAAAGGTCCATGGTGATTGACCAGTTGCATCAAATAATTATCTTCCTGGTTGGACCAGGGTCCTCTTCGATGTCCTGCCATAATATGTAGAATAGGTGATTGCTGTGAAAGTAGTGCTGTGGTGTTGCTGGTCGGTTCCAGACTTCGGCTCGGGTACGTATATAAAAAACAAACACCCCAAGTGGTTTGTCCTCAGTGCTCCTTACGCAGCTTCCGCCAAGGGAGATGATTTCTGGACGCTTGGGGAAATGTCAATGTAAGCATGAACAATCCGAGGAAATTCTCATAGAAGCCAATGCTGGGGTCAAATGCACGTAAGCAAGGGCCGTTATAATTAGATTCATGTGTATTAGTATGAAAGAGAAGGTGAGAAAGAGAAAGACAAGGCCTAAATATTTGACGGATGGGCGAAGAACCTCGGAGTGGAGGAGCAAGGTTCATGGGGACACAGAGGTACGGTGGTGTCAAGAGCAGGGGGGTGCAGATCTATGTCTGTTCGCATTGGGCTTAGTGGGGGAGGGTGTACAGTAAGTTCAGGTATCCGTGTGCCTCTAGGTCGCGGCTGTTGCCTTCGTTGGCGTTTTCGGCGCTGGTTCTTTCCACACTGGACTGCGCACGGCACCGATTAGACTCGGAAGGATAAGGTACGGTACACGAACAAGTGACCAAGGTACCACGCGCTGGCAATGCTTTCCACTGGCGGTACCCGATGAATGCGACGAAGCCCACACAGTGGCATGTACCTTGACCCAACATGTGTTCATCTAACCGATCCTTCAGATGAGCCACCTCCGATCCAAAACAAACTGTGGTCTTGGGGGTGGCCTTTTGGTAATCCTTGTGGTAGATGCCTCACCTGACTGTCGTAAGGTTCGCTGAGAAACGTGCTCACGAGCTAATCTGAACTGAAGTTGGCGTACTCCCTCCTCGCTGCCCCAAGGGCTGTTGGCAGGATAAACATAACACCCTGATAGACTGATGCTTATGGATACAGTACAGTCCGTAGACTAGTAATAAACAAATCGCTGTCAATACTAACTCAAAAGACAAGAGCGATGCAAGCAGAAGCGCTTGAAGTTGTCTCGGTTGCGACGTTTTTGATGGGGCCGATCGAATTTTTAGCTCTAGGCTCTGCAAAAGTTTATCAGCCCCCGATACATGCCTCACTGAAGCTTCGGCGTCGCCTATTTGCCAATCCGTCAACCTAGTGCCGGATTGCGAATGTGTAAGGTTCTCGGTGCTTCTAGTGCAAGGATTTGGATTCGTGGCTAAATGCTGACGTTTGTTGACGAGCCGTATCTTCATGTGCGAGTGTAAGCATAGCCGCGAGGTAATAGAGTCTTGCATGTCTCGAAGTGCTGTACTCAATGACTCTATGGGCTACGAACGAGGGCAATGTCGTAAGATCGCGCGCTACCTTAGACTCGCCAACTTGCAAGACCAACGCGAGCGAGTCTCAGCTGGGAGCTTTGATCCGATCAAAGCGTTGGGGTGGAGACATTGACAAAGGGGCGTGTAGTGGACAGGGTGTGCAAGCAGAGGGGTGTCGCCTAAATGCGGTGCTCGATCTTGAGTTTGACAGGGAACCCATGTTGCAAATCTGGCACCGTCAAAACTGATTCGTTTCTGGTTAGGCCGCTTTAACTCCCCTCCCCCAGGCGCCCGGCTGTAGCAGCCCGCCAAGCTTATTAGCTGCGGAACTCGATTCTGTACTTGTGAACACAATCGCCTTATCGCATCCTAACCCTGTTCTCTTCGCTGGTCGATTTTAATTATTGTATAGCTTAGTAGGTATTCAGTCTTCTCTCGATTTGCCTGAGGGTACCATAGAGCTAGACTGCTATTAGTAGTCCCTGGAATAGTTCATGAAGTACGGAGTATGAGTGAGCTAAACTGGGCCGTGGGCAGCAAATACTCTGGAGCCCCTTGGTGACTACCAACCGTTCAAAAACGGTATTGTTAGTGTAGGATACAGGACGTTATGAGGTTTGAGTGATTCTCAAAGTGCTCTTCACAGCTTTGTGTGACTTACAGTAGATGAACCGTCAGGGATAGTATTCGAGCCGCCATCCATAGTAATGAACAAAAAACGTTGTTGAAACTGGTAACAGCCATCGGCGTTGTAGGAATGTTGGCCGCACCTCTTAAACCCCCCTCCCCCGCGCTGCCACACCGTTGTGTAGATAGAGCTCACCTTGTCTTCGCGCAATCTCATTTCGGTACAGATTTGGAACTGCCGTTCGACCAGGATTCCTGCACACAAGCTCAGATGCTAGATCGTTGACTGTCCTACATCGAGCAGTGTGCGGGAGAAGGGCATGGGCTCGGTGGAGAGGGGTCCCGTCGTATCGAAAACGTGCCACATACCTTTATTCAAATCGTCAGCTCAACGGTTTAGCAAGTCCTCTCTGTCATTCATGCACGTACTCCCAGTATTCCGAGATCAAGAGGCTGAACCTGTGGATGAAGAGTGCATGAAGAACGAAGGAAGGGCACACTTTCGTCCTTTGCTAGACACCTGCAACCCTTGGGAGGTTCAAGAGGCCCATGCCCAAGGATCCATGTATATAGCAAAAGGCTCATCCGCTCGCAAAAAGTTAAGGCCATGCAAGCAACGGTATTTGCATCAGTGGCAAGGTATTCATCCGTGCAAATACAGATCACTTACTTAAATCTCGCCAACAAATATCTGGATAGAATCGATCATGATTTCTCGCTGTGTATGTTGAAAGAGAAGGATTTACAAAGATTACAACCAATAAAGCTTACATGTAATGTGAAGAACGAAGGAGTTGAGGGTGGTTGGGGGTTTGGTAAGTGGCATTCTTAGTTCGTCTTTCATGCTTACCTTCATTGCCTCTGTGATGATAACGTCAGACCGGGTCAAACATGAAAGATTCCCATACAGCTACGAAGCAGAGAACAAATGCCATTGTCCTGGCATCATCAAACTTGCTCCTTTGAAGCACGATGTCAAGCAGAGGATCTACACCACAGTGTCCCTGAGGTTGGCCTTTGCTGTCTCCAGTTACGAGGGTCTTACTTCGTCTTCAATGTGCTGTACCTACCCACCACCAGACGGAGGCGGGTAGAGACCAAGAGAAGTGAAAAATTGGCTAAAAACATGCCCACAGTAAATTTGCCCCTGGCAAATGTCGTTGAAGGGGGCCCGTAAGTTGGGTGCCCCTTTGCGCTGATTCAAAGAAAGTACGCCAACCAAATCGCTTACCAGTCGTTCAAGGTCGACTTCTAGACCAATCCAAGCTCTTTCACAAATATATATCACCTGCTTCATCCACTGTCCATTTTCGCCATGCTTCTTGATACGCTCTCTCGACATCATCAACCCAACGCCGGGTATTGAACAACGCACACTTCCATTTGTTTTCAAAAAGTAACTTCCGTAGGTCTGCCAGTCGACCGACCCCCCGGCCATATGATGTATCCATGTGGTATGACAGTCCTCCAGCTAGAGCTGTTGCTGCCTGCTCATACTCCGTTTCACTCCAAACAATGAGTTCAGATGCTGCTTGCTGTCCTTTACCGGAGTGTGGCAGTGCTCCCTTCAGGATCGATGCTGCCATGCGTGAGCACATCTTGAAAGAATACCGCGGGTAGGTAAGCAGCGGGGTGCTTGACCAAAGCACATCGGCCGCTGTCGTATGCGCGTTACATTCTGGCGTGTCCAGGAACAGGTCGCAAACTCTTGCCCTCGAAATATGTTGGTTTTTTGGCGCCACATCTGTGAAAACAATCCGACTAGCAACCTCCGGACCTGCCCACATTTTGGCAGTCGTGCGTAAATTTGCTTCTCCAAGCTCTGGGAATCTGAGGAGCCATAAAATCGCCTTTGGTACTTGCGAAAGGATCCGTAACCATGACCGGAAAATTGTAGGCTCAATCTATCGCTGTTTGAGCTTCCATCATGTGCGGTGGACAATCGTGGGGGGTTACAAACCTTATAGAGCTGGTTGAAGTTTCCCAATATGATTGCGTCATCAGGGAGGGAAGGGAAGAGCTCTTTTCGCATCCTCCATCTTCGGCTCTGTTCTTGCTCCCAATCGATTTGACGTTCACTCAAGTCGCTGGACTGGGCGTGATCGCAGCAGAAGAAGGTTTCACGACAAAAGATGATATTTTCGGAATAGACCCAGTCATCGGTAGCCCCTTCCGTTTCATCTCGAAAGATATCTTCGACATGGATATTACTGCGGTAAGGGCGTAGCGTGTCAGGGGGGATCGCAGTTGTGTCTGCAAGAATGTAGTCGCACCATTCAGCGCCTAATGTTCCGGCAAACCCCATGAAAGACATCTGTATCGGTGCAGGTCTAGCCGCAAAGATCTCGTTCCGAGCTCCACGTGTGTAGCCATTTAAATTGACCAGGATATGAATGTTATCGCTTACGATTTGCTGAATGAACCTGTCAGGAGGCCAACTGCTCACGTCTCGAAAGAGTGGTGCTTCACGTTCAATTTTCAGCCGATATGCCGATTTGTCACTCGCAGTAGTCGCATAACACACGGCGCGAGCTTTATCTGGGTTGTGAAATCCGAAAACGGATTGCATGCTGGGAGAACCGTCAGCCCAAGTCCAAGAACACTTAGGAGAGCACTAAAGATGGCGTTGTGGCACCTACAGATGAGCCAGCGGGTGGTTATTGAAATCCGAAGAGACATAGCCAATATTCAGGTGAGGGTTCGGTGGTGAAGGTGGGGGATAGACCGTACTGGAAATCCAATGTGATTTCAAAGTAGTGCAGCTAATTCGCAGCGCATTACGCTGAGAAATAGCGCGAATATCTTTCGGCCCAAGAGGACAGGTGAAGGTATGGAAGGGAAGAACTGTAGGAGCCGATGGGGCAGTAAGGTGCGATGGTAGCTGTGGCCGTACATACCGCCCTCTCGAAGCTTCAGCCGATGCCGGATCACAGTACCATTTGCGGAGCATTACGCGTACAGCCCGTTCCATAAGGCGTAATAGACGCGAGCCTTCCCAAGCAGAGCCTCTCCAGCAATGCATTCCAGAGCGCAGGACATCAGCGTCAACATCGCATGATTGCGACAATTGATGCGCTATGATTTGAATGAGTTCATCGTGTAGGACATTCAAGCCCCATTGCGATGCCTCCGTAAGCTGTCGACTGACTATCCCTACTACTCGCTGTGTCAGGCCACTGGCTCGGCGACAGACTTGCACGTCTATCAATGCACCGTCCTTGTCAACGTGCCAGCGATCATATCGGCCCGCCTCAAGGAGGACGCCGCCTCGTCCTCGCCAGTCACAGACCGAGTTCAGCGCTGTTTGCAAGCCGCAGACAGCCTCAGCGAATTCGGGATTTGACTTGACTGCCCGCCGGTAGTATGCAATGGCATCGCTGATGCGACCTCTGTCTTTGACTGCATTGGCAAGGTTGGTCAAAGCAATATCAAAAGTGCCATCGCAGGAGACTGCTTGCTCGTACATCTGTATTGCGAGGTCGAGCTGACCGATGTCTTTGAGTAAGCTGCCGAGATTGGTGTGAAGGTGTACATGCTTAGGGTCGAGGCGCAGCCCATATTGGTAGTAAGCCAATGCAAGTGCAAGGCCGCTGCCAGATGGCACCCCTGGAATACTCAAATGGGAAGAGGCATCGGAAGCTCTTGTAAACTGCGGGGCCGCTTGCTGGACGCCGGCTAACAGTATACCGACATTGTTAGCCGTAGATGGACTTTCCTGTAGCGACAAAGACAAGTAGTAAAGGGCTAGAATGTCCCCGACCCCTGAAGGACGCGGTCTAATACTGGAGCCCGATGCTCCGCACGATATTGCATCTTGGAAGATTTTAGCGAGCGAGAGAAGGGAATTACTCGTAGTTTGGTTCGCAGCCCGCTTTGGCGCACCATTGGCAACAGATGATAATCCCGGCAATTCACCTCCTCCCGGAAATATGAGACGTGCAGTCTGTCGAGCCTTCTCAGGGGGTAATAACAGAGTTTGAGGCGGTTGCGCAGTTGCCGAACTGGAGTGTGCGTCGGCGGTGAACGCCGTCTGGATACGTCGTACGACATTATGAATGCCATCAGCACGGCGCCCTATACTGATGAGGACGGCCTCTTCAAATGCTTCTGCGGCATGCTTGGTTTCTTTCATATTATAAAGCATAGTGCCTTTAGCATGTACCAGAGCGAGTATCCTCCCGTTCTCACTCCCAGGCAATGCGTAACCACTGGAGCCGAAGCCTTTAGGCTTGGGGCCGAAGCTACGGGGACCATCGCAATTCTGGTAAAGAAATCAGTTGAGTTGTTCTCATGACACGACAAAATTATATATGCTTACGCTGCTGTGTGTGAAAATTGTATCAGCCAGCGGTGCTGGCTGACTTACATACTGGTTCCCTCTGACTGACAGTCGCAAAGCTTGCTGCACATAATTGATAATATCGATGGCTTCCCTACTGCGTTGTTTGTAGAACAGCCCAACGAGATGTTCAGCAGCTTCAAGATAGTCGGGCTGGAGCTTGACAGCTCTCAGCCAATGTTGCTCAGCCTCTTCTCGTCTTCCCAAACAATACAGGGTCGCAGCAACGTCTGTGATGGCGACAGCGTGACTATAACCATTAGCTGGATCAGATGAAATTTACGTCGAAAAACACAGGTACGGGTAGTTCTTACTCAGCCTCCACAGCTATGACCCGCATAAACCACTTCAGTGCGGTATCATAGTTCTCCAGACCGTAATAAAGACAGCCTCCCAGCATCATCCCGTCGACCCACTTCCAACCACTTTCTTCACAGATGGTGTGCAGCAGGTGGAGACTCGTCTTAGCTTTGGCCACCGGACTGATCTGATCAGGCGAACCCAGACTGAGAACGGAGTCTGCCAATGCCGGTTCGAAAGGCGGACCGGTTATTGGGCTGTACCGACGATTCGGTCCATAAAGACCACAAGCCGGCTGTGATGGATCCATAGACGAGTTAATATCCTGGTCTGAAAATCCGAGGTCATTGTCTCCTTGCCCGGGTTGCGGCATCTGCCCGAGAGAGGTCATCGAATCCGCTGCATTCATGGGCTTGTCAAACTGGCCCCATCTGCTCCGGCCCTTGGCCAAAGAGGATGCAGGATTGGGTGGTTTGGGATATACAACGGGCTTGGAAGGCAAATAAGAGTCATCACCGGGCCTCCTGGGCTGAGATTTTGGAGAGCGTTGCATATGTCTTAACAGATCCAAATATGCTTTGTGAGCATGAGCGAGCGCCTTGTCTCGAAAACCCGGTAATGCAGTTGGTGAGGCATTAGCAAGACCACCAAGCGGGTTGGACTCAGAGTTAAGTGTCAAGGATTCCAGTTTGATGTGAGACGAAGGGCCAGATTGGTACCGATATTCTAGACTAAGAGGATGGTCGTGCGGAGGAGGAGGTTGCCCAGAGAAGTGTCCTTCGACATTGCCTAGGGCGGCTCCTGGAGTCGCCGAATGAGCAAAGACATTAGAACCCTGGCCAGGCCATTGCTGCCCCCAGGCAACAGGTCCGGGCTGCCAACCGACATGGCCAAGGTGCAGCATCTCGGAGGCAGGCGTAGGGGGAGGGCAGAATGCGCGCACATTATACTCATTGGCCCTAATAACTGGCTGATAGAGACTGGTGAAGCTATTGGGGCTCACGTATAAATGTGGCTGTTGAGGGTAAAGTGCGCCAGCGCCGCCATGGTGCGGTTGACACTGTCCCCAGGGCGCTGTGTAGGGAAACCACGGCCCCGGACTAGACCCAATATAGTTCTGAGAGAAGTTTTGAGATGGGCTGACCCAGGTACGTTGCGATGCTGCGGCTGCAGCAACTTCTGGCATTCGAGGACCAAGTGATGAATTCGCCGAAACAATCATCTGTTTGAGCGGCGGGGGGCCTGGGTTGGGGCGCACGGGCGATCCGTCGTAAGCTGCCTCAATGGTACCGCTTGGGGTCTTTCGGCGGAGATGATGCTCGGATGGGGATGGATACGGAGAATTCGGAAGCGAATGATTTCGCTGGTGTGATTGTGAGGTTCGTATAGGGAACGCGCGTGGGAACGAAGAGGTGCCATGTCGGTGATATCGACTATGATCAACCCAAGCGGGGTGACCGCGAGCGGCCGCGTTCTCTTCGTCGTTCGTTGGTCGCGGCATGGCGCAAGGCTGCGTGGGCAGCAACGGTAACATTGCCTCGCGATTCCGTTGCGACCGGTTCGGTCACGCTGGGCAGGGAAACGCAAATCGTTCTTTGAGAAGATAACATAAGGTCATAGCCTGCCCCTCAAAGCAAGGCTGACGAAGATGCCGCGATGCATCTGGGGCTGTCTGCGTCGGCAAGCATTTGGCCAACACTAAAGTCAGCAATGTCAATTTTGTCCCCGTTCAATAACCCAGTCCCAAGCAAGGTGGGCACTTGAGGCAGGTTTTGGGCAGGTGATGCCACGTCGCTTTGTTGATCCAATGGTCCTAAGAGCCACTTTCGTCTGATTCGCTTTCGACGCGCCTGGAGATGAGTAAGGCTGGCAACGTGGCCCCGACGTCTGCTTTGTGGGCGTCGCCACCACCGCCGCCAGACCAGGGTTGATGTGACAGGAACAAACAACTGCAACAGGGCTGTGTTTGATAACAACTATACTTACTCTGCCTTGGCGACAATCGTCTGGACATTGCTTCGTGAATCGTCAGTAATAAGGAGTGCATTAGACTTGTAGTGGTACTAGTCGTGATTACTACCTACTAGGTAGGTATTAGTACTAGGTACCCACTACTGCTAGTCCGACACGCACTAGTAAGAAGCGCAACGGCTATGACCCATGTTTATGTGGGTTGAAGACATATGGCACCGGTGTAAAGCTGACCGAGATAACTCAATACTACCACTCCTTTACTTGTTACTATGCTGTCCTAGCAGTAGTAGTACTACTGCAAATACAGTAGCAAGTACACCTGGGTAAAGAGTGGCAGCAATGACAAAGGTACTTGAGACTGGGGTATCAAACGATCAGATCATCTCGAAAAACATGCCTTAGTATCAAGGAATACCGGGGCAGTAGATTTGAAATTCGAAAGACAAGACTACTAGATGTGTATTATGTAGCCAAGTTGCATCAAAGTATGCCACAATCTGCGATACTCTGATTCGGGGTCCAAAACCTTATTCACGAAGGATACATCAAGAATGCAGCTCTACGTGACGGGGGCTAGTTTCGACCGAACCCTAGGACTTACTCCTGGTGTCTTCTTAACATGTGTGTACTGCTTGTCCAAGTTGAAGTTACCATCCAGAGTTCCCCTGTTCCTGCTTTTAATGGCGACATATCACATGTACCTGACAAGGATGCAATGCAAGGTGGGAGACTTGGTGGATCATGCGAGTTGATGAGAAACAACTAGTAGCCGTAAGAGGGCCACCCGGGGCGCCAGGAGGGACAGCGGAGGCGCTCATGTCGCGGCTGAACTTTTTCACCAGTGCTGCTACAAGTACCATGCACGAAAAAACCTCAAGCCATATTGTGAAGGGAGCCGAATGTAGACCTGGTCATTGGACCTCTGCATCCATCTGGTTGAAGCAACAAGGATACAGTGGTGAGTATGAGGTCGGTGGAAATACTTGATCTTCCTTGGACAAAAATTGAAAAATACCATTGGGTATGTGGGTAAATTTCAGAGTGAAGTCAAGGTGTGAAGGGCCAATAGGGTGCCAAAGTCACAAGTAATCAGTCAGGACATCGTAATGAAAATATTTATTTTTCTTGCGAGCCCATCAGCCTTGTGCAGACGCCTCGATGATAACTCACTCCATTTAGGGTTTCGTAACTACTCTTCAGGGACTGTCGCGGGTGTTAGCGTTATCAGAATCACGGCTGACGCGAAAGTCTTACTGTCGATATCGCCGTTGTCAATGGCTTCGGTGATGACAGCAGGAGGCTTGCCATCGACCTGGCAACCAACGCTGCGAGCTGTGCCCAGAATCTCCTTGACGGTACCAGCCAGATCTTTGGAGAACGACTTGTAGCGCATGGTACGGGCGATCTCGATAATCTCGTCCAGACTGACCGACTTGTTATGCTTGATGTTCTTCTCCTTCTTGCGATCACGTGGCGGCTCTTTCAATGCCTTGATGATGAGAGAAGAGGCCGTGGGGACGACAGAGACCGCAGCCTGACGGTTCTGGATGGTGAGCTTGACAGTTACTCGGAGACCTTTCTATTCACTGAGTTTAGCAGGCGACTTCTGTTTCGACATTTCCTGGACGAGATGAACATACCCAGTCTCCAGTAGCCTTCGCAATATCCTCGCCGACCTTCTTGGGCGACAAACCCAGAGGACCAATCTTGGGTGCCAGAGCCGATGAGGCACCAATCTCACCACCGGTGGCTCGAAGGTGACTATGGAGGGTCGAATTAGATCGAATCTCGAGGTTCACCAATGTTGCGATACATACATCACCTTCACCTCATTGGGATCGAACTTGGGAGCTGCGAACTGTTAGTAAAAATCAAGAAAGAACTTCGTGATTTCAAACGTACGCATCTCGTTGACTGGTAAGGTGGCAGAGGCTCGTGGTTTGCGTGCCGAATGTACGGGGGTTAATTGCTTAGGAGGAGGGAAAAAAAAAATCAGGGTGAGTAGTCCATTTGTTGGAGGTACCGGGCAAAAAGTGTGCGCCCCGCAAGTGCCCTACTACACCACACCACTGCAGCTCCGAGGGGAAATTTGGGGTGAAGTTGCGGCAGCTTACCTAATACGTCAGATGTCACTTAAAATAAGGTACCTTACGTTAGACATCGCCACTAAGTTACTTAGTGTTAGCTTGTGGGTAAAAGTCACGCATCCTAATACTACTAGGTAGGTAGGTAGTAGGTTCTATCTACAACTACGGTAGCTCTGGATGTATATTCGAATGCGCACCTAAAAGCCTTAAAGAAAAACACTATCACGGTGCAACTGAAGGAAAACCTGTGCGAGAAACTACCATAGGCAATGGATACAATGGCTGTAATTCAGGCTTCTACATTTCCACTTAGGCTTACTTCTGGAAAGGGTGGATACGCGATATCAAGCCTCTAACTGCCTCTCTATAGGTATCACGCGTAATGTATGGCTCACTCCACCATTTGAAAGTGCTGAAGTTCATCCGCTACAGTCAAGCGAGGTCTTGACACCTTGTCAGCAGCTGGGCAGCACCTTTCGTTGGGATTTAGGGTGGTGAACCAACCCGCGCATTGCCGGGGAGCGAGCCACTTATCATCCGGATGTAGAGTTTACTATCTGTACGGAGTAGTAGTTTCATGACTTTGGGGGCTCGACGACCCGAGAAGCGGCGAACCGACGAAAAGACTCGCGGAGACCGCGTTCTAGTAGGTACTACGTGAGGATTGTCTTTTGTACAGCATGAATCATCCGACCTGCAGACGATGATATAGGCGGGAGTCAAGCTAAGGCCGCGATCATGACAATCGACACAGTCCAAAGTATGTGCCATAGACTACCTAAGTATCGAGGGACTTTAGCGAACGGACTTTTTGGGTGGACAATAGCACCCGAATGTATGACAAGGCTATCTTAATAGCTCTTCGTTGTCTACAACAGCTGGCTAGTTCGTCCGCTAGTGACGAAATATGCTATGCAGAAGTAATTTGACTTTCTGATGACACATGTATTTGCACATGAGATGGCCTGCCCTATGCGTGAATACTGATACAGATCTGAGCTTGGCCACAACCGAAACTTGTCTGGCTCTGGTGGACAATCATCGAAATAGACTGAGAAGGCGATAAATCCTGTTTATCTCAACGAAATGCTCAAGCAACTTCTCGGAGTCTTCGGGCGCTGTATTCATGAATGAAAACAACACTGCACGACATCGTCGCTCATTTGAGACTCTTGCGACCGTGGCTCAAATGCAGGACTACTGTCTAAACGTTACTGCCTCTCCATATCTGCATGGTCCACTGTTTACATAGAGCTGCAGGTAGCTCATTATACGCTGCACTGCATGGGCTCACGTGTTTATTAGCTCCATATCCAACTTAGAGGGCCAAAGAACAAGAGCTGCGAAGCTGGCAGATGCGACGATGGGCATGCCTTTCATGCTAAACTTACTCATTCGGTACAAAGATAGTCAAACGATCCATACTATTAGCGCATCATAGGGCTCAGGATCACATTATTGGGCTTAGCTGGGCATGTGTTTCTATGGTTAGGGTGGAGCTCGACCAGCGCCCAACTGTCACTGCGCCATGTCCTCGGCTCCGAGGTCAGTTGCAGGCCAACTGTCGCCGGTGTCTTGGGCCCCAAGTTCGAGGCTAATCCAGTTCCGCGAGTCAAACGATCAGATATGGGTTGGTCAACACGGTGATGCTCCTCGAGGAGTTGATTAAGTCCTCGGCCATAGGCAATTGAGCTTGCCGGAACCTCATGACTTGTCTGTGGCTCACGTACGTTTACCCGCTACCAAAAGATGAAGAACCACAGGCATGTACCGAGTGAGTTGACTGGCGACAGAGCCCACCTCCTACTGCTGGATCCGGCTTTCTTAATACAGAGCTGGCTGGCTGCTAATGAGGATAACACCAATTGAAGCTTTGATAACGCGCGAGACCTGACGCCCCATTGTCCGATTCACATTTTCACATCCCAGAATTCGACGCAATCCACCACCTCTCTATCATGAGAAATCATTCGAGATGCGAGAGGGTATCTACGTCGTACCACTGACCGCCAATCTGTTATCGAGTCAGTCATCTGATATCATCAAGCATAATTCAACTGGAGATTCTTACTTCATCAAGTGATCCATAAACGTCTGGAGCGACACGTCGTCTGTAAAAATCGTCTGCGCCGTAGTGGCGCCAACGCCACCGTATGCGCCGGTTGTGTGAGTTGTAGACGGATTGAGTTTGGATAGTAGGAAGCGGGCTTGTGAACCGCCGGCATCACAAACAATGAAGCGAGGCAGGGGAAAGCGGTCGGTGATAAGATCCTACGCTTGTTAGTGACTTGTTCGCGTCGGCCGTGCTAACGAAGCTTACTCGAGCGTCTTCCTTTGGTTGTTCTAGCAGAGCGGCAAAGTTTTCATAGCCGTCTTGATCTTGATAGCCTGCCTTTCGCCACTCTGCGATGGTCTCACCATGGAATATCAATATGTGGAAAAAGGTGTCTAACAAAAGGATGTGGGTGGGTTGAATGGATGCAGAGTCGAGCAATACTGGCTGGCCCCCATCCTGATCAAATGTGTATGAATCTAGCGTGGGCTGGATCATGACCAAGGAATTGCTGACATCCTCATGATTGAGAACGTGTCGGTAGAAAGCCGTTTCATCCGGCGAGTTATTAAAAACTTGCAGAAATTGGCTTCTTCGAAGGTGGAACATGAACTGAGGATACAGTGTAAAGTTCTTCTCCAGTCGGAATGATGAAGGATCGTCTTTGCGATAGTCTGCAAATCTCGAGCACAATCGAATAAGCATGCGATCAACCCACCGTAGAACATCGGGGCCGTCGTCCACTTCTGCCTTAAAAACCGCGATCCTCGACATCAGCACCGCTGCAGCTTCTTGATCGAACGACTGGGCAATGGCAGGATCGCCGGCTGGGCCACTCAAATTGCGCGCCACCGTGGTTACACGCAAGTGAAATTGCCCAGACGCGTGCTGGTAGTACGTGAGGAACTGCATCATCCCCTTTTGTGGTGCTTGCTGGTGAGATGGTGGTCCTTGACTAGCGATCTCAAAGTAAATACCATAACTGGCTTGCGGGTCGATTCCACACATCTTCCATGAGCAAGTATTCCCGATACCACATTCTGTTTCACCGACAGACACGGATTTCTTGTTCAGGGACACCCCGTGACCGATGAGGCCCGTGACTTTGAGCTCTTTGGTCGTCAGAACCTCTAAGACAGCATTGAACCCCATAAGTAAGTTGTCGTCCCCATCCTTTTCAAAAATGCGCACAAATGACTGTTTGAACATGGAGGAAGTAAAACTGTCCGTCAAGATCATATGCCCCCCTGTTGAGTTGCAGAGACCTTTCATCTCCAACAAACCAACTTGATCAAGACAACCCGCAAAAATGTCGATGATGTGACCGTTATGAGCTGTACGCTTCGCTAAATTGTCGTAAAACTAAACTCGTCAGCACAAATGTTGTAACTGTTATATTAGACATTTTATTACCTTAAGCGCTTTCTTGAAATACTTGATGTTGTCCCGGTCAATATCGTGATGTGACCGGATTGGTTCCCGAAGTTCGGGTCCAACGACCATCCCAGGTCCTTCTGTAGCAGGACCACCAGCGAAGAGCATGATACGAGCCCCTGCATTTTGGTAAGAGGATTCAAGAAGCCCAACAGCGACACTAAGTGCCACGCCAGTGCATCTGAGGCTGCGTCGATCGTTGGCGACTGGCCACGGATCTTTCTGAAGTGTCTCCAAAGCTTTCGTGAGCTGGAACTCGGCTTGCTGAACAGGCAACAAGAACCTCGAAGCAGGCCCCATGGGCATCGGACGTCCCGGCTGAGGCTGCATGCCCGGGCGCATTGCTGAAGCGCTAAGACCCAGCATCTCCTGGACTTGCTTAGCAGAGTAGTCCTTGCTTCCTCGGAAAACGTAGGACTTAGCGCATTCCTCGTAGCCTATCTCGTGTACATGGGCCTATAGTTGAATCAGCGGTAGTAAAAGCCATACGATTGTGGGAATCTTACCATGGTTCCATACGTGATGAGACCGACCAAGGCGTTCTCCGGGAGCAGGCTGAGGCTCATGACCAGTGATTCCTTTAGCGACGAAAGACTGTCATCCTCTTGACACATATCGACAACTAGGAGGAAGATCGGCGGGGCAGGGGCTGGTCGTGACAAACGGTACTCGATCGTGGTGTTGGCGGGATGTAGCTCGGGAGGGATAGCGTTTGCAGTGATGTCCTTATAGTGAGGCGGAAGCTGGTTGCGCGAAAGACAGAAGGGACATATCCAGACTCGAGCGCGAACATCGACTTGACTGTCACGCTTGGTTAGAAATCGGCCTCCAAAATGTAGTAAGCGCAATAGTAACACTTCTTACCAAAAGGGATTGAGGACTGAGCGACATGGCTGCTTGCATGTCACAGGTTCGAATTGCAGTAAAGGTGTGTCGGGCTTCTCCTTCAAAGGTGTGTACAGTGCACCTATCGGGGCAACAAGTCTCGACGCCTCCTACGTTGTGTTAGCGGGGAGGTAAGCGAGAGCTATAAGAACAGGCTGACCATGCGAGAGCTCGGGAACACGTTCCAGCTTAGTCGGACGCCATCACGATCTTCAACTTCGCTCCATTGCTCCTTCAAAGTTTCGTAGTCCATGTTGGACTGTCTAGGATAGGTGTCGCAGGGTCAATGTTGCAATCTGAAAGGTAAGAAGAGGATGGGTGATTCAGCCTTGGTGAGGAAGAGAGATCGATACAGTATTGTGCCAAATGAAACAATATCATAGATCAAGTCCCCGAGATTGTCAATTCATCGAGTTTCATCGATTCACCGAATGTAAGTTGTTAGCAGGTAGGCTATGTAGGTGCAAGTCGCGACGTGGCCAGCTGGGCCATCGAGAAGGTAGTATGGTGCCCCGCAATACTAGATAAGTAAGTAGACTACTTACGGGGGTGGGGGGTGTTTTTCAACATTGTTATTAACATTATATTAGGGCCTCAATGATTATGTAAAATTTAGAAATTATATTAGTTTTATATTATAGTAAAAATAATTTGTAATTAAAGGATTATTTTAGTTAAGTTATTATAGTTATTAAGTTTTATAATAATACTAATTTTAATTATAGTTTATAGTGTTATTTGAATTTAGTACAATAATTATTATATAAGTTTAATTTTCTTAATTTTATTTTCTTATATTATCTCTTTTAGTTTTTAAATTTAATTTTTATATTTATATTTTTTTAAAAATTTTTATATTTAAAACATTAATTTTATTAAAAGTAATAAATTAAATATTTATTATAATTAAATTAAGTTTATAATAATATTAGTTTTAGTTATAGTTTATAGTATTATTTAAATTTAATATAATAATTATTATATAAATTTAACTTTCTTAATTATTTATTATTAATTATAATATTTTCTTTATTTTTTCTAGCTTATAATTAAATTTAGTTTCTATACTTTATGATAAGTTAGTTTTATTAAAGTTAATAAATTAAGTACTTATTATAATTAAATTAAGTTTATTTTATTTTTTAAAAATACCTTAATTTTATTAATATTAAGGTTATAAAGATTTTATATTTTAAAAATTATAAAATATTTAATTTTCTTATAGTTTAGAGTTATAATATAGTGTTAAAAGGAAAATAATAACCTTAATTTAATTATTAAAATTATATATTAAGTTTATTATTATATTAAGTAATAAACTATATTTAAATTATAGAATTATATTATTTTTTATTTTATGATAATTTAAATTAAAATAATATAGTATCTATTAATTAGCTATTAAACTTAATATAATTAATATTAATTTAACTTAAGAAATAGCTTATAAAAACCTAATTTTAACTTGAAAGTTAAGTAAAAAAAAAAGTAAAAAACTTAATAAAACTAAAAGCTAAAGTTATTTCCTTATATATTAAAGATTCTTTTCTAAAATATAACGCGGGTGTTCAGTTCTGACCTGAAAGCGTAGTTATAGTAATTGTGAGGTGAATCTCAGCACGGAGTGCTAAGATTGTGAGTCTTTTGCCTATTGGGCTAAGCTAAGGCACTATTGGGCTAAACTGACACACCTCTCAGTTTGTTGTTACATAAAATAAGTTTTATATTAAGTTTATTTTATATTAAATATATTACTTACTTTTGAATTTACCTTACTTTTATATAATATAACATAAAGTTAAAAAATTAATTAATTTTTATTATAAAGCTCTTTAACTTTATAGATTAATAAAGTATAAAATCTTTATAAATTTACTATAATACTAATTAATATATTATTCTAGTTATAATAAACTATATAATAAGCTTATATAAGCTGTAATAATTTTATTAAATAACTTAATTATTTTATACTTAAAGAATTATAATGTATTAATTATAATAAAAATTATAAAGTCTAAGTTATATAAGAAATCTATACTAATTATTTTAATTTTAATAAGTAATTTATATAATTATTTAATTAATCTTTATTTAAGTTATTTAATTTAAGGGATTTATTTAATTTATTTAATATAAATAATTTTAATAAAAAAGAAGGAAAAAATATATCTTATATAATATAATTAAAGTATTTTTATATTTTATTCTAAGCTTTATTAATTTTGTTTTTATTAAGTTTATACTCTTTATAAACCTTAATATTTTATTATTAATAATTAAAACTTTTTAAAATTTTTAACTTTTATTAAGTATAATTATTTATAATAGTAAAAACTAGGTAAGGTTATAGAGCATAAAGTAGCCTATAAAAGGGCTATAAATTATAGCTAAATATAGTATATTAATTATATACTTTACTATTATAATTCTTTTAATTAATATAAATAATATGAAAAACTTAATTCCTTAAGCTTTAGTTTTAAAATATACTATAATTTATTTATTATACTTAATTTTTTATTTAATTTATAATTTTATTTATTATAATTCTAAAGCTTTTATTAAGATTATTTATAATAAATATAGTATAAAAATTACTTTTTTATAACTTAATATAAATTTATATAATAATTATATAAATTTTAATAAAATTATATATTAAAATATAATACTTAATACTTAGATTTAAATAATATAATATATATAAAACATATGAAACTAATTTTAGATTTAAAGTAATTTTAAATTATAAAAAATGAAATTATAATAATATAAAATTATATTAAAAAACTATAAATATAAAAAATAATTAAAAATAAAAAGTTATATTATTTTAGAATCTTAAATTAAATAATTTAATTATTTATAAAATATAATACTATAAATTAGAAATATTATTTAATAATAATAATAAAAGTAAGATAAAAGTATAAAATACTTTAATTTTATTTATATCTTTAAATTATCAATAATATAAAGATTAATTAAATAGTTTATAATATTTTTATAAAAGTATTTTAAAATAATATTAAAAAAAATAATAATTATGTTTTCATTATTTTAAAATAATAATAAAAAAAATAATAATAATGTTTTTATTATTTTAAAATAATTTTAAAAAAAAATTATATTTTTATTATTTTAAATTATATAATTTTTAAATATTAAATTTATTATGATTAATATTTATAAAAATTATTTATAATTTTAGAATAAAAAATAACTAAAAATAATTAAATTATTTTTAAAGAATAATTTAAATTTTGATTTCAAAACTTTAATTTTTAAAAACTTAATATTATAAAAAACTTTATTAATATTTAATAAAAATAAAAAAAAACTTTAAAAAATTCTATATTTTTTTAAATTTATTAAAAAAATATTTTAAATATATTTTAAAAAAAGAATATACTTTTTTTTTTTAAATAAAGCTTTTATTAAATTTTTATGATTATATAAAACTATATATTCTTAAATCTTTAAAAATATAAGAGAAAATAGTAAAAATAGGTAAATATTATTAGAAATTTATAATAAATTTATAATAAAAATAAAGCTATATTAATTATTTCTTAAGATTTTATTTAAAAGGGTTTTATTTTAACTAAATTAATAATAATATAGTAAGTATAAATTATAATATTAATCTTTTATTTATTTATTATTAAATAATAATAACATTAATTTTATTAAGTAAAATAAAAAGTTTTTTATATATTATAAATATAAAAGTATTAATAATTTTATACTTAAATATAATAAATTACTTTTATTTAAATTTAATTTAAATTAAAAATACTTAAAAAATAAGAAATAATAATAAATAATAATAAAACTTTTTTTAATTATTTTTAGAAAACTTATCCTAAAAGTTATATATTATTTTTATATTTTATTTATAATTTAAGCTTAAAACTTTATTAAATTACTTATAAACTTAAATAATTATACTAAAATTAATTTTATAAATAAAGAATTTATTTTAAGATATAAATTGAGAAAAAGTAAGAAAAATCTTTAAAATTTTAAAATCTATAAGATTTAAATATATTTATATATAAAACTTAAAATGTTCTATTTATTATAATTAATAATTAAAAAATAAGTAAATAGTTTATTTATATTTATATGAATATAAATTAAGATTAAAAAATAAATAAAAGCTTAGTTTTATTATCAATTATTATAATAATAAACTTTTAAATATATTTTATATTAATTTAAAATTGATAATAATTTAAGTATATAATAAATAATAAAAATTAAAATTTATATATTAATTTTTGAAGAAAAAAAAATTATTATTATAATTTTTATTATTTAAATTTATATAAATGATTTTTTTTAATAAAAAAAACCTTATAAATTATATTTCAATTAAGAATAAGATTATTTAAATTTATAAAATTTAATAATATATTAATAATAAAGATTTTAAGTATTCTTTTTATATATAAAAGTATTAATTATATTATAAATATAGTTAAAAATAAAGTACTTTTCTATAGCTTAATTTACTTATTTTTTCTTATAAAATAAAAAAAAACATAAAAATATATTAATAAAAATATAAAAAATAACTAAATTAAACTCTTTAAAAATCTTATTAAAGTATGAATTTTATTTATATTTTAAAAAAATAAAAGTTTATAATTATGTATAAATTATAAAGATTTAAATAATATTATAAAAAGAATTAATATATATTCTTTTTAATATTCAAGATTATAAATTAAGTAATTAATATTAAGTTTTTTTTTAAAAATTAATATTAAAGATATTTATTATTCTATTTAAATTAAAATTAATATTTAATGAAAAATAATATTTTATACTTAACATAATTATTATAAATATATAATTATATTATTAAATTTAATAAATATATTTATTATATTTTAGAATTAAATTTATTAAATATTATAAAAATACTTTGATTTTATTTATATAATTTATTTTAATAATATCCTTATTTTTTGAATAAATTAAAAGTTTTATATTAAGTATATAAAATAGATTTTTTAGTATTTTTATAGAATTAATTTATATATAAAATTAAAAAAATATAAGCTTTATTAAGAATTGAATAAGTTCTTTAATTTTTAAATTTTTAAAAATAAAATTATTATAAAATTTTATTAAATTTTAATAATTTAAAAATAAAAATAAAATTATTATATTTTATAAAATTTAAGTATTTTTTTAATTTTATAAATCTTTTTAAAAGTTTATTTAGAAATATTTAAGAATTACTTATTTTCTATATAATCTTTTAAAAATAGATAAAAATAATAATAAATTAAGCTTAATAACTTTAAATTAAGAAAAAGAAAGCTAACTTTTAAGTAATTTAAAGTAAGTTTTAGAGCTACTTTATTATTATAGTAAAATAATACTAATAAAAAAATCTATATTAAAACAAATTTTTTAAAGTTTATTATAATAATTATTCTTTCTTAATTAAATAATAATAAAAAATACTTAATTATTTTTTAATTAAAAGGTTTTTATAATTTTAAGCTATATTATAGTATATTTAAAAAAAATATTAATAATTATAAAAATATTTAAATAATAATAGTATTATATAAAGAGCTTAAAAAGCTATATTAAAGTCTTAATAAATTATTGAAATCTTGAATTATTTATGAAATAATTGAGAAAATAAAGAAAAAAGATCTTTAAAAATCTTAAGAAAAGATTTAAATAAAAAATAAATTTATTATAATATAGTAAAATATTTTCATAAATATAAAAAGTAATTTATATTATACTTTAATTTAAGTATAAAAAAAATTAATAAAATAAAAGTTTTTATATTTATAATATTTAGAAAAATTTTAAATTATATAATAATCTTTAAAAATAATAAAAATAAAAGATTATTATATAAATAATATATTATAATTATTAAAGAACTTAATAAAAAAGTACTAAAAGTAAGATAAAAAATATAAAAAATACTTATAAAATACTATTATATTATATTTAATTAATAAAGTAAAATTCTTATACTTTAAGAAAAAAGTATATAAAATATAATCTTATAGTATCATTATAATAATTAATGAATAAATTACTTTAGTTTTAATTAAATAAAGAACTTAATTTAATATAAGTTTATATAGAAAGAATTAAATACTAATATTTATAAGTATATAAAGAATTATTAAATATATTAAAAAATTACACTAAAATAGTACTAATTTTATAATAAATTAGAATTATTTTTAATTTTAAAAAAGCTAATATAAGAATTAAGTATAAACTTTATTATTAAATTATTAAAAATAATATATAATAATAAACTTATTAATATAATATTAATAGTTATTAATTAATATATTAAGAAATAATTATAATCTTAATATAAATATTAATAATAGTTTTTAAACTTATAAAAGTATTTTATAATTATATTAAGTTTATATATAAAGTAATATATAATATTATAATTAATAAAAAGTTATTATTTATTAATAATTTTTAGTTTAAATTATATTATTATAATAAGATTAAAAGAAAACTTTTAATTATATTTTATTTATAAATTAATAAATAAATAAAATAAACAAACTTAATTTTAAAGTATTATTTATCATATTTTTATATAAGTAATTAAAAATATTATGTTAAATAAAATAATTAAAATACCTTTAAAATAGCTTTAATAAGTAATAAATTTAACTTTTATATTGAAATTAAGGTTAATTTTTTAAAATAAGGGTACTAAATATATAAAAATATTTAATAATAGTTAAAACTTTATAAAAAAAGCTTTTAAATAATTAAAAAATAGTTATAAAATATTAAGTAAAAAAAAATAAATGATATTATAAAAAAATATACTTAAAATAAAAATAATTAATGAAATTACTTAGAAAGAATCTTTAAATTAAAAAAAAGTATAAAAAATTAATTTTATAATTTATTAAACTATTTTAAGTATTAATTAAAATTAAGTTATAAACTTATTAATTAATATTTTTAAAAAAAATATAATTAAATATATAATATATTTTATATTAATATATTAAAACTTTAATATAAAGATAAAATAAATATAAAAAAAGATTAAATAATATTTATACTTAATTTAAAAAATTAAAATAAATAAGTTATTAAATTAGTTAAAAAAATATAAATTTTAAAGTAAAAATAAACTATATTATTTAATTAAATAAAATAATTAATTTATAAAGTATAATAAATAAATATATAAATATAATATACAAAATACTTTAAATATTATTAAAGATTATTAAAATATATAGTAAAATATAGTAAAATATATATAATATAATAATATAGAAATAGATACATAATTATAAAATATATATAATAAAAGAAAAAAACTATAAAAGAATATAAATATAGTATTATAAATAATATTTATTATAGCTTATTTACTTAACTTTAATTATATTATTTAAATTAGATTACTAATTATAGCTTTAAATAATTAATTTAAAAATATAATGAAAAATAGTAAATATTTTTGTAAAATAAAAGTATATTTTATTAAAAAAAAAAGTAATTATAAGCTTTTTATTATAATAATTAAAAATATAATAAATATAAGTATTATAAATAATAAAAATTATAAAGTTTTATTTTTATTTTATTTATTTATTAAGAATTAGTTAAAGATAAAAAAGTCTATATTTAATTAATTTTTAATTAAAAAGTATATAATATAATTTTAAGAAAAATTTATAAAAAACTTAAAATAATAATCTTAATTAAAGTATTTATTTATAAAAAGTAGTTATAATTTAAGCTTTATTTAAATAAATAATTAATAATAAATAAAATATATTAAAACTTATAAAAAATAAGGTTATATTAATTATATAATATTATAAACAATAAAAAGTATTTAAAATAATATGTTATATATTTAAATTAATATATAAAAACTATAAAATATTAAAAAGATTATTAAAAGTATTATTATTATTAATTATATTAATTAATTAAAAAAATATATATAAAAAATAATTAAAAAAGCTTAAAATAGATATAAAATAATATAATAATATATAAGATATTATATAAAATAAAATAGAAAAATATATAAAAAATAAGAAATATAGAAAAATCTAAACTTTATATAAGTTATTGTAATATTAATTATAAAATAATTAATATATTATAAGTATAATTTAAAATAATTATAAAATATTTATTTTAATTAAGAATATATAATATTAATATTATATATTAATATAAAATTAAAGTATTAATAAAATAACCTTTATTTTACTTTAATTAAGGTTATTTATTATAAAAGAGAATAATTATAATAATAAAAACTAATAAAACTATAAAGTATAAGGTAGCTTATAAAAGAACTATAAATTATAGTTAAATATAGTATACTAATCATATACTTTATTATTATACTTTTTCAAATTAATATAAATAGTACTAAAAGCTTAATTTTTTAAGCTTTAGTTTTAAAGTATACTATAATCTATCTACTATACCTAGCTTCTTATTTAATTCATAATCCTATCTATTATATTATTATAATATAATAAAGTTAATTTATTAAGATATAAGTATAAACAAAATTAAGAAAAATAAAGACAATATTATAATTAATAACAAACTAAATAATTAAAGAAATTTAACTTATATAATAATTATTATATTAAATTTAAATAATACTATTAATTATAATCAAGATTAATACTATTATAAGAATTTAATTATCATTAAAAAAGTAATTTTAGCTAAATTATTATAATTATTAATTTATACTATAATAATTATACTTATAAATTAACTTTCTTAAGACTAATAAGTTAAGTACTTATTATACTTTATTATTCTTTAAAAAAGTTTTAATCTTATTAATATTAAAATTATAAAACTTTATATTTTAAAAGTTTTAAAATATTTCATTTTTTTATAATTTAATTTTAAATAGAAAATCATAACTTTAATTTAATTATTAAGATTATATATAAAGTTCATAATTATATTAAGTAATAAGTTATATAAAAGATTTAGAAAAGCTTAATTAGTTTTATTAAGTAACTTAATTACCTTATATTGAAAGTATTATAGTTTTTTAATTATAATAAAGACTATAAAATTGAAGTTATATAAAAAATTTATAGCTATTTTAATTATTTAATTAATCTTTATTTAGATTAATTAGCTTAAAGAACTTATTTAATGTAAGTCATTTTTTTTAAAAAAAAAGAAAAAATATATCTTATATAATATAGAGTCTTTCCCTACCAAGCTGCGGTAGGGGGGATCCTGCGCAGGTTTTCCACCAAAAAGGCCTCATTTTAAAGGCATATATTAAGCGCTATATAAGGCTAGAATATAAATAAAAATCATTATGAAATTATTTATTTCTTTGTATTTCTTATGGTATTTTTTTTTTTTATCCTACTTTATATAATAGAAAGCCTTAATATAAAATAAATATACTAAAATCATGAAGTTCTGTACTTTTATTAATATAAGCTAGTGTTTTCTTAGTATTCTTTATTGAATATACAAGATTTAATAGAAAGTTAATAAATTAAATTATTAAGTTATATTAAGCTTTTTTAAGCTAAGTAATTAATATAATAATGATAAAATTTAAAATTTTCCTAATATATATTTATTATCTTGAAACATTTAATATTAATTATAAAATTAATAAATATAATCTTTCTTTTTATTTTATAATAAAAACTTAGATTTATAGCCTTATAAGTTTGTATTTTTATAAAAACTTAATTTTTATGAAAAGAAATTACTTTATCTTATTTTAAATCTATTAGATTTTATTCTTTATCTATAAGTAATAAGTCAATTTGTTCTAAATTTTGAAAAATTTAGTACTTTTATTAATAAAACCATAAAAATTGCGAGAAAATACTAATAAATATACAAAAGATATATTTTTTTTCTTTAAAAAACTATTATAAATATTAATCTTTATGTCATTTTAAAGGTATTTAATAAAAAGAAAACTATATATATAAAAATTTTAAAAAGAAAGAAAAAAGCCATATATTTGTTTTCTATTTTAGCCTAGTATAGCGCCTAATGCAAGCTTTTAAAAAATAGGCTCTTTTAGTAAGATTACTAGGGAAATACCTGCGCAAGATCCCCCCCACCGCAGCTTAGTGGGGAAAGACTTTAATTATAATGCTTGGTGGGGAAAGACTCTAGTTATAGTACTTTTATATTTTATTTTAAGCCTTATTTTTATTATTTTATAAAGTTTATAGTCTTTATAAACCTTAATATTTTATTATCAATAGCTAGAACTTTCTTAAATTTTCAATTTCTATTAAATGTATTTTTATAATATAAATTAATAATAATAATAACTTAATAAAAATTATTTTTCTAAATAATAATTAAATTAAGCTTGTATTATTATTTTAAAGTTTTTTTAAGTTTATTAATACTAAAATTATAAGAATTTTATATATTAAAAGTTTGAAAATATTTAATTTTATTATAATTTAAATTTATATTATATAGTTTAAAAAAAAAGTTTAATTTAATTTAAAAAATTATATATAAGATTTATTTATATAATGATATTCATTCTAGTTATAATTTATAATATTATTTAAATTTAATATAATAATTATTATAAAAGTTTAATTTCTTTAATTATTTAATTTAT
The DNA here is from genome assembly GCA_013461505.1 of Ramularia coccinea. NCBI lineage: Eukaryota > Fungi > Ascomycota > Dothideomycetes > Mycosphaerellales > Mycosphaerellaceae > Ramularia > Ramularia coccinea. The sequence continues at coordinate 1,137,230 of JABNMW010000009.1, forward strand.
TATTAATTATAGTATTTTCTTTATTTTTTGAAACTTTTAAGTTTAATTTTTATATTTTGTTTTTTTAAGTTTTATATTTAATAAATTAACTTAATTAGAATTAATAAATTAAGTATTTATTATAATTGAATTAAGCTTATATTATTCCTTAAAAATCTTAATTTTATTAATATTGAAGTTATAAAAACTTTATACTTTAAAAACTTTAAAATATTTAATTTTTTAATAATTTAAAATTATATTATATAATTTAAAATAGAAAATAATAATTTTGATTAAATTATTAAAATTATATATAAAGTTTATTATTATATTAAATAATACATTATACAAAAAGCTTATAAAAACTTTAATAGTTTCATTAAATAACTTAATTATTTTATATTTAAAGTACTATAATTTATTAAAAACTATAAAATTTAAATTATATAAAAGATTTATAATAATTATTTTAATCTTAAGAAATAGTTTATATATTCTCTTAATTAATCTTTATTTAAGTTATTTAATTTAAAAAGTTTTTTAATTTATTTAATATAAATAGTTTTAATAAAGAAAAACAAAAGAAATCTATTTTATATAATTTATGATATTCTATTTTAAGCTTTATTAATATTATTTTTATTAAGTTTATAATCTTTAAAAATTTTGATATTCTATTATAAATAATTAAAATTTTCTTTACCTTTTAATTTTTATTAAGTATAATTATTATAATATAAATTAATAATTCTAATATTCTAATTAAAGTTATTTTTTAGAATAAAATTTATTATTATACTAAGAAATAAGTTATATAAAGAATTAATAAAAACTTCAATAATTTTATTAAATAATTCAATTATTTTATATTTAAAGTATTATAAAAGGTTTATTTTAATTAAACTATTATAGTTATTAATTTATATTTTAGTAACTATACTTAATAGAAGTTAAATTTTATAAAAGTTTTAATCTTTAATAATAAAAATATTAAAGTTTATAAAAATTATAGACTTAATAAAAAGGTAATAATAAAGCTAATATGAAAGAAGAAAGATATCTTTATTATTATATTATAAATAATATATTTTTTTTATTATAATTATTTAAATTAATTAAATTATTAAATTAATCCAAATTATTTAAACTAACTTATTAATAAGACTTAATAATTTAAAATGATTCATAGAATAGAAAATTATAATAAAAATATTAATTTAAATTAATTACATAGCTTTTATAACTTGATTAAAAATATATAATCTTAAAAAGCTTATATATTTAATAAAAAACTAAAATCTTTAAATAGCTTTATCTTTATCTTTTATTAACTTAAGAAGCTTATTAATTAAAATTAATTTAATTATTTTATATTTATAACTAAGTAATTATAATATTTGAAACTTTTAAAAGGAATTTAATAATTCAGCAATAGTTTTATTTATTAAGAAAAGAACTATATAAAGATAATAAATTTGAAGATTATTAATTTTAATATAATTAATATATTAAATATAAGTTTAAAAAAGATTATTAATAATATTAATATTAGTATAAAGAATATAATTAATTATATTTAATTAATTAAGAAAAGTAAAAAAAAGAAAATATAAGCAAAGATAAGTTAAGAGTAATAATTAATTAATAAATTTAGAAGTAATATTATAAACTAAAAACTATAATAAATAATAAATATTGTTATAAAATTGAAAATATTATAATTTATTAATAATAATAAAAATTATAAAGTTTAACTTATATAAAAAACTTATAATATTTATTTTATGTACTTAATTAACCTTATTTAAATTATTCAATTTTAAAGATATATTTAATTTATTTAATATAGATGATAATAATAATAAAACTTGAAATAAAAAACAAGAATATTATAATTATATTATATAGTATTTATTTCTTTTTTTTTTATTAAAACTATTTATATTTAATAAACTCAATATATCTTTAAAATTAAATAGCTTAAATAAGAACTAATTAAATAGTTATATAAATTATTTATTGAAAATGCTTATAACTATATTATTTAAAGCTTTTATTAAAGAATATATATTTAAAATAATTAATAATATAAATTTCTTAAACTTTTTAAATAACCTAAACTTTTTTATGTTTTTAATTACAATTAATAAATTATGATATCTTAAATATAAAATAATAAAATTGATTAGTAAAATTATTAAGGTTTTTATAAACTTTTTATATAGTATATTAATTAATATAATAATAAATTTTATACATAATTTTAATAATTAAATTAAAGTTATTATTTTTCTTTTTAAATTATATAATATAATTTTAAACTATAAAGAAACTAAACATTTTCAAGTTTTAAAAATATAAAATCTTTATATTTTTAATATTAAGAAAATTTAGACTTTCTTAAAAAAAAATTAAGATTAATTTAGTTATAATGAGAAATTAATTTATAAATTTTAAGAAAACTAATTTATTAAAATAAAGGTATAAAAATGAAATTGAAAAACTAAAAGAAATAATATTAAAAAAATACTATAATTAATAATAAATAATTAAGGATATTAAATATATATATATATAATAAATATTATATTAAATTTAAATAATACTATAAACTTTACTTAAAACTAGTATTATTATAAATTAATAATTATTAAATTATATCATAATACTTGTATTTAATAAAAATTAAACTTTATAAAAGTTTTTATTATTAATAATAAGAATATTAAAGTTTATAAAGAGTATAAATTTAGAAAACATAATAATAATAAAGTTTAAAATAAAATATAAAAATATTATAATCATATTATTCAAAAAAAAAAAGATCTTCATTAAAATTATTTATATTAAGTAAATTAAATAATTTTTTGAAATTAAATAATTACATAAAATAGATAATTTCACTATTTAAAGCTTTTATTAAAGTATATATACTGAAAATAATTATAAGCTTTTTCTATAATTTAAACTTTGGAATTTTTATTATCTTATAAAAATATTTACTATTTATTATAATCTTTAACTTGTAATTTTATTTTTAAACTAAATAATTAACTATGGTTTTTATTTTATTTTTTTATTTTTTATCTTTTATTTTATTTTCTTTATTAATTATAATTAACTATATTCTTTATATTATAATATATCAATTTTAGCTTAATATATTAATTAAATTAAAATTAAGAATTTTAAAACTTAATCTTTTTTATATAATTATCTTATTAATAAATAAAGCTTTTTAGTTATAATTATTAAATTTTTTCTTTAAGATTTTAATTATTATAATTATAAAATTAAAAAACTTTAGATTTAAGAATTATTTCTAAATAATAATAAATATAATTTTCATTAATATATTTATTAATATATTTACTCTTAAATTAAAACATAAATAAATAAAGAACCTTTATAAAGCTTTATTTTATTTATTTAAAAAAAATTTAATCATTTTATTAAGCTTAATTAGGAATTTTCTTTTAATTAATTGTATAAATTATTTTAAATTAATAAATTAATTTATAAGTTAATTCATGTCTTAATTATTAACTAAATTAATGATTATTTTATTAATTATTTAATATTATTAAGTTTAGTCAATAGGATAGTATAAATAGTTTAGATCAATATTGTAATTTAATTAATCTAAATAATAATGATAATAAGAAGATTTTTTAATATAATAATAGAAATATTTTTATCCTTTTATTTAAGCTTTATTATTAGTTTCTTATTAAATTGATAACTTTTATAAACTTTAATATCTTTATTATAAGAAATTAAAATTTTTATTAATTTTGATTTTTATTAAATAAAATTATTATAATCTTAATAAATAACTATAATAACTTGACTAAAATAAATCTTTCATAAAACTTAAACAAAGAATATAAATATAAAACTTAAATTTAAGAATTTAAAAAAAGATATATAATAAAATACTATAATTAATTATAAATTAAAGAATTAAGAGAATTAAGCTTATATTAAAGTTATATTTTAGTTAAGTTACTATAATTATTAATATATATTGTAATAACTATACTTAATAAAGGTTAAAATTAATAAAAGTTTTAATCTTTAATAATATAAATATTAAGATTTATAAAAGCTATAAGTTTAAAGAAAAAAAAAAGACTTAATAAAAGAATAAAAATACTCTTATCTTATAAGAGATATATTTCTTAATTATTATAATTATTTAAATTCATCAGATTATTGTATTAATCTAAACTATTTACACTATTTTATTATTTATACTTAATAATACTAAACTTAATAACTTTATTAATTTTTGAAATTATCTAAACAAAAATATTATATATATATTAATTAATAAAATAATTATTAATTAATTGATTAACTTATAAATTTAAAATAATTAATATAATCAATTGAAGAAAGGGTTTTAATAAAGTTAAATAAAATAGTTATTTTTTTATTAAATAAGAAAACTAAAGCTTTATTAAGGTTTTTTATTGTTTATTACTTGATTTAATAATAAATATGTTAATAAAAATATTAGTTAAAATTATATTAATTACTTTTTATAAATAATAAATTAAATTTATAAAACTTTTTAATTTAGTAATTATAATAATTAAAAATATTTTAAAAAAAATCTTTAATAAGAATAACTTAAAGGTTTTATATATTTATAAATTTACTATGTAAAAATAATAAATTTTAGAATTTTTAATCTTAATTAAACTAATTTATTGAACTAAAATCATATTAATATAAAAAGAAAATTAATTATAATTAATAAAAAAAGTAAAAAAGAAAGAGAGAAAAAGAGAAGAAAGTTAAATAAGAAATATAATTAATTATTAAATTTAAAGATAATATTAGAAATTAATAACTTTAATAGATAATAAGTATTATTATAAAATTATTTTTCATAAATTTTAAATAATAAAGAATAATAAAAAGAAAATAATATTTTAATCTTATTTTGACTTATTAAAATAATTTATATACTTTTTTAAATTAATCAAAATCTTAATAATATTTTAAAAATGTATTAATTAAGTTCTAAATAATATTTTAAAAAATTATATTTTAATATATTTAAATAATATCTAAATTTATTTAAATCATTTTCCTATAAGTTATTAAATTAAGATTTAGAAAGTATTATTAAAGTTATAAATAATAAATTAAAATACTAATTTATAAAAATATATATTTTCAATTAAAAAAATTAAATACTCAAAGTATATTATATTAGAGATTTACTTTAACTAAGCTATTATAATTATTAATTTGTATTTTAGTAATTATTCTTAGTAAAGGTTAAAATTAATAAGAGTTTTAATCTTTAAAAATAAAGATATTAAGATTTACAAAAGTTTTAAATTTTTAAATTAAAAAAAGTAATAATAAAGCTTAAATAAAAGGATATAAATACTCTTATTATTAAATTATAAAAAGAAAGTTCTATTATTATAATTATTAAAGCTAATTAAACTACTATATTGATTAAAATTATTTAAATCATTCTATTAATTATACTTAATGAAATTAAATAATTTATTTTTATTTATTTATTGTTCTTACACTAAGAACCCTTTCTAAGATAGCTAGGATATAATAAGTAATCCTTCTCCTACAAATATAAGGGAAAAAACCTATATAATAATAAAACTTTATATATGTTTTATTTTTAATACTTTTTTAATATAAACTTATTATACTATATATTTTATAAATATTATTTAGATTTTATTTTTAATTAAAGTAATTAATAAAGAATTAATTGTTAATAAGTATTACCTATTAATGAAAAGTATAATATATTTATTATTAAATTAATATAAATATACTTTCTTTTTTTTTATAAAAGAGTAATTAATAATAATACTTTATATTTATAACATAAAATTTAATATATAATATATAATAAGAAAGTATTTATTTTTATAATATTAATATTATAAACTTAATATATATTACTTTTTTTAATATTAAGATTAAGTTAAATAAAAGTAAGTTATTATACTTATTTTATACTTAAACTTTATAAAAAAAAGGTATAATTTAAAATAAAAGTAACTATTTATAATTATTAATTTAAATTAATAATTATAAGTTTTTATAATCTTTTTCTTTTTTCTTTTTTTTTTTCTTTATTATTAAAAATCTTATAAATTTTACTTCTATATAAGAAAGCTATATACTTATTATATAAGTACTACTAATTATTTAATAATAATAATAATAATAATAATAATAATAATAATAATAATAATAATAATAATAATAATAATAATAATAATAATAATATGCATATTTTAATTTCTCTTATAAAAGATTAATTAGTTTTAAACTCTATGCTTTTCTTAATTGTTTAAAACAAATGATTCTACTTATAAGTAATAAATATATTATATTTAATATACCTCTTTTTAAGAACTTGATTATATAATCAATAATTAATATTTTTTAAACTTAAAAAAAAAACTAATTAATAATAATATTAACTTCATCATTAAGTATAGAGATTGATCAAAAAAATAATCTTATTTTTCTTATATTTTATTATATAAATAGCCTTATATATGTATATTAAGAATAATACTTTTATTTTTTTTATTTAAGAAGTAATTATTATAATTATAATTACTTAATAATATAATAAAAAATCATATTAATTAAGAATTAATAAAAGTTTTGAAAACTTAATTTAGTTTTATTTATCATACTTAAATAAACAATTTTTAACTTAATTATATATACATTTTGATAGCATAATATATCTTTATTTATAATATTATTTATGAAAAATAAGTACTATAATAATAATTTTGGTTAAATAAAGAAATATATTATATATAATATTATTATAATATTTTCGTATCTTATTTTAAGCTTTATTATTTTTATTTTTATTAAGTTTATAATTTTTATAAATCTTAATATTTTATTATTAATAATTAAAACTTTCTTTAATTTCTTATTTTTATTAAATATAATTATTATAATATAAGTTAAGAATTATAATAACTTAATAAAAATTACTTATTTAATTAATTATAATTTAAATTATATAAGTTATAAAAAAGATTTATAATTCAATATCAATTTTTAATGAGAATTTGATATAATATAGTTTTTTAATAAATAATTTATATCATTGTTTAATTATTTATTATGAAAATTATTAAATTTAAGTAATTTATTTAATTTATTTAATATAAGTAATTTTCATAAGAAAGAAAGAAATATATATTTTATATAATATAATTATAATATTCCTATTTTTAATTTTAAGCTTTATTATTTCCTTTTTATTAAGTTTCTAATTTTTATCAATATTAATATTGTATTATAAATAATTAAAACTTTTTTTAATTTTTAATTTTTATTAAATATAATTATTATTATTGAAGATTTATTTTAATTAAGTTATTATAATTATTATTTTATATTATAGTAATTATACTTACTAAAAATTAAAATTATAAAAGTTTTAATCTCTAATAATAAAAATATTAAAATTTATAAAGATTATGAATATAATAAAAAAAGTAATAATAAAACTTGAATAAAAGAATAAAAACATTATTATTACTATAATATAAAAGATATATTTCTTTAACATTATAATTATTTAAATTAATTAAGTTATTATATCAGTTTAACTTATTTAAACTATTTTATTAATGAAACTTGATAATATTAAATAATTAATGAAATAATTATAATTAATAATTAAAAAAAATTCTAATTAAGCTAAGTAAAATGATTATTCTTTTATTACATAAGAAAATTAAAGCTTTTTAGTTTAATAAATATAATAATCAAATCTTATAGAAAAAAAATTTAAAATACTAATTTAAAAGGTTTATATATTAGTAAAAGAACTATATAAAAATAATAAATCTTAAGATTATTAATTTTAATTTGATTAATATATTACATAATATAGAAGATATAGCTAGTTATAATTAATTAAATAAGAGAAAAAGAAAAAAGAAATTAAGTAAAAACATAATTAATCATTAAATTTAAAAATAATATTATAATTCAAAGATTATAATAAATAATAAATATTTTTTAATATAATTATAAGTAAAATAAGGTTTATAACTTAATATATTAAAAAGTTAAATTCTTTAAACTATTATTTTAGTATCCTTAGCTATATATTTTTCTTTATAATATATATACTTAGTTTTTAGAAATAAGTATTATATGAAAAGAATATAAACTTTATTAATTAGTTTGTATTAATTATTTTTTTAAAAAGTTATATTTTTATGTTTAAAAGTTAAAATAAAATTAATTTGAGTTAGTATATATATAATATATAATTAATTTAAGACTAAAAAATATATAAATTAGGGAAGAATATAGGAAAGTAATAATGTTTACTTAATATTATACTTTTAAAATAGGATTAGTTTAAGTTATTTTATAAGTAAACTTATTAATAAAGAGCTTTTATATTTCAAAAATATCTAATAAATCAAAGTTCTAGTAACTTAAGTTTAAAAATCTTAAGTAATATTTTAATATGAAATATAGATTATAATAATATTATTAAACTATTCTTTTATAATAAATTGAATATATAAGATATTAATTATAACTATATATTATATAATAATATTTTTAATAATAATCTATAATTCCTTAGTTTTATACTAAAAGAATTGAATTATTATATTATTATTATTATTATTATTATAGAATAGCTTTAATATTTTAAACTTTTAAATAAATAGTTAAATAAATAACTATTTTTTTAATATTATTAATAGTTTTAATTCTTAATATAAGTATATTATATCTTAGTTTATAATTATTAATTTTGTTTTATATAAAGATATATATTTATATAATTAAAACTTTAAAAATAATTATTTTAGCTTTATTAATATAAAAAAAAACACTCTTAATATTATAAATAAATTTTATCTTAATAATAATAAAACTAAGACTATTTACTAACTTTATATCTATATTAAAGAATAAAGAATATTTATATTCTTTATTTTTATTTATAATTATATCTTATTCTTATTTAATAATAAACTAAATAATAAGTATTATAACTAAAAGATTTTCAAATAATTTAATTTGAAAGTAAAAATAAAACAAAATAAAAACTTAATAATTAAAGCTAAAAATAAAGTAAGAATAATAATAAATTTATTGATTTAATATAGAATATTAAATAAGTATTTATAAAATATAAATAATTAGTTTCTTCTTTTTTTAAGCTTAAAAATATAGTTATTTTAAAAATTAATAATATTCCTATACTTTATACTATAAATAATCTTTAATATTAAAACTAAATTACTATTAAAAAGTTCATTTATCATATAGTATAGTTTATATTTCTTAAGATTATTTATAATTATATTAATAACTTTATAGCTATCCTTTTTAATAATATTCTTAATTTTATATAAATTAAAAATAATAAACTAATTATAAACTTTATTAAAAGCTAAGAATCTATTAATAATATACATATAATAAATTAGTATAATATTTGAATTTATAATAATAAAAGAACTATTTTTATTAAAATAAGCTTTTACAATAATAAACTTATTTTTATAAAGTATAATAATTATATAAATATAAAATAATAAAGTAAATAAAATAAATATATACTAGATTATATAAAATAATAATAAAATAGGATAAATATAGTATAAATAAAAGTATAAATATAAGATATAAGAAACAAAATATAAATAATATTAAAATAAAGAATAAGAATAATTGTAAATAAGAAAATAATAATAATAAAATAAATTAAATAAGTACTAAATAATTCTTAAATCAAGCTTAAATTATATTTATATTTATCATAAATTATAATTAATTAAGAATATTTAATTTAACTTTACTTTATATAAGAATACTATATATTTCTATTTTTTAATAAAGATTAATTTTTAAATTTTTAAACTAAGTTTATAACATTAAGTTAAAGAAAATCCTTATTATACTATTTATTATATTATATATTATAGTTTTTTTTAATAAACTAAATACTATATTTATTTATTATTTATTCTTTTATTAATAAAGCTTTAATTATATTATATTATTAGTTTTTATTATTATTTTTAATATAAATAAATAATGAAATATTTCAATAAAGTTTATTAAAAAGATTAATATTTAAAAGCACTAATTTAAACTAAAGTATTAATATTATAGGATAAATTTTTAATAATTAAGTAAATATAGTTTATATACTTAAAAATTAACTATTTATTTAATCTTTAAAAATTTAACTTTTTATTTATTAAACTTTTTTATTCAACTTAAGATTTTATATTTATAATACAAATATAAGTATATATAAATTTTTTGAAATAAAATTATACTAAGTATATTATGAATTAAATCTTTATTTATATTTAGTAGTAATATTATTATAATCTCTTAGTAGAAATATAATAAAAAGTGATAAAAGTTTAATTTTTAATATTCTTAATATATTCTTTAAGTAAATATATTTTTTTCAACTTATAATATTTATTTATAATAAGTTAATTAAGTAATATATATATAGTAAATATAATACTTTTAATATGATTAAAAATAAGATTTAATCTATATTAATTAATGAAAATATACTTAATAAAGTAATTTAATTAATATAATAACTTATTTAATTTAAGAGTATTATAAATAAACAATATTTTTAAAATAAGCTTATTATAATAAACTATCTTAAAATAGTTTTTATAAATACTTTTGAAAACTTTAGATTTTGAAAAAATTAAATTTTTACTTAAATATAAATTATTAATTACTTAATATATAAAAATAATAAACTTATAATAATTATTAAAAAAAACTTTAAAAACAGTTTTTTATAAACTTATTTAAAAACTTTTTATTAAAAGTACTAATAATATAGCTTTTTAAAGATTAATAATTACTGTAATATTTATTTTAAATATATAAATAATATATAATAATACTATAATAATTAAATAGTTTTTTAATAATAATATTATAATAAGTTTTATAAGTTTTATTAAATAATAATATAAATTATAATTTATATAATTATAATTCTTATAAAAAGTTTATTAATAAACTTAATATAAAACTATAAAAAAAAAGGAAATTATTATAAAGAATAAGATATTTATTTATAATATATATATATATCTTTCTTATAATAAAAGTATAATTAAATTAATATTCTTTATGAAATATATTAATCTTTAATAATACTTAAACTTATTTTAATAGTTTTCTTTTATAGAAGAATATTTAAAATTATAAACTTTATAATAGATTAATTAATTTAATTTAATATTATATATACTTATAGTTTAAGTATAAAGCTTATAATTATTATATAATAAACTTAATATATTAATAATATACTATTTTATAATTAGTATATAATAATTTATTTTAAAATTTTAAAACTATATTAAACTTAATATTAAGGTATTATAAAATTTACTTTAAAAATATAGTATTTTTAAAAATTAATACTTAATTTAAAAAAAAGTTTAAATATATAAAAAGTATATTAAAATTAAGTACTTTAGTTTAATTTTATATAATATAATTTTATAAAAACTATTATTAATAAGTTATAAGCTTATTATTTAGCTTTTAAAAAGCTATAATATACTTTTATAAAGCTTAATTTAAAATATTTACTTAAGTAATTTAAAAAAAATTTAGTACTATAAAAAAAAGATTCATAAATTAATATATATATAATAATAATATATTTATATTAAAATTAAAAACTTTTATAAAAAGTATTATTTTTTTATATATTTAATTATATAATTAATTTAATATAATTATAATCTAAAAACTTAAGCTTTAATTTTATATATAAGTTTTACTTAACCTTAATTATAATAACTATTATATAATATAAATAAAAAAAAAGTAATACTTTATATTTATAAATATTATAGTCTTATTATATAATTATAATAAATAAATAAAAATTACATAATAATTAGTTTTAAGGCTAAAAATAAAGTAATTATAATCTAGTTTATTTACTATAAATTATAAAATAATGAAGATAATCCTAACTTTTTATTTAACTTATTTGTAATATAAAGTTATTATATATTTATTAATAATTATAATATATATTATTCTTAATAAAATAATTATTAATATAATATTTAAAGTAATATTAAATTTTATATAATACTTTTACTTTATATTTATTATATTCATAAGTATTAAAATATAGTTTAAGCTTAAGTTTAAGATTTTTATAATTAATTTTATATAATATAGCTATAATTTTTATAATTATTATAAAAATTATAAAATTAATTTTATAAAATTTAGTTATTATATATAATATATTTATATTAATATTAATATATTTATACTTTTAATTATACTAAAAAGATATAATTAAAATAAAGTAAATAAAGCTAAAATTAAGAATACTATAAAGTAATATATTATAGTACTTATAATAAATACTTTAATTAGAATAATTATTAATTAATTATATATTAACTTTAATAAATAATAAATAATATAGTTTTATTATAAAAGTAAAAGGTATAAGATAATATAAAGTAAAATAATAAACTAAAAAAATAGAATATATTATTAAGATTATTTAATAAACTAAATATTATTATTATACTTTATAAACTTATTTATATAAAGCTTAATTTATAAAAATTAAATGTATTAAGGATTAATTTATTTATAAAGCTAAAGAATAACTATAAAATAATATAATTATTAAGTTTATAATAATTAAAAAATTAATATAAATTATTAAATAATAAACTTAATTATATAACTTTTTATTTTTAGTACTTTTTATTTTATTAAAGCTTTAATATAGTAATATTAAAGTACTTTTATATAATTTTAACTATAAAGCTTTAGTATTTTAGGTTAAGTTCTTTCTTAATTTTTAAAATAGTTAATAATTCAATTATATTATATATAAACTTAAATTATATAAACTTTATTATAAAATAAAATAATATTAAAAAAAGCTTTTATTATTATAATTGTGACTAACTGCTAGCACGATAGAAGGTAATATTAACTAAGGGTTAGTAAGAGCCTTAATAAACCTAGCTTAGCTTTATTCATTATACTTAAATAGATAATTTTTTACTTAATTATATCCATATTTTAGTATTATAATATATATTTATTTATAATATTACCTATTAAAGACAGACATTATAACATTTATTATATTATTAAATTATTTATATTAAAAAAGAATAGTATTTTTAATAAACTTTTTAAAAAGTATAAGAAACTTTCTTATATTATAATAATAATAATTATAATTTTTAATTTTAAATAAAGACTTTTCTCAATATAATTCTACTATATAATTATAGTTATAATACTTAAGCTAAAAAAATCCTTTAATAAGCATTAACTTTTAAATAGTTAAAACTTTATTTTATTATTATTTATTATAAAAAAGTAATTAAATTAATAATAACATATTATATTAAAAATATTATAAAAATATAGCTTTTTTAAAAAAAGAATTAGTAATTAATTAATTAAATTAAAAATTAAAAATAATAATTTCTTTAGTTATTGAAAGTATTTTAAAAATATAGAAATATAATAAAATAATTATACTTTTTTTTTGATAATATTATTAATACTTTAAATTTAGTTTTATATAAGTTTTTTATTTAAGTTTTGTAATAATATAGATTTTTATTATAGTTTATTATCTAAATTTATAATTACATTATTATATCAGTAAAATAATTTTACTTTAATAAAACAATAACTAATAATATTGATATTAAAATAAAACTGTTTTAAAAGTTTCTTTTATTTTTAATTAATTTTATTTTATATATTATATTATTATACTAAACCTTAAATATTATTTAAAAGCTTATTATAATAAAATTTTTAAATAATATAAACTTTCTTAATAATAACTTTAATATATTTTAAGTATATATTAAGTTTATAATTATATAGAATATATAGTAAAAATAGTTTATTATTTATAAATTATAATTTTTATTTATAAAGTTTTAATTATTAATTTTTATATAAAATAAAATATTATTTATATTATAACTTTATATTAAAAATATAGTATTAATATTAATCTTATTTATTAAACTTTTAAAAATAATATTTCATAAAAAATCTATATTTATAAAATAAAAAGAAATTAATTAAAAAAATAATTATTATAATATAAGTTATTAATAAACTTATAATAAAAATATAAAAATAAATTAATAAATTACTTAAGCTTTATATATAATAATAATTTATAGTATTATTATTCATAAAATATTAATATATTATAGATTAAATAAGATATATTTTATAAAAATTTTAAAAAAGCTTATTATAATATAAGTAATTAATATCTTTATATTATTTTTAATATATATAAAATAATAATAATTAAGGACTTAAAATCTAAAACTATTATCCTTATTTTAAATATTTATTTTAATTACTTAAAAATTTAAAAGCTTTAATAATTTAAATAATATACTAAAATAATAATTAATACTTAAGATAAAATAAAAATAAACTTTTTATAGTAAAAGTATTATAAAAAAGTATTCTTTTTAAGTTTAAAAAATTAATTTAATTATGTCTTAAAAATAACTATTTTATATTAATAAATAAGTAAATATAAAAATTAAAAAAAATAAAATATAAAGTATAATAAAAATAGTTTATAAATATATAATAAGAATATTATATTATAATAATAAATTATTTATAACTTAAGTATAAAGAATTATATTATTGTAATAAACTTGTTAAAGTTAAAGACTTTTTACTTAATTAACTATAAATAAAGAAAAGTAAACTTTAAGTATTTTAATATAAAAAATAAGTACTTAAAATTATTTTATTATATTATTATTATTAAAATATAAAATCAAAAAAAGTCAAATATATTAAGCTTTAATATATTAAAAAATTTTTTTAGAAAAAAAAGAAATATAAATTATTATAAAGTTATTATAAAAGTAGTATAATTAGATTAATACTTTATATTATAAGAATAAAAAGTTAGTTAAAATATACTAATTTATAAGTATAAAAAGACTAAATAGACTTAATTTAGCTATAATATTAAACTAAAACATTCATAATAACAATAAATATAATACAAAAAAGTAATAAAAAAAAATATAAAATATAATAAAGTAAGTTTATAAAGTATAAATTATTATTTAAAATTATAAATATATTATAAACTTTTATAAACTTATAATAAAAAAACTATAATTATACTTAAATAATAGTTTTAATTTTATTAATAAATAAAGTATTATTTATTATAATAGAAAGATTAATAATTAATAATAAATTAATAATAAGATTATAATAAAAATAATATAGTATTTATAAAATAAATATAAAGTAACTTTAATATCTCCTTAATATAAATAAAATAAGCATTAATATCCTTACTTATAGTAATTAAAATTATAATTATTTTAGTATAAGTATGCTTTTTTTAAAAATTTATTAAAAAGTATAAGTTATATAATAGCTAATATTCAAATAAATAGTCTTATTTTATAAAAAGGTTAGTATTTTAATAATCAAAAAGTAATAAAAATATAATAAAAAACTTACTATAATAATATTATTTATAAAAAAAGTTATAATAATTATAATTAAGTAATAAATAATATTGTTCATATAAGTAAGATAATAATAAATTAATAATAAGTATATAATAAAAAAAAGATTATTATTTATAACTATATATAGTTTATTTATATTAATATAAGTATAATAAGCTATATTAAAGCTTATTTTACTTTCTATCAGTAAGTAATACTTATTAATGATTAATTCTTTATTAATTACTTTAATTAAAAGTAAAATTTAAGTAATATTTATAAAATATATTATATAGTTTAAAAAATAATAACCTTAATTTAATTATTAAAATTATATATAGAGTTTATTATTATATGAAATAATAAATAAAATAAAAAGCTTATAAAGACTTTTATAATCTTATTAAATAATTTAATTACTTTATATTTAAAGTATTATAATTTATTAATAATAATAAAAAGTATAAAGAAATTTATTTAAGTTATTCAATATAAATAGTTTCAATAAGAAAAAAGAAGACATATATTTTATATGATTTATAGTATTTTTATATTTTACTTTAATCCTTATTAATATTATTAAAAAAGTAGTTTTAATTAAGTTATTATAATTATTAGTTTATATTATAGTAATTATGCTTAATAAAAACTAAAAATTTAAGAAAGTTTTAACTATTAATAGTAAAATATTAAAGTTTATAAAGATTATAAGTTTAATAAATATAATAATAATAAAGCCTAGAATAATATATAGAAATACTATAATTATATTATATAAGATATATTCTTTCTTTTTTTTTATTAAAATTATACATATTTAATAAGCTAAATAAATTCCTTATACTAAATACCTTAAATAAAGACTAGCTAAATTACTAAAATAACTATAGATCTTTTATATTACTTAAACCTTATAGTTCTTATTATAATTAATAAATAATAATATCTTAAATATAAACTAATTAAATTACTTAATAAGATTATTAAAGTTTTTATAAGTTTATTATATAACTTATTATTTGATATAATAATAAACTTTATATATAATCTTAATAACTAAATTAAGGTTTTTTATTTTAATTATATAATATAATTTTGAATTATAAGATAATTGAATATTTTAAAGCTTTTAAAATGTAAGGTTTTTATAGTTTTAATATTAATAAAATTAAAACTTTTTTAAAGAATAATATAAGCTTAATTTAGTAATAATAAGTACTTGGTTTATTTATCTTAAGAAAGCTTACTTATTAAGTATAAAACTTAAAGAAAGAAAATAGATATAGAGGCTAAATTTAAAAGCTAAAAGGAATAAAGAAAATGCTATTATTAATAATAAATTATATAATTATTATTATACTAAATTTAAATAATATTCTAAATTATAACTAAAACTAATATTATTATAAGTTTATTATTATTATTTTTATAAAGTTTATACTTTATATAAATCTTAATATTTTATTATTAATAATTGAAACTTTATTAAATGTTTAACTTTTATTAAATATAGTTATTAAAAGATAAATTAATAACTATAATAACTTAATTAAAACTATTTTTTTAATAATAATTTAAATAATCTAGATTAATATAATAATTTAATTGATTTAAATAATTATAATAGCAAAAGAATTTATCTTTTATAATATATTAATAAAGATGTTACTATTCTTTTATTTAAGCTTTATTTTTATTAAAAAAAAATCATAATTTTTATAAATCTTAACTCTTTATTATTAAAGATTAAAATCTTCAATTATAATTACTTAATCAAAATAAGTCTATAATAAAAGCTTTAATAATTTTATTAAATAATTTAATTATATTATATTAAATATATTATATTAAACATATTATAATTTAAAATATTATAATTTACTAATTATAATAAAAATTATAAAATTTAAATTATATAAAAAGTTTATAATAATTATTTTAGCTAAAATAGTATACTAGCTAGTACTATAATAACTTTATAAAAATCTTTATAGTTTATAATCTATAAAATTATTAGTTTAAATATAGCTTTAGTTATAAGATTAAAAAAAAATTAAGCTAAATATAAACTAAAAATAGTACCTTAATATTCTAATAATAAAGTTATATAATCTAACTATAAAAGCTTTATAATAAAAATTATTTAATTTATTAATATTATATTATACTATATAAAAACAAAGTAAATTTAAAAAGTATATAATACCTATATAAAATAAACTTAATATAAAACTTATTTTAAAGGACTTCTTTTATAGATATAAATAGCTTTAATCCTTAGTTTTATTAGGTTTTTCACTTTATTTTTACTTCACTAATAGGTTAAAATTAAGTTTTTATAAACTATCTTTTAACTTAGATTAATATGAATTATACTAAGCTCTATAATTAATTAAGAAATTATATTATTTAATTTAGCCTTATAGGATAAAGAAAAAAAACACTTTATAATTAAAGTTTAAATATACTAATTATTTTAATTACATAATTAGTTTTTATTTAATTTAAGAAATTTATTTATCTTATTTAATATAAATAATTTTAATAAAAAAAGAAATATATTTTATATAATAGAATTATAATGTTTTTATGTTTTATTTTAAGCTTTATTATTATTATTATTATAAAGTTTATAGTTTTTAAAAGTTTTAATTTTTTATTATTAATAATTAAAACTTTTTTAATTTTTAACTTTTACTTATAATTCAATTTATACTTATGTTTATTTATATTAAGCTTAATAAAAAGTATTAAGTATATTATTAATAAGATTAATTTTAATTATATAATAAAAAAAAGAATTCTTAAATACTTTACAATCTCTTTATTTTTCTTTTAAACTTAAATATTCTTTATTAATAAGATTTATATAAAACCCCAATAACTAAATAAACTACTTAATCCTAGTTCTGTTTTTAGCTTATGTAATACTTAATCTTATATCATTATCTATTATTTTACTTTCTTAACTTAATATAATAATAATAATATAAATATATTTAATTATAGACTTTTCCTTTCTTTTAGATTACTTTTAGTTTATTAAAGTACTAATTTTAATTTATTATTAGCTTACTTTTAAGTTAAAAAAATATAATTAAAGTTAGATTTTAACTAGTAATTTTGAAGTTTAAATATAGCTTATTCTTTACTAAAGGCTTCTAAGTATATATAATTATTATATTATCTTATTACTGACTTTTATTAAATATAATTATTATAAGTATAAAATAACAATTATAAAAATTTAATGAAAGCTTTTTTTTTAATAAATTTAATTTTTTAATTTCTTATTATTAATTATAGTATTTTTTTATATTTCTGGTTTTTTATAATAATATTAATTTTAACTATAGTGTATAATATTATGTAAATTTAGTATAATAATTATTATAAGGATTTAATTTTCTTAATTATAATCATAGTATTTTATATATTATTAATTTACTTTCTTAAACTTCTTTTTTAAAGTTTTTTAATAAATTAGCTTTATTAAGATTAATAAGTAAAGTATTTATTATAGCTAAATTTAGCTTATATTGCTCTTAAAAAATTTTTAAATTTAATTAATATTAGAATTATAAAAGGTTTATATTTTAAAAGTTTTAAAATATTTAATTTTCTTTATAATTAAAAGTTATATTATAAAGTTTAAAAAAGAAAATAATAACTTTAATTTAGTTATTAAAATTATATATAAAGTTTATTATTATATAAAATAATAAATTATATAAAGAATTTATAAAAACTTTAATAATTTTATTAAAAAAATCAATTATGTTATATTGAAAATATTATAATCTATTAATTATAATAAAAACTATAAAGTTTAAGTTATATAAGGAACTTATAGTTATTTTAAGTAATACGAAATAATTATTTTATTAGTTTCTATTTAAATTTTTAAACTTATAGGATTTATTTAATTTATTTAATATAACTAAATTTTTTTAAAGAAAAAGAAAAATATTTTATATAATATAATTATAGTATTTTTATATTTTATTTTAAGCTTTATTATTATTATTATTTTTATTAAAATTATAGTCTTTATAAGCCTTAACATTTTATTATTAATAATTAGAACTTTTTTTAACTTTTTCACTTTTATTAAGTATAAGTATTATAATATAAATTAATAATTATAATAACTTAATTAAAATTATATTCTTAATATTACTTTTTTCTAATTTTTTTTAAATAAGTTAACTTTCTTAAAATTAAAAAATTAGGTTTTGATTATAATTAAATTAAATTTATATTATTTTTAAAGAAGATTTTAATATATCAATATTAAGATTATAAAAACTGTACATTTTAAAGATTTTAAAATATTTAATTTTCTAAAAATTTAAAATTAATATAAAAGTATATTAAGATTTATTTTAACTAAACAATTATAATTTTTAATTTATAAGTTATAATTACTTTTAATTTATATTATAATAATATTATTTAATAAAAACTAAAACTTATAAAAGTTTGAATTTTTAATAATAAGAATATTAAAGTTTATACAAGCTATAAACTTAATAAAAAAAGGTATTAATAAAGCTTAAATAAAAAAATTAAAAAATTATTATTAATGATAAAAAATATATATATCTTTATTATTATAACTATTTAAACTAATTAAATTATTAAATAATCTAAATTCATTAAATTAATCTTATAATTCCATTTAATAATTTAAAAAAACTAATAACATAATAAATTATAATAAAAATATTACTTTAAATTAATTAGAAAACTTTTATGATTTTATTAATAATATAATCTTAAATAGCTTAAGCTAAACTATAAGCCGTTTATTTATATAAAAATAGTAAGTTTTTAAATTATTAATCCTAATATAATTAATATATTAAGCTAAGATTCATAAGTTTTAAAAAGATTATTAATAATATTATAATATAAAAATTATAATTAATTATAATTAATGAAGAAGATAAGAAAAAAAAGGAAAAAAAAAGAAAGAATATTAAATAAGAAATATAATTTATTATTAAATATGAAAATAATATTATAAATTAAAGATTATAATAAATAATAAATATTATTATAAGTTGAAATTATATATAAAGTTTATTATTTTAATTAATAAATTATATAAAAAACCTATAAATATTTTAATAACTTTATTAAATAATTCAATAATTTTATACTTAAAAAATTATAACTTATTAATTATAATAAAAATTATAAAATTTAAATTATTTTAAAAAGTTCATAGTTATTTTGAATACATATTTTTTAATTAAAACTTTAAATAATGTAGTTCTTTAATAAATAATTTATATAATTATTTAATTTTTTTTAATTATTTAATTCATTTAATATAAATAATCAATAAAATTTTTATATTATATTTTAAGCTTTATTATTATTATTATTGTTAAATTTATAATTTTTATAAATCTTAATATTTAATTATTAATAATTAAAACTTTCTTTATCTCTTAATTTTTATTAAATATAATTATTATGATATAAATTAATAATTATAATAGTTTAATTAAAATTACTTTTTTAATAAAGTTTAATATCTTTATTATTAAAAATTAAGATTTTTATTAATTTAACTTTTATTAAATATAATTATTATAATATATATTAATTATTATAATAACTTAATTAAAATAAACCTTTAATAACTTTGTTTAATTTTTAAGTTTTATTAAATAAAATATTATAATATAACTTAATAACTATAATAACTTAGCTAAATCCACTTTTTTAATAGTATAATTATTAATGAATACTTAATTATATATTAAGTAAGCACCTTATATACATAGCTATAATTTAGGGAAAATCCTTGTTCAGCCCCCGCTGGCGCCTTTCGACGTTCAGTGAGATAGTCTATGACTTTAGCTCTCGTCCGATCTCGGAGCTCGTGAAAATATCTGTGCTTGTTCTGGCTACTGTTTAATAACATTGTTTCCTCATCTTTTATGACAGCAGCAGTCTCAATTGCACTTTTGGCGCCTGCTCTTGGCTGCACACAATGGCGCAGGTTCATGACCATGGCCCGCAGTGGCTTTCCATCCTCGGCGAATCTAACATCGTTGTGGACTACGACCTGTGGTACGACTTCGTTCCCAACGACTTGATCAGCAATGTGCCCTCATCGACCTATGTTTTGATCACCGACACCAACCTATTCGATCGTTATGTTCCCTCTTTCATCAGTAGATTCGAATCTGTCATGGGTGGTAGCACTACACGCCTTTTGACTTACGCGATTCCTCCAGGCGAAGCATCCAAAACACGCGACACGAAAGGGGAGCTTGAAGACTGGATGCTTTCGCAGCAATGTACCAGAGACACGGTTATCATTGCACTAGGAGGGGGGGTGATTGGTGATATGATTGGTTACGTTGCTGCCACTTTCATGCGAGGCGTACGCTTTGTGCAAGTGCCTACGACGCTCCTCGCCATGGTCGACTCCTCTATAGGGGGAAAAACAGCCATCGACACCCCGATGGGCAAGAATCTGGTCGGAGCCTTCTGGCAGCCTCGTCGTATCTACATCGACTTGTCGTTTTTGGAGTCGTTACCTGTGCGAGAGTTCATCAATGGCATGGCTGAAGTGGTTAAGACTGCGGCCATTTGGAATGAAGATGAATTTACGGTTCTGGAGCAGTCCGCGAATTCCATACTCAGTTCTATCCGTTCCAAGGGCCCAGATCGACTGAAACCTATTAAAGGTGTTTTGAGACGAATTGTTCTTGGTTCAGCGAGAGTCAAAGCAGAAGTCGTCTCCAGCGATGAACGGGAGGGTGGCTTACGCAATTTGCTCAACTTCGGCCATTCCATCGGGCACGCCATCGAAGCTATCCTTACGCCTCAACTACTTCATGGGGAAGCCGTTGCTATTGGCATGGTCAAAGAAGCTGAATTGGCACGTTTCCTCGGAGTACTGACTCCTGGAGCCGTCTCAAGGCTCGTCAAGTGTATCGCTAGCTTCGACTTACCGACATCTTTACACGACAAACGTGTGGTCAAACTCACAGCCGGCAAAGCATGCCCTGTCGATACTATGCTAGAGAAAATGGGCATCGATAAGAAGAACGATGGCCAATTGAAGAAGATCGTTCTTCTATCAGGTATTGGGCAGACTTATGAGCCAAGGGCCAGTGTTGTGGAAGATCGGTGCATCAGAGTAGTGCTCTCCTCATCTGTGCGCGTGACACCAGGGGTACCGAAGGGTTTGAGCGTCACAGTTATTCCACCAGGTTCAAAAAGCATATCCAATCGTGCCTTGATCCTAGCTGCTCTCGGCGTTGGGCCATGTCGGTTAAAAAACCTGCTTCACTCCGATGACACGGAGTACATGCTCTCAGCAATTAGTCAACTGCAAGGCGCATCGTATTCGTGGGAGGACGCAGGAGAAGTGCTATTAGTTGAGGGTCGAGGGGGCAAGCTTGCAGCGACCGAGGGTGAGCTCTACATTGGCAATGCAGGCACAGCATCCCGGTTCTTGGCCACGGTTGTGGCACTTTGCTCAAAGAACGGAGAAGTCGGGTCAACCGTCCTGACAGGCAATGCAAGAATGAAATTGCGTCCGATTGGCGCCCTGGTCGATGCGCTCAGGACGAATGGGGTCCGGGTTGACTATCTTGAAAAGGAGAACAGTTTACCACTACGTGTTGAAGCCTCTGGCGGATTCGAAGGCGGCACTATTGAGCTTGCGGCAACGACCTCTTCACAGTATGTATCCTCCATACTGATGGCTGCACCCTATGCCAAAAATCCTGTATCATTGCGTCTCGTTGGAGGCAAGCCGATATCACAGTTGTACATCGACATGACGATATCAATGATGAGATCATTCGGAATCTCCGTCACACGTTCGAAAGACGAAGCGAATACTTATTTCGTCCCCCAGGGTGTTTACCAAAACCCGTCTGAGTATACAATCGAGAGCGATGCGAGCTCGGCAACTTACCCGCTGGCAATTGCAGCTATCACAGGCTCTGCGTGCACTGTCCCTAACATTGGATCGAAGTCTTTGCAAGGAGATGCTCGGTTCGCTGTTGATGTGCTGCAACCCATGGGCTGTGTTGTTGAACAGTCTGAATACTCTACGACTGTGAAAGGACCCCACATCGGAGGTTTGAAAGCACTTCCTCATGTCGACATGGAACCCATGACAGATGCATTCCTCACGGCATCTGTGCTGGCTGCTGTTGCTCAAGGCACAACGCAAATAACCGGCATTGCAAATCAGCGTGTGAAGGAATGCAACCGAATTGCAGCCATGAGGGAGCAACTTGCTAAGTTTGGCGTTGTGTGCAACGAATTAGACACTGGTATTGAGGTGACTGGGCGTCCTATCAATACTCTTCAAATTCCGGAGGATCAAATACACTGTTATGATGACCATCGCGTAGCTATGAGTTTCAGTGTTCTGGCTACCGCAAGCCAGAATACCACTATAGTTAGCGAGCGTGAATGTGTCGGGAAGACGTGGCCCGGATGGTGGGATATTCTATCTCAATCTTTCAAGGTGACTCTTGATGGAGCCGATGCCCAGTTATCTGGAAACCAACTATCGCCTTCACGAACGCGATGCCAGAGGTCCATCTTTATCATTGGTATGAGAGGTGCCGGAAAAACCACTGCCGGAAGGCAGATGGCAAAGAACTTGCAATGGACCTTCATTGACTTGGACCAAGAGCTGGAAAAACGAGCCGGAATAACAATTCCAGAGATGATCAGGGGTTCCCGTGGCTGGGATGGATTCCGCGCGGATGAAATCAGTCTCCTGCGCGACGTGATGAAAACTAAATCGGAAGGCCACGTACTTTCGTGCGGTGGGGGCATTGTCGAGCTGCCGGAAGCGAGAGAGCTGTTCAAAATCTACAAGGATCAGGGTGGCATGGTCGTTCTCGTCCATCGAAACACTGATCAGGTCGTGGAGTACCTCATGAGAGACGTGACTCGGCCTGCCTACACAACTGAGATCCGCCAGGTGTACACGCGACGCAAACCTTGGTACCACGAATGTAGCAACTTGTTATACTACAGTCCGCATGTTGAGAGTACTGGGTCCCGTAACGACATGCCCGCTGATTTTCAGCAATTTGTTGAATCGATCAGTGGAAGAGGCGAGCAGTGGCGAACAATCAATAACAAAGAACACAGCTTTTTTGTTGCGCTCACGCTGCCAAAGCTCAAGGAAACTATGCATCTGATACCGAGCGTTGTTGTTGGCTCTGATGCTGTCGAGCTTCGCGTTGACTTGCTAGAGGATCGCTCAGCAGATGCCATCATCGAAGTAGTTTCCATGCTCAGATTTGCGGCACAAAAACCCATCATCTTCACCGTACGCAGTATTTCGCAAGGCGGGAGGTTTCCCAACGATGCACACCGTGAAAGATTGGACCTCTACAGTCTAGGCTTGCGAATGGCAGTCGAGTACTTGGATGTAGAGGTGGATCTACCAGAGGAGACCATCCAGTCCGTATCGGAATCCCGTCGCGAAACAAAGATCATTGCCTCACATCACGATCCCCAGGGTAAACTTCTCTGGAAGAATGCTTCTTGGGTGGCCTTCTACAACCGTGCTCTGCAGTTTGGCGATGTGATCAAACTGGTGGGTACGGCCTCGAAAATCGAAGATAACTTTGATTTGATGAGTTTCAAGAAAAGGATGCAGGGTGCTCACAAAATTCCTCTCATTGCCATCAATATGGGCGAAGCTGGCAAGCTAAGTCGTATTTTGAATGGCTTTCTCACTCCAGTGTCTCACCCCGAGCTTCCTTTCAAGGCCGCTCCCGGACAGCTCTCGGCTGCAGACATCCAGCGCGGCCTATCGCTGTTGGGCGAGACTAAGAGAAAAGAATTCTACCTCTTTGGAAAGCCTATTGCGGTGTCAAGGTCACCGGCCCTTCATAACCGGTTATTCGAGCTCACAGGCTTGCCTCACTCGTACCGCAAACTCGAGTCAGACGATATCACTGATGCGGATAAAATCCTGAGCAGCTTGGATTTTGGTGGTGCGTCTGTGACTATTCCTCTGAAGCTCGATATAATTGATCGAGTGGACGAATTGACGGAAGCTGCGCGTGCGATTGGCGCTGTGAATACAGTGATTCCAATAGGCTTGTCCGATGACCGGCAGAGACAGCGGCTACTAGGTGACAATACCGATTGGAAGGGAATGGTACACGTTCTCCGGAAGGAGGGTATTTACAATCGAGATAACGGTGGTCTCGCCATGATTGTGGGAGCGGGGGGGACGACTCGAGCAGCCGTTTTCGCACTGCACTCGATGGGGTTCAGTCCCATATATGTTCTTGCTAGAGACCCAGCGAAGGCTGAGGCTCTAATTTCGGATTTTCCGATAACGTACAACCTGAAGGTGTTGTCAAGCACAAATGAAGCTACTGCCCTCGAATCAAGTCCGATTGTCCTAATCAGCACGATACCAGCGGACAAGCCTATTGACTCGAACTTGCGGGAGGTTCTAGACATCTTGCTCAGAAAAGCGCCTGCTGCAAACGAAAAGCGTGTGCTCTTAGAGATGGCTTATAAACCACTCAAAACTCCATCCATGGAGATGGCGGAAGGCATTGGCGGCTGGGTCACCATTCCTGGGCTGGAAGTCTTGACATCCCAGGGTTGGTATCAGGTATGTTTTGGAACCAACGTATTCGTGAATGAATCGATTCACTGACGTATGAACCACAGTTCCAGGAGTGGACTGGCATTAAGCCAATGTATGATGACGCTCGCGATGCTGTACTTGGTCGACCACTTTGTCATAGCGATGCTTAGACACAAGCTGGCAGTAGAGCAAAGACGTATCCAGTTCCCAGTCACTGTATGGAACAGCTGGCCACGCAGTAGTGTGCACTATAGACTCGATTAAATTTACTGGCACCATCAGACAGTAACTGCGTGTACTACTCGTTCTTGACTTTCGCCCCTTGCTACTGTACTACTTAGGCCTTAATAAGGGTGCATATATTCCAGCGTTGCCAGTGGTGCAGTAGGTTCGACGCTTATGATTACGGTCACTATTTTACCCAGGAAATGAATATGATTGTTACGTCAAACCAATCTTGCTCAGCTAAGGAAAAGCATTGTATATTAACGAGACAAATTTCATCGCTTTGTTTTTATCTAACCTTTCATACAAGACATCAAAGTCAACCAATGGCGTCAATGTGTTCTTACTGTTGATGTACTATAGTTGTAGGCAATATCCCGGCCATCCCATCAACGCCCGTGCTCAAAAGATCAAGTTACCGTGCACGCATCCCTGCTCAGTTTAAAAGGACGCGCTGTTTTTGTACAGGAAATTGTGAATGTCATGCAGATAGACACACAAAAGAGGTGTGCTGATAGATAGATCTAATCTCAGCGGCAGAATGGTTCATGTCGACAAAACAGCGACAAATGCCAAGTATTCGGATCAAATGCAAATTTGACTCGCGCCAGCGTCACCTGCCCACATGAATATGGAGCCCCTGCAGCGAAAGGATGAGCTGGTCAAATATTTCCCCCGTCCAGGGATGCAACCCGTTCAGAACCGTCATCCAGCCCCGGAGGAATGCAGCCAATACTGGGTTGGTTTCAGCATTTCCGGTTCCCATCGCTGACCGGGATGTGACGTGATGTCAGCGGGTAGGATGCACCCGTGCTAATGACGTCAGGGTACAGGTGGTGACATGACCATGCTGGACCCTGCAGGACCCTGGACCCACAGATTGTGTGCTTGAAGCTGATTGAACGAATCGCACCAGAACAACCTCCAGACCCACGTCATCAAGCATCATCACCATCCCATCTCGAACTTAACGACCAAATGGTGACAATTATGGCCAAGGCGCTATAGCGTCCGTCCCGCTCGAGCACAGGGTGTTGAGGGGGCTCAACGCTTGTGGGCAAGTCGGGAACGGAGAAGTATGAGGAACTTCGGGGCACATGGGCGATGGTCGTGGCAGTTGCCATGCTGGTGGGCTTCATTAGTCGGGGCCAAAAGAAGCGAATGGCGATATGTTCCAAATTTGGCCAGTTTTTCATTGCTCAGCCACCTCCACGTCGGCGATGCTTTCCTGGTAACTCCATGTCGGGGTGGCAGACCCTGTAGTGTCTGGTAAGGGCGTCCGCGCGACTGAAGGTTTTTTCCTCCGTGCACAAGTCACATCGCACCTTCTGTTTGCGGGCGTTGTGGATAGTATCCTCGTGCCGGGTAAGGTCGTAGGGCCGAGAAAATACTGTGTTGCACGACTTCCCGGTTGAAGGGTTGATGCGGTCACAACGATGGGGCCCAGCCTGAGTATTAAGCACGCCAGATGTCAGGTTGATGTCCTGCGGGCGTGCGGCAGCTAGACCGTGACTCTGTCTGTGACCCTCTCGCTTATGCTTTTGAAGGAGAGCTGGTGTCTCGAAACGTAGAGTGCAGCCATGATACGTGCAGGTGTATGTACCTCCGTCGGCAGCTGTTCCCATAGGCCTCATCAGGTTTGCGGTTGTTGCCCCATTAGAGTCGCTGGAAGCCGATGAACTCAGGCGTGGAGGGGAGGTGTTGGAATTTGGCTCCATACGGGCAACGAAAGGGTATTGCTGAGGCACCTGAATCCCAGTGGGTACTTGAGACGGCAGGTAATTGAATTGCTCTGCCGCCAGCGCATTCGCGGCATCTGGTAGAAATTGCTGCGCGGGCGGCTGTGGCGGCATCATTTTGGCCAAATGATCCATGTCCAAGCCAGTCGGATTCTGAGGGAATAGAGGAAAGTCGGTCTCGCCCTCCTGATCATTAAACTCAATGATGGCGTCTTTGGGTGAAATAGTCTTTGGAGTCTCAGGTTCCGTGCCCGGAACCATCTGTTGCCGAAACAGCTGCGCATCATGTTGAGCAATGGATGTTTCACGTAGGCGCTGAGGATTGTTGAACAATCGAGATTGAGACGGAGCAGCAAAGTCCTGGTTCACGGATTGTGCGAAGGGCGAGCTGGAGCGAAATGGCGACGACCTGTCCGTAGGTGGTATAGAATTGGCCTGCGGGTGACTAACATTCAGATGCTGGCTATTTGCAGCATTGATTCTCTGGTTGAAAATATCGTTTGGTGGGGAAACAGTCGACAGCTGCTGGGCCTGCGACGGCGGTGTGGAAGTGATGGTGAAATTGGGACTGTACAGCTCGTCCCCATAGATGTCTGTCATTGTGCGGTCCAATTTTGGAATGTTGCCATTCGCATCTGTTACGCGATAAATGTCAGCGATGGCCGCGTTGGGTAAAACAAAAAAAAACTCACCTTTTCTGCGCTTATCGGAGCAATCCTGGTCGCTTCCAACCGTAGGGGTCGCAGGCGAGTCGCCAGCAACGGAACTAGCGACCGAGGTTGGGTATGATCTGCTGGCACTCCCGGACAATTCGGGAGCAGGCAGTAGACCTCGGTCCGAGCGCGGCTTGGTACTAGGTCCCGAAATAGCCACAGGATAAGCCATCTCTGGCAGTGTCTGGTCGAGCTGCTGATATCCTGTGTAGGTGTTTGCAGAGGGTTTAGTGAGCTGGTAAAAAGAAGCGTTCTGGTTGCCGGGGTCCTGAGCATGTATATCCGAAAGCTCGTCGCCAACAGAATCGGTGACGGCGATCTGGGGATTTGAAGTGTTTTGTGTATACGGAGAAGCCGGGCCCGTTGATCCCAAAGAGGAGAGTGACGATTCACGCTGGTGAGGAAGTCGCCCCAGCTTCTCGGGGTTGTACTGGGCAAGATTGCCCCAGGTTTCTGCCTGCATAGTGCCTGAGGGTAGAGCGCCAGCAGGTAATGAGTTGATGCTTTCCAGTGTAAAGGCTGGGCTTGCACTGGTCTGGCTTTGATCTACCGAAGGAAGTTTCCGAGACGGGCTTGAAGCCGGGAGATCGAGTAGGGGCTGTTGGGCTGACTTCACCGAATCGTCTAAATATCGATGGTCGTATGGAGTATGTGATACAGAAATCATGATGCCTCACGCGAAGAGGGAGAGGCAAAGGACGATTTTGGAGATGCGAGAACAAGTTGAAAATCAAAGATTAACGAGAACCAAAGGTGGCGAGAGATTAGGGAGGGCGTGTCATATTATACCCGGGATACGTCGACGACTTACCAAGCATGGGCCTAGGCCAACCCACCAGGCTGCGGGATCGGGGACACGGGCACGAACCAATTGTAGATAGGTACCTACGTCAAGGCACGAACACTAGTAGGTAACGTACCTTAGGTACTTCTAGCCGTACTACCATGGTAGGTAAAGCGCCATGCAGTGTCCCCCAGCAGGACCAACCCACGCAAAGGCAGGTCTTCGATCGAGGCTGCATCACCCTGGAGGGGCGGTACGTACCTATGACACCCTGAACCTCAGCGGAGACCCACTCCTCGCTCTACATCATCAATCCTACTCGCGCTCACAGGAGCAAGAAGCGTCAGGGTCTCAACCGCGCCTCTGCACTCTTACCCTTCCACCCATCCCTCCATCCCTCCCATCCACAAACTCACGGCCCATATTAGCAGTGACAATCACAGTGTCGGCACACACCCTCGAAAAAAATTGAATGCAAAGAAAAGAAGGGAAAAAAAGGGTCGCCCCCCCCACCCACTGCCCAAACGAGTCGGTTGGTATGTCAGAGGCTTGAGCAGTACCCCCCAACACTGCACCGTTTTGGGCAAGTCCCTCTCCGATCAGACCCTGCAAGCCAACTGATTGACGTTTTTCAAGTAGTCAGCCCCCAAAGGGATTCTGCATGGGAGGAAGAGATTCAGCACAGAAGGAAGAGAAACAAAAGAAGCAGGGGGGGGCAGGAAAAATAATCAGGAAAGAAACAGGCTCGCACCACACCAATAGCATTCGGGGTCCGGCATGCGGCGGACTTGGGATGCTTACCTTCATTCATGACAGCCTCCTTAACACCGACCATTTTCACTGAAGCCCCCAACGTTGATGCCATAATACCCGCATACAATCTGCGACATACCAAGGATCTCATGAGTAGAACGAATCGAAAGGAGATAATATGCCCTTGGCTACCCCAGCTTCCATCGGGGACTTCATCGGGAGCTTTACCGTTGGCATAACGAATGGCCAACCCCCGCAACGGCGGCCATATTGTGGTTCCTTGAGAGTACTTCAGCCAAGGGCACGATACCTAGCTGCGTACAACCCTACGCTCTCGCGATGCAGTTTTCTCAAGCGCAACACGCCAGGACGTATCGAAAGCTACCCCGCCTGGTCGATGTTTGAACTATGGGATCTATTCATTCGTCACTGGCATTCGGCCATCACAGGGATGATGTGCGGGATGAGTCCTGTTGCGCCAGGACCCTGATGATGCGGCGGGGCCCACGCTCAGCTCTGCGACTCTTAGCAAAATGGGGGTAGGGCAAATACAACCAAAGAGTCGCGAGCCGGGAAGTATACTGCATCCTGCATGTCATGATGAGTGGTAGCACTAACGGCCGCTGGTTTGTTTCCAGATAAGGCCAGGGTACTTACCGCTCGGCAGTGACGTATCGTAGCGCCGATCTTGTGTTAGCATAGCGCTATCCAGTATGGAGGATCGAGCAACAGGGTCTTCCCGTAAGGGTCTGCTCGTCCAGTACGTAACTACCTACGTAGCCGTGCTAGCTCACCCATGCTACGTCGGACCCCGCTGAGACGGAGCGATAGCCCTATGGACGCAACACGTCGTACCTACTAGTAGTCACCATAAGGTGCTAGTGTTTACAGTTATTGGCTTCCGAACAATTGGTTTGTGGTATGTCTTGTCAAGTGACGCGAGTCATCTGATTCCAAATCCTGTTCCGGTACGCAGGGACTTGTGCTACCAACTTCCCGGACTTTATGCTAGTTCTGATATTGACTACAAGGTACTGCTCTTGAAACCTCGAGTGCTAGCCGAATATATGCTACCTTACTGGCAGGGCTTGGCTGTTCATCAGTCGGTCCGATATTAGCGATTTACCATTTTGACCATCGGTAACCTGCAATGTGTTGCCAAGTCCTTACACAACACCCGGGTTCCTCCAGCTTATCGAACGAGCCCAGGCTATCAATTGGGTATTGGGTAAGGGGTCATGCGCTGGAGTTTACCCACACTACATACATTTGTCGCCAGGCCACGCTTGGTCTGTTTCATTGCTTGCACTGGTGATTCGTTGGTTCAGGGGAATCGCGAAGCAGTTCCGACGTGCGATCACGGATAACTAGGAATTCCGGTATCGAGCTTCGGGAATGCAGTTCGCCGAAATCAGCTTTTCCGGTCCCAGGTTCGGCGTTACTGGTGCTCCAGGCGCGACCCTTCACTTAAGCCAAGACCTTGCCAATCAGATACTTGCCCGATCCTAGTAGTAGTAGTGCTTCTACTCCAGCTAACCAGTGGATACGCACTGAGGTATTAGTGATAAGGTAAGTACCATCGAGGTTGCTGCAGTCGCGCAACACATGTGAAAACCACAGTAGCAAGAATCATGCGAACACGGCATATGGCCGTTCGATGAGTCAACACAATGGCCGCGCCCAGAAGAATACCGACCGCAAGAATATTCAGTGCTCGCGTGATCCGGCTTTAGAATATTCATTTGATGACACCGTGACTTTACTGCGAATTCCTCGGCGTAGCCGTAGCACCGTTGGCTTTTATTCGAATTGGTTTGAGGCAGGATTCGCAGCTAAGTCTATTGGTTGGAAGTAGGCCTCATGCTCCTAGACTTCGCCTTCCCGTCCCCATGAGTAGCTAAGTGTGTGGCTGCAGATGCTACTTAGTAGTAGTAGTCTAGTTCGTAGTGCTCAGCCACACCACGAGGCGCCTCTGCATACGAGTACGGGTAGTGTTGTCGAAGATCTCCTACTAGTAGTGCTGCAACCTTGCCCGAAACTTTGGGTTTAAAAATAGTAGCACGTACCTTCATTTGCATTTATAGTAGCAGTATCTTATGTTTGGACTTTCGGCGCCTTAACAAAGCGCCGCGGTCTCGAATGAATGTGGCGGCATTGGGTGGCTTGACGCCGAAAAATCAGCATCGACTACCTACCCTACAGCTTCGCAAACGAGTGCGGATATCCTCGTCGATCAGCCTACATGTCGACATAAACGACTGTGCATACTGAATATGTGTCATTATACGTGGGTCTGCAGTAAATAAATCAGGGTGGTCAACATCAACGCGGAAAATGAGTACAAACAACGATACAAATATGCGCAAACCGGTGTGATCAAAACCCTATCGAGTGTTTCACTATGGTCCAAACTTCGAGTATGATTATAGAACAAGGACATGAGCCCTCGAACTTTCCAGAACACAAAGAATCAGAGAATATGCGGAGAGAACCACATGTGTTGACAACCCGACGCTGACAGGCCGCCACGTCACTCTGCAAAATAATGTTGATGGAAAACGATGTCTCTGCCGACCGACTGCGCCCCTCCATAGGCACGGCTAAAGCCGGAGACCCAGACTTCGGGACCCATCCATCAGCTGCCTTCATTTTTCTTAACGCAAAACCCCGACCGACTGTATGTAAAGTACATGCAGTGATGACCGAGACGCGTCAAGCAACCGGGATGCTGTGCTAGACTTGGGAAGTGCCGGCAGCATCGCGCAATCTTCGCTGTCCAGGCTGGTCTATGCCCCCGCCCCAATCGCATTACGTTTGGCTACCTCGGCTTATGAGTGTGATGCATGATAGCTTCATTCAGTTGCTCCCTTTGCTAGCACTTGACAGTCCCATCCACGCGCTATTCAGATTCTTGCCGTGACATATTGGAGAGACTTGGGAGGACGCAAGGACACCCCATCGCCCATGGTACCCTCTCCACACCAATCCTTCGTGGGTCACCTCAGCTAATATTCCGCGTCCACTACCCGGACAACACCAGGATAACAAGTTTCGACCTAAGCCAAATGAATCTTGATATCGTACTAATATGGTCGACCTATGGGACCCAATGCTTTTCCCCAGGCAGCGGCGCTGTGGCTTTCTAAGTAGGTACCAGTGATACCCAGTAGAGCGCACTTATCCCGATATCTGCGATCAACCTGTCCCATCGCTTTGCCCTCGGGACTTCCGCAGCTGCCATCAGACGCCCTGCTCTACATCTATATACCATCACGATATTCCTTGGACTGGTGCTGTGCTTGACAAATCTGTTCCCGTGGCACAAAGAGTCGCGGGTCGCTCAACGCATTGGCAACCTCCCTCGTCGTCTGGAATCATGACCCAGAAATAGCGTCTCGAGCCATACCAACAGGTAGCTCGAATAAGACAAAGCAAGGGTACCGCGTGAACTTACGTTGCCACAGCATTTAGCTTTCATTTAGCTTTGCCTGGTTATTCGCTTACCCGAGGTCTTGAACTATAGAGACCGTCTCGGCTTGTTTTAACCTACGAGAATTGGTATAGGGTACGATCAGGTCGCAGCCAACTGGCTTTCGTAATGGACCTGGCTCCGTGGGCCCATGCGGGCCTGAGATGGAAGCGTGATAGAGGTATGCCTACACCCGAATCAGAGGGTCAATAGCCTGTGATTATAACATACACGATATCGGTAGGACTTGTGACTTAGCGTTTCCTGCAGTTGCGGGCTGGCAAAGGACGCCCCAGCAGTAGGCAAGCCACCGTGAAAGGATACTATGATGGCATTACCCAAAGGGGTTTCGCAGCTGAAGCGAGTACCCCCTCTGAGATACATCACCGGCAAGGTAAGGAAGCGAGTCCACGGCAATACACGCTTGCAACAGTACACGCCAATGGGGCTACGGTTACGAGAAGTTTTCGTTTGTT
Source organism: Ramularia coccinea (assembly GCA_013461505.1). Classification (NCBI taxonomy): domain Eukaryota; kingdom Fungi; phylum Ascomycota; class Dothideomycetes; order Mycosphaerellales; family Mycosphaerellaceae; genus Ramularia; species Ramularia coccinea. Next base: position 1,171,573 of record JABNMW010000009.1, read on the forward strand.
CATGTTCAAGTCGGCCTCATCGGCTCGTGTTTGATTATCCCCAAATGCGAACCACCCGTTTCCCTTATGGTACAAAACACCTAAAAAGCAAAACCAAATCCCATGGTCATCATAAAGTAACACCTTTCATCTGGCCCGGCTTGTTCCAAGGCCAGGGTACGCGTCCTTGCGTGCATAACCCACACGCGCATCATATGCACGGATGCGGCGCGTAGCACAACAGAAAGTCTCTCATAACAGGCGCGCAATAACGGACGCCAAAAGCAACCCAACCTTGTTTAACCACCGAAACCGTACAGAGTGCGGCCCTGTCGCTTCAGAGCGTACACAACATCCAGCGAGGTGACGGTCTTGCGCTTGGCGTGCTCAGTATAGGTGACGGCATCGCGGATAACACCCTCCAAGAAAGTCTTCAAGACACCACGCGTCTCCTCGTAGATCACTATTTATCATGTGTCAGCACAGCTCGCATCTTGGTTGGCTAGGTGGATTTTGGGTCTGACATACTGGCGGAGATACGCTTGACACCACCACGACGCGCGAGACGACGGATGGCGGGCTTGGTAATACCCTGGATGTTGTCTTTCAAGATCTTGCGGTGGCGCTTAGCACCACCCTTGCCGAGGCCCTTTCCGCCCTTGCCGCCTGTATAGCGTGAGTCAGTATGCGATTTCTTGACAATGTTGTGTAGACGCGTACAATCACGCGTCTGCTAGATGCCATGGGACTAGGGTTATGCAGTACTTACGTCCAGTCATGATGAAGGATATGGGATGTTTTGAATATGAGGGTAGAGGATCAATGTATTTATTGTAGCGGGCGCGTGTATGACAGTATGTTCAAAGTGGACGGAGTAGTATGAGAGGTCGGGAAGGTAAGGAATTGGGGGTGGACGGGAGCTTAAGTACAAGTGGGCCAAATCAACAGATCACACTGACACGGCGCGAATTGTGGGGCTTCACGACTTGAAAGCGCGATCACTCCTTTCCCTGCGCACTCATAGCGTGACACCAATTGCTGGCCAATGAAAAATCACCCTTTTCGCCCTCGGACTTGGCAAGTGCGACAAGAAGACGCTTAGAGCTTGTAGTCAGTTCGCCTAATAATGCATCTGGGATGCGTAACGTCGTGGAGTTCTCACAACCACAATCTTGACCTACCATGCGGACGTTCATCCGGACCGGCTGAACTATGCTTCTTAATATAAGTCGTCTTTCTACCGCATGCAGCCGCATCCTTATGGTCTAAGGTACTAGTAGTGCATGGGGTGATGTCTGTCAGTACTCAGTGAAATCGATGCCACTAGCAGTGATGCACCGAACTTTGCACTTCATCGTGTAGCGAGCCTTGTCCGCTATTGTAGCCCGTCGCTGATACACGGACAGGCGGGTTTGCATCACGTGTACTTCGCAGTCTCTCGTCCAATGTGTTCCTTTGGATAGAGCTTCGGCATCGTACTTGTAATGCTACTGTGAAGTACCACACTCGACATTGCTACTGAGTCCACTACCCTATGCACGCCATAGTTGAGATCTTCTGATATTCATATTGTATCCTATTTGTGTAAATGAAGTTGCTTGTTCAGCTTGGAATTCGTATTTCGTATGTTTGACACTAACGTCGCTACTTCGCATTGTGCGGATAGTAGGTTGCCAGTTCTTCCAATCCATTTATTTAGAGCTGTCGTGTGCAACCCAGTTGTGGTAATTCTTGGATTGTTGGATGTTCACGACGTGTACCGTACTTGTGCGATTAGTTTCAAATATGTAATAAACTTGTGACCCGATTATGAACAGTAATTACATCACAATAAAAACAACTATATCTTCTTCGACTGAGGAGTTCCGTTACATTTCGCCGTACAGGCTCAATAATGCCTTGGCCCACGCACTTCAACCGTGAACACGGGATCCTCACTGTCTGCCATCGGTGACGCATGATGCTTCCACCGAGACTGTACTCCGTAGATTGACCGGAAAAAGCATTGACCCATAGTGGCAATCGCTACGGGAATTGAAGAATAGGTACAGCCAATGGAAAATCGGACACCAAAACCCAAGTCAGCATATTGCCTCTTTTGGGATCGCGTGCTGCCAATCGGCTGTTGCACAATGACCCAGGGGTTGTGGCTTCGCTCTCCCGGCAAGCGCACCCCAAAATTGCACCAAGATTCGTAGCGTGATCCGGTTGTTTTTTTCTGGAGGCGCCCCAGCACCCCTGCCACAGTAGCACACGCGCCCAGAATTCCTAATCAAACACGCTAAGGCTAAGACCAAGCACAGCCCAAATCAGCAGCCCCAAATCACACACGCGCTTGACGGGTATTAAAGCATCCCCCCCGCCGGCCCCCTCTTTGCCTTTTTCCTCTTGCATCTCACACCAACCACATCCATCACACCCCACCGATCATCTATTTGATCATCAACAACTACATCCACCACATCCTCATCCATCAAAACATTTGCTGCGATGGCTCGCACCAAGCAGACTGCCCGTAAGTCCACCGGTGGCAAGGCTCCCCGCAAGCAGCTCGCCTCCAAGGCCGCCCGCAAGAGCGCCCCGTCGACCGGAGGTGTCAAGAAGCCTCACCGCTATAAGCCTGGTACCGTCGCTCTTCGTGAGATTCGTCGCTACCAGAAGTCGACTGAGCTCCTCATCCGCAAGCTCCCCTTCCAGCGTCTCGTAAGCTCCCTCCGATTACAACTACACAGACAGCAACATGTACTAACTAGTCATAACAGGTCCGTGAGATTGCCCAGGACTTCAAGAGCGACCTTCGCTTCCAGTCCTCCGCCATCGGCGCTCTCCAGGAGTCGGTTGAGTCATACCTCGTATCCCTCTTTGAGGACACCAACCTGTGTGCCATTCACGCCAAGCGCGTCACCATCCAGTCCAAGGACATCCAGCTTGCCCGCCGCCTCCGCGGCGAGCGCAACTAAGCTACCTGCAATGGTAACTTGGGAGTCTTGACTACTTTGGGAGGTTCACGACATTTGCTTTGACACGATGGATTCACGGTTCAGGGGATAATCACAGGCGTTCAGATGAGAGTTTCGGGTTGTACATTACAAGACAGCATCACAGGGAAAGCTGCACGAATGCAATGAGGCTACAAGCCTCCTCATGATCATCATACCATTGTTCCCGCTGCAATTAAATGTGAATGTAACCTGGTGCGGTCACACTGGCGCGACACGAACCTATTGCAACCGCATCCGTTATCATCAGACCGCGCTTACTGCAAGAAGAGCAGTAGCTGACCCGTTGGTGGCGAGCCCAGTAAATAATATGATGTATAACACGCGACAGCCACATCGGTGCGATGAATCGTGACAGCTGAGAGTCATGATGCGTGGTTATCAATTACTGCGCCTCAAGCTGTATGTGCTCTGGCCAAGAAATCCAACATGTATTATGAGGTTGTGGCTATTAAGACGTATCATGGCAAAGCCTGCTGTCAAAATTTTTGCAAGGCTAACAATCAGAGGAGAGCCTTCCATCCCGACGCCGTAGGCTTCTCCAGGCCTAAGAATGCTGCGACCTGACCAAGATGATCTACACCGAAGAATGATTCTGTCTTTCCATCTGCTCTTGTGCAAATCATCCACGGCACGCCAAACGCACCATTTTCAAAAGCATCGTCGGTGTGCCTTTTGAGCGCCTTCTTACCTCCCCACTCCTCGTCGCTGGATGCTCGTGTGAGAATTTCATTGATACTCTCGCTTCCGCCAATAGCTCCCTCCAAGACGCGCTTTAGCTCCGAAGGCTCATGAGTAGCTGTGTGTTTGACAAAAAACTCTTGCCATAGCGCATCCAAAGCACACACCAGCCTGTCTTGTCGACCGCAGTCTATCTCTAGCATGGCAGCCAGCGTGCGCATGATCGGGAGGGTCTTTGGTGGGAAGCTGGGGGGCTGTTCATGGGCCATGGGAACGTTTAGCAGCGCGGCCCAACGCTGCCGTTCTCTATTGATCCACTTGTCTTTGTCTACCAAGAAGTCAGCTGAAAGGCCGAGAACGTGCAAAATCTTGCGGTGCCTGAGCCGTATGCTTGGTAGGCCGAGAGCTGGTGTCGTACTCTTGACGTTGATGGGTGGCTGATTCCCACACATATTCATTAGCCCGCCCAAAAGAAGTGGTTTAAAAGTAATGTGGCAATTTTTGAATGCAGCATCATGCTAGATATCATTCACATAGCGTCAGCCTAATCCGCACACCGTACATTTCTGAATGGAGAGAAAGAGATCTCGAATTGTGACTCACGCGGAGCACATAGTAAGCTATGTACGCGAAGGGGCTCACGGTATCCAAATAAAGCGTGATTCTTGGCACCGCCACCATTGTGACGTCTTAATACAATTTTACTGAATCTTCTACAAGGTCGTGAAGCAATGTTTGTACGGACGGAAAAGCAGTGCCCAACATACCGATGACCCGCGGCTTTGTGGACTTTCTGCGACGTACCGTAACGTGACTTTGTCCCGCGGACTGGATGCGGGGGAAATAAGGCCACTATCTGGTCTAGGCCATTCAGCCGAGGCCTCGTTTCTTTGGCGGCAACATAGGTGATACTAGAGAGTGGTGGGAACTTGACTGACAACTCACTAAGTTGTGGTTTTGGTTCAAAGGGCGCGCTCATTTTTGTTGCAATAGAGAAGCGGCACTGACGAACAGACGAATCCGTTGTTGCCATTCTTACAACACGAAAAAATCTGGCTGCCGTTTAATATCACTGAGGAAGTTCAGGACTCTGAAGGAGTAATTCGATTTTTCTCTCTCTTATATATACATCATGATATTTATTCGCTATGTTTATAGACATGAAAATCAGATACTCGCCAGCCTCTTTCTACGCCATAGTCTCACTATACTGGGCAGGAAGTTGTGTTAAAACATCGAAACCGCCAGTGCCAACCTTGCCCAGCCGGCCTGTCACCAGACGGCTACTAGGTGTTGTCAGGTCATCCCAGTCCGCATCCAATAGGGCGTCCTTGAGGAAAGCAAGAGTCGTCTCAAAACTCATCTTGGTGAAGGGGCTAACGTTTCCCTTGAGTCCCATTCGGTTGAATGCGGTAAAATCGCCGTTTCGTGTCATGTAATCCGCGATCAGGTTCAAGTGACGGTTATCCACCTTGATGCCGTGGGATCCGAAGACACCTGCTAATTCCTGCACGATGTTCCTGCGAGCAGCCTCAACGCCGTAAACCTCAAGAACTGCTCCGATGTCGTTGGTTGCGATGCGGTGAGGGTCAATGAAGTCGCTGTACTTCTGCATAGCTTGAAGATTGACCCCCTCTGTATGAATGACCAAGCCGCCACCCTTGGTGTTCTCCTCCTCCACTAGTGTGCAAGTTCCAACTCCACGGATTTGCTGGATGACGGTTTTCTTAATAGCATCCTGCACGAGGTTGAGCATCAAAAGTTTGGGAGTAGAGCCTGGGTACTCCAGATCCACTTGGCACCAGGCGCCGTCCTTCTCATCGCTTGAGAACTTCCTGACTTCCGCATAAGCCTCTAAAACACGCTCCGCACGTTGGCGAGCCGCCGACGCAGTCTCATCATCTCCAGTACTGCCATCCTCGCTGCCATCATCACTCTGGTCTGCGACCCGGCGCCTCCCCGGTGGCGGGCTGCCTCCAATACCTTCGTCTTCGGGTTCATCGACGTCGCTTAGCGAATCTTGGTTGTCCATAGCCTTCTGGACAGCATCGTCGTCATCGTCGTTCGGCCCGTAAGAAGTGGCTTCGCCGCGATTAGCCCGCTGCTTTGCGCTTGTTGCATCGCCATCTCCGTCCTCATCGTCGTCCTCATCGTCATCCCCTCTCTGGGGCAGGGATGTAGATGCCGCTGTTTCTACAACTCCAGACCTCACGCCGATTTGATCAACTGCAGTTACGGACTCATTCTTCCGTTTCTTGAGCTCTTTCTTGATGAGTTGAAGCAAAGTATACAGCAGCTTCTTCTCGACGGTACGCATGACGTCGTCCACCTGAATGGCGTACGTGCTGCAGTACTCGTTAGAAGGAAAGAATCTGAGTTTGATCGTGTATGTCTTGGCGTGGTCATGGCTTAGACCACGCCCAACTTTCTCCTGTACTGAAGCCTCGTCCAATACGTAGCTGAGAGGAAGAACGCTGATTGATTTCGAAAAGACTTCAGCCTGTTCCTTGGAAAATTCGCTGATAGGATACAGCGACATTGCAGGGGTCGAGATAGACTTGCTTGCCGTCATCAGAATCTCTCGTAAGCGAGGGATACCCAGAGTGACGTTCTTCGCAGAATGTCCCGCCAAATGGAAAGTGTTTAGGGTCATCTGCGTTGACGGTTCGCCGACGGACTGACCAGCCACAATGCCAACCGCCTCTCCGGGCTCAACGAGCGACTGTAGATACTTCATTGCAAAGAGCATCTCGGCATTCTTTCGGTTGAGTGTCGCACGTGGTTGTCGTTTGGATTTGTCCGTCTTATCCAAGACTAATCCATCCTTGTTCTCCTTGACGTAGCTCGACATGGCTTCGTAGAATTTTTCAGAAGTGGCGAAGGCGTTCGTGGCAGGGTTGTAGAGGTTCAAAAGTGGATCGCGTGCGCTAGGGTCGCCAGCTTTGGCGTGTTTGATGGCCTTCTTCATGTATTTGACGATCTCCTCGCGATGTGTGCTAAGGCGTTCTCCGACTTGGGGATTGTATCGGAGCTGAGCGGCCTCCGAAGTGACGTTCTGCAGAACAAAGCTGAAGTCGGAGAGGTAGTTCTGCTTTGTCACGTCCAAGCCATCTTCACCGTAGAGGAATTGGATCATAGAGCCATCAGCATCCCTGACTGTTGTATCATATGATACCGTCAGTCCCTCCATACCCTTGATCACACAGCGCTGAAGATAGCCTGAACGCGCAGTCTTGACAGCAGTATCAATCAGTCCTTCTCGACCTGCCATGTGATGGAAGTAGTACTCTTGAGGACGAAGACCAGTCAGGAAGCGCTGAACAATGTAGCCGCCAGCTCTGACATTGGTCTCAAACGGCTTGAAACAGGGCAACGACTTTCCGCTGACCATCAGTGGCACACGGCGACCTTCCAACACCTGTTGCCCAAGGTTACAGGAGATGAGGCATGCGTTAACCCTGGAACCTTTGGCACCAGATGTCGTCATGGCCTGCATTCGATTATGTGGGAAAGGCTTCTCCAAGCCGTGAGGAATGCATGCTTTTTGTATGCTGTCTGTGATATCTTTGGTTTGCGCGTTGACGAGGAGGTCGAGATTCTCCTGTTTATTGTCGTCGCGCAGGACCTCCTCTAGACGTTCAAGAAGCAGCGGGTTCGCGTCAGAAGTACAATCGTCCACAGAAACATAATTCGAAGCAACTTTTAGACCGACATCCTTGGCTGCAACAAGCTCTCTGCGTCGAGTTGCTTCGCCTTCTTGGGTCAGCTTGAGATCATCCATGCCGCAAGAAAAAGCTCGCATGTTGAGGTACCGAGTCAAGAGACGCCCGAGGCTGCTGAGCAGTTTCCCAGCTATGGCGGGGCCGTAGATTTCATGGATAGAGTGAATCAAACTACCAGAACTCGGACCAATCTGTGCCTTGTCCAGGATACCGTGAATGAGCTCACCATCCTGGATAAGGACGGCTCCCTCTTCCGACTTGGTGCCCCATTGTTCAGCTTTGAGTTGGGTGTCGCCTTTCATGAAGAGACCTCCATAATTCATTGGCTGAACATTCTTTAAGATTGTCGTAATGATCTGTTTGCCTGTCCACCGAGCAACTGGTTTGATGATGGCTGGGGGTACGAGCTCAAGGCGATCACTTAGAATATGGCCGCTTTCTGGACGCAGAGCATTGTAGACGAGTTGGTGGTAGTCGCCGCGATTGAAGAGAGTGTCGCGATTACATAGGGCAACGGAAATAGAAATGTGATCTTGGATCAAACCTCTGAGCGGCTTCCCTGCGGTAGCAGATAGATACTGGTGATCCGTATCGGCGATTTGTAAGGCTTCGGCGCGGGCGACCTCGTTCTGTGGGAAGTGCATGTTCATTTCGTCGCCATCGAAATCGGCATTATAGGTGTTGCAGTTGGCGTAGTGCATGCGGATCGTTTTTTCCCCAGGAAGCACCCTGACTCTGTGACCCATAATGGAAGGCTTATGCAGGGTGGGCTGTCGGTTCATCAGCACCACATCTCCGTTTGTTAAATGCCGGTAGACCTTTTTGTTCCTCGTCTTCGCTGAATTGTTGCTTGAGGGCGCGAGAAGTTGATTGGCAAGAGCAACTCTGTCATCAACAGATTTCTTTCGAAGGCTAACAATCTGACCGTTCTCATTCTCGATGGCAAATGCTCCAGGCCATTTATCGACACCATTGATGACTGCTTGCTGCATATCCTTGAAGTTGTGACTTGTCACTGGCTCCGGATATGTTAATTTCGTGGCGAAGACGGGAGGAACGCCAATTTCGTTGGTTTCCAGATTAGGGTCAGGGGAGATGACACTCCGCGCAGCGTAGTTCACACGCTTGCCCATCATGTTCTTACGGAAAAGACCCTCCTTCTTCTCCAACTTTTGCTTGATGCCATCCTCGTTCCGTGCGGCGGCAGCACCTTGAACCGGGTTTTTGTCTTTGTCTACCAGCGAGTTGGTCGTTTCCTGAAGCTCCGCACAAGCTTGGTGAAGCTGATTGATGTCCCCCCGACCTTCATTGAGAGCATTGTGGATTTGGGCTATCCTTTCACAGCCTCTCAAGATGTTCTTGTACAGCGAATTCTGTTGGGCTTCGGCGATCGAAGAATCTCCGGTTCGCGCCTCTGGACGGAAGCGATTCGGCGGAACGAGAATATGCGTCATGAAGAACATATCAGGTGTGACTTTTGGAGTGCTGCGGGTGGGAGGCCTTGCGTTGTACAGAAGAAAGATCAACTCTTGCTCCTTAACGAAGAGCTCTGCGAGGCGCGCCCGAACTTCCATAGGGCTGAGATAACGCTGATGTGCGCCAGCCATCACTTGATCGATGTCCTCAATGTCGGCCATGGTGGTATCCGCGTCTGCGTCATCCAAGGTCTCGCGGATGTTGGCATCGTCAACGTCCGCTACGCCTTCGTCTGAGGAGTAACCGTCGGGCTTGCGTTTGTTTCGACCCTCATGAATTCTGGTCATCGCATCTTGTCGCTTCATGTTTCTCTGTGCCATCTTGGCCTTCTCTTTCTCTGATAGTGCCTTTTCAAAAACTTTCACGAATTTGTCTTTGCGATAAGTGGGACTGATACCACCACAGCTTGAGCATAGACGGCCTTTGGTGATCTCCGCGAGAACTTCTTTCACGACTTCGCGGCGCGATTCAAGCGCACCCTCGTGCTTCCCATGTTTCGTTTCCCCCTTTCTCAGTTTATTTCCACGAAGGCACTTTTCGACGTACTGCTCCCTGGCTCGGATGACACTACCGCCGGAATCTTTGCCTTCCTCTTCGGCCTCGCTCTCAGTCTCTCCGGGTAGCGAAAGCCCGATTTCGTTTTCGCCGATTGAGTCAACGAGATGGGCTTCATCAATGAGTCCATGCTGGAGCAGACGGAGTTTGCAAACGTATTTGTGTAGATCTTTAGGTCGTAGCCGGAAACCCTTGCAGTAAACACAAACCGCTCGCAGTAGGCGAAATGTTTGATCGAGAAAGACAGGATGATAGACTGGGACGGGAAGTTGAATATGACCCGGATGACCCGGGCAATTGGCCTGGTTTAAATTACATGTTGTACATCTAGAAAGTACATTAGCGTTCCTGCTTTGCGTGTATATGCATGTACAAAGGGATCTCACGGCGAGTCGCCCCAAGAACCCAGCGCTGGGTCATATAACCCTCCAACGACAGGGTTAAGCAAGTTGTCGAATGTGCTGTCATTTTCAATTCGTTTGACAGAAATGGCACGGATCTCTTTCGGTGATAGGAAAGCGAATTCCACACTCTCCAAGTCAGAGGTGAATGGCTGTGAAATATTCATGATGACACCGGCGCTTCAGTCACAATGCATATACATCCAGATACAACTTCAGCTCGGCTTAGCTTGACGCATTGCGCCCGAGGTGGTTCGTTTTATTGTGTTGCTGGCTCGATACTGGGGAAGTCGTGAAAAAAATGGCGGGACACTAACCAACGTGGATCGGGCTGCGATCAAATTTTTGGCGGTGCGTGGCGGCAGAAATTCTTTAGTTGTGACCAGTATGCGCCATCATGCTAACCAGATAAAGTGGACTGCTCAGAGTGGGCCTCATGAACCTGCACCTTTAAGCAGTGACGACAAGTTGCGACTATTGTGTCTTTTGCCCGCGTCACGCCACCTCTCAAAAGCCGCGAGCCTTTTTGTCGAAACCACCGTGCGCTTGTATGATATGCAATCGTGCGCGCCGGATATTTCATCCCGAATCGCCTCGCCGCGGTGATGGAACGCTCTCAAGAGAGCGGCCTTGGGCCGCGACACGATGCATCGTCACGAGTACAGAAACCAGAATCCGCTGCCGACAAGCTCGCAGCACTAAAGGCGCGCGTTGCTGCTGTTGTCGACACAAGCAAAGCCAAAGGCGGCCTCAACGTCGGCCTACATCCCGCACTTGAGGACCTGGGATCCTGGAAGCCCCCAAGCAAGAGCAAAAATGCTGGCGCTTCATCACACTCGCAGAATGACTCCCGACGCGGTGGTTTCGGTGGCCAAGCCGGATCGCCAGGTGCTGATGGGAGGGCTAGGAGAAGCAATCCTTACTTCGACGAGGACCTGGCTACGCGCGAGACAGGAGGCAAGCAACGACAGTCGCGCCAGCTGATTTTTAATCAGAAGGGTAAATACATCCAACAGGCAAATTCTCTACGACGCCAAGCCGCCCTCGAAGACATGAAGAAGCGAATAGCGGCCCAGACACGAAAAGCCGGCATAGACGACGATCTTGACGTGGAAAAGAACTTTGTGGTGGAGGAGCCTCCAGACCTCGAGTGGTGGGACGAAGGTCTTATCGACGGATCAAACTACAAGAACATCGACGACCCGGCGAAGCTCAAGATCAACACACCAAACAGCATTGTCACCGAACTGATCCAACACCCTGTGGCGCTAGAACCACCGCAAGACCGACAAGCGCCAGCGCCAAAAGCGATGTTTTTAACCTCAAAAGAGCAGGCCAAGATTCGACGGCAGCGTAGGATGGCGGAGCTCAAGGAGATGCAAGCAAAGATCCGTCTTGGCTTGGTACCTGCGCCGCCACCAAAGGTGAAGAAAGGCAACTTGATGCGGGTCCTTGGTGATGGTAAGCAAACTCATTCTTGCACCGAGCCGTGACACTATCAGTATTGCTAACTGTTTGCCCCTCTTTGTAGTTGCTGTCAAAGATCCCACGGCGGTAGAGGCTCGAGTGAACCGGGAAATTGCCGATCGACACCAGAAGCATGTCGATTCGAATGATGAGCGAAAGCTCAACAAGGATCAGAAGCATGAGAAGCTTGCTAGTCAGCAGCAGAAGGACGCAGAGAAGGGCATTCACATCCTGGTATTCAAGATCAGCAGTTTGGCCAATGGACGACATCGCTTCAAAATCGGAGCGAATGCAGAGGAATTGGCGCTCACTGGGACATGTATACTTCACCCTAAGTTCAATCTGGTCATCGTGGAAGGGGGCCAGCACAGCATCAACAAGTACAGGAAATTGATGCTCAACCGTATTGACTGGACCGAGAACGCCCCATCACGCGAGAAAGATAGCAATCGAGCTGCGTTGAGGGATTGGCTCCAGGCGGAAAATGAAAAGGGGGAGCTCAAGGATATGTCGCTCAACGAGTGCAAGCTTGTGTTCGAGGGCGAGCAAAAGGCCAGAGCATTCCGTAAATGGGGCAGTCGAGTCTGCGAAACAGATTCCGAGGCACGAGACGCCCTAGCGAGGGCGAAGATGGACAATTTCTGGTCCTTAGCCAAGGGCTTTGCCTGATAGGCATAGCAGCAGGTACTAATTAATGGCCGAGCCGTGGTCATACGGAGACGCCGGGCATGGAAAGCTACTCACTCACCGTGTACCTCTGTCCCTGCACATTGTGCATCCTCCCCCCTCGCCCTGATCGTAATCATTCTCAGTCTATCTCTAAGAAAAGAGGGGGATCGGGGGAGACCTGAGGTTGTCAGGTTTCTACCCAATCACTCATTGGTACGGTGGACGCCCATCTTGCATGAAGACAGCTTTGCCTCCTCCCTTTAGCAACCCCAGCTCCTGGAGACCCAAAAACTCCGATTTGATCGAGAACTTCTGTAATCGCATGATCGACAAGATGGTTGAGGCTATTATCGAGAGTTTCTGGATCACAGCCTTGAAACAAACTCTTGCAACGACGCCGCAGACGAATAGTATTAGGTCATGAGAAAGAGGGGCCTATGTTTCGACATTGTAAGGAACTTTAAGTGGCGGATATGAGGTTGCATCTGATGGGCCTTCATTTCGTCTGTACTTTGCTTGGCTCAAGATGGTATTTCTAAGAAAAGAATACCGAGTTCCTCCCAATCCATCTAGTTGAACACGCCTACCGGCTTGTGTGCGGTACGTATACCCTAGCGAGGCTCCTTTTAGGGTATTACATAGGTATAGTAGGTAGACGGTGATCATCATACCTTTTAGTTGTGGATGTGATTGATACACAGGCATGATCTATTTTGAGCCCACCTAGATCGTCGCTCTGGCTTTGCGCAACGTGGTAGTTGGTACGTCTACTCCGTATGGTAACCCGAAGGATTCAAGATGGACTAGGGGAGAATGGAGCTCCACTAGTGCCCACTCTTGCTCTTCAACGTGATGTTGTGCTGGTGCTCCAACTTCGATTACTCTGGCACTCACTCACACTCCCCCAAGTCCTACCCCCTGCTCGTTTAGATACCGTCCCCCTCCTTCTAGGAAAGCATCGATGTATGCAACTCGCACGGCTGTTCAGCCATCTCGTAGAGTCACTTTGCCTCCCTCGCTTGCAGAGATAAGCCGTGACAGAACCTGCGTAACAGCTTCCTGCTCTTTTCCATCGGCAAGAGGCTTCATCGCCGGTTTCCTGTCCGCCGTTGACTTACCACCCACCGTGCCCCCTCTTTCTTGGCTTGGTGCCGTTGACGTCGTTGCGATGCAGAAGGGGGAGAACGGGCAATCCAGTATTCATCCATGTGTGGCTTATTCTCAATTTGTGTGTCCTTGAATCCAGCTAGGAATATGCGACCGGGCCAGCAGCGAGGTGCAATCAGCTGATGCTGTACGAGCGAGCCAACGAGCGGACGCACCTCACAGGGGCCGGGGGTGTGTGGGTGTGTGGGTTGGGTGGGTTGGGTGGTTGGTTGGTCACGTAGTAGGCTTCGTTGATTCATCTTGCAACAGCTGCTGATCTTCCGCAAGCAGAAGAGAAAGGTTGGTTCCCGCGATCGTAAACTGATGCAAAGGCGGAAATCCAAAATGTGCCTCGCCCAATGAGCGTATCCCGCTCCATCTAAACGACACTGCAGCGCGGTGGGCTCAGCAGTTACAGTATGTACTGCCTACTATGAGTTAGCGATGACTGGTGGATTCCTACGACAAAGGTACACAGCCGAAACACATTTAAGACTGGAGGAGCCCTTGATAACCTTCGCGAGTAGCAGGAGGGTCGAAATGAATGCGCGAATGCCGAGCACAGGGACCAATCTCTTCAGGCCGATCAATGTGTTAGTCAGACAGCATAGACGGTAATCAGAGGAAATTATGACCGTACGTGCCACATACATGACACAACTCGCGGAGTTCAACGGATAGTAAGAATCCCGGCCCATGACAACGACCCCGGGATTTTAAATATTCATCTGGGGAGGGGCTCGCACCACAGCACCTCGACCTCATGCCTGCTACGCGCACATCTTTGCATTGCATACCTAGGTCAGGCAGAGTGAACTCGAGGAGGCTGAATTCCTATCCGTGCCAGTGAGCCTTCAGTCTGCTTGGGGCCTGAAGGCTTGATCCACTAGAACTCCAAGTGGCCAGGTCAGTGGTGGCCTGATGTGTCATTGTAAGTATGTACATATTGGCAGTGGCCTTACAGGCAGGCATGTGGCCCGTAGGTGTGGAGGGGAGATTGGGGATGGTATGGGTTCATGGTGCTTGGTGGATATACAGATAGACCTCCCAGACGTAGGGCTTGTATCTTACATGCGGAGTGCGTAGCACAGCTTGCCATGGAGACTGGGGGTCGGTCAGCGGCTCCACCCAGTTTTGCTGTCCCTTGGGCCTTAACTTACCAACCGTTAACACCCTTGTACGAGAGCTACTCCGTACTACAAGTACCAGTACGGAATACTCCGTACATACCTTGGATACTAGGTACCTATGCACATCTACCTCCGTACAACTACTAGGGTCACTTGGGCCGGGGCCATGGAACGACCCTAGCATGAGTGTCACCACTCGTTGGGAAAGGATCAGACGTCTTCGCGGAATCTCGGAAAGGCTGATGAACCTTAATCTTGGATTGCCTGACGCCCGGCCTGCGCTGCACACTGCGCTGTCCCTGGCCCGCTCTCAGCCCCAGCCCTACACTTGTGAGTGTCACTCATGTACTTGTAGGTAGGTACACTAGTAGTTCTGACTTGAGTGGTGGGAGCGGCAGCACACTACGGGTACATTTGGTAGCACTACTATGGAGTACTTGGTAAGGCAGGTAGACAGTGACCTACTCTGTGCCTTCCGCCCCCTGCCGCCTATCAGTCGCCAGTCATCTGGGGCAAGCTGTGATTGAGGGCGGCGGGCAGCGGGATCCCGCCCCAGGGCCAAAGAACGTGAGCCGGCCACATTGTACCTATCACCAGGAATTCACCACCTCTTATCCAAATCCAATATCGAGAGCTGGCATAGACAGCAGTTTGTGCTACGCAAGGGCTAAGATTCATGTTTATCTAAATACTGACTTGACTTCCGCACATTCGGCCTGGGCAAAACGGGTACCGTCCGCTAGTACCCCCGAATGGCCCCCAACTCAAGCCATGGTGTTGTCACCTTATGACGACTTTTGCCTGGGCTCCCCCTCTTCTTCAGGATAGCTCTGCGCTCAAGATTGCTCACCGTCAGGAACAGGCTGACCATGGATCAATTTGCTTCCGGAAACTTTTACGTGTTGCAAGGTGCAATTCTGCAAACTTGTACATGTAGATTCGTGTATTCCCGCGAGCCTTTTCTAACAGGCCATGCAAGGTCTATGACCACAACAGATTTCTGGATAGTAGCAGGATAATAAACACGCCGCAAAGGTTTCGCTCATCGCAACCCATGCTCAAATGTTACAGTAGACAACACAAAATGATGCATAGCAGCATCATGAATGATCGATCAATCAAAAACACCCAAACTCCAATGTCCCAAGTCTCCCATTTCGTCCATCTATGTCGATCCGAGCCAAGTTTTCCTTGTAGAAAGTTGAAGAATACCAGAGTGAAAGAAACGTCCCGTCGAAGCGCAGAGCTATCATCTAACATCGTCGAACCATTGGATATCATTTCCCCATCACCGAACGCCTGAATGAAGTTAAACCGAAAAATATACAGGCAAAACAAGTGCCCCAAAGTCGAGGAACTTTCAAGCAATTTCACCGCCAGGTGTCAACCCGGTGTGCGAAGCCGCCGTCATAAGACATGCCACGGTCCATGGCCATGGACGTAGCAGTTGGCATGACCATGGGCCCGGACAATGGGGCGGCCATGGCGCTCATGTTCGCTGGCCTCGGCTCATGCATCTTGGTACTGTCAATTGAGTACGCATCGGCAGGACCTTCTAGCATGCCGACCTCAAATCTTTTGGAGCATCCGTCTTCCATATGTCTGCAAGATTCTTTCTGTGAGTATAGATCGTAAGGGTTGGGATGTGCTAAGGTTGTGACTAACCTCCGAAGAGTATCCTTGCGGGCAAAGTGGCGGCTGCAGTAGTCGCACTTGTGGTTCCGTTCCTTAGCGTGAACACTTTGGTGGTGTCTCTGAAGGTCGGTCTTGCGCACAAACTTCTTGGTGCAGTGGGTGACCTGGCAGGGAAATGGATACTCTCGCTTTTCATCATGTGTTTCCATGTGAGATTTGAAGTTGTAGCTGCGACTGAAGAACTTTCCACACCCCTTGACCATGCACTGAAAATTCGCCTCTTCTTTCGTCGTGTGTCTGCGGGTAGGGCGGCGCTTGGACTTCTTCATCTTTGTCCAAGAGTTCGAATCAGCAGCGGTTGATGACGAACCGAGCTGAGTTGGCAACTGCGTTTGCAGTGAGCCTCCATCCATGCCCAGAGGCCCAGCGCTGGGAAGTGTATTGGTGTGATGCTGGGACTGCAGTTCTCCCGGCAAGAACATCTGAGGTTGGCTGCCGGGTGTCATCATCCTGGAATGGTGGTAGTGCGAGCCATCCGATACCGAGCTGTATGCGAGAGTTTCTCCCATTCTCGGCTTTGCTAGGCTGTCCTGAATAAAGCCAAAGGGATTGCGGGACGAGAAAGAGCGCTGGTCACCCTCGTGCAAGTCTCCGGACGAGGGAGGTGGCGTTTGCATGAAAGCCGGGGAGTGAGATGCTGTCCGCGCAGCGTAAGCTGTGCTTGCCCCGTAAGATCCTGTCAGGCAAGAGGGTTCATAGGTGCCGAACTGATCGTACTCGGAGGCCAAGAGGCTAGGCATGCTGGAGGTCGTCGATGCTGGCGGCGAAGGCGCCGTAGTCAAGTTTGGGGTAGACCAAGCAACGCTAGGTGGGATTGAACCGAGGCGCGCAAAGGGGCTACCCACGTCGACGGAGTGAGAGAGGTTTGGGTCGATCAAGGGCGCGTACGAAGCCGCGCCGCAAGAGCCCTCGGCGTAGCGGCCCTCCGAAGGCTGATTCAAGCCGCTGTGGCTTAGAAAAGGCGGCGGAGAGTCGAGAGATTTGCGATGCGGAGAATAAGGCGAGTTTGTGAGAGAAGGAGGTGTCAGGTCCATGACGAAGTGTTGAGGATCCTGAGCGGCTCTTGTGTTGCTGCGGGAGGCAAGGCTTTCCAAGATATGGCGGTTGCAGGACTTCCTTTTGATATGTTATGTCAAAACAGAAAATATGTGCGCGGGACGAGAACGACGCGAGATCAGGGTGCCGGGCTTCTGAACACTATATACCTTGTCAAGAGGTATGAACGACGGCAGTTGGGTCCAGGTTTATGATCCAGATTGAGAATGGTGTGTAGTCGTAGAGATTGGAGAAGTAATACAACATCTCTTGAAAGTGCCTAGAGGAACAAGGAGTAGACAGACAGGCTGAGATATACTTATGTACGTTTACCCAGCGGATGTTTCTACTTTTGGGCGCGGGGGGGGGGGGGGGGGGGGGCGTGGTCCTGAGAGGCGTGTCAGACAATATGGATCCTGGGCGGGCGTTGATCAGGTACTCGATGATGGGTGCCAGGAGTCCCAGCGTCCCGACTGGGTTGGATGGATTCTGTTGCAGAAGTCTGAGAGGCGTGATCTACAGCATGGCAGACCGCCGCTGGATACTAGGTAGGAAGTGCTAGTAACTAACAGAACAACCCTTGTCCACTGGAGTAGAGTCGGATTTGGGGGCGGGAGGATGCGGTTGGCATCAGTTAGCCCAAACCCCCCAATTATACTGTCGTCGCGGTCATGAGTGTGGTAGCCATAGCCCGTGCAGTGTAATGTAGTCTGTCGGAGCGACCACCATTACAAGTACAACCTACTAGATAGCAGTACCTTGCCTGCCATCTGAAGTTGAGTCGGAGCGTTCATGAAACCCTGGATGCCCTTGCCGGGACATGTCAATCTCACCCATTCACCTGTCTGAGTTTACTCGGCTCGAAGGAGCCGGATGACTCCTGCCAACCCATCACACCAAAAGTGCAGAACCTTGCGTCCTATTACCTCATTTGAGTCCCGTACGAGTTGCTGTAAGAAAGGCTCGCAGGACCCACGAGCATGGCGATAGATGGCAGTGGTAGAAAGGGTGACGCAGGGTCCACCTTTGAGAAAAGCGGCCTGGGTAGTGAGGTACATTAGAGCCATAAGGATAGACAAGACAGCGTGTGCTTTACTACTAGGTAGGTACTCAGTAGTGTCGTATCTGGGTATCGACAACGGTCGTTTGAACACACGCCCGTTATGTTCTGGAAGCGATTGTACGGACGTACTGCCCTGTGCGTGCTTCGTACAGAGTGTTCGTACGAGCACCTGGGTGGAGAACAGGAAGATATTCTTACAAGACTAATACTAGCAAGCGTGGAAGGCGATGAGCGGAGGTTGTAGCTTGTAAGCGATGGAAGACAAGGGGGGGGATGGGGAGGGGGGAGGGGGGTGGAGATGAGGTTCAACTCGAGGTCACTACCAGTACTACCGGGGCCTTCAAAAGTGGGGCCATGGCCAAGCGAGACACTAGCAGTACCTGTACGAGAGTACCAGGACTCGTCGTATGCCTCGACCTGTCTCGTACACAAACTCACGAGCAAGGTACATAGCATACACCGCGTCCAACCTCCCCGACAAGTCATACACCCGCACACAAGCACGCACCGGGGTGCCTCCAGATCGAGACCCTCCCTTGGCACCAGTCGGAGCCTTATACCTTAAGCGGGATAGTCATCGGTCCCCACAGCGAACATCTCTGTCTCGGTGGTAGGGCAAGCCCACCAGCCAGCCGTCTACTCGTACATTCGTACCGCTACTCCGTACGGATAACTTGCACGGGTCCGGGAGTCGCTAGCGGGCACGTCCGCCTTGCAAGGATAGCCCTGAACTGCAAGCCGCGGTGATTGTTATTTTAAGCGCGATGCTGGGATTAGAGTCCAAGCGTCCGCCGCGCTCCCCCAACTCGCTGAAAGCCTCTTACCCACGATGCCGACCAGGCGTGGGCTCCGCCAATCACGACCCCAGTATGCTCTAACCTGCGTCTCTCTTGTCTATACGGAATACTTGTACAAGGTTGATGACGAGCGTCCTGCTCGGCTATCGTACACAGCAGTCGAAGCTCTTTGCGTTGTGGCACTTGTTTCCCTCTACGTGAATCGGAAATGAAGACACGGGAAACAGGCCAACTTCCAGCACTGGCGCATAGAAGCTAGAGAGGTCCGTCGACTGGGATCCCCCAGATTGGAGATTGGGGAGACATATCAGGGTTTTCTCGCATCGGAAGGATCATTTTCCATCGCAGCATGTCGACGTACACGGTCAACTGTTAGTTCCGCACTCGCGGATTGGACATCTGGACATCCCGCAGAAGATTGAAACAGGCGGCGCAGCTTCTCAAAAGGGGTCAGAGCTGCCACCGTTACAGGTAGAGATCTGCTCAAGCGGCCGGCTGGAGGGTCCAAGGCTGTCGTCTCGCCCTTTGCCGGTCAGCGGGCGTGCATGGCGCGTGGGTGTGTGTGTGGATATTCCCATACCTCGTATGAGTATCGCGGTGACTTGACAGTGACTTACCCGCCGGTACTTGCCTTATAGCGTCAAGGTACAGTAAGTTGGCGTGTCCAAGGTGAATGAATAGTGCGTGACAGATCACGGAGGTGGCGGGCGTCGCTCATGTCTGATCCAGTCTTGGCTTTCCCGGCAGACAATCGTAACTAAAGCGTAGGAAGAGCACTAGATGCCTAACGGGGCTGTCGGTCATGAGTGCATGCGGCACACCATTGTGTTCCATGTTCATGTCTAAGACTGCTCAGGACGTTGTGGCTTGGCTTGCCCCCTTTCCCTTGCGCAAGTATAGCGTTCGCCCGATGCCATGTGCCTTGCGCTTGTCGCTTGTTACAGACCGGCCGCATGACTGGGGCGGATGAGGCGAGAGAACGATGTTGATACCCCTGATCACTGTTGTCGCCTCGGGCTTCTCCTCCGACGAGTGAGAATCAGGCCAAATTGGATGAGGACGGGAACTGTTGACCATACTTTCAGGAATTGGGCCCTTCGTTTAGGTGGAGGCTATGCACGGCTATGGGAAGGGGAGAGGATGCGCCCACATGGGCTCGTGGCGAAACAGGCCGGTGAAGCGTAAACACGGTAGATTCTGGTCCTCATCAAAGCGCTGCCAAGCCGCAAACTAACATGTCACTCCTGTGGTTTGTGCAAAGAAAGAAGCTTCGCCGGGGACGAGCCCGTTCCTTAGTGGCAAGAGCGACATCGAAAATAGAGCATGTGCCAAAATAGAGTACTGGATTTTCATGCGTGCTAGACGGGTTGAGAACCACGTTTGCGGCACGACTTCGAGAAGCGGAGCACGACATCAAGCCCATCATTGTGGCCTACTACTCTGTGGAGCAGAAGATGCTAATTTGCGCTTGCGTTCCAGGTCTACTCATCGTAGTCGGAGCATGGTAAGCTCCTCGACTGCGGACACATAGCACCAGCGCTCCCACTTTGATTCCCAATCCAAGATTCCCCCCCTCATCGGCGACATGCGTCAATGCTCTCGGTTCAGGTCAACGCTTGAGTACCGCCATCGAGTACAACGACAGGACAGGCAAGGAGGGCGAGGCGGACGAAGCATAAAGGTGCCAGAAAAGAGGTGATCCAAAGCCGAGGTGGCTGCAATATTCATGCATCAACAATCACTCTCACCTTCATCCTCGCCCACCTCACCGCATATGCGCTATTCCCATCTCCAATGTGCACTCTCTACGTCATTTGATCTCTTTGTATCATTTGGCTAATTCGTATACTTGCACAATTCCTCGTCGGTAGCTGGTCACCGACATGCATCATCCGTAAATTTCTCTATTATTCGGCACGAGACATGGTAGAAGTGACACTTCGTTTACGTTTTAGCAGGCCTCTTGTGTCGTGTTTTCCCCATTCCGGATGACTGGCGTCCCAGCCGTGAGCGGTACGCCAAGACATGAGGAGATACACGATAGCCGCCCAGGGGACGGGTCGAGTATGCATAAGCAACAGGCCTGCTGGTTTGTCTGAGCGTCCAGAGCGATTGTCAAGCCAGTCTTACCAGCACCGAAGCACAACCACAAGGATACCCGTCGCGGCTAAAAACAGATCCCTCGCTGTGCCTTCGCCGGCGCGAAGATGGTGGGGGTGATGAGGAGCGCGGATACGCACTTTGCAATGCGTCTGGTGAAGAGGAGCTCATTTTCTAAAAGCAAGCGCACTTGGCCAGACTGCCAAAGGACTCAAACATACGCGCAATGGCCGAACTCCAGGATTCAGAAATGAGAAGCTACCGGGGCACGCATGAGGGGATGGATTGCAGGGGCGGGCGGCAGCGACTAATGGGAGCCGCGGCGCGTCATTCCCCAACGTCATTTCCCCTGCCCAGGGCCTGAGATGAGGTACTTGTAGGGCAAAAGTGCACCCTGTAGGGGCCAGGGTCGGGGATTTTGACGGTTTTTTGCTGTCTTCTAGCTCGAAAGGTGAAAATAGTAGCTTCAGTTAGCCCTGTCCCACTGCGGGCTACGCTAATCTGTTTCGGCTATTGCCTATTTGGGAAGCCTGCTAAGACTGCTCAGTTACCCACCAGTACCTAAGTAGGTCTGGTAGTCAGTCAGCTCTAGCTACAGTCATCAGCAAGGTACCTTGCTTAGCAGTACTGAATGTACTGCGACTACGGAGTAAGTGTGTCGTTGACCCGGTCCACCCACAGCAAGCACCCATGGCCTGCCAATGCTTTCTGCCAAGTTACCACCCACTGGTCTGTGATGCAAGTTGGCGCTCTGACATCTTGATGATCGAAGCAACACGTTGAATCTACAGTTGATTGGAAACCCAGGAAGGAGAACAGCATCAACAGCATAATCAGCTGATTTGCCCTTCAGACAGCGATGGCTTCATGTAAATCGCCCCCATGAGGGGTCCAACCTTGGCAGAAGGAAGGTCAAAGAGAGTGGTCGTCAAGCCCGCGCGGCCGACGCTTTGCTCATCAAGACGGTGTCCCGGACGGAAATCTGCGACCCCACCAAAGTGCCAACCGGAGTCGGCAGTAGGCTACTACCGACTCCGACCTGAATTACTAGTACTAGCTACTACTCTAGGCTTAGGCACGGAGTCACGGTACTCGTAGACTCCGGCCGCTGCCAAAGACCCGACCCGCCCCGCTCTTGCGACCGCCTGCCCAGAGCCAGAGGATGATGGCATGTCGCCAGGCTGTTAATCCAGTACTATCCGTAGTATTGTTAGCATTATCTTCGCAAAGGTACCGCTGCCGCTCCGTATACCTTAGTACTCGTATTGCTCAATTAGTGGTACTAGTTCTGAGTGCCTAGCATGCTCTACGCCACCTCCCTTGCACTTGGAAACACGCAAGTTTCCGTCGCGGGGATCCTCGGGTAGAAGTTGAAGAGAGCCTAACGTAGAACCACACATATGTTTGATATCCGCACGAATCATTCATTGGAGCCATGGCAGGCTTCTTGCGGTTGCACTGCACTGCTAGGTGTCTTGTCTGCTGCTTTCAAGATTTACGTGTATGGCAGGCTTACCTACCTATGGATTACTTCGCTCAGCTGAAGAACAAGGCTGGTTAGGCCACAGGTAGAAGTACTAGGTATAAGGCCATCCAGAGTCTTCGGAGGGAAAGGATCGGCGGGTTGCGTGCGCTCCAGGATTGTTCTCTCTTCCCCACAGTGGGAACTTCCGTACGAGCTTGAACCGACGGTGCAAAGCCTGAGGAATTTGAGGTACCTTACCCAACTCGAGCCTGGATGAGCACAGCTCAAGTACCGCACTTGACAGGCTACGTACACGCCCCTCGCGCAGCATGCTTCCCCTCCGGTCGCCAGTCGCAACCCCGGAAGATGCGACTACCACCACTACCTACCCAACACTTGTAATCGACCACTACTATGACTACCTTACTTTTACCACCACTTTTACTCCTACTACCTACCACTGGCACTTCTTTGCCACTCCTACTACTACTGACTTGTAGTAGTACGAGCAGTACGTGCCATTGCACATGCAACTCCGAATTGCATGCAGGGTGGACACTGCCAGCTACCTCCCAACTGATAGTCCCCCTGTGAGTCAAGATCGGTCGTAGCGCCTTCAGTACTCCGTATAGCAGATTCACATGGATTTGGAATCCACAACACTCTGCTTCTACGGGCTCAGGCGGCTACTCTTGAAACTTGCGATTCGATTCTATAAGAGGAACCTTGGCGTGGGAGCAACATGTCACAGTTCCCAGGGCCCGGATGGGCCGACCACTGCTCCATTCGATCTTCATCTCGCTTACTCGAGAGAGCTGTCAGGGCTGCAAACCTCCTACAGCATCCCGCATCGTATTGCTCTTACGGGGTCTGAGGGGCTCCCGACCAAGCTCGTAAGGTTATCTGCGGTTCAGGATGATACTCTTGATAGAATACCCTGCGATTCACAGCTGTCAGCCGTAAGAATATATACCCTTGATTTCAAGTCTTTCAGAAATATCCTTCTGGCAATGCTGGCTGCGTTCTTCGACAAGCGCTGAGAATACCGCATACATACTGCCTTGCTGAGTGACTCTCAAAGATCATCCTGTAACACAGCACCCTGGCAGTACAGCTATATTCCGCCTTTCGTGACCTGATCTGCAGCGCGATGCTACTACACGGTTTTGTGTTTTTCTCAATCAGATAGTCCCGTTCACTCTGGTGGCGAGAGTATTTATCGTAGACTAACAAATGTCTCTCATTGGCGCACCATCGGTAAGGGTCAGGAAGGCAATGCGACGTCACGTTGGGGTCTAAAACTTCAAAAGCCGGAAGTTGCAGCGTCATGGACACAAGACACAGGTGGACACCGTCCGTTTCGCACCTGCAAAGCTAGATTTCATCGCCCGCTTCGGGCCTATCACACGCAGTACATCGAAGTATCTTGCGAACCTCCCAAGACTGGGCTATGCCACGTGTAAGCCGCGTGCTTATACTGTGTGTAGATGCTCGGCCTTGTGGTTGGACAACCCGTTTACGCCTTCGTGTCTCGCGTGGGCGCCGATCGACAATGACGGGAGTTTAGCGTTGAAGGTCGTTCATCCGCACGGCAAGTAAATTACCTTATTCGTCTGAGTCAGACCGACCCATCGCGACGCTGTTGCCGCTGTTCCGGCCACCACGAGGGCCGGATATCGCCTGAAGTAGCTGTGACTGATCCTACAACGTCCCAGGACGACTGGGCGGGACACTGATAAGATTGCCAGACACACATAAGGCGTAGAGCATGAGCCATCCTTACACATATGATTTTGAGCAGCGCTTAACGCTTCAAGGGCCGACGGTCAGCACTCAATATGGCTGCAACCGTGGTGCCAAGAAGGAAGGTACTCACGTCCATCGGCTTACTCGGGTCCTGTAGGCCCGTCTGTAATTTGCTGGAGGCACATTTTGAACATGAGCCCCTGAGTCCCGAAAATGGGGGAGTTCTCGCCTCCCGCGGGGCGTAGGAATGGAACGGGAGAAGGAGGGGAGGGGGGTGGCACGTCAGGAACGAGCATTGTCAACGTGACGAGAGAAACCATGAGCCCCCCGGGTACAAAGCCAAGGGAAGGGAGGGACCTTGATAGGTTGTTTACCCTTTGTAGGTGTGTACATAGGCTATCCCATGGACCACGGCCAAGGTTCGAAAACCTGGCCGGAATAGGCAATGTATACTCCAAACAAGGACTCTTCAGATCTGTCACGATGTTGCCGTGATACTGGGTGTACGGTGCATGCACGCACTGACCTTGCAGCGGGCCAAGGTTGGTGAAGGGGACCCCGATCGCCAGGCCGGCGCTCGTGGGGTTTCTATTTTTATGTTTATAGCTGTACTGCCGTGTTTCATTTCGATTTTGTGGCGTGGGTAAGGCAGAAGCATCGTATGCAAGTGTTCATAGAGCGGGACTCATGCCGTGGCAATAGTGGCTGCTATGTCACTCTGCGCTCGTACTGCAATCATCCATATCTGGACGATTGTGTCAGTGCCAGTATTGTGATGTTCTTCGCAGGTGATAGCCGGTCCAGGGGAGGGGGGAGGGAGGGTGTAGGGCCAGAGGGCTACGGGTTGCCGCTACCGGTTGGAGAGTGGGGTAGCGGCGCACCAAAAACGCCTAGGATCGCCCATACAATTTCCATCCCGTCTTGTTCCCAAAAATAGGATCTTTCAACACAACCTTCTTTCCAACCAGCACTCCAGCATGAATTGGTCAATGCGATCATGCCGTGCTTTTCTAGCA
Source organism: Ramularia coccinea (assembly GCA_013461505.1). NCBI lineage: Eukaryota > Fungi > Ascomycota > Dothideomycetes > Mycosphaerellales > Mycosphaerellaceae > Ramularia > Ramularia coccinea. Next base: position 1,196,715 of record JABNMW010000009.1, read on the forward strand.
CCGGGGAAACAGGAAAAGAAACAAAGTGAGCCGTGCGCTCGTAGTTATCCGCTCTGCGTTCTTGTAGCATCTAATATTATCTACGCAAGGTCAGTGCAGTTCCGTACTGTCGGAACGTCGGTAAGCTTCCGCCTCCACCTGTCCCTCTTGGGGCCTGAGATCAGCATGGGCCGTCAAATGTCGGAAAGAACATTACAAGCTATTGCTGATTGTGCTAGTACTGTAGTAGTCTAGTTGTCTGGGAGGTTCCCCGACCGTCCAATAGCATGCGGCGCAGCCTGTACCTTGCATGCTTCACATCAATCATTAGAGTACAACTAGATGCTAGTAATAGTAGATGCTAGTAATAGCATCCAGCCAAATCTCTTAATCAGTACCTTCGCTTGCGCTCATGCATGCCAATGAGCGCTAATGGTTTGCGGAAGGGTCTCAATCAAGAAACGCCAGCGCGAGGTCCCTCAGTCCAGCCTCGTCCAGCGGTGAAGTTCAGGGTGGATAACTTTCGTTTCACCTCCATTTATAGATAACAAAAGCAAGGCATATTAGCTCCTCATTGAGCATTTGGAAACTGACTAGCACAGCTCCTCGAATTTTGAATATCATGAAGAAGAAAGGGCGTCCCATTGAGTTGGTGTTAATGCCACTGCGGCATGGCGTCCCCAGATGCAGTGAACAATGTGCTCGCGGAACCCTCAGTCAACAACTTAGGACTTTGAGAAAGCAGTACAACACTACGCAGCCTCGGGTGGGTGGCCTCATGTACTACAAGAAATATCCGCCAATGTTGGAGATTGGTTTTGAGGTCCTTTTGATATGTTCGCGCCTGGTAGTAAGTTGCTCATGGTACATACTCGTGAATTGCCGTTCGTCTGCTCAATCCGCCTTGAAATAGTATCACTCAACCGGCCTTGCCGGCAGCAGTTCTTTGAAAGTCCCCATCCAACAGACGCACGGAGATCTTCGGGGCCTTCGTGCATGCATAATGGCAGTCAACGATGAAACCGGAATGTGCCCAAATCAGGGACAAATGGGTTCTTGTCTCCATCGCTTGGGAATTTGAGGATCGGAGAAAGTCACTCCAGGTGTGCGTTTAGAACTCCTGGGCAACGTAGCAGGGTCCTTTGTACGTCTTGTTGCATCGAGACCAGTGTCTGTGCGAGCTTGGTATGTTTGTCTAACAAAAGTCTCGTTGTATGCTTATTGTCCCTGGGCATCGAGGATCCAGTGCTGCGCTGGTGGCCTCATCCGCCGTATCACTTCGCACGGACGCTGCTTCGCCGCTCAATCCCCTTTGCTCTCGAAATTACCTACATGTGCTGTGTCTTGAGGCTAGCATGGCTTCTGCTGGTCGAACCGAGATGGTCTAACCGAGGTGGCAAAGCCGTTCTAGAGTTCCAGAACCTTCATCATATGAAAAGATAGCAGCAGCTTGGGCCTTGAGAAATACGTATCCGTTCGTAGTTGCGATGTCCATGATACCTCTCATGATTTCCAGCTCCACCCCGAGTGTATGTTGCTATCGACGCATTCTTATGATCGAATATTGGATCGATGCAGCCGTAGAGGTTGCCTTGTCTCCGGACTGCGTAGGTTCCTTTGCGTTCTGTGCCAGCATTGGAATCTGGCCTCGACTCTTCCCACCGAAATTGGTAGAACTGCCAAAGACCCTACCCAAGATTGCCAATCGGTTCTTCTAGATGCCACTTTTTGCGCGTGGGGCTCTTCTAATCGTCAGTCTATATTGCACGTTGTAGTATAGGAGACTTCAAGGACGAGCTTTGATTTTGATGTGGCTCCGAGACGCCTGTTTCCTTGATATCTTGGACCACTCTGGTACATATAGATTGGTGCGCGATTGATTCCTCGTCAGGAAGAACTTTCTTGGAGGCAGAGAAGGGCACTTTTGATTCCATTTTATTCACCTCTCGAAACAGGAGGGCCTTGATCAGACTCGCGTGACTTCACAGGAGGCGAGCAATGTCTGATATCAGGATGCAGCAGCACTCTCGTCGTTCAGATGTGTAGACACTTGCCACACGTGAGATGGATATCGATGCTCCTCGATAAGTCTGAGTGTCGGTTCGTTGCCATCCGAAGTAAGAGTCACGTACCATGAACGCTTTTCGGGGCCTTTTTAAGACCCTCCTGACAGCCTGGTCTGATTATACGACGAGTGGACAGCTCAAGTCCACCAACGGAGCGAGGAACCTCGGCCTGCTGTTTCGAGGGTTTCTTTCGTTGCTATTGCAACTTATCGACATGATGAGGGAGTTTGTCAGGTTGAGCTGTCCCTTTTGACGGACCAAGCATCTAGCAAATGGCCTCTTCCAAGAGAGCATGTGCCTTCATCCCGGTCGATTAGCGACAATAGCTAGTTCTCGAGAATTTATTCCCTAAACTGCCGTGATGACCTCGGTTCTGAGCTCACAGCTGCAGTCCGCTGCTCATTCTGTATTCGAACAGTACGAAATTACGAGTTCCGGGCTTTGCCACTTGACTCAGTAAGGTTCTTCGGACGTCTCAGCGCAGCGTGGGAACTCTCCCATCACCCGACATTTTGCGCAAAATGAGTAGCAATCTTGTTATGCGGTTATTGTTCGTAGCCTTTGGAAGTATTAGTCTTTACCGCGATGGGGTGAGGGTGAGAAGGGGACTTGACATTTCTCTCACGAAAATCCTGCCGACCTTTTTTCTAGTGCTCTTGACTGACAGCGAGAGAATCGCTTATGACTCGATACTCCCATCTTGATCGTGTGTATGATCGCCAGAGCCTCCTATTCCTCGCAGAGGCCGATGTATGATTCATCTCGCGCTTCCGGGGTCGGCTTGGGGGCGTTTTCCAAGGTTTGAAGGCGAGCAACATCGAGTTGGCGCAATCTTGAGAACACTTGGAATACTCTAGGATCGGTTATGTTGTGCCGTGTGTCGTTTCCCAACAAAGCCTTGATCAGTTTCTAAAGTTCGCTGTTGACGCCATCCGGTGACGACAGATCTCAACTGTGGGACGCGTGAAAGACACGGTTGTGCATGCGACGATATATTACCACCAGGCCAGACCACAAGAATTGACTTATCCCGGCATGATATTTCTGACGACCTCTCACTGACTGTGAGCGGCGATGCCAAACTCGGCTACCTATAGTACCTAGGGTAGGTGATTCGAAGTTGGAGTGAGGATGACCGCCTGCTACTAGAAGTACCCAATATGGGTACCTACTCGTGCTAGTACTGGTAGCAGTCTTCAGAGGTACTCGTAAGACCACCTAGTAGCAGTTTAGGTACTACCTAAGGTACCTACCTAGGTACCTAGTTGGGCCCTCTGTAGCGGGTCTCCCAAGCGTCACGGTGCCAGCGACAACGATTCGGCCACACGTCATCGTTGTACCGCGTTTCGTGTCCCTCGATGCAAGCCAGCGGTGAAACCGTACGGCGGTCTTAGCTATGAATTGTCAATCACGCCTAACATAGTCACTGCCACGGAGAAACTCTGCAATTCCATTCTCATGGATTCGAAACATTTCGTACCTCACATGTGAAGCTGCACGCTCTGAAGCTGCGACATCCAGCATCCGGGCGGCTACAACTTCGACCTACGCTCACCGACTTACTCTGCCACATTTGACCTCGATGCCTCGCCAGCATCATGGCAGACCCTTCCGATCATACGTTCGGCTCGAAATGCCGCCTTGCTCCCGTGCCTCATACTCCCAGAGAGGACGGCATGCCGCCTATTGAAGCCCAATTCTTCTACTCGTCACTGATCCCCATCGACGATCCACTTTCGACAAGTACCATCGCTGGTGGCTCGGACACGAAATCTGGAAAGACAGCGTTGCGTCCATTCGGGAGAGGGGACAATAATGCCTTGGAGAAGGCTTGGCTGGGTCTGCAATCGAAAAGACACCAGAGGGATCACAGCTATGCGAAGAAGGGAAACGGCGACGCGTCTGCAATAGTCCAGGATGGAGCGGAGAAAAGAGACTTGCTTGTTCAGGCCGTCGCACTAAGACACTGGGACCGTCACCGCTCTGGCTTGAAACCTCAAGATATGGCACTGCCAAGTGAACCGGTTTCGGACCCAATATCTAAGCGTTTTATCGCTTGCTGCCCCAGTTTGGCCATTGATACTTCCGAGGAGTTGGAGAAGACCTTCTGTGCCTTGGCGAGGGAGGTTGACGCCTCCCTACAGCTTGAACGCATGCTGCAAGATATCATGTCTGTTATACGGCGGCTGCGCCAGTCGGACTCGGTGCCCAGTCCCGCGCCACCATCCGACGAACCTGACGGCCACATTGCGAAACGATCGCGTGCTGCCTCACTATCTCAAGCTTCAGCCGAGGCATCATCAGCCTCTACGCCTCGCAAAGCTCAAAGTAATGCGGACACGCGCCGTTACTCAATTCCGATAAGACACCCCACTGCCCCTGTCCGCGAACATGACGGCCGACCCAGGTCTGGATCCCGCGCTACCAACCGTTCATCGACGACGAGTACTCCAACTGGCAGCCCGGCTCCTGCAAGATCACTTGGTACGGATGATGGGATCTCAGGCCAACCCTTTGTACGTGTAGGAGGTGCAGCCGAGCATTCGCCCCTTGTATCGTCCTTTCCTCGCCATGACAGTCCCGAACCCCGAACGACCCGTGATGACGATCCAGATCGCGTCCAGCCTCTGGAGGAACCCCAAGTGGAGGCGGTAAAACAAGCTGAGGCGGTCGAGGCGCACAAGATGGGAACAGACTCGGTTGAAGTAGCTGTGGGAGTTTCGAGACTCCACATGGTCACTTTACCTACACTTCAGATGAAGCCCATATACTGGTCTCCAGTTAATGACATGGCCGTTGTCATGCGAGCAACCTGGTTCTATAGGTAAGGGTTTCCTGCTGAGTTTTCTACAAGCTAAAACATTACTTACCTTAAACAGGGATACAATGATGCCGGCACCCCCTGTGGTCGCTAATCAGCTGGAAGCTGGGTACCATGAGCTACGACCTTGGACGGAGACTTGGGGCGACGAGATAAGATGCGCCATCGATGTCGGTGCACTTGGCGAGGAAAAGGTAGCTCACCGCTTGTGGCCAAAAAACCCACGACGGCGAAAAGGGCCCGAAGGTGACCTGCCGGAAGTGCCTGAGATTCCATCGGATCCATTCTGCGCTGCACGCTGCTCTCATGGCGAAGCAGCATCCGAGGGATCTATAGAGCCTATCAGGCCTCTTGATGATGCGTCAGGCGACACGCCGCCTAGACCATTCTCGAATTATCATGTCATGTATAAAAACGAACGAGAAGCCTTCCTGGTCAAGCCCAGTCTTAGTCCCTCGGCGTACTATGGACGAAGACCTCTTGTGAAAATAATGAAAGGTGTCACAGTGGGGATACCGGTGGTCAGGGGTTTCGACCGAAAGAAATGGCAGCGATTGCACGACAAGAGACAGCCGCCCAATGAACCCGGAGTCTCAGCCGCCCACGAGTCTTACGAAGGCCGCGGGAGGGATGCTTGCCAAGCCTGTCAGACCGAGAAGGTGCAAGGGCAGGTCACTGATCTTGTCCTCGTGGCCCACGGTATCGGCCAAAAGTTTGCAGAAAGAGTCGAAAGCTTCCACTTCACCCACGCGATCAACGCTTTCCGTCGCTCCGTGAATATCGAGCTTGGCAACCCAGTAGTTCAGCAGGTTGTTAGGGAAGGCCAGAACGGACTTATGATCTTGCCGTTGAACTGGAGAATGGGACTTTCCTTCGAAGATGGAGGTCCAATGCAAAATGAGGACACGGCTCATGATGCAGCGGACGGTTTCGGCCTGAAAGATATTGAGCCCAAGACGATTCCTGCTATCCGCAGCATGATATCGGACGTAATGTTTGACATACCGTTCTACATGTCGCACCACAAGGGCAAGATGATTAAAGCTTTGGTATCTGAAGCGAACCGCGTGTACCGTCTATGGTGCCGTAATAACCCAGGGTTCGCAGAAAAGGGCCGCGTGCATCTGATAGGCCACTCGCTGGGCAGTGCCATGGCTCTCGAGGTGCTCTCCCGCCAGCCTACAACCGTGCCGCGCCTGGATCTCTCAAAGCCAATGGAGTCTTCTTTTTTCGAGTTCGATACTAAGAACTTATTCTTAGTGGGTAGCCCTGCTGGCTTCTTCATGCTTCTGGAACGAGGAAGTCTGGTCCCCCGACGCGATAGGCGCAAACCCGGTGCCGATCCAGCCGACACAGTCTCCGACGATGTTGTTGGTGACGGTGGCCAGTTTGGATGTTTGGCGGTGGACAACATTTACAACCTCCTAGCCAAGGAAGACCCCATAGCCTACCTACTGAATGGCGCTGTAGATGCAAAATATGCATCTAGTCTTAAAGTGGCGCACGTTCCTAGCACAGCCACTTCGTTCTTCAAGTCTATGGGCGACGCGTTTCGGCAAGTTGTCCCAGGTCTGGCGCCCGCTCCCAACTCCTTAGCCCCCGAAGTCGAACGTCCTCCTACATTCAGGCTACCCTCGCAGCTAGAGCTTGAGGTTCACGATTTCACGAGAGAGGAAATCGCCGAGAAGAAGATATTCTTGCTCAATGATAATGGGCAAATTGATTGGTATCTTCGCTCTGGGGGAGGTCCGCTCGAAATTCAGTATCTTAACATGCTGAGTGCCCATACCAGCTACTGGACGAACCAAGACTTCATCCGAATGCTCTGCATCGAGATCAGTAGGAAACCTGGAAAAGCAAACACTCTTCCTGCGATGAGGGCTATGAAAGCCACAAAGCGCCTCATACCTTGAAATCCACGGGCGCTGGGCTTTTCAGTTCTGGAATCTCGCTGAGAATGAGAGGAGAAGAGGTTGAGGCTTGGCCAGCGAGATGGAAGAAAGGAGTCGTCTCCTTGGTCATCAGATTATGTCATTTATGTGCTCTATCGCACCGCATCTGGTGCCGGAGACTTTACTTCTGCATTTGATTTGTTGATGGTTCTTTTTGTTTGCATTTTTGTAGATACCCGTTCAGCGAATACATTTAGATGAGAGTTGCAAGCATTATTTAGAGATATCCGCTTTGTAATCAGATGAAACGCCTTGTCCGCGTCGTGTATGTTATTAGACAAATTGAAACAGGCGCTCGCTAGTGAACTGAGACGCGTACATGCTAGAAAGAAGAGCTTGTTTCCAGTAAGTTGATAACTGCATCCAAGCCAATTTAAAAGCCATCCATCTCCATCATCTCTTGATCCAGCTCCTCGTCATCGTACTCATGTGCTTGTTGATTACTTCTGCCGTTGAGCGCAGCTTGGTTCGGGTTCTGGGCGGCTTCCTCCAATTCTCTGATCCTCTCCATGTCCATTTTCTCCTTGTGCTCCATCAGATCCTTGTAGCCCCAGGTACTGATGCCTTCCTGATCTCTGGCTCGGAAGGGTTGCGCCATGGTGCGGAGGAATCTTCTTGCGCTGCTGACAGCCATATCCGTGCTCAGATTGGTGTCGGCATCGAGCAAGCCTTGGTTGATCCACTTGGGCAACTGAGACCTCTTCTTCTGGAATCTGCGATCTGCTAAAACCATGATACCGTAGTCATCCTTGCCACGCAGCACTCGTCCTAGGCACTGTGCGGCGTGTCGCATGGCGTCGAAGGAGAGGAAGTCGTTCTCCTTGATGCGGTACGTCTCGCGGAGGAACTCCAACCTAGCCTTCAAGATACGCGATTCGGTATACTGGAAGGGAACGCCGATGCACAGCACAGTACGACCATACTGATGGTCGAAATCGATGCCCTCCGACACCTTGCCTCGGGCGACGCAAAGGAGGATAGCACCACGACCATTGCAACAAGCAGTGCGATATGTCTCCAATGCTAAGGACGTCTCTTGCGCGTCGGGTGTTTCCACCAAGATGAGCTTGTACTTCCAGACCTCATCGAGAATCCCCATGCCTTGCCACATACTGATAATGGACTCCATATATAGATATGAGGGGAAGAAGACGACCAAGCCATCTGGTGTGATTTTGGCAAACTCTGTGAGCAAGCTACCGTAGTTGCGCACAACACTGGGCTCGTTGCGAACCTGGAAACTTGTAGATATAGCAGCTTGATCGCTTCCGCGAGTGACAATCATTGGCAAGAATGACCGGCGGGCTAGCGTCATACTGTACGACTCTTGGATCACGGTAGAGAAGTCCAGCATCTTTGGGTACATTTCCAGTGGGGAGATGGTACCAGATGTGATAATGACCGAATAGAATCGTTCAAAAACTGGCCGAATGGCGATGGCAGCATCGAGGCATGTGAAATGCAGAACAGGGTTGGGAACTTCCGCTGTGTCTGATTCGTAGGGCTCTAGGATCAGTAGGAAACCCTTTTCATAGGTCGCAACGAGGGTTGCAAACGTCGCTACTTCTTGCAATGGTTGGTAGTCTTCGATGTTGGTCAGTTCCAAGGTCCTGACTAGGGATGTCAGGCGTTCGGCGCAGAATCGAAGTGGTTTCTTCTCAATAAACGTGTGCTCTCGGAGATGGGCCAGAAACGATGGCGGTGTTTCTGAAATGACTTGGCGGACTTTCATCCGGGTCTGACAATCGTCATTAGCCACAACATCATGCATGGCGTGCTCGTGAACAAACCTTGAGATACTCAATGAACCGTTTCAAAAAGGATACGAAGTGTTCAGCCCGGCGAATATTTCCGGGTACGGCCTCCTTGAGCAGGTCCTCGGGTAAGGCTATTGGCATATTAGCATTGATTTTGCCATGCCCACGTAAATGCCGTGCTCCTTACCAGGATTGGACATGAAGGCGTCTTCTTGCCTCGCTTCCTCCGCATCTCGTAGACCTTGGACGAGCTTTTGGTACTCGTTCTGAAGCTGCTCTTGATCGGTATCTCTCATGTCTGAGATCTTGCGCTCCAGATTCTGCGCTCCCCGAGTAGCTCTGCGAAGCGATTCTTCTGTGATGTCGGTGCTCAGAGACTCGATACACACGTTGTCGATGTTGTGAGCTTCGTCAAACACCACTATGCAGTCCTTTGAAAAGTCTTTCGACACGCGCTCCGCAATCTTTGGATCCAGCAAATAGTGGTAGGAGAAAATGACGACGTTGCAGTATTGCATCTAGACCTGCGGTTAGCAGTCGCATAGCAGCGATCAAGGCCAAGGGGCAGTGAGCCATACCATGCGCCGAGCCGTGAAGTATGGACATTGCTTATTTTCTTCGCCGTAGCGGAGAATGCTGTCAAAGGTCCAAACGCCATTCGGAATGAGGTTGTGAGGTTCCAAGAGGTCGAGGTTCTGGTCGAGATTAGTAAACTGACAACAAAGAGCATCGATAGCGCGGCCAGCATACATCATGGTAGACGCAAACGTCGACATTCTCCCCACGGTCTTTCTTTTCCTTGACGAATCCAGCGGTCAAACTACGACAGCGTGCATCAACAACAGAGCCACTCTTTTCACGCTTAACTGACGGGTGAAGACAAAGATTCTTCCGACTGGTCAAGCCAAGGCCGCGAAACTCCTCCTCGTAACCAAGCTCGTCAGCTCGATACTTCATGAGCGCCTGCAACTCTTGCAGTGCCTTCTCAATTTCTGACATGGTACCTGTTGACCGAACATTAGCGTGGATCGCTTGAACATCCTAGGTGCAAACGTACGCGAGCAGTATATCAATTTGCGTTTCTCGGGCATATATTGCTGGTATGCGACAATGAGAGAGAGAAGGGACACCGTCTTCCCAGTTCCAGAAGGCATCTCTAGGACGCAATGGCCCCCTGCGTCCAGGGTCTCTGTGAGTGTTCGGGTCAGCTCTTCAGCACGTCGAGAAAGCTCCAAGTAGCATGCTTACTCTTCAAATCGCACATATATCTTTGTAGGGAATCAAATCAGCTGAAGAAGCTAATGAACCATTTCCCCTAGGTAAAACTTACGCATATTGTTCTGGATATATCCTGGGGTAGGGGAAGAGCACCGGAAGATCACTGGCAATGAAGAATTAGTAGGTGCCCTAGAAGAAAGAATGGTGCATATGTTGGGTGTCATATTACTCTATGTTGAACTTCATCTTGACGATCAGGGAGGGCTTGAAGAGCCTCCGCCGCGCCGGTAAAGAAAAAAAAAACTCCCTCTTTTCCAGGCAAGCTCCGACGACGTGAAGATCGCGATTGCGGCAAGCGCTGAATCGCTGACGTGAACTTCTGAAGCTACAGCAAGTTGCAGGGATCAGGAAGCGCTGGGAGGTCGCGAGGTCACGTGCCAAGCAGCTCGAGGTCCGGCAGCTACCCTAAACCACTACATCCAGCCACAACGACCCCAAGCTCATCCAGACATCATGAGGGTTTCATTGAACCTAGTACGAGTCTACGACCCAAAATGCCCCACTGTACAGGTAGCTAGCAGAGCGCGGATGCGGATAAGTTTAATTCCAACATCGTGATACCCGGCGATCTTTGTAAGTAAACCTACAACACCCATCATAAAAATCCCCTTCATCTCCATGGGCGTTCTCAGTTGTGGGTGTCCATTTCCCACGCCACAAGTGCAAAACGAGGGAAGGATTGCCCTAAGTGTTTAGATGTAGCAGCTCCTCTAGTGTGCTACCATGTGTCAGTTGTGCTTGCAGGTAGCTGAAACTGAAAATTGGATTGCTCAAGGTTGATAGTCGCACCAGAAGCCTCATACCTTCCTGTTTGTGTTTTTCCCATTTCGTGATGTATTGCTTCGCCTCCAATCTCAGCAGAGTCAGCACGCGAAGGGCTTCTCGGTAAGCCGATCAGCAAGGTCGAGAGCAAAAGTCAAATGTAACATCCCAGTTCTCGTAGGGCTGAAGGCATAAGAGCCGGGAGTAGTGCAGCCAAAACAGGCATCCGGACCCGTCAGCCCTGTACAATATACGAGAATACGCATCAGCCGCGGCTGGTCAGCTCGATAATTGTGGCCACCCTCACCCAGAATTCACCATGAGCGAATCCACAAAGCTTACCTCTCATTGTTCCGTCTCTTCTCTCTTCCCCACTGTATTTCCATCATCTACAGTGCATCGGCTGAAGCATTTAAGTCTAAGTCGACGCGATAAATACGACGGCGTACACCGCGTACTGTAATCTTACATGCAGACGCTAATGAATAATGTCTGAACCACCATCTTCTTGAAAAATGCGTTGGTTGTCTAATATTGAAACGGACCAATGAACCTCAGGCACCCTAACTTCCCCGGCCCACCACCACATCCCGATCACACGGAACTGGGATTTGGATTGCTATGACTTATTTGCTCGGCTCTCATGCGGCGTCAATGGGTTTAGTCCTCGAATCTGGGGGACGCCACCAGTGTATTGTGCAAAGCTCAGTGGTACATCGTATGTGGCCGAATTATTTTGGACTCACTGACTCACGGACTCTGTTGTCTCTGTGCGGAGAGATGAAGGCGTCGATCTGGGTGCCGAAAGTCAGGTTGTAGCAACCCCTGCCCGCTACTGCTCGACGGCGCCAGGAGCTATTCCCAACAGGCTCATAAAAGCGGCCATAAGGCAGACACGATCTACTCGCACCACTCAGCTCGGGTATTGGCCAAATGCGATTCCCCACTCGGCTGCAACAATCGGACTTCAGCCGCAGATGGCTTCAGGCATACTGCAAATGCTCATGGCGGCCGACAGCCGACTCAACGGAGCACCCCCCACCCTCCGAATGACTCTATGTAAATTATCACTGCTCTAGCTTGAAGTGGAAGGCTTGATGACCCGACCGTGCTGCAGAGTTCTCGACTGGCGTGCCCCTTTACGTCTAGGCCTCGAGGTCCGCCGGTTGGTGTGTCAGTCTTTCATGCGTTGGATTGGGATCGGTCTGTCGCTCAGGCAGACTCGGTGGAAGATGTGCGAAGCATGCTATAACTATAAAGGTACACGATGATCCTCATGGTGAACGCCCCTATCAGCACTATCCGCTCAAGCACCAAAGAATAGGCAGAACCATTAGGTCGGCCCTTTACACTCAGCTCCTTATAACCTTCTACAAAACCCAGATCCCCTTTACACAGCCATTCTTTACCCAGTGGAACCATGATGCGTCCTCTGATAGTCCTCCTGGGCGTTCTTGGCCTGAGTGCTGCCACACAGAAGACACATCGCAAGTATGGAAAAGGCCTTTCGGCTTCCATGCACACCAGCGCCAATCCCTCTCTCACGCTGAGGCAGTCATGTAGCATCGGCCAAACAGAATGCGACAGCTTATACTGTATGCCCGACAGTGGCACGTGTTGCTCGGATGGTATCGGATCCTACTGCCCGTCCGGTCAATACTGCGTCAGCGGTGGATGCTGCCCCGATGGAGAGCTGTGCACGGGAGACGGCAGCAGCGACTCTGATGATAGCAGCTCAGATGACAGTAGCTCCGACGACAGCGACAGCTTGAGTGGCGAGTGTGATTCGGATGAAGAGAAGTGTGGCAGCTACCGATGCATGCCCAAGGGTTCTGTGTGCTGCGAAGATACCGGCTGGTACTGCGACGCGGGCGAGACATGCGACGGAGTTCTTTGCGAATCCGGAAGCAGTGGGAGCAGTAGCTCCAGCAGTGACGACGACGACGACGGTAGCTCGGACGATAGTACTTTATGCAAGCGAAAAGGTGGAAAAGGGGGCGGCGGTGGCGGCGTTGACGTTGACGGAGGCGGCGACGATGACGACGAGTGTGCTGCTGCGGGAGTCACGATACCAGCTCTACTTGCCGGCATGGTGGCCGCAGTATCTCTTCTTTTGTAGAAGGATCCATGACAATTCAGGACAGGTAGGGAATGAATTCCTGTGCAATATGTGTACAAAGCCCAAGTTAACGTTTAATGAACACAGGACTCGAACATACATTTGAGAGCCGCAGGTGGAATCACTGGTAGCACCATGGTTTCATATTCGATACGCAAGACTGTATACATGATATTCATTAAATAGGTAGTATAAATTTTGGATTTTTCAGAGCACGGGTTCGGTGCTCTGCGCCACAGCCAACAGTGCAACATATTACAGAAATAGCGTCGCGAAAGGGTTGGGAATCATGAAAAAACCCCACTCGGTCATGACGAGAGTTAAATATAATGGTGGGAGAATATCAGTGGACAAGTTCAGACCAACAGTGAGGCCTCGTGAGCTATGTTGTGGATAGATGCTGATTTCCACCGCATTGCGTACACTGGCAATTGTCCATGATCTTGCTAATATAAATATCAAGTTACAGCTTATACTTTTCCACTTGGAGTGAACTCCTCCCCTTGCTTCGTGAAAGCATCAACTCTTTTTCTTACAAACCGTTCCTGAAGCGGCCCCCGTCCCTGGATCATACTGTCATGGTCATCTGTAAATCATCCGAGTAGTGAACACTTTGACTTGAACTTATTAGATCCCCCGTAGGTGATGTGGCCCGGAAGATTCAGATCTCGAAAGATCAATGAGGATTTCCCATCGCTCACATAGTTCATATTTTACTGCATGAGTCTCGCAATGCAGGTACTGTTGCCCGTTCGCACCAATCGCAGGCCAAAGACAGACTAAATAATTATGTACATTGTGCCGCTGCGAGACACTTTCATGATGGAAATATCCTGTCTCGGCTTAAAAATTACTGTGAGTCCTCTGCTCGACCACGACGAGTCGAAGAGGAGCGAAGTTCAATCTTTATATACCATTAGAGTCGACAAAACCAGCACATACGACCATACCTACTGGAAAATACGGGATCCCGTCCGCTCTCCCAGAGTCAAGCCAGTAAGGGGTGGATTAGTAGTTGGGTCGGTGACGACCAGCGAATACCCGCTGTTGTATGTTTTTTGTTTTGTTTTTTATCTTGTCTTCTTCTACGTCTTTGAAGGTATCTTTTTCGTCTTTTGCTTTTTCAGCTGCTTCACAACATCAAGGATCAGAAGGAGCATGACATTGTTTTCATACCTCGCCGCACTGATAGGCCGCTGTGTCTCGGCATGGGCCTCAGTTTGAAGCACTTCGGTGTGGGGCCTAACCACAGCACTGTTGTTACTCAGCTATGATTGGCGCGGATGCACTTGCAGCGGAAAGACGTACGGAGTACATGCACGAATCTATCCCAACGTGGTGAAAGCCTATCAACCGGCAGCTCTTTGCAACTCGATCTCCGACACGAGAAAAGGATAATAGTTATGGCCTGGCGGATCTTGGGGTCTGTTTCGGGAGAAAGGTATGGTTGTTTCCTCGCAATGGCAACTATCTGTTTAGTAGGACGCACAGATTGGAGAGACATCACCATTCGCTATCACTGGTGGGTGATGGATGTACTCAGAAAACATCATGTTCAGGACGCATGCACTAAGACTGGGTGTGATCGAGGGCGCTATTGCTGCAAAGCCTGCTGTGACTCTAACCCGAACGACTCCGCAATTCCTCCGCTCGATGGTTGTCGCAACGGAGTGTTGAACCGTGTTATAGTAGGACTTTGCACCTTATTCGAACCACAGACACTCCGTCTTTCTTATATGTGAACAGCGATATTAAAGGCTGTTCCTATTGGAAGTCTCGACAGAAGTCGGCTCCCCAGAACAGCTAAACGCGGACATCGGAAATCATGGCTACATTCACCAGAATCTCCGACGAGGACGAGCCCGTCATCTCAGTCAATCCAGCACACGGAATCTCGCGCATCGATGACAATATCTACGGAGGATTTACAGAGTGCGCTTATCAAATGACCAGCCCAAGAGATTTCAAACTCGGCATTAGGAACTGACAAACTCTAGACACATGGGTCGTTGCATCTACGGCGGCCTCTACGATCCCCGTAGTCCTCTCTCGGATGAACACGGCTACCGCAAGGACGTCATTGAAGCTTTCCAAGAGCTTCGATGCCCGGTCGTTCGCTACCCAGGTGGCAACTTTGTCGCGACGTACCATTGGCAGGACGGGGTAGGGCCCCGCGAGAAGCGGCCAAAGAGAAAGGAACTCGCTTGGCACGGCGTCGAAACAAATGAGTTTGGCACGGATGAGTTCCTCAAGTGGTGCGAGATTGTGGGCACCGCGCCCTATCTAGCACTCAACATGGGCACTGGTTCGTGCTCTTGCCTGATCGTATCTGATCACTGCTACCACGCCATTAAGGGGTGCAAGTCGCTAAAGGGACTCTAGGCACGTTGGATGAGGCGATGGGGTGGGTCGAGTACTGTAATGGAGATGATGATACTCATTTCGCCAATCTGCGCCGGCAGAATGGACGAGAAAAGCCCTACAAAGTTGGCGTTCACTCAAACTAAAGCAGCAGTGGTCGATGTACTGATGGATTCGCAGGTCAAATACTGGGCTCTGGGCAATGAATGCTGGGGACCGTGGCAGATTGAGCAAATGACCCAAGAAGATTATGCCAAAAAGGCCTTTCAATGGGCCAAGGCGCTCAAATTGCTCGATCCCTCCATCCAGCTCATCCTGTGCGGCAAGAACGGCCCATCGCACTGGGACTATCATGTTATCAAGGAATGCCTCACCTATTCGATGCACATCCTTGGCAACAACGATGCCTCATCGCTCATTGATATGCACAGCATCCACATATACACGGCATCTGGCGACCATTTGCAGAACGCGACAGCACCACGCCAAGCGGAGCGTGCCATTGAGATCACAAGCAGCCTCATCGACCTCGCGCGTGTAGAGAACAATGTGCCGTCCAAGGTACCGCGCCAGAAGATCTGCTTTGACGAGTGGAACGTCTGGGACCCGGTCAGAGCACCTGGGTGGTTGGGAGCCGAGGAGAAGTAAGTCATTCGTCGAGCGCCGATTGGAAGAGACCATACATTTCCGCAATGGGATTCGTGGCGAGTGCTAACGCCAGCGACAGGTACACGCTTTCGGATGCTTTGGCTGTGGCAAACTGGTTGAACGTACTTATCCGACAGTCCAAGCACATAGGCATGGCCAACATTGCGCAGTCGGTGAACGTCATCTCCCCTCTCATGACTACCAAAAATGGGCTCATGAAGCAAGCAACCTGGTGGCCGTTGCTTCTCTTCAGCAAGTACATGAGAGGCACCACACTGGCTTGTCACGTGCAGAGTGGTGAGTATGACGGCCCAACGCAGCCGGATTGGATCAGGGGCAGCATCGAAACTCCTTGGCTAGAGGTGAGTGCTGCTATGGACGATGAGGGAACGGTCTCGCTAGTAGTTGTCAACATTCATGAAACCAGGAGCTTCGCTACCAAAGTCGAAGGCATCCCTATCGGAACACATGTGGAAGTTTACACCGTAACGGGCAGCGACGTGAGGAAATATAACACGGAGGAGAAGAGCGAGGTCGGTGTAGAGAAGACAACTTGGACGCGCCAGGAGAGGTATCATTTCCCGAAGGCATCGATGACCATGCTCCGGTGGAAACCGTGCACTTAGCGGGGGAAATTGATTGGACAGAGCCATTGACGTTGTCAGTGACAGGGGGGGTTTCGAGGCAGATGAGCCGTCATGGGCGCAGTCGAGACCGCCTCAGTCGTTATGATAGCATCAGTTGCACACCAAAAAAAGGGGGCGTCGTTGTTTCTGCAATATACCCGTGTCAACTCTGCTCTAGGTATGCAGCAGCGTCTCATGCCGTCAATTGCGAAACGTCTGACTTGCAAGTCATTTGGGAATGCAGGTGGGAAGTGTTCCGGTGCGTGAGATTACTCGTGGTGACCAGCTTCGTACATTAGTCACCTGCTTAGTAGTCTAGTACTCTAAAATTATACGTGAAGAGTGACATCCTAGCGTCGAAACAGCCCTACAGAACTGGGGAGAATGTCCTGAATGCTCCTACGGAATCGAACTTGTTGTCGTTGCTTGATGAAAGATGGGGGCATTCTCGGAGCAAGCCCCATAATAAACATGCAAGGGGCTCGGCTCGCGAGTCGCGAGTCACCGGGCAGCTCAAGATGACGGCGAGGCTTACTCTGTCCGGAGTAGTTACCAGTCCGAGCCCTACGAATATCACGGCCTCAGTCTTGCCAGAGACTAGACTTCCAGTTCTAGGCCACGGCGAGATCCGTCTCCGATATCGATTAATAGCGGACACAACCATGTCCGATGCGCTGGGATGGGCCTTGTCTGCAGATTTCACGCGAGAGCATAGTTCACGGTACGCCACGGGCAGAGCTCAGGCATCTGTCAGACTTGCTGGGGCAAGTGCGCCTAGAATCTGTCAGAGCATGATGGGGAAGGGCTATGACTCTTCTTGTTTTCCCTAGAACAGATTCGTACGTACCACGTTGCACGCGGCGGTAGCCTACGGATTGCATCTTCCTCTAATCACTCGGGCAGGCTCAACCAGTCTCCTGTGCCAAGACTCGAATAGTCAAGCTTGGGAGAGCGGCTCGAACGCTAAGTCGGTAACATCTGGTAGCCCTATTTCCACTTGTCAGCCCTGGCATCATCGTGCGATTGTTGTTCGACGGTCCAACTGATTGTATGGGGCCGGAGGAACATTCAACTTGAACGTATGGGTCCCAGAAGGCTCTCCTGGCCGGTTATCCGCCATAGGCGTTGCGCGAGAGCACCTTTGACTAAGTAAGTGCGGATGACAGTAATTAGGTAGTGCTTAGGTAGGTAACTAGTCTAGTAGTGTAGGAGGAAATGGATCCCATTGAGGAAATTATTGGTTCCATAAGCATGTACAAGATTACCTACTCCGTATAGCGTATTTGTACTACCCCGTAGGCGCAGGGCTATGAAACCAACGCGCTCTCCTTCTCGCGGCGACCAATCCGTCTGCACTAATTCACGCACACAGGGACATGCTGCCTTCACCACCCTGGAAACCTGGCTCACTGTGGATAGTGCCTCGTTCGATTCATGCAAGAAGGAAGAAAGGCCTCTGGGCCTCGACCCTGATACTTGACTTGATGGCAGTGCTGCAGAAAGCTGACATAGAAAGATTGAAGAAAGCAAAACTCGTCTCTTGTCAGCACCAATGAGCGGTAGTATGTGTAGCAAAGCTCAAAGCCCATGGAAGTCTTTACAGGAGCTGACGAGCCATGGAGGCCGAAGGGAAGGGGGAATCAAAAGCAGTGCAGAGTCAACCTAGATCGGGAAAAACAGCCACAGCCAAGCCCCGTTGCATGGATCTGAGCCCCTGCAGGAACAAAACTGGCTGACCAGTAAGCCGACGCGCCGCGATGACTGAGTGGGACCCTGCAGACTTTTGTTAATTTTAGGACTCGTACTCTGTATCCATACTCCGTAATTCACAGGATCCGGGCCGTCAGACAAGCAGCGCCGACGAGAACACTGGTCCATGCGGTATTGTACAGGTAGTCGGTCGGTCCTGGACCGACCGACTGGATCATATCCATCGGCCACGGGGAAGAGTGACTTTATAAATCCACCGTGCCCCCGTTCCCCATTTCCGTGGCTCTTCCTTGTCCTCTTGGCCTATCTCAAACCTATTATTCAGTAATACTACCCGACTGTCGTTCACTCAATTGTGCTTTTCTTCGTCGTCAAACTAATTACAACACTCCGGAACTTTGCCATTATCCATCTCTTCCACCAGCCAACATGCGCACCGACAAGCAACTCCTCCTTGCCGCTCTGGCTACCTACGTCGTCGCCCAGGACCTCAACCTGGACGACATTGACCTAGACGACATTGACCTAGATGACATCGACCTTGGCGATGCTGACCTCGGCGACATTGGCATCGACGACAAGTGCATGTCGGCCGTCGAGTCGTTCATGCCCGAGTTCACCGACGCCCCTGTTCCCGACCCCTCGGTGATGCGTGCCGTCGCCGGCCAATTCGACCAACAGACCGACGCTTGCGAGTACCCTCAGGTCACCGGTGCCGCCGCTGAGGACTACACCTCGTGGGTTGAGGACCTCGTTAGCTGGTACAACGATAAGCAGGATGTTTTCTCTACCCTGGTGGACGCTTGCGCTTCGGACGATGATGGCGCTCTCGAGTCCCTCCTCGGCTCTTGCACTGAGATCAAGTGGGCTTCCAGCACCGGCGAGCCTACCGCCGCTACCACCGAGACCACCACCAAGACCACCACCAAGGGTACTGGTGTGACCACTGCCACCCCTACTCCTACCAGCACCGGAGGCTCCGGCTCCGGCTCCGGCTCCGGCTCCGGCGGCAACAACGGTGGCAATGGCGGCAACGGCAACGGCAACGGCGATGACAATGACAGCGGCAATGGCAGCGGTGGCAGCGGTGGCAGCGAGGGTGGCGAAGGCGACAACGGCAGCGGTGCTGACCGTGTCACTGGCATGGCCGTGGCCGCTGCCGCTGCCGCTTTCGGCATTGGTGCCGCCCTGCTCTAAGCTCCTTGCTGCTTCAGAGCCTGAACAACATCCTTGGACAGGTTCCTCAGCTGTGGCATCACTCAAAAATGGCAAATGAACACATCATACAAAGCCACTATGAAAGGGCTTCGATGTTACCGGACTGTCCATGAAAGAATTAATAGAAGCGTGTCTATTCAAATAATACCTGGCGAGTGAATTTAGATGATAGTCAAGACCAATATCAACATCATAGAATACTCTCAGACCAACCCTGTAATTGTTCCAGCATCACCAATGTGCTCCACATCAGTTGTCGTTATTGTTTCTTGCGCAAACTCTTGGAAGCTGGGTTGTGCATCATTGAAAAATGTGCATCCGATCAGCCATTGCCTTGTTACATGGTAGCAGTGGATGCCAGGTTTATGTTCCATGATGACTTGCAGTGTGTAGAAAGTCAAAGTTTACTGTTAACACTTGTAATGATGTTCCATGACACCATGCACCCGGCGTGGGGGATTGAAGGGTATCATCAATCCTGCTTGCCTGACATATCTCGTAAAATCTTCTCCGCTACCATTCCCATGAACATGGTGTTTATGACAAGCTTTCATATGTCGCCGGAGTCTATAGCGCACTAGAAGGCGAGGCATAGAAAGCATATCGGAAGTTCCTTTTCCATAGAATAGTTGGAATTCGAGTCTGAGGATGGGGTATGTGCCACCCTTTGGAAAGCGTGTCTCAGAAGATGGGTGGCGTAGTGATGTGTGGGAGGGAGCTCCATCCGAACAGCTCAAACTTCTCTTCCGTCGGTGCACATTCAGGTTCAAATAACCATCTAGATGGCAGGTAATACCGGCAATCAGCATGGCCAAAGCCGACTTGATTACGCCCGTGGACATTGATTACGAAAGCCTATGGCACATGCCAACGCTGGGCGGAAGCTTATTGATGAGAGATGAGAGGCTTCATCGGGTTAGTGAAATGCAATCACTTGAAGGGTACGTTAGGGGCCGCCCTTGTGCGGGCTTCCTTTCTGCACCATTGAAATGGCGACTCGTCAATTGGTGAAATCGAGGGGCAGGACGTAGGGCAATCACTTTCCCCTTTTCTTGGAGCATGCCAGACATTCACTGCTACAGAGAAAGCCCCCGCAACGCGTACATCGAGATGGGCAATGACCTTGGCGACAAAGATTCGAAGAGCCCAGGGCGAAGATGGAATGGAGGGGTCAAACCTGAGTTTGAAGTGGTGCGAGATGGTGTGGGATGGCGGATGGAAGTGGTGGGAGGGCTAAAGACTAGATTGGATGAATGAAGAGGGAAGAGAACAGAGGGACAGTATGCGAGACATTGACTGAAAACAAACGTGGTGAGGCCCGGGGCAACCTCTTCACGAACAGACATTGGTTCGTATAGCATATGATCCGTCGACCAGGACGGAGGGTTATGGTCAAATGAATAGCGGTGGGTCGTCTCGGAAGTAGAGGCGAGAGATTGTTTGGATAACATACAAGTAGAAATTAGAGATTACTGTTAAACTAGTAAGAGTGGGCGTTTTCTGCGGGTGCGATCCAGTGACGAAGCACACCGATGGCCAGACCCCTCTTCACGCTTGGTGGATGGCGAGTAGTGGCTCCAGCATAAGGTAGACTGAAAATCCGGGGATGAACCTAAGCCGGTCTATTGACCCCTGGGTCCGAGTTGTGTTTCCTCGCCGCCGAGACATGTACCCACCTCAGACACCTATAAGTACTGTGCAGCTAGAGGTAGCGACAGTAGCAGTAGTACTAGTTGTACTACTTGTAGTAGTAGTACTACCTACTA
The DNA here is from genome assembly GCA_013461505.1 of Ramularia coccinea. Taxonomy (NCBI): domain Eukaryota; kingdom Fungi; phylum Ascomycota; class Dothideomycetes; order Mycosphaerellales; family Mycosphaerellaceae; genus Ramularia; species Ramularia coccinea. The sequence goes on from JABNMW010000009.1 coordinate 1,217,778, forward strand.
GGGATATTATCGAGAATTGAAGCATCATCACTGCTCTGTACATGAAAGGGTCCTGGAGTGTGGACTTTGGCGAGCGGGGCGGTTTCCGAGTGAGGGATCGACAACTTGGTGACCGGTCAGCGGAGGTTTGAAGCTTGTGCGATGGTCCAACTCAACTTGAAGACAAGCGCTAACTGTTACTGTCCCATGCTCGCTGTTGCCCACTTGCTCCATGGATACATGCTGCGGGAAGGCGCTAATGCACGCCGGATGCGGGCTGTTGACCAGTTGGTGTTGGCTGTTGGTGGAGGTCAATAGGATGGCTGCATACTCACCTTGAACCTTCAGAGCCCCCGAATTGAAGCTGGTATGCAGAATCACTACTACTAAGGTACTACTAGTATCAAGTGGTCTACTACTTACCTTAGGTAGTACTAAGACTTGAGTACCTTGGATAGCGGACTTGGGAACGTCAGCGCCCGCTCAGGAGGACACCACGATCGAGACTGCTTCTCGGTCTGGTCTACGGCGAACGTACATGTTTGGGAAGTCTGAAATTTCAGCAGTAGCCGACCGAGCGTTCATTGCTACTAGTAGTAGTAGTACAGGCATACAGGCACGGTAAAGGCAAGGTGAAGACAGGCGTGCCTGACCGACTGCATCTCCTGAATCCCAGAGGTAGGTAGACGACAGCACGGCTTCTGAGCACGCAACATTTAGTATCACTTGGTACCTGTAGGTCTAAGGCTCTGTGCCTGACTACTACTCCGTACGGTATCTAGAGTATTCGCGTAGCGCTGGCTGCGCCCAACGGATGCACTGGTTGCCCGCCTCGCCAGCGCCACCAGACGCATATATCGCCATCCGTTATTCTTCGAAACGAGTTGCGCTATTCCTTGAACATGCATGTACTACCCTCCCGTCCTGCAGACCCTGACGCTGTGCATGCGTGTGTCAGCCGTCGACTGCATCTCTTTTGCAAGGGGAGCAAGTTAGAGCGACAACTGTGATGGCTATAAGCTAGGGTATGAGCAAGTAGCAGCAGCAGCAGCAGCAATGGGTATTGTAATTAAGTGTGCAGATACTGTGATGGGGCTTGCCTGCTGAGTGGACAAGAATCATGAGGTGAAGGTGACCGAAGTGAGGGCTTCCCGACTTGAGTGGATGCTGCGGGGACTCTTTGTTGGCCACTGCATTCGCTGGCGGCATTCCCCCGCCTTGATGCCTCACTAGCGTGGCATCAATTGGTCCGTGCCACCACCCACCCCTGCCATGTCGCTTATCATCTCGCCGATCAATTGGCCCAGCCCAGCCCAGCCGGCCCCAAGGCACGCTAAGCTGCACCGACACTTAACTCGACTTGACCTGCGCCATGATAATATCTAAGGTAATGCAATGTGATATCCAAGCGGCAAAAGAAATGCGAACATGGATCAGATGAGGTGCCCTTAAATTGTTCTTGCCCATCAATATCAAGGATTCACAGAATTATCTGGCGCGCCAACACTGGGTACCGATCTCGCCATCATTTCACCATCATACTACGGTGCGGTGCCTGCTCGCCTAAGTACCTAATAGTACCTTTCCTACCATCAAGTTAGTACTAACCTTCCAGTTGTCGCAGCCAATGGGTTAGCACTTGCGGTAGGGTGCTTTTGGCCTGGAGCTACCTTATCGACCACCACCACCACCACCACCATTACCACCGCCACCATTTGCTATCCCGCCATCCATTGCTATCTGCATCTGCTTTGCTCCTCTTCTACGCAGTCCTGGCTCTTCCATCTTTCTTTCTCCTCTCACAAACAGATTCTCCTGGGCTGTTCGTCAACGGTATGCCCACGGTCTATTTTGTTGCTCAAGTAATACCTCTTGGTGTTTGACTATTCTCCATCGTCCTTCGACATACATTACGAGGTTGCACTTTCCATTCCGTTATCATCCAGAACGGCCTTCTCTCCGTAACCTCGTTTGCTTCCTCCATCAGGCAGCCTCCGTATCTACTGCTTTGTTAGAACATTGTTCCAAGTTTCCGATTTATCGTCGTCGCATGCAGCTCAATTGTACTCTGTCTTTTGGCTGCTGCTTGCCTTCACAAAGTTAAGGTAGGATTGATTGAGATCCATCCCCACTCTAGTCTGCTGTCACGCCTGTTCTGCCAGTCGGACCATTTCAAAGTATTGTGGGGTGACTGAATGATCTTGGATCGTGGCTGACCGTTGCGCAACTTTGTAGACGACTGCAGCTACAATACGCGATTACAATTCTTCGACATTCCTCCAAATTTCAATTCGAACATCGTCGTCGAACATTCACATACTTGACGTTGGGTCTTCCCGCCCGCGCTGTTCTTTTGATATGGCTACGATCGCTCTCACGCGACCCATCCCACCCCACAGACCGGCATCGGCCCTGGATGGACCCATTACACCGCCTCTCTCATTTGAGGAAACAAAAGCCTCCGCGAACCCCCAATATCCACAACCTCCAATTCCGAATAAGCATATCCCCGTTTGTCCAACAGGACCTGCCAAAGCTGAACAGCTCGAAACCCCTCCGGATTCGCCCAAGGACAATGGAAGCTGTGGGCCGACGTCGGTTCTATCGCCTCCACATGCGTTCGAGCGTCTAGAGTCTGGTTCACTGTCCATATACGAGATCGACGCCGCCAACGTTGCAAATGCTCTCGACGTGGCCTCGAAAACTCCCTTGGCTGACCCTTCCCTTGTCTTCCCTTGGCTGCACGGCTTGCATCCCCACAATCACCTCCAGCAAGCCTTCTTCAGTGCTCGCAAACGTGTCAACCGCAGAGCCCCATCGTGCCTGCGCCTCACCACAATCGTCAAAGCTGATGGTGACCTCACAACGTCCCGAATTAAGGGAGCCATCAGCCCCAATGAGTTGATCCATTCGGGTCCAAACCTGGAGTTCATCGACGCAGACCCTCGTGAGGCTTTCTCAGTGCGCAACTTTCACATTCAGTCTGTCAAAGTTGCCTTGACCTCGGATATCATCGTCTATGGCGAAGACATCGTGGAAGCTCGCAAGGTGGCTTGGGATTTTGCTGCAGCTCAGAACAGGTGGCGTGAGAGGCATGTTGGCCAGGGAGACGATTTTCCCGTTTACAACACATTCATTTGCACTAGTCCGTTTTCTCAATTCGAGAACGAGTACCGCGAAATTGTAGCTGTGGATTCGCATGGATACTTGACTGGCGAAGTGCTGGATTTTGTCCAACAGGAGAGGAGGGAGATGTGGGACATGACAGTGGCGTCAGAAATTTCACACAATGTCTACATGGGCCCGACACCAGAGTTGGGAAGCCCTGAGGAGCGTGGTTTCGACATTCTCATTGAATGCAGCGATGGCGGTCGCCTCAATCCCGAAGCCCTCCAGCTTGTCGTCGAGAGTCCAGCGGAGACTATCACACAGCCATTCCATGATTTTCCTTCATCAGGAAGCATTCTGCCGCCAACCTACAGCCACGAGGAAGCTGACGGTATCCTCAAGACTTGCAAGTGGATTTATCACCTGGCTCATGGTACCCATCCCACGCACACGCAACGCGCTGATGATGCAGATGGAGATGCTCATATGTTTCTTGGAAACGATGTGGAGCAGGAGCAGGAGCAGGAGCAGGAGAGTTTCGGAACCTGTCCACGTAAGATTCTTATTCATTGCGGAGATGGCTACACAGAGTCCAGCATGCTGGGGATTGCCTACTTCAGTTATAGCACTGGCCGTCCAATCCCGGACGCGTGGCTCAACTTGCATACCAAGATGGGAAGGAACTTCTTTGCCTACCCCAGCGATGTCGCTCTTCTGAAGTCCATCGCTCCTCGCTTACTGAGCGAATCTCCTGCTTGTGCCGACAAGACACTGTCGGAAATCACAGACCTTGTCCAGAATGAACCAAGCTGGCTGCCAGGTCTTGATGGATCTTTTCCTAGTCGCGTGCTTGATTACCTCTATCTAGGTAATTTGGGGCATGCAAACAATCCGGATTTGTTACGCGAGCTAGGGATCTGTCAAATTCTCAGCGTCGGCGAGACGGCTATCTGGAGAGATGGTGACCTGGAGGCGTGGGGCGAAGATAATGTCTGCAAAGTGGAAGATGTACAAGACAACGGCATCGATCCTTTGACGGATCAATTTTCTCGCTGTCTCGAGTTCATTGGTGAGTTTTCGCTCCTTGACTTTGTGGGGTGATGGATGAGCTAACATTGAAACAGACCGTGGAAGGCGCAATGGCACGGCCACGCTGGTTCACTGCCGAGTAGGAGTATCTCGTAGCGCTACGATTTGCATCGCCGAAGTCATGCGCGCTTTCGGCATGTCTTTTCCACGCGCCTACTGCTTTGTTCGTGCCCGCCGCCTGAATGTTATCATCCAGCCTCATTTGCGTTTTGCCTATGAGCTGCTGAAGTGGGAGGAAGCTCTTCAACAGAATGGCGACCCGAATATGCCAGTCAAACGTGAAATGGAGTGGGCCGAAATTGCGCGAGAGATTGCCTTGATGAATCGACCTTACTCCAGGTGACATGGCGCTTGCAGTCTTTCCATCATCTTGTACAAACTTGCGGACTATGTGTATACTTGATATTGGACACCTGCACATGGTCTTTTGATATTGAAAGTTTTGGGGGATGATTCACCAGTATTATCCCACTTTTTTGTCAAGGTTAGTTCAGCGAAGGCCGCATCATTATCTCTTGGGAACTGGAGCAGTGCTTTGGCAACAGGATACTACAGCTATGTCTGTCACGTTGGAAATTGGTGGTTTTTTTTGGACATGTTTCATTTCGTTGGTTCGGGGAACAAACGGCGTTAGGGTTATGATCTTCAGTGTGACAGCGATCTTGCCTGTTCCTGTCGCTGTACTATGGGACAACTGAATTGGGACTTTGCTGTATTTGTCAAGATGAGACAGAGAATTGGGAGACTGTAGAGTGGACGGCGGGAGGCACCCAATGGGACAAGGCAACGATGAATTACGACAGTAACGAACAGAATTGACATCTTTATGACATTCCTCGCACCCTTCCAACTTCTTGCGATAAGGAATAAGAGAGCTTCCTTTTGTATGAACATCGCCAATTGTAATAGAAGTGCCGAGGCATTGTGATATCGAGATACTGGGTATACGTAGTGCTCAGGGTAAGACACCAGTCCTCAGTGCTCGGGGAGACTGCTGAATGTGATTACCACGAGCCAAAGATGTAAAACAGAAGGACGCTTGAACTCCGTTGCCTAGACCATGCTAGAACTCCACGAATGACAAATATCAAAGCAAAAGTGATGAAAGGATGGTGTGTAGTACTGGGCAGTCTGTGAGTAACAGACAGCAGTGCAGACATTTGATAACGCCGTGAAAGAAGCCGTACAGGAGCAAAACTTTCCCGTCTCTTCGGATACTTGCGAACGCCGACACTAAGGCAAATGGAAAGGATTCTACGCTAATGGATGAAATAGGGTCTCCTAAGTCCCGTAGACAGAGGGATCGTTCCTATCATCGCCTTCTAGGACACTGCAAAATAGTATCCCAAGTTAGCTGAAGTGAGCAGGAAGCGGAAGCGGAGGCGGCGCTATATAAAAAGGAAACCTCAGACTTACGATAACTGTTTGACCAAGTAACCCTCGCCGCCATTCTCCATGTCTATGTTATAGACGTAGAAGCCACCGTCGCTCGTGACAACCATGACCTGGGGGCTGTTGCTACTCATGGCCACCACGCTGCGTGGGGGAGCCTGCCCGGCCCCGGCTATGCGCGAGACGTTGGACTGCTGCTGCACATTGGACTTGGGAATCTTGATGAAGGCGAAGTCGCGTAACGGCTCCCACATTTCGGTGACAGTCTGTGGCAGATACGAACCCACGACCCCGGCGACACCACGGCCCATAATCTGTGATGAGCGGCGGAGTATGTTGCTAAATGAGCCGCTTTGCTGCCTGCGATGACCGGCGCCTCCGTTGCCCGCCATGCCACTGTCACCTCCCCCATTCCCGCCCGTAGTATCCGCGGCATCGCTCCTTGGGGATTCGGTGGCGGAGTTTCCGGGAGACTCCCCGTCATCGTAGCTGCGGGCTCGGGACCATCTATCCTGCCGTGGCGAGCTCGGCGGCTCTATAGGCGCACCGGCGGGAGTCTGGTTATTGGGAGGCGCCCCTAAGCGGAAAATATGTACTGTGTCGGAAGTAGACGAGACGCATAGAAGCGTCGAGCTGAGATTGAAAGACATGCTGTATATCTTGGAGGGATAAGTGCCGCGCCTGAACTGGTATAGCTTTTGACCCCTTGGCACGGAGAAGACCCGGATAATGGTGCCCGTCTCGCTGGCGGTGGCTAGGAGGGTCCCATCATTGCTGAGACATAGGCAACTGAGCGGGGACCTGTGTGCCTCTATCACGTTCACCGCTTTTATCGTTACTGTGTCGAAGATCAGAACCCGGCCCGAAGTAGGCGCTACGTAGGCGGACTGCGGCGGGGCATGGGACGGCCTCCGAGTCGCATCTGTGTCCTCCCGTGGCTCGGGAAGCGGGTAGGCAAGAAAACAATTCTCGGAGGATGGCGACAGGGCACAAATGGCGTCGGGGTTGGGAGATGTGTGAATCGTGTGGAGTAGGCTCATGTTGCTGATATCATAGAGGTAGATCTCCTCCTCGAGGATCACGGCGAGTCGCTTGCGGTTCAATCGGACGGCGAGTACAGCGGAGGGGAAGGTGAGCTCGCAGATGACGGATGCTCTCTGAACAAGGATTCACGGTCAGCAATCAAAGGTTCTCAAAGAAAGGAAATCCAACCGCCGGCGCACCTTTGTGTTTTGAATGATCAGATGGCGGGGTGTCAGGGTGAGGGCGACTAGCGAAGTCGAGAAGAGCATCTCGATGATGGCGGTGTTGCCTTCATCGCTGCTGAAGATCCGAGAGAAAGGGTCGGTATGGTAGATTCGGAAGCCTTTGGAAGTAGCTGTTCCAAGGTAGTTAGTAACTTCGCGAATCCGAAGTGTGTCCTGCGGGGGTTTGACAAACCGACTGCCAGACAACTATGGTCCTGGTTGAAGGTGATGAAGTTCAGCGCGGGATTGGACATGGCTGTAGAGCGAGGCGCAAGGCGCGCGCTGGTAGCTGCGACTCGAAGTGAAGCAGGCCAAAGGCAGGCAAGCTCTTCGCGAGAACTCGAAGATTTGGGGTCGCTCGAAGGTGGCTGGCCGAGCCTGTGATGAACCGTGGCAGCGAAGAGTGCTGGTCGTGCGAAGCTCAGAGAGCTGCAGGTGGGGCCCGAGAACAGCTTCACTCAAGCAGCGGCCGGAGATCAGATGACGAAGTACCAGGTGACAGAGAGTATGACGCTGGGTCTGTGGATCGCTTTCCTCTCGTGAAAATGGGAAAGAATAGAAAGGGTCTCGTGAAGGAGATGTAATCTGTTCTCTCCCAACAGGGTGAGTCAGAGACCACTTTGCTTCGGCTACTTTGGAGTAATTATGAACCTACGAGAGAGAGGCTGGGGCCTCGGCGGGCGGACGCATTTGGAGTTCGTGGTCTGCCTCACTGACGTCGAGCGCTTACAGCAGCAGCAGTAGTGGATCTGTTGTGCGGCAGGGCTGTTGCATCCGCTAAAATACTACCTACTACTTTACCTTACAACGCGAGGTAGGCACCAAGAACAGGCAAGGGAGCTGGCTGTAGCTGGCTCTGCGGGGTACACCAACGCACTGGGCGCCCCCACCAGTTTTCAGTAATTCTCATCTTCACACAAGGCTGATTTCTCCTTTGTACAGCTGCATGCTGAAAAAACCTAAAAATAGGGAAACTCTTCTTCGCAACTTCTTCCCACAAGATCAGTTGTAACTTCAGATAATTTACGATGAAGAATCAACTGGCAGATCAGATATCTTGATAAATTCGCAGTCCGAAAAGACGACGCTCTTTGATCTGTAGCCGTCCAGACGCGGCTTTGAAAACAAGCAGTTCGTTGGGCCGACATAATATTCCACAGCGAGGCAGGGCGAGCCATGCCGATGCCACGATTCCAGAGATGTCAGGTTGAATCAGGCATTGAAGCAGAACGAAGAGTATTCCTGTTGGCATCCGCAATAAGCATATCCTGACGCTTATGTATCCTCCGCGGTACTCAACCGTAACTGCTTCGAAAATGGCTGTAAGTTTTCGAAAAGTTCTAAGCAAAGTTCCCGAATTGTTTCCATCCTACTTGCTACTGTAAATACTGTAGAACTTACTACTGCTATTAGTAGTAGGCTAATTCTCACGCCTGCCAGACAAATAATCATAGCGTAGTCTCCAAGCGCAGCGTGGAGCGGCTGTATTTTCCAGATGAACCTCATTACTTTCGCTACTTTGTGAAGAAACCACAGAGAAGAAGTCCATTTATCAATAGATGTTATTGGTTCATGCTGAGAATAATCGATACTACCGTCCAACACTTCTTATCAAAGCAATCACCCAACAAGAAAGTGGTGGTCAATATTGGCTGTGGAAGGTAAGTGATCTTGGCCCTCTTCAGGTTGATCCGGACTTAACATATCTAGTGATGTGCTGGCATGGCAATCTCATGCTCGCTATACCTCTTTGTGCCAATCGGCGCTCTTCATAGATGTCGATGATCTCGATTCCCTACGCAAAAAGCAGAGCACGGTGCTTGCAATTCCTCAGTTGCGAGCCCTGCTAGGCTCGGATTTTTCAACTAATAGAGGAGACGAGGACCCCGTTCTCTTAAGAAGCGCTGCATACTGCCAAGTTGCTTGTAATCTACAGAAGTTGCAAAAGCTCAAGGATATACTGGCCTCCCTTGTATCGCTTTCGCAGGTGGACATACTCTTCGTGGCTGAGAATTCTATGACATACATGAATGCAGAAGCTCTTTCGGAATTGTCAAGATCGATTGGATATGGTTTGTATTTCACCTTGATCTAGGAGTACTTGGATTAACATGCGCATAGCCCAGCTCTGTCTGATTGAACCAATAATGCCCCTCGGACCAGAGCATCCATACGCGAGGACGATGCTCAACTACCATGGAAAATTTCAGACTCCTTCTGGTGCTGCCAGTAAACACACAACAGCCAGCAGTCAAGGTGCTTGCTTCAAATCTCTCGGCTGGGGTCATGTCGATGCGTCAGATCTTTGGGAAGCTTGGTCGGGCAGTCACTACGTGAATGGAGAGGAACGCCGTGCGCTCGATGAGGTCGAGGCGTTTGATGAATGGGAGGAATTCATATTGTTCGGCCGACACCATGCCGTCATACACGCTCTGGCAACGAAGGCGCGCGGTAATCATAATGCTGCTCAAGACGTGGCTGCCCCGGAAGCATCAGAAATCAGCCTCGAATCCATAAAACTGGATCAAGCAAAATCAATCAAACGTCGCTTTGGCAACTTCATCTTAGCGTCCAACGCTCAAGGTCATCGGTATGCCGCCCATGTTTTTGGTTCTGGTGTGGGCGGTTGTGCCGATACGTACGATCTTTACGGCTTAAAAAAGGAGCAATTGCCACACAAACTGCCACATCATGGTCCACCGCCGCGTATGTGCTCGACACTCACAGACTTAGGCGACTTTGGGACCTTGCTTGTCGGTGGTCGCGACTCACATGAGAAGGCCTTGGCCGAGTGCTGGCTCCTATCGAAAGGCCGGGACGCCTCATGGCAAAAGACCTGGGACTTTCCTACCCCAATTTATCGACATAGCGCCATACCCCTTAGAGGATCCTCGTTGGCTTTGATTGTGGGAGGCAAGACGAGCTTCGAACACGTCTCTACTGACAGTTTCCTCTTTCATCCCGAGAAGGGATGGCTTCATTGCAAAATAATTGGGGAACAGCCAGAGTCTGTTTTCGGAGCTGTTCTTTGCAACTCCTCAGGTGGCGAGTCCGGTGCCGTGTATTTCAGTGGATTGAGATGCGGTGGCCTCCGGCAAGATGGAGTCATGAGCTCTAAAACATATTTTTGGCAGCTCTCTATGGTAGCGAATGAGGTATGCCGGAACCCATCACCCCTATTTACATTGCTTGCTAACCATGCACGCCTAGCCGACAATACGTTTCGAGGAAGTCAGAAACACACCAACTGACATCAGCCTCATCAACGTGTTCGGGGCGACAGTTGCAGAATCGCATGGTGTAACTGCGATTTGCGGCGGAACGGGAGAGTCGCCACTCAGCCACGGCCAAGTTGTGATTTTCATAAGCGTTTCCCAAGGAGGACTCCAGATCTTAGGCTACTCATCTGTTCTCAGCAGTCCAAAAGACTCCTTGTTGATGATAGGATCTTCAGTGCAGATGAGTGATAACAACTTGATAGTGCTGGGCGGAGGTACTAGCTGTTTTCCTAGCGGGGAAGTTTGGCAGTCAAAGCCGCGACTGTTTGAATTTCCCAGATCTATATTGGATACAACGAGCTCAACTGGCACGACTCATATGTGGTATATGGAATCGCCGAAGTTTTTGGGTAAATCCCAAGATACCTTGATGAGATTGCCTACGCGGTCCAAGCCAAGCATTACAACGATACCAAGAGTCACTTTAACTTCGGCCAATACTTTTCAAGAGCTGCTTCAAGCCGGAAAGCCAGTTGTTATCGAGGACCTTAATGTAGGTCCCTGTGTGCAGAAATGGACTCCGGACTACATGGTGGAGCGTGTCGGCAATGACCGAGAAGTGAGTAGATGTGCAAAATGGCTTGTTTTTGCCTGTCGCTGACAATGGAAGGTCGTGGTGCACGAATGCCAAAGAAATACTGAGAAGATGGATTTCAATTCCAAAAACTTCCATTACGTGACTGATACATTCTATAACGTCATGGCAAAGGTCCAAGACGGAGGACGACTTTACTTGCGTTCTCTTGCCCACGAGAAACCCTCTGAGTCCCCCGCCATCATTGAGAACGACTATCCTAGGTTATGCCAAGACTTTCATCTACCAGAAGAAGTCAGTATCGTTCAAGAGAATCTCTTCAGCTCCATCCTACGGATTTCAGGCAAGGTTAACATGTGGTTGCATTACGACGTGAGTATGCTTCCTCCTCGAAGGCCTTTCTTCTCGATGAAGCTTGTTAACTTGCAACACAGGTCATGGCCAACATTTACACACAGATACGTGGCTCCAAGCGTATGATTCTATTCCCACCCAGCGATGTCAGCCGACTCTCCTTTGAAGCCGGCGCCTCAAGCTCTAGCCGAGACATCTTTTCAGAGCTCGACACTGCAGAGCTATCTTCTACCCGTCCCCACGAAGCTCACCTCCAGCCTGGCGATACGCTTTTGCTGCCACCCATGTGGCTACATACTGCGACACCAACAAGCGATATGAGCGTTGCAATCAATGTGTTCTTCCGAGACCTGAAAGATGGGTACTCTGGGGGACGAGACGTGTACGGAAACAGAGATCTAGCGGCATATGAGAAGGGGAGACAAGAGCTGGCTCGCATTGGGAGGAGCTTCGAGAAACTACCGAAGGAAATTCGGCGGTTCTACTTGTCACGACTAGCAGACGAACTCCAAGAAGCTGCAGAGGCTGAGTAGGTCTAAGGGGACACAAAGAACCAGAAGCAGGATTACGAGCATCTTTGCCTAAGTACCGATACCTGCTGTTTCCAAAGTGTAATTCAGTATGCAATCGTAGCATTGCACTTGGTTCTCGTACCCAGGTGTAAGTGTATTGTATGGGGTCGGTCCAATGGGGACTGGCTTAAGTACGAGTACGAGCAAAGCGCCTACAAGAACATGTTGCGAATCGAGGGTTTATTGTATCAGACGATACGTGTATCTGAATCTGGGAAGAGAAGTCGGATCAGAGATTGAGGATATTTCACCACTTGAAATTCTTCCACAATTTCTGCTCAGCAATTCAAGTACTTGATATACAGTAGAGAAAGGTAGCCTGGGGCTGTACAAATATTAATTAGTCTAGTACATTAGTCGCATGTACGTTGGTGTGGGTAGGTACCTAGTCAACCCACATCCTCCTCCGCATTTGGCAAAGCTGGGAGGTGACGTCAATTGACTGGTGGGTGAAGGTAAGGAAGGTAGCCCGGGTTCCCTTAGAACGCTCTACCGGGAGTCAATCGACCACGACAAGCCTGACCCTTTACCTACAGCCAGGCGTCTAAAACGTTGACGCCACTTTCCCCAACGACGCCAAATATCCGGGGAATAGTGCCAACTTCAGCCATCTCAAGCTCAATGCGCCCCCGCTGCCTCGCCTGAAGCTCCTCGAAGCTCCACGCTTCCCTTCATTACATTTAGCGAAGTACGGCGGACGGTACTCATCTTCATAGCCGTGTGGCGCGCTGGATATAATCCAACGAAACCTGACCCCATATCGACATTAGCATCAACATCAACATCAACATGCCTCGCACTCGATTGGCATCCTTCGGACGCTATGCGCTCCCAGGAGTGCTCGCTTTAGGCACCGGCACCCTCGTCTACAGCTACCGTCCACGCAGCTTCCCCGGGTCCGAATCGCCAGCCGTTCCGCCGCCGAGCTACGGGCCCGATGGCTCCTTCAAGATGCCCCAGTTTCCCCAAGAAAAGACTCGCTCCGAACAATTGGCGGACCTGCGCCGGCTTGGAGCTGCAATCACCCAGGGCGGCAGCGACAACGATGAGAGCTACGATATGCTCGTCATCGGCGGCGGCGCGACCGGCGCTGGTGTGGCCCTAGATGCCGCGACCCGCGGACTCAAGGTGGCCCTCGTCGAGCGCGATGACTTCGCAAGTGGTACCAGCAGCAAGAGCACCAAGCTTGTCCATGGCGGTGTAAGGTATCTCGAGAAAGCCGTTTGGGAACTCGACTACAACCAGTACCTGCTTGTCCGCGAGGCTCTCAAGGAGCGCAAGTACTTTCTGCAAACGGCACCACACCTCAGTAGCTGGCTGCCCATTATGGTACCCGTCGATCGATGGTGGAAAGCACCCTACTACTGGGCTGGTACCAAGTGCTATGATCTCCTCGCTGGCAAGGAGGGCATTGAGAGCTCCTACTTCTTGACAAGGAGCAAGGCTCTCGAGGCTTTCCCCATGCTCAAGCAGCAGGATCTAGTTGGGGCTCTTGTGTACTACGACGGCGCCCACAACGACTCGCGCATGAACGTATCACTCGGCATGACAGCCGCTCTCTTTGGGGCTACTGTCGCTACGTACACCGAGGTGACTGGACTACTCAAGGACGACAGCGGCCGGGTCTGTGGTGCCACGGTCAAGGATCGCATTGCGGAGCGCAATGGCCAGAATACTGAGGATATCCCAGTGCGAGCCAAGTGTGTAGTCAACTGTACCGGACCCTTTACCGACTCCATCCGCAAGATGGACGATCAGCAGATCAAGGAAATTGTGGCACCCTCATCCGGCGTGCACGTGGTTTTGCCTGGTTACTATAGCCCAGGACAGAAGATGGGCTTGATTGATCCGGCCACGTCGGATGGACGTGTTATCTTCTTTCTCCCCTGGCAGGGCAACACGATCGCTGGCACCACCGATACACCATGCCCCATTTCCAAGAATCCCCAGCCCGACGAGGAGTCTATTACCTGGATTTTGAATGAGATCCGCCAGTACCTATCCCCTGAGATGAAAGTCCGTCGGGGCGATGTTCTTGCTGCTTGGTCTGGTATCCGCCCTCTTGTGAAAGATCCCAAGGCTCGCAATACGGAATCACTCGTTCGCAATCACCTGATTGACATCTCTTCCTCAGGCTTGCTCACTTGTGCCGGCGGTAAATGGACTACATATAGACAAATGGCGGAAGAGTGCGTAGATGCTGCTATCAAGGAGTTCAGCTTACAGCCCAGATCTGTACCTAACGCACCACGCATAAGCGGCACTGAAGCTATTGACGATGGCGCGATTCTTGACGGTACCTGCCAGACCCATAAAGTCCGCCTCGTAGGGGCTCATGGCTTCAGCCATACCTTGTTCATTCCGCTAATCCAACACTTTGGCGTCGAGACGGAAGTCGCTAAGCACCTGGTCGAGTCCTACGGCGACCGCGCCTGGAAGGTGGCCTCTCTTTGTGCGCTGACAGACCAGCGTTTCCCTGCGAGGGGTGAGCGTGTTTCCCGGCTATATCCTTTCGTGGATGGCGAGATCCGCTATGCTGTGAGACACGAATACGCTCAGACCGCCGTGGACGTCATTGCTCGGCGTACACGTCTGTCCTTCCTGAACGCCCAGGCTGCTCTTGAAGCGCTCCCAAAGGTTATCAACATAATGTCTGAAGAGCTTAAGTGGGACAAAAAGCGAGAAGAGGTAGAATGGAAAGAGAGTAAGTGTCTTGTTCTGGAACATCCTCAGTTCCTACCTCTCTGCTCTACTTCAAATACTCATGCTAATACGAATTATGCTCGTAGCCCTCACCTTCCTCCAGTCCATGGGGCTACCACAACCTATGCTTTCGGCCACGCGCAAGCAAGTCGAGCAGCGTAAGCTCGATTTCTCCAGCTCTCTCGAGTGGAATATGTATTCCCGTCACGATAAACCTACTGGTGACGACAAGGTGGTCTAGATTACTACATAATCTTCGGTCCTTAAACACAGCTAAGCCAACACCCGTGCCCGCTTGGCTGCTCTGTCACACATACATCAATTGGGTCCCCCACTTGGGCTTCACATCCAATCAAGCTCTGGAGCTCAAGCAAAGCTAGCTTCTTTATTGAGTTTCCTGCATGAGTCTACGTTGGCAAAATGGCTCGAGGGAGGGCGGCCTCCTCCGGTCTAGTCTCGGGCCGTTCGGAACGTGCTTCGTACCCTTGATTTCTCGACGTCTTCTTTGAAACGTATGGCCTGGGTAAGGGGTAATATCTGAAAAGGGGGTTCAGCGGGTGGAATATGGGAAACAAGGATCAGCGTTATTGTTCTGTCCTTCTCATCTCATTGCGTACATTTGTACTGATTACCTTGTTGTCACGAATATCTGCATGGGTCTTTCTCTGGCGTCCTGGTCTTGAGTTGGGAGTTAGCTTAACATGCTACTACGATACGATATTGCTAATATATGACTTCTGATTGCCATCCTTCATCATCCCAAGGAAAGCAATGTGACTAGATACTCAATTGGTCTCACATCTAGATCGTGGTCCAGAAACTACTTTCGGTCGATACGCGCACGGCCGCCTTGCCTAACCCTCAGAGTCTTAGACTCCTACTTACACTTTCTGGATCAATGTCAATGACACCATAAAGCGAGCGCCATGGCGTCAGTGACATGCCCGCCACCAAGATAGAACGATAATTTGTGAACAGCAATCATGCCATCACTCTCTTCTTCTTTGTCACGCGATGACCTAGTCGATAACAAACCGACGTATGCTTCTACGTTTTGCGCCACAACACCAGGAATGAGAATTAAGTTTCATGTTGTGGCCAACCGTTACTCTTGTCTGTGTTCCACTGAATGCCCCTCTCCCTACGAAGCTTTGCTTACGGCGGTCCGTCACACCTAGGTTTGCACTGGCGATGATGGTCATCGTGTCTTCACTTTTTCAACGCTAATGCGGACGGCAGATAGAATGTTGTCGATGAAGACAGAAAACAGCATTTCGTTTTGGTATCTTAGATTCCCAGCCACTGCCCAAATCACAATGCTCCTTAGATGCACGCCAGATCTTTATCGATACAAATATAAGCATCCTCATCCTGCCTATGCACCCTCCTGCTCGTTGCGTGTAACAGCTCTGTACAACCGCTGTCTCATCGTCGATTCGTTACAGAAGTCCTGAGTACAGTTGGTATCCGCAAAAGCCGCTGATGGTAAAAAGTAAAGAAATCGAAAACCAGAAACAAATACAGATCCAATAAAACTCCGCCCCATTGCAAGCAGAAAGCTGCTTCTATGCTTTTAACAAATCCCATGTATGATGCGATGGTGTCGTGATGAGTGAAGATGCGCGCCCTTGTTGATTCGTAAATGAAAAGAAAAAGGATCAAAACTCCAGTGCTAGTCGTGTCCGTAAGAAGTAGAACAAGGTCGTTCCAGTGTGAAATGGAGGAAGAATAGACATAAATAGGCCAACGTCGCAAAACTCAAGAGAAACGCGACCGGCGAGAAAGAGATAATCTGGGCGGAACTCTGCCCACGTTGAAGACTCTCTGGAGCAAATTGCTTTTGTGAGCAGCACCGCGTCGAGCGAGCAATGTCGTGCGCATGTTAGCAGTATGCAACCTGCGGTCAGGTTGAATCGCAAGTCTGCGATCCCATTCGGCGTCCCAACCGTATAGATCCTGGGTGGGTGCGGCAAAAGAGAGCGTGCCGGCACTACCCGTGTTGCTCAAAGAAGAGTGTCGCTCGCTACCGGGACTAGAGCAGCCGTCAAGATAATGAGAGAGATCTTCGTACTCCAAGGGTGGGGATATGGCCAGGAAGCTAGGCGATCGAGGACTGTCAATCAACATCTTGTCTGCTTGAACTATATCGATATCAACCTCGAGGGTCTGGCAGGTCGTAGCTGATGATGGCGATGCAGACGCGAACCCTGACATCAAGCTATCCGAGTCAAGGGCGGGAGAATTCGTGCTTGATCCTGTGTTGTGGCCAGTTTCCATCCCGTTTGGCTGATGCGGCTCTGGTTTCTCATTCACATAGCCAATCATCGCCCGAGTCGTGGCTTTCCCGACCATGCTGTCCTCAGAACCTTCCAATCGTTGCGCACCCCAGCCGCAGTCCTGTTGATTGTGTATGACGCTCTCAACAGGACACGACAGCCGACGGCCAGGATGCGGTTCTTCCCACTTCCAGTGATTGACCGGGTCATTCTGGTTAACGTATTGTAAGGTCGCGGAGTTAGGCACGGCCTGGAACCCTCATAAAGAATTATTGTTGCGGGATTCTGCTGAAGCGGGTGCTGAAGATGTAGGCGGGGATCGCTTGTTTAGAGGTTTGCTCTTGAAACCAAGTTTAGCACCAACTTTCTTCCAGCCCTTGCTGTGTGCAGCCATGGCGCGTTGGAGGCCACCAGGAGACGAGTTTATCCAGTCGGATGAGGTCGGGGGTGTCGTCGGGGGTGTCATTGGCTCATTCATAGGGGGCGAGTGACCGTCGCTATCGTCTGTCAGACCCTCGGAGTCGAGTGCGTGCGTTGATGCGCTTCTTGACCCAGCACCCTTGCCGACATCTAGATAAGGGGGGTAAACTGGAGAGCGGGTGTGGTCGTCGACCGATGACTCCAGATGCATCGGGCTGACGGACTCGAGAAACGGAACGAGAAGAGAATCATTCATGAGTTCATGGATTATGCGACCAGCTTCCTCCAATTCCCTAGGATGAGGCGGCTCAGGTTGACTAGGTAGGCGGAGTAGCCGATCCCGTACACGCGAGGGGATATTGATTTCGCGGGGTGAGCAGGGGACAATATAGACTTGCATCAACTTATCCCACAAAGCGCTCAACTGTTGGTCGGCAGATGTAGGATCGGCGGTCTTGTCCGCCAGAATTTGGTCATGAACCGCGGCATATCGCTGCAGGTCGAGAGTGAATTCAATAGTTTCCATGCAATGGTTCTGAGAGAGATAGGCGGTAAATGCAGTCAGAGTCCATGGGGGAGGAGCGACGTCGAGAAGAATCTCGGTCAACGTAGGAGGGTTTGTGCCCATGGCAGACCGGGGCGAGGACGACGATGAGGCAAAATTGCCACTGTTCCGTCTCGAGTCAGGTACATCAAAAAGTGTGAAGTCCTCGAAGGCAGACGAGGGTCTCGATGAGGGTCTCGGTGATGGCTCTCGCGATTCAGGACTGAGAAACAACTGCGGCGATGACTGTCTTGAACTTGAAATAACCATAGCTCTTTGCGTCAACCGCCGCTCTGACCTTTCTCCACCAGGTTCACCGTGCTGGAGAAATCGTGGCTGCTGCTCGAGTATGGGTGCGTTGAAATCTCCTCGACCTTAACTTCTGGCTGATGGGATACTGTAAATACTGTCCCGGTCGAAAGCAGCCTGGCTCGATGGTACTGCAGCCGACTTCCACAAGGCAAGCAACACTAGTTCAGGCAGCAAGGGAGAACCAAAGACCGTCGAGTATTGTTGCCTGTTATTTGGTACGACCCAAACGATGCGACAGGCAGGAATATCAGGAATCCCTCCGTCGATTCCGTTTTAACACAAGCCAAAGACACACAAGTCTGGAGGTGAAGTGGGCGGGCGCGCGTTGTCGTTTGCTCTTTAGTGTCGGAGATACAGGAAGGGGAGAGCAATTCAGATAAAAGAAGACGTATCAAGAGTACACGAAAAACGGGGTCCGGCGAAGGTCTGACAAAAGCCTACGTCAAACGGAGCGCTATCCGAACGATTGAGGGTTGGTGGGTAGCGGGAGCGGGCGCTGAGTGATGTTGATGCAAGTATTTGGCAGTAGAGTTTGTGGCTTGTAGGCACTGTCGAGACTGCGCTTAGCGTGTCGCCTTCTTGTGCTAAAACTCCAACAATGATAATCGTAGATGGCCTATTACGATATGGCTTCCTGAAAGCTAGACGAGCGAGCGTAGAGAAGGGAGATGAGCATCTGACAAGTGTCGATGTCGATGAATATGTCGTCGAAAGCGGGGGAGGGCTCCAGACTTTGGGTAGGGTAACCGGACGTTCGGACACGCTGAAATGGAAGTGAGATTGTGTCGTCGTTCTCGAGGGAGGCGGGAGGTCTCGTCAAGGAATTAGAGGGGTCGGTGAAATATGAGGTTGTGAGGAGAAAG
Organism: Ramularia coccinea; assembly: GCA_013461505.1. Classification (NCBI taxonomy): domain Eukaryota; kingdom Fungi; phylum Ascomycota; class Dothideomycetes; order Mycosphaerellales; family Mycosphaerellaceae; genus Ramularia; species Ramularia coccinea. The sequence goes on from JABNMW010000009.1 coordinate 1,236,450, forward strand.
GAGTGAATGGACGAAGCAGAACGGGATGGTATGGAATGTATGAGTTAGAGGGTGCAGAAGCAATGGGGCAGATGGTGCAATTATGGCAACCACGACCACGACCTACAAGCACACTGCTACTTGACATAGGCCGTGAGGGAGGAGGCAGAGACAGGAAGAGCGAGCAAGGGAGTGAAGGGCGTCAAAGGGGGTGCGCCGAGGGCGTGAACTGAGTGGAGAATGGGGCCCTGGTGGACCCCTCTAGCGGACCTCGCGCAGCTCTGGCAGTAGTAGTAACTTGAAGAGAGGCAAGTGCCCATAGTGCAATGGGCCCACTCCACTCGCCGCGCACCGCACGCCATGTCACACTTGCTGAGCCGTCGTCGAGGATGCACATACCTGGACCGCAATGGCCGTACAGTACGAAGTGTTTGCCCTTCCACGCCTCAGCATCATTCACTAAGGTACCACATATGCTAAGTGAACAATACTACCTGCTCTGTTCTATCTTCTGGGTCGCCTCACACACTATGGCGCATCTGCGTGATGACACCTTAGTGTCAGTTGTCTTCCGCAGTGTGCCTCCTGTTTATAAGCTTGTATTGATAAGCTGCCACTCGCAGATTGAACCGTGAAGCCGCCACTGGCCTGGGTGCCCTGACGCAAGCACATAGGGCAAGTGGCTTCCCACCTCATGCCCTCTTCCTGTTACTCCGTACGTAGGTACCTAGATAATGTACCTTCCATGGGTAGGTATGCTCAGTCGTCCTGGGGCATTCTGTGGAACTGGGGGTAGCCTTTATCAAGCTGGCTAGCCCCGGTCATGAAAGGCGGCGACGGCGACGGCGACGGCGGCGGCGGCGGTGACAGCGGCAAAGAACTGACCATCTCTACTGCCTCAAACCCGCGATGTAAACGTGCAATTTGTATGTAAATATCTAAACGCTCGACCCCATCGCGGAGTCCGTATTCGTGGGGCAAATGGGTACCTGGCTCCCTATCGACAAGCCATCGAACGCCAGGGCCTGCTCGCGACAAACGATGGCCCAGGCTAGGTATGTAAGGCCACCCCGACATTGATGGTTTGCCCGGGGGGATGATACTAGTAGTAGTATTGACATCAAATACCCTCCTTTAGTTGAGTACCTAGGTACTGGTAAATAATACCTGGGTGCTCAATAGCCACCTGCGCTTCGCACCATTGGCCAGCAACTGGCGCTGCTTTTAGAAGGGACCAGTCTGGCGAGCGTACCTTGGCAACGGGCGTCCGCGGATGGCTCTGATTGGCAGGGGATGACAGGCCTGCGGGCTTCCAGAAATTTGCCCGGAAAGGTGCGTGTACACTTTTCATCGTGATTATCCGCCCCCCTCCCTTTCAGACTCCATGTTCCCTATTTCCACGCTCAATGCCATGTCTCCTCTCACCTCGCTGGATTCGATAGACGGTATCATGATTCTTATTAGAACACACACCGAACATCTGGTGTCTATTAGTAGATCAAAAGTCGGTTTCACGGTATCAACCAAGACGATCGCCCTGGGGTCGTCAATATCCATGAAAAGCGAATCTCGACCTTGCAGTAGATGTACAAGTACGTGAATGCTGTCACATCCTCCACCATGGTCCCGCGTGTAGCGAGAGGCATGGAATGATGTTTAGACCAGATTTGCTGCGATAGCTCTCATTGCTCTCTAGCCAACGTCGTAATAACGTGTTTTCTTGTGCAGTGTCGGCAATAACTTGATGGCATAATGATGCTAATGAGCCGACCTGGACCATTTGGCCTGCCAGTACAACGTAATGCAAGCAGACTACTGCTACTACGGAGTACTTCCCTACTGAACCCATGCTACCCGGGCACATCAGTGCCACTAGCATGGTGCAATACGCATATAGCTTACAAGCATCGTGAGCCATAAGACCAGTGCATCTGAATTCGAAGTCTGTTGAATGATGAACCTGCCCCCGCCACCAATTCTCACCACTACAACTAGTATCGACGCTGTCTTCTTTGTCCGCTAGACTGCGCAAGTGATGAATCTGACCACCTAAAGGTCGGTACGGGTAGTACCAACTCCGTACCTAGATACCTACCTTAGGTTATGCACTGGCGAATGATGTTCTCATGACCCACTATCTGACAAGCCACCCCTGCGCGTTCTGAGCAGAATGACTGCACCTGGTCGCTGTGCAGTGTGGACTGTGTCCAGTCGTTCGCCACTTGCCCCAGTGGGTATCTTGTGGGCGCTAGAATAGCACTAGAAGCAGCACGAGTATGCACGAGCCTACATACGCCCGCACGAGCCAACCACAGTGACGAATGGGATCATGTGAGGGTGTGCCGTTCGCACTGTCGCTTCTGGCACCTGTATCGTCTTGGCCGACAGTATACCTAGGTACCTACTAAGCATGGAGCACTTAGGTACGGATAGTACCCTTTTGACCGGGGCTAGCGAGGTGCCACGGAGATGGCCCAGCCAGCAATTGACTCGTTCTCGCCCTACTTGCTCCAGCGCGTCTTGTAGTAAACATTGCCAACTACTCCAACTACTACCTAGCATCTACTTCAATTTCACGTACAAAGTTGACCGGACTGATCTATGCGTCACCCGTGCCTTTTGCGCCCTTCTTTGGAGCATTTCGAAATTGGAACCTCGATGTTCGGACGCTTCAATTGTATACCCGAGGTGAGTCCTGGTGGACTTCCATGGTCGGCGAATTACGAAGAACAGGAAGACAAGGGAAAGCCTAGCGTACCCTTGTCCACCGTGTCCAACGAGCACCACTTGCTAGTACAGAAGGCACATCAATTTAGGTCCGTACCGTTTATGGCTGCGGTGGCGGCGATCTCCATGCGACTGGTAGGAAGACCGGACAGCCTTCAAGCGGCGTCGCTCGTAAGACTTCCAGTGTTGGAAGGTTTGTCGAAGGCAGGTCGGTATGTAGTTGGATTAATTATACTGATTGGGCCCACTGCTTCCCTTTCTTTCCTTCTTCTGTCGGTGGTTGTTGCCCATGAGTACATACTCCGTACAAGTACCTGCTGAGTACTGTACTTCCATTTGGCAAAACGCTTGTTACCGCTCAGCACAGTGACTGCATTGGTGGACGTATTGACATGACAAGCTGTGTCGATTTGGCAAGGTCATATAATGGGCTTCCTGAAAGCACCTCATGTCACCTAAAACGTAGACACTACTAGCATGATAGGCGATGTAACGATAGGGTTTGAGAGCAACTATTTGGGGTGCACGCAAACAAGACATCATCCTGTGGACATGAGGTGAGGTTGGCGTTGCTGTTGCTGTTGCGTGGTTGCGGCCGATCCGTTCATGCCGATGCACGGAGAGCACTGTACATGACTTTGACTCGGACTGTGTATCATCTGAGGAGGGTGACCCGCCATTCGCTGTAATTCGCCAGGCCTTAAAAGAAATTGCCGACTGACCCCTGTCGCTCCTGCCCCATTGGTGCGTTCAGTGATCAAAATCGCAAGTGGCAGTGCCTTTAGTGCTCTGTGTGGTCAGGTAAAGGCAGCAGGTAAGGGATCCAGGTAGATTAGTGGTGGTCGAGGCAGGTCAGGGTAGTAAGGTAGGTTAGTAGGTATGTGGTGCTCCCCAAACTCTCCGCTCCATTCGCATCAAAAGGTAATTACCTAAGGTATCCCTAGTACAAGTAGTAGGTAAGGGCTTGCCGCAGATGGCTCATCGCCGGTCCCTAAGTTAAGAGCTTATTCTTTAAATTATGCTGGGATTGTTGAAGATACAACCATCAAGCCAAAGTCAGCGGCGCTTCGTTCCCACGGCTCCCTCCAATCGTGTAATTCGTGCTACTACGAGTACTACATTGCTAGGAGTGCTGTACGGATAGTGGCTCCATTCTGGTGCTACGGTGGACGGCCCTTTGACACCCTTTTGATGCAAAGCATCGACATCATCGGGCGACACTCCCAGGGACCTTGATGAATTGGTGGACTCCATTGTCAAACCACCAGCGGGGCGACCCTCGCGGGTGATCAAGAGACCACTCGGCGAATTCTTCGTCGACACCACACTATTCTTGTGTTATAGTCCCGTTCTTTGCGCCTACTGGCGGCTGTTAAAACGGCCCTCGAATGTCCTCAAACGCGCCACTAACACCGAGCCCCTCATCCGCTTCTACCAAGTGCCATCTAGTTCCTTGCCGTGTTTCTACCGGTCTCATGTAGCGCTGTGCCGGGATCGACGGGGTCGCTTTCTACTGTGACACTTGTGCGATTACGGTTCACGTTTAGACCACCGCGTTGTGTTGTTTTACCGGCGCCTTGGCCCTGCTTTGTTCTGCATGCTTGACTGCGCTGCCTCCGCACTCACAGGCGATGCGACGCAAGGGATGGAACGCCAACATGTATGTGGCAGGAGCCAGATGCTACCATACACGCTCCGACATCGCGTTGCGCTGACATGACAAGACGATTGGTTAGAGTCTGAGAGTAACCGTGTCTTCGATGGCCATCTACACACACACATGCTAGCCAACGCCATGCATGCCAATACGGCTCCGAGACCAATTCAGAGCCTGAACACAGGTCGATGATCCGGCTAGTCAAACCGGGATGGTAGCAACTGCAACTGACGGCAAAGCCTTATATTATCGCCATGGTGAGAAATACCGGGGTATCACGCACTGCTCGGCACTTGAGGTCTCTGAGTAACAGTGATCATCTGCCATCTAGACGGGGGTTACATGCTCACACCATCGGCGAGCCTTGATAACTGTCAAACCAATACTCGCTATAATTACTTCATCAGAGCGCGCACCAATCCTCGAGAAACATATGGCAATGGCCCCCTCATACGCGCACTCAAACGGGGCGCACAGGCACACTGCATTGATCAGAAGCGGCTGTACCGTAATTCACAGGACGAGCGGAAGAAACAGTTGCAAGGTTGCGCTGGCCCAGGCGCTCGCGCTCCTCCTTACCGTCCGTATTCCACTGTCGCTTCTAGAATCCTTCCCACTTCGTCATAGCGTCCTTTGATGGGCTACCCACTTAGGTAAGAAAAACGACCATCATGCCCGAACGCTGGTGCGGATTGTGCATATACCACCTCTGTTTGTTTCGGCGCGCGCGCACAGAGCATTTTCTTGTGTCAATGAGAGCCAGTAATTAGTCCGGCATCGCCGGTGCGTCATGACCTCACAAGTGGCAGCTGCGACACTGTCGGTTTTGCCAGCTTCTAGAAGGCCTCTCCGATACTGCTCCTGCAAATTTGGAAAGAAAAAAAAAAAAAAAAAAAAAAGGGAAAAAAAAACGGCCAAAAGGAACTTGGTCACTTTTTGGCGTAGACACCTCAAGGACCCACCAAACTAGCAGCCTCACCCCTCGAAGTGCGACGTCGCATGAGGTATCGAAAGCATCAAGGAAAATCTCTAGGGGAGGGGATCAGACCGGGCAAGGCCGCAAGCAGAAAGCAAGCCGACATACGACCAAAGGACCACAAAAAAAGCAATGTATTCTTCTGCAGGTCTTCCAGAAAACATCCCGAACGGGAGCAACCGGGGGGTCGTAGTTCTTGTCGCCCCTTGTCCTGCCTCCTCCGCACGCCCTCATCACGCCCCCCCGTGTCATGTCCTTCTACAGTGAAAATACAGAAATAATGGAGCAATTTGTTGTTTCTTCTTCTTTTTCTCCCCTGATGATCAATGAGAATCTAAGAAATGTGATCTCCTCTTTAGTGTGACTAATAATAATCAGGGTCCCATCACCGATCGTTGCATTTCTAGCCGATGCTTCCCGCTTCCCGATCTGTGCCAATCAAGATTTTCTCCTTCACCCTTGCGAAGTTTTTTTTGTCCCTCAGATGGCGGCGTCCTTCGGCTCACGCCACACGCGATATGCCCTAATCCGTACATATTTTTCTTTTTATTCTGCTTCATTTACTATTTTTTTTTTTTTTTTTTTAAAAAAAAAAATTGTTTCTCGTATCGTTCGTAGCCAAGAATTGCCAGTCATCAGTCTCCAATCATAGGGATGGAGCAAGAAGACAGAAACTCGCATGAGAAAGTGGCATGTTATTTGGTAAGAGTAAACGCCATCCATGACTCAAGCGAAGGGTCTAAGAAACGCCTCGTCCGAATTATTGACCCGCAATGCCCGCACTGAGACGCCGACTACGCCCGGCTCGTGTCTCCAGTCCCGCGGGGAGTCCGCGAAAGCTGACGATGTACGGATAGAATAATGGACAAAGTTGTGGCATGAATATGACCAAACGCGTGTTGTCTTGTGACTTCTAGCGTGGACAGTATACATCCACCAGTGACACCGTTGCAGCTGGTGTAAGAGAATCACCAGATTTTCAAGCTCATTTTATTGGGTCCCGCATTTGCCTTTTCAAAACATTTCTGTCCGGCCTACAGGTATCCGTGATCCCATCTATGCCGAGCCTCTACGACAAGTCTGTTCCTTCATACCCGTTTGGGGTGTTGTTTTCCATCTGTCTCGAGTAGTACTATAGACATAATCTCTGCTCTGGCAGGAATTTCAATAACGCCCTGCAATGCAATGCTTTGCCATTTCATGCTATGCCAATCATCCGAACCAATCCGGCCCCCGTGTCTGTCTGTATACAAGCCATGTTCATTCAAGCGCGTACCAGTCATGGTCTGCTGGTACCGTTCTAAACATCCAAAATGCGCTTTGAGGTAAATGTCGTCATGCTGAAAAGCTGGTTCTTGTAAACAATGATGTACAATCAAAATACTTTAAGGTCAAAATCTCCCGAGAACCCCCCGTTCAACAGGATTGACGCTATTCGGAGGCGCTGCAGTGGCATATCCTCTGCTGCGTAAGAGTCTATTGGGCTCAGGCCCAATGAGATGCACATGGCATTCGTGATGGTATGGACACCGCAATCCCATCCGTTCGTTTGCCGTGGTGCCTCGTGGCGGACGACTTTCCATTCGTCGGCAACGTATTTCTCCTGGAGAACTTCCTTCATCCATGCTAGGGCAAGATTCGTGTTCGCTTGGCTGCCACGCGGGTTGAGAGAATCCATGTGTGCTATGGTCCTCTTCCTGGGCCGAATCACAAGAAGCGTCCAGTGTAAATTTTCGCAGATAGGAAGCAAGATGGTGTCCACGTCGAGCAGATTATCCTTTTTGACCCCGTTACGGCTCAGAGTACGAGCCGTCCCGGCCACACCCTGATCCTTCAGCCGCTTGAAGAAAAAGGAGTTCAATGCGAGACACTTTCGCGTCTGTGCCTTGACATTTTTAATGCCAGCTGCTGAGTTGATGGCCTTATCAAGCCAGTTAAGTGAACCATTGACGATTTCATCGTTCAGCCACTCCGTCTCGGGCACAACCTTGGCAAAATCATGGCGCCGCAAATCAACGCCCTCCCCTGTGACAGCAAGGCTGGTGGCCGGGGCAGCGCGGAGTGTGCTTTGTGCCTTCTGAAGCCAGTCCTTGGACAGCACGGAGATAAATGGCTGATTGGGAAGGCGCAGACCGCCAGACTTGGCCAACCTCTCCTCGAGCTTACGTCGGGCTCGCTCTTCGGCCTCCCTTCTCGCTTTCTCTTCGGCTTTTCTCTTAGCTTCAGCAGCCTCGGCAGCCTCCCTCTTTTTTCGGAGCTCAATCTCGTGTTTCGAGTCATCACTCTGCCTAAGCCCGGCGGGAGACGGTTCGGACAAGAGCTTCTCGATCGTCTTCCGAGCCCCCTCCTGCGATTGCCGACCCGTCAGACAAATATCGTTGATTCGACGACTGCTTGTGTCTTCGAGGTTCAAGTCCTCCAAACCCCAATTGATATTCGCAACATCATCCGAGTTGCTAGTGATGCGTTGTGGAGCAGTAGTTTCTCTCTGCTCTGGTGATGGACTTGGCGACGGTGGTGTCTGCTCGCCGGCCAGAGGCTGCTGATGTCCAGTGAACAAGGACGACAATGACTGTCGTGGCGAGGCTGGATCTCTACCATTTGGGATTTCTAGTCCGTCGCGAGACGGGGTTGGAGGACTCAATGCTGTTTCCGAGAAGTGTACTGTCCTTGCCGTCCGCGATTTAAGCCGCGGTGGTGTAACCTGGCTAGCACGCTTCCTCATCGCGGAAGCCCCCGTGAATGCAAATCGATGGTCATGGGGCTTCCTGGGAACCGATCCTGTGCTCAATTGATCCCGAAGAGCTCTGAACAGATCACTGTTCTGGTAAGCTCTTGACAGGCGTTGGAGCAAGGAAGCTTCGGCCTTGGCTTTCACGCGAATGCCTGCGGACTTGCTAATCTTTCCTGAGGTGAGTCGCGAGGTCGAGCCCAGGGAGTCCACTATATTATGAGCTGGGCTTTGTCGCGGTACTGCGCCCGATCCTGGTCGGTGGCTTCTGCCCCTTCCGCCTCGGCCTTGCGCAGGGATACCGTATGTGATTTGAATAGGATCTAAAACATCTTGTGGGCTGGGTGAAGACTCGTCCGGAAACATACCCGGAATCTCCCTTTTCTGAAGGTCATGAGAAAGCTCCTCCAACTGGAATGCAGGTGGAAACATAGCCTGTATTTTGATACTATAAAAGCCAGGTTTGACATAGCTTGGAGGAGGCAGATCATGTTCCAGAGCCTCAATGTCGAGAAGTATCCTCTTGATAAAAACTCGAGCAGAGGTGATCCAGTCCGGGCGGTCCAGGGTTCGTAGCACATCGGCCCATGCGAGATAAAATTCTTTTGAAGATAAGAGCTTTTTAGTAGATTGCATGTTTCTGACAAAGACAGGGCCCATGTCGTGATTGAAGATCCGCGGAACCTTGCCTCGATGGGCGTCTCGCAGTTTCGCGATATTGGCGAAATCGTACAAGACCTGAACGAAGCAAGATACTCTCTCGAGTGCCCTCAACCAAAGAAGTATAAGGCTTGGGTGTCGGCCATGGCGAACTGCCTCGAGCTCATCTGTGGATTCAGCAAGACAGAATGTAAGTGGTTCCAGGTCTTTTGTCAAGGCATTCAAAGTGTCGGGAACCTCCTCTTCCCGAGCCGATTGCGCCTGGGTCCGAATGGTGTCAATAAGCTCGCGGAGAGATTTCGCGGCGTGAGTGACATCCTCTAAGTTGGGTTCGTCAGCCCACTCAACTTCTTGATCTTGTGGAGACAACCTAAGACGCTTGATGGTGGTATAGCCCCCCTCCTCGTGTGCACGACGCTCAGCAATATCAAAAGATTCATTGGTAACTGCCGGCAGATTAGCGACAGTCGTGACAAGTTACTAGAGCTGAATGACCTACATAGGCGAGCAACCCTCCCTCTCGTTTCAGTAACGGCGGAAACCAGTGTGGACATCATCTTGGAAACGTAACCAAATCCAGGAATTCTTGAAAACATAGATCTGGAAGATGTAGGGGGCTTCTCAATAGGGACCATACATATACATATTAGAGTGACCTCGCGGGGAAGAAGATGTAGATATTGAGCTTACCAAGAACAAGTTAGAGATGTCCTGATTGGTGTCGATGTGGGTGCCCGCACGATGAAGGGTATGGTTCTGTTCTTCCGGAGAAGAGGCGACTAGTTCGACCTCAGTGTCCGTGGCACGACGTTTGCGGGTCTGCTGGCCATTGATGATGACAAAGTCTGGGTTGGGAGCAGGGATAGGAGATGACTGAACGGTCTGACGCTCGTCCTAGAGCGCAGCCTGAAGCTCGATCTGATCCTTGGCCTCGGGACTGGTAAAGTACGCGGGCTGGCGTCGATGATGGCAAACAGAGATGATGTCGGCAACTTGGGTCGCATTAGGAGTAGGGTATACAGAGTCAACGCCGCACGTCGTAGAGGGCAAGTGTCGATGTGGGGAAGGCAAAGTGATGTCCTCGGGAAATCCAAATTCTTCCAGAGTTGGATCTCCAGGGATGAGTTGAGCTATAGAATTTGTAGTGGGCTGAGCGAAGCTAGGGTTCCCGTCGCGTGCGGTAAGGTTGAGTCCCAGGTTGGGTGTGGTGCGAAGGTGAAGTCTCCTTTTCCGCTCTTGCTCATTGATAACTTTGCCTCGAAGGGGAGGTACAAGCGAGGCGTTCCGAAGATTGCCAGGCCTCGCAAGAGGACGACGGAATCTCACGTTTTGGCGAGCCCGAATTACCAGCCAAAGAGGTGGGCGACGAGGAGCGCCAGGCCGAGACCGCGTCCAATTTGGAATGGCGGGAGGCAGTTGGGCCAACTCTTCAGCAGCCAGTGCACGCCTGTTAAGGTTAGCACGATAAAGTTCCGAAGCTGACATGATGTGAGAAGCTGTTTATTTGATGGAAGGAGCGAATCTGTTGAAGCTGGGGGAAAAAAGTGTGCATGTAGCTTGAGCTAAATAAGTTAAGCTGAGCTGAACAAAGAGCAAGAGCAAACAAAGCCTGACTCCTTGAGCTGGACTGCGTAGAAATGCAGGTGCGACAGACGCCGAAAGTTGGAAAGTTGAAAACGATGAAACGTTCAGATCTGATTCAGAACCAGAGCTTCTGATGTGGGAATGGGATGGACGCAAGTGCAACTTGAAGTGCGATCGTGCGATGCGGGAAGCGTTGGGCGCTCTCGTGTTGGGAAGCAAACTCGATGAGAGAGGGATGATGACCTTACACCTACCTACCTACACGTCGCGGAACGGAGGGACGACTTGCCTTTATGGCGCGTCAACACGACACCAGATCAGAGAAGGCTGAAATTTTTTCAAGGCCGCGTAGAGAGGTAGAGATGTAGCTGTTCAGAAATGGGGAGATACTAGACAGCCTCTTTGAGCAGGATGGCGTGGCGGCGCTGAAGGCCTCGAAGTAGTCGCCAGGAAGGAGCACTGTCGCGATGTGAATGTCGCTTTGTCCACTCCCCGTCTGGGGCGGGTTTGCGCCGGCTGAACCCCGGCGTGACGCAGTCACAGGGACCCCTGCACTGAGGTAGAAACCTCATGACAATGCTCATTGGCCACTGGCAGCCATCGCCAAAAGTGTCTCCACTCGTCTGGACTGATTGCAACTTGAATCCATTCATTGACCCTCTACTCGATGCTCGGTGACAGGTAGGATTTCTACGAGTGCGATCGTACCAGGTGGAGGAGAACGGTTAGCTACCGTGGTTTTCACCATCGCGTGAGCAGCCAATCACAGACGATGGCGATGCCTGTCGAACGCAGCAGCAGGTCTCGAAGGAGACTACAAGTGATGCACATGGATGACCGGCAAAATCTCAACTGTGATGCTCAGCCGAAGCAGCAGACAGATAAACATTGTTTTGAAAGTACATTGTGTGGCTGATCTATCTCAGCCTCTACAATCGAGCTTGAGCCCCAACGCTGCTCATGGGCTTCGTACAGAATGACGAGAAGTACTCGTTTAGGGCATCCACAGTTCCACTCCCTTCCACCAGCTTCACACTGGCGCCAACATATCCGTCGGGTCTGACAACGACTACACCTCCATTGTCCTCTGAAAACCCCATCTTTGCATGTGCTGGCGCCGTCGAATCGGGTACGTGTTCGTCGTGCAGATCGTCGGCGTAGACGTGTTCTCGATACCGTGAGAGTAAGCCCGGGACATCTCGATATATCTCGATGCTGTGTCTCTTCGCTGCAAAGATTGTGCAGCACGTGTAGAAGTGACTGTGGGGATTGTGTTTCTCGTGACGCGACACCTCGTCCACATCTGATCGCAGATATGATGTGTAGAACGAGCCCCTACTTAGCGCGCCATAGGAGAAGTCCCTCAAAGCTGGTCTCATTTTGGCCGGGTTTCCAGCGAAAATGAATAAGCGGAAAGAACCGTTCAAAGGAACCTGCTGCTCCAGATGAACCACGTTGGCATCTACTACCCTAGTGACATCAGAGTTGATGAAGATGTGCCCGGTTTCCAGCTTTGTGCCAACAGGATTGAAGAGTGTGGACTTGGCTGGATGCTGGCTCGACCAGTTCAGTGTGTTGGACTCGTAGAATACACCATAGCCACTGGTGAAGTTGCATGCTTCCTTGAATGTCCTGACAAACTCATTATCGTGCTCTTCTGCATCAGTTCCGTGATTTTCCGTCGCGGCTTGCACCTCCGATTCTGCTGGTATCCGCTGCGAGAATAGTTTGGCGTATCGGTTGTCAAAGTCCAGCAGCCTCTCCGCCACACTCTTGCGCTCTGGCTCATACGTCTTTAGCAAGTCGCGACGAGCAAACCCGCTCTCGACGGCGTGTATTTTCCAAGCCAGATTTTGTGCATCCAGGAATGCCGTGTTCATTCCTTGCCCGGCTTTTGGCTGCCGCAGTGTCAGTCAAACTGTAATCATTGGTCTCTGGTCACAATGCTAGGAAAGAAGACTTACACTATGGGTGTGGCATGCATCGCCACCAAGGAATACGCGCTGATCTAATGAGTATCTTTCTGCGATCCCCTGTCCAATAGGATACACTGAAAACCACTCTACACGCTCCCAAACAATGTAGTAAGGGCTCAGAATTTTCTTTGCTGACTCTTGAACCTCCTTCTCGGTTGCCGTTTTCCTGGGATTGAAATCTGGATCTGTCGACGATGCTATCTGGATGTAGAGGCGTACCATGTCATTCTCCCGAGGGATGACCATGATTGATCCATGTTCGCTGTGTATGGTACATTTCATCTAAACATGAGTCAGTATGCGCCTGCGAGAGGTGTTCTCGTCAAAAGAATTACCTTGATATCTGGGAAATCGGTGGTGACAACGCCATCCATTACGCCCCAAACGTTGGTGATAGGATCCAGGTGGCTGATGGGTATGCCCAGCTTCTCTCTCACAAAAGACCTAGCTCCTTCGCCGCTAAACAGATACTTGGCTTGGATACTTTCCTTGGCAGTCCCATCAACGTGGCCAATCTCTACGGAGACAGGATACTCGGGATTGTCGACAGGGTCGGAGGAGAAGTCATTGATCTTCCAGGGGCGCTGGACTTCGACCCCATTCTTTTCGAGATCTGAGATGAAGACACGCTCGATGTACCCTTGATGCAGCAGTGTCGTGAATGGATACCGCGCGTCAATGAAACTTGGACAGCTAGCCCAAGTTCCCGTCCGGCTGATGCCTCGCCCTCTTGGATCCCAGAAAGCCACCTCGTAGACTCGCGCGGGCTTGTGTTCCATGATGGCAGATTTGAGCCCCATATTACGCAACAGGTCCAAAGAACGAGGCTGGATTCCGTCTGCGCGCCCTGTGCGCGTGGGTTCAGGGCGATTGTCAACATGCTTGACATGGTATCCCCAGCGCGCAAGACATGTCGACAAAACAAGCCCAGCGGGACCGGCTCCCACGATGACTGAGTGATGGGTCAGTTAGATGTGGCGAGGAGCGACTATATGAAGGATATTGGACCTACCTATGTCATAGTAGGACACCTGGTCATCCAGGTGAGAAGTGATGGTGGACATGCCGATTCAAAAATAGGACAAGTTCGAATGGCGGAGAAGACACAATGAGAAGATGAAAGAAAAGGAACCTGTAAAGAAAAAAAAAAGTCTTGCGACGATTGGTAACAGTGAAATTGGAGACTAAGTCAATCGTGAGAATGCAAGCTGAGGGACATGCCACATGACATGGTGCGGATACGCAAAAGAAAGAGCTACTACTAGTACTACTAGATCGTTTCCAAAGAGGCTTGGTACGATCAACCTGGGGACAGCGCCACAGGATGGGGGAAGAGAAGGTTGGGTTTTCTTGGCTGCAGAGGCCAGAGGGCAAATCGAATGGTTCGGGAAGTAATCACGGCACTGACGCCGGAGCCTAGAGCCGAGAGTCCAGAGTCTAAGGTAGAGTCTAGAGTCTAGACGCCGGGCACCAACAATCGGGTAGCGCGGTGGAGAGGCGGTTTGGATCGCTTCAACGGCAGAACGACCGGGAATTGATCCGTGCATGGGCAATCTCAGGTAGAGATAGGCTCCGATTACCGATTCGAAGGCCCTACAGAATCAAGCATCGCCATGCAGAATACTCCTCTGTCCATATGGGGTCCGCCAGGCGAGAATACTACATTCCCATGCTCGAAAGGCTAAGTAGGAAGAAACCTGTAACCTAATAATTACACAGTACCTAGAATGAGACGTGCCCCAGATATGCCCCAGAGAAGGTGTCTGACTGAGTGTTATGTGTAGCGCTCAACTACTGACGAGTAGGTACCCTGCTGTACGGAGTACTCCGTAAAAGGATGAAAATGTGTGGAGGGAGGGGTCCTCTCCACGCTTCTGATTACAACTGCGCATGCAGTGTCAGATCTCGTCATCACCCCCAATCATTAGCAATGTGCTAGCCGTGCTGCCCTCCCGAATCATGGACGGGCTGACCGAGCTAACAGCTTTGGGGCGCGGGCCACTGGGCGTGGGCCAGCAATCGGCAACACAAGTCGGGATTCGAAGGTGGGGAAGACGCAAAGAAGGTTGCCATCGGCTGCGCAACACGGGAAGTTGAAGTGGGTTTCTTGGAGCTCAGGAGTCACTTCAGGTCTCCAAGTTAGTACGAGTACAATTAAGTTCAAGTTGTTTTCACGGTTGGTAATTACTCCACCCTGCTGTGGTTATCATATGATAGTGGGAGATACGCGACTTGGTGCTGCACTCACCTATGACTTAACTATGCACTAACTCCCCAGCTGACGCCTTTCGACAGGGTCAGGGAACAGGTGTAATGTACTCCGTACTCCGTACGCCGTACCTTACGGAGTAATGTAATAGCTTCTGTTGTTAGTGCACTGCTAGTGCAACGCACAGTAATCAAGCGAGCCTGCCAGCAAGCCAACCCTACACCTGGTAGGAAACATGTATTATTCCTCGGCTGTAGAGCCGATTCTACCAGTAAATTACCTTTCAACTTCTTTCCCTCCCTAGTACCTTTATTAGTTAACCTTACCCAAGTTGAAACCCTCATTGTGGATCAAACACATGCACAGAGCCCGAGTGCAGATTCTTGTAGGATGTCGTTCCCAAGCTCTCAAGCGTGGCTGTCGGATCGTAGGACCAATTGTTAACGAAGAAAAGCGCGAGTCCACATCATCATTGAATGCCCACGCTCATGAGATATGAGCAGTGTTGTAGCAACAGCAACTGTTGCAATCGTGTACTTTTATTTTTCCAACGTCGGAGCGCGTGCGTGTTGTTGCAAACTGAGAGCTTGGTTCTGACTCAACGAGAAGCTGGTTCATGCTCCTGACGCGCGCAAACACCATATAGGCTCCTACCCATTGAGAAGGCATGTTTCACGGGAACATTATAATTGATAGATCCTACAGCTTTCCGAGAAATGCATCAGGAAGTAAGATGATACAGTTTCACATATTAGGACACATGTTATTATACATGGCCATGTCCCTTATGAGTGGCGATTCGCTCAGTTCGTCATCAGCTTTGGTGTGCATAACACTACGAGATAGTGGTGGTCGAACCTCCCTCGAATGCTTCAATTGAAAAGTTAGTTCTCTGAATGGGATACCTGAAGAAGGGTTTTCGCAGCATATGACCGACTGCCACCTGTTCGACCATGAGGTGTCCCACAGCTTCCCCTACCTAACCTACTATTCCAGTACCTACCTACCTTATAGTCTCTCCTGACTAGAACACTGCTGCCAGCTGCCCGCCAGCTGCCAGTGAATAATGGAGGCGATTACCGTAACGAACACTCCTGAGTCACTGGTTCCCCCATCTGACAGCGAGACGTGGGCTTCTTTTTATGAAAATCCTGTGCCTTGCAAAACGAACTTTCATTGGGAAGTTTTGTGAGCTTTCGAGCCATCACTCAGTTCCATAACACCGTGAGAGCGTTTCCTATCCCAGTCCAATCACTGCCACTGTTCAGTTCTTCTGCCCGAGTTTTCTTTCATCGGAGAAACAGCTTCACTTGGTTGGACGGAATCGACTACTTCGCCGCTGGGATTTGAGAGACTGTCCCACTTCCACTTCTATTTCCTGGAGCGAAAGCAAAGATGCCCTCCGTCAGTCCTAGGAAGAGCAGAACTCGATACTCAGATCCTTCGAGCGCGTCCTTGACACCTCTGAGTGGCACCTTTTCGAGACTATCCACGAGCTCGAGAGCACACTCCCTTTCGCCGAGAAAGAGAGCGACCAAGCAGCCTCTTCACATCCGCATGAACCTTACCGAGATGCAGATGGACAGAATCACAGATGCGTAAGTTCCCATGGTACAGCTCCTACCCCCTGTATGCTATGAACTGATTGATCAAGATTCACCAAAAGAGTTGATGGGAGCCCGGGTAAGACCGATCAGGCCAACGACTCGCCTGAACCACAATCACACACCTACGCTTACCAAAGCCCTCATGGCGGCCGCGATGACACAACCAGCCCAAACGGAGCCACTGATCAGGAGGGACGCTACTCATGCTCAACCACATTCTCCGAATTGATGCCACGAGCTGGCGCAGACACGTATGGCCATAGCATTGCGGAGAGGAGAAAGAAAACGACGCCGGCACCTATTGAAGTCGAGGATCACCGCCGACGGACCAAGGCGACGCCGCAGCGAGCACGACTAGAATCTATCCCTGCCATGGTATCACCTCTGGTCCCACAAGAAATGTACAATGCTGGGAGAGCAGCATACTTTGCCAGTGCCAGCTCGACGTACACGCAGGACTACCATCCTTCCCAACAGCCAGAACCCCTGAGACCTTACGGCAGTCCTGTGCAGGGTCAAGCTGCTCGATTTGAGAGCCCTTCCAAAGCTGTTCGCGGGGATTCGAGAAAGGCTCCATTGTATACTACGAGCACGAGCCCTACTCCGCGGGCTCGTCAATCCCAAAGTGCTGTCAGGGAGGCGGGTCAACACGGGAGTAATCTCGCTGTACCCCCTGCTGTCAATCCCTCTATGCAGCAGATGACACAAGAGCCGGTCACTCCTATATTCTCTCCTCTTCGTTTCTATTTCCGTGGCTCCGACTTTCCATCCGAGAAGATGGGCGGCAAGACCATGATTGGAGAAAAGGGATGGCTCGAACGGACGGATCCCGAGCCAGAGAAAGCAAAGAAAGGCAATGCCAAGAGATTTGGGATACTCGATGGTATAAAGAAGATTGCCAAAGACATGGTGCGTCAAATCTGGATCCCTTTGCCGTGATGATTTTATACTAACTAGCTTTGATAGAGTGAATTTCACAACCCTGGCCGCCGGTCGCAACAGGCGATGAAGGATCTGTTTAATTCGCAGCTATCCATTTCGCTGGATGCCAGGGAGCAGAGTCTCCTATACGGCGAACTCGAATTCCATCTGAGCAATGCGCTCAACTCGTACATTACCATCCAGCTGGAGAAAGGCCGACTCGTCACCGACAAGCTCAAGAAGATTGGCGACGCTTGGCTTCAGCAGGGACGGCCTCGGGTAGTTGGATTCCGCTATGACCTGGAGACTCAGATCGAGCTGGTGTTCCTTCACATGGACGAGTTCGTCTTCACAGGTCGCCGTCAGGGTAACCCCGATGAGATTGCGGGTCTACTCCATGCCATGAAGACCAACGCCCGAGTGTTGAGAATCCGTACCTTCTGCCAGCCTGACACCGTCATTGCGAGACAACTCCTAGACTCTCAGTCATTGTTCAATATGATAGGCGCGTCTCAGGCCGAGGACTTCTCGTTGGCGGAAATCGCACAGTTTTTCAAGGTCTGCGTGGAGCGCGAGCGCAAGAAGGTCCAGAAGGAATCAAACAAGGCTCGCAAGTCCAGAGTCGAGCACAGACAGCGCCAAGAAGACCGTGACGGCCAGTTCATGGGGGCTACCGACCCTGAAACGCAGGCAGATCGTCCTGTAAAGAATGATGATGACGACGAATGGCTCTACTACAGAGCATGAAAGATATCATCGGTCAAAGACAAGAGGAAGGGAGTTGCTACGCTTCTAAGAATAATACCGCTCTTAAGTGGGAAATGTCAGCCATCAGCAGTCCACGAAGATAGTTCACTCAAGGGAACTTAGTGGCAAAAAGTAAGCAGTAGGAAGTAAAGTAAATCCAGACACTATTTCAAACAATAACTGTAGCTTTGAGGATAACTTTCGTGAGATCGTCAATCGTAGGTCAGCTGTCCCTGTGTAACAAGTGTTTCTCAACACCAATAACATCTTTATGCTCTTTTTCCTTCTTTCTTTATCCATTGAACCGAATTAAACAACAAGGCCGAACATCAGAAACAACATTTCGACACGAAGAGAATGTAGAACAGCGCCTTAACGCTGACAAGAGGAGCCCCAGCATCAGTGTAGCTAATAACGGCGGTAACTTTCATCACTGTCTTGACGACGTGGTCTGCGCCTTTCATCATCATAGCGGCGGTCCCGGTCTCTGTCGTCATACACGTAGTCATAGTCATCGTCGTCGGAATAGTAGTCATCACGCCCTTTGATGCCGCGCCCGTTCCGGTGATCACGATCCTCGATGCGACCTGTGTCGTAGTGAGGGAGATCTTCCTCGGGCCCGTAGCGGCTTTCCCACGCCTGCTGCTGGGCGCGACCCTCGGCGCGAGAGTCCTCGAAGCGATTGGTTAAAGCGTTGGCTCCAAGACCACCAATGGCAGCGCCAAGAATAGTCGACGCCAAGCGGATCCTCTCATCCTTGTCCGCATCGCTCTGTCGTCTCCGGCGCCCCGGCGGGCCACTCGCACGGCGGCGATCGGAGACGCGATCGGATACCTGGCGAGCAGCGAACCCGCCGGCGATAGCGCCGATCAGGCCCGCGCCAATGCCGGCAGTGGAGTTGCTGAAGTTGTCCTGCACGGTGGAGCGAGCGCGGCTCAGAGGGCTCTGATCGCGAGGACGGCTGCGAGAGCGAGAACGAGAAAAGGAGCGAGAGATCTCCTCATCGTAGTCTTCATCGCCGTAAACGAGGGAAGGTGAGCGGCCGCGGCGAACCATCTCTCTTGAGTCCGGGGGAGGCTGGGATCGCGGACGAGAAGACGCGTAACCGGGAGGAGGCTCGAGGGTCATAGTCTCGCGCTGGAAAGAGTCCCTTGAGTCGTGGCGGTCGCGGTCACGGCCTCCGGGAAAGTAATCTGGGGAATGGTCGCTGCGACGGCGAGGACGATGTATGTACTCCTCATGCTCGTAGTACTCGGGCATGATGGCGGTATTTCTCCAAGTACTTGTGCGATTGTTTGTAAGCGAAGCTTTGGCAGGTGGTTAAATCAACCGTAGCGATTACAGTCGTAAAGAAGATTTGGCCGGGAGCACAGTTGGCTCGGGTCTGTACGTGGTTAAGCGAGCGGGAGGAGATGAGGAAAACCACGGGGCAACCGTAGAAAGCCAAAAGGTCAGCCCTGCGTAGCGTCGGTGTAGGTACTCCGTAGTGCGCGCAAGAAGGATGTATGGAGGCCTAAAGGCACAGGTCGGGGCGTCTCTGTAATTACGTAGTGGCTGGGGAAGCTACCGAGAGCTGAGGCTGAGCACAAGTCTCATGGAAGGTTGCCTCGTTCTGACGGACAATGGTAAGATGGTGATGTTGGTCTAGGCCTTGTCTGCGGAACTCGCCGCCGCTGACCAAAGTACTGTGTCCCTTTGTCTTGTCTTTGGAGAAGGGATTTGATGATCTGCAGGGTCGTTGAGCAAAGGCGTGGACGGTGAGTTTGACGAGGGCTGAGGGCTGCTTTCTGCTTTCTGCTATAGGCTGGTAGTACCAACAAAGACGTGGTCTATCCAGGTTTCCCGGCTGGAGCTGACCTAGCGGAGCTGCCTTCCATGATGACCATGTTCTGGTTTGGCAGCCAACCTACCTACCTTACCTAGCCTGACGCATTGCGGCAGCGGCAGCAGCGAACGCCTTGGCTAGCTCATATTCTTGGTGGCGGGGTAATGCGCGCAGAACGGATAGGAAGGCCAATCATGAGGGGCAGTGTGACATCACGCACGCATGCACGTAGTACGTACTTCCAAGCTGTACCCGTACACGTACCCGTACCCGTACCCACAGTCTCCAGCGATGAGAGGAAGCCCATGCTAGTACTATTCTAGTGTGTGCCTTCAAGTTGGTGTGTAATCGGCTGCGCGAGAAAAGCGCAGGGCTGGTAGATGATACGAAAACATGGGGGGCGTTGGCGAAATGAAGCTGTCGTGTACAAGTCGTCCGCAGCACGCTCAAGTAGGTGATGGTGTTGACAGGCTGGAATGTATTTGCCTGAAATACAAGGGTATCATCCTCTCCGTATGCTCTGGGAACTGGAGGCAAGCAGACGGGAAGCTCCTAGTGGGATCAAACGGATGAGGAATCCACCAACCTTGAATTATGGATGCCGACAGAGAGCCATCAAGCCATTAAGCCAACACCATCCACCTCTCCATCATTTCGCCACGGTCTGACCTGCGATGCGCCTATCTATGCTGTGACTAGTCACTGCATTTCTCCTGGGCAACCTGGTCCAAAGATTGGCCACGCTCCATCAACAAGCAGCACGTCAACTGCCGCCGACACCGCAATTTGCTCACTCCATCCCACCCTTTCGTCGCCTGATGTCTTGTCTGCGGCTGGTACAAGTATGATAGCGCACAGACAGGACGGGAAGATACAGCACCGTCTGTCCGTGGTCCCACCCCGGCGGAGAATTCGAGGGTCTTGAGGCGGCGGCGGCGGCTACGGAGAACTGACCTGCACCCTGCATGTGTGGATCATGAAAACTCGTTACATGCAGGCTAATCATACCAAAGATTGCCCAACCGTCGTTTACGAGATGGTGGTCCTCCGCTTTTCAGGTCGCCATCTACTCGCATCTGGGTGTTGACCCTGTTATCTCTGTGGAGGGGTCGAATAGACTATAATAATGTCATCTGCTTCTCTCACTCTAGGACTTGAATGAGTCCAATTCTCTTTCTTCGTGCATATTCCCGTCCTTTTTCCTAGCCATAGGTACGTGGTTAAACGGTTCGAGCGCTGGGTTTCTAGAGTGACCGGGCTATTACCCAATACGGCAATCTTCCAGGCCGTTGACGGCACGACCAACCCTTTCCACTGCTAAAATGGCTTCTACTTCTTCTAGCCTTAGCTCGGCTTCAACGTATCAAGCTGAGGCGCAAGACAAGAAAATGGCCTTCAACAATGGGAACAGCGTACATCACGCTCCCACCGAGGAGACTGGACTCCTATCTGCCCAGCAGCCTGTTGGAAACTCCATTCATGACGAAGAGGACGAGCAGGAGACCTGGAACAGCCCCAGAATCAACACCTATCGCTTCTGCTCAGCCAATTTTACACTGATGATCATGGGCATGAACGATGCTTGTTTAGGCGTAAGTCTGACTGAAAGTCCCACACCTTGTTTCGCATGCTAACTTCTATGCCAGGCTTTAATCCCCTATGTGAGTTCTTTGGCCTCAAGACAAGATGAAATGCTGGCGAATGACATTCAATAAGCATACTGACAGGCTACATAAATAGATCGAACCATACTATGGGATCAGCTATGCGACTGTTTCTGCTCTATTTGTGGTACCCTTCGCCGGCTACCTTGTAGCAGCACTTTCCAACAACACGGTCCATCTCACCGTTGGCCAGCGGGGCATAGCCTTCATTGGCCCCTTGTGTCGTATCATTAGTTTCGTCCCAATGGCTCTGCATCCATCGGAGTTTTGGGTTCTTCCCGTTGCCATGATCTTCACTGGCTTCGGCAATGGCATCAACGACAGTGCCTGGAACGCTTGGGTTGGCAACTTGCACAACGCGAACGAGCTCCTCGGACTCATCCACGGAGCCTACGGAATAGGAGGCACCATCTCCCCCCTCATCGCCTCGGCCATGATCACCAAGCTTGGGCTGCCGTGGTATTCCTTCTTCTACGTCTTGATCGGCCTTTCCGTTGTGGAGGTGTGCGTTGGGGTAGCCTCCTTTTGGACGGCTACTGGAGAAGCGTACCGCCGCAGGCACAAGTTTGGCGAGGGTAAAGAGCCTGTCAAGACGAGCACTGTACTCTCCTCTCCAATTCCCTGGGTTGTCTCCATGTTCCTGTTTGGGTACGTAGGCGCTGAGGTCTGCCTCGGCGGCTGGACGCCCACGTTCATGATTGAGGTACGGCACGCCGATGGGTTCCTCGCGGGGCTGGTGGTGACCCTATTCTGGGGTGGACTGACAGCCGGTCGCGTGATCCTGGGCTTCATCACGGGTCGCATCGGGGAGAAACTAGCGATTGTTTTTTACCTCTCCTTTGCGATACTGCTCGAGATTGTGTACTGGGTGGTCCCCAGCATTGAGGCCACCATCGTTTCCGTGATTCTACTTGGCTTCTTCCTGGGACCTCTATTCCCTGCGGCCATCGTCCTCATGACAAAATTGCTTCCAGCGGATCAGCATGTCGCTTCAATCGGGCTGACAGCGGCTATTGGTGGCAGTGGAGCGGCTTTCTTCCCTTTCGCCGTTGGGGCCATTGCTGAGGAGCATGGGGTTCAGGTTCTGCAGCCCTTCGTGCTGGCCTTACTGGTGGCCATCACGCTCCTCTGGCTCACTCTTCCGGGAGGGTTGAAGAGGGGTGGGTTGGAAAAGGCACGAAAAGAAGGCTTTCAGGTAGGCGGTGGTCTTCGCAGTGTGTTGACTTGGGTGAAGGGAGAATCTTGAATAGCATATTGAAATTGCCTGACGATAGTTTCAAAATACAAGCTGAAAACGAACTAAACCCTGTTCATCGAAGGATATCACGTACCCAGTGTCGCTCTCTGTCTTGAATTTTTCCAGCACAATAATCTGGCTGTAGCAATACCTGCTAGCTCTTCTTTGTCGTAGTGCAAGTCAAGTCAGGGAGCTCGGGAAGCAGTGCCCCTCCAACCTCCCACCATGACGCCGCGGGGCAAAAATCTGTTGTACTTGGGGCTACACCAAGCAAAGGGTCCCAGCTCCGACATCATTCCGCCAGCACATCCTCAACGCGAAATTCCTGGACGTTGGGCCATTCAATCAGCATATCCAGGGCATCAACAAGCCCCTCTGACTGTACCCAGACCCCCTCGACTGCTCTGAGGCAGACCGTTCAACGCCGTTGCCGGCTTTCGCCGACCTCGGCCACAGCATACTACTTTTCTGCCCACACATCTACGATTTTCTCTCCTTTCTTTGCGGAACCCCTCCACAACAAGGCAAGATAAGAACCCGACACCATGGCCTCAGAAGAACCGACGAAGCACCTAGTGCCGCTGACCCCCTTCAACCCCGACCTCCACGAACGCGCATGGTCCTCGGCGCCTCATCCCACGCTGCCCCTCCTCGCCACCGTGCACGCCAAGTCCGTCACGGTCTTCTCCCTCGCCTCGCTCTCTAGCCACTCCTCCCTCACGGGCGGTCACACTCGCTCCGTGCGCTCGGCGGCCTGGAAGCCCAACCTACCGCCGTCGAAGCTCTGCCTCGTGACGGGCAGCTTCGACTCCACTGCCGGTCTTTGGCGATGGGACGATGAGAACAACAATCAAGATAACTTTGGGACGGAGATTACAGCCGACGGCGGCGCAAATGGCGAAGGGGACGACAAAGAATGGGAGTTCACACTCGTCCTAGAAGGCCACGATTCCGAAATCAAAGCTTGCGAGTTTAGTCCTTCGGGCGCGCACCTAGCTACCTGCTCCCGGGACAAGTCTGTCTGGATATGGGAGGATATCGGGGCATCCGAGGCCGACGACGAGTGGGAAACGGTTGCCGTCTTGACAGAGCATGAGGGTGACGTGAAGGCGCTGGCGTGGTGCCCGGACGTGCCTGGTCGATCAAGGCGTGGCACGTACGGCATGGACATGCTAGCGAGTGCAAGCTACGACAACACGGTCAGAGTCTGGCGTGAGGACAATGACGCAGAGTGGGTATGCGTTGCCGTGCTGGAGGGCCATGAGGGCACGGTCTGGGGCGTGGTGTGGGAAGCGAGGCCGCGCCCTGGGGATAAATTTCCTCGGTTACTGACATTCTCCGCTGACGAGACGATACGGATTTGGACGTTGAATCAGGCAGGTGAAGATGATGACGATACCGGCGGTGGTAACGAGAACGAAACCGACAATGGGCAGCCTCGAAATGCTCTGGGCGGGATTCCTAACACGATGCGTCGCTCACTACGCGAGGAATGGGTGTGTACGGCTACGCTGCCCAAGGTGCACACCTCAGACATATACGCTGCGGCATGGAGCCCAACCACCGGTTTGGTCGCCAGCGCAGGAAGCGACGGTGTTCTAGCGCTGTACCGAGAGAGCGAGGAGGGTGGCGAGTGGCAGCTGTTAGGGACATATCCCAATGCTCATGGGCCGTATGAGGTGAATCATGTGGCGTGGTGCAAGCGATGGGACCCCGAGGTCGCGAGCGAGAAGCGAGGCATTGAGGAAATGTTGGTTACGACAGGTGACGATGGAGTAGTCCGACCGTGGAAAGTGATTCTGTAACGTGAACATAACGCCGTAGTGTGTATTTAATATGGGCATAGCATATAGATCTTTGGATGAGGGACATGTTGTGAAAACAATGGAAATAACAATTCGTCTCCTCGTATCTAGCAGGCTCCAACACACGCGCGCACACACCATCCGTCTTCACCCGCAGAGCCCAGGCTTTATGATGATACAGTGAACTAACTACTACACAAGGACGCAAATCTCCTCATCTGTTTGGCCCAAACAGCAACTACCCAAGGCCCTCTCCATAATACGAAAGACAAGACCATGATATGCTCTAATTAATGTTACCCAAGATAATAGGGTCTCTTTTCTTTCTTCCAGCTTGCGTTGCTGCCTTAGCCTCACTCTATTGGAGTGATGCTTTTCGATCAGTAGGTATAGCAAAACTTTACTCGCCCTTGAGCTTGTCTTGGGTGACGTTGAACGCCATGTGCAAGAGCTCCTGCTCCTCCTTGGCGTGCACGCTCTTCAGGCCCGTAGCCACAGACGCGCTAGGGTTGCGGCCGGCGTACATGACATGTTTCCGGTCGTGGTGCTTGGTGTGGTTGAGCAGAGTCTCGATGCGGGGCTGGGTGAAGCTCCAAGCACCAGCGTTCAAGGGCTCCTCCTGACACCAGACGACAGTCTTGGCGTTGGGGTACATGTCGAGGTTGTCCTTCAACTGTTGCCAGGGGAAGGGGTTGAGCTGCTCCAGACGAGTAAAGGCGACATTGTCAATCTTGTTCTCAGAGCGGTACTTATGCAGGGCCGTGTAGACCTGACCGGTGCAGAGAATCACACGCTCAATTTCCTCGGGCTTCTTGATGTTGCCCTTCTCGTGCTCGGGGTCTGCGATAAGAGTCCTGAAGCCAGCATCGGCACCAGCAAAGTCCTCGATGTTGGAGCGAGCAAGGGGATGACGCAAAAGAGCCTTAGAGAAGAAGATGATGAGGGCTATTTTATCAGTCAGCAAGAGGATACGATAGGTTATTGTTTTATTAGGAACACTCACGCTTTCGGAATTGACGGTGCATCTGGCGACGGAGAGCATGGAACAGGTTAGCAGGCTCTGTGAAGTAGACGATCTGCATGTTGCAGTCTTGGTGTTGACGCTGGAGCTGATCTTCCGAGGGGAAAACGCGTGAGTCTTCGTTGGAGAGCTGCAGGTAGCGCTCAAGACGGCCGGAAGAGTGCTCAGGACCCTGACCATCATAACCGTGAGGCAAAGACATCACAAGACCAGTTCGCTGCATCCACTTGACTTCGCCGGAGGCGATGAACTGGTCGATGATGCACTGAGCGTTGTTGGCAAAGTCACCAAACTGAGCCTCCCACATGACGAGGGCGTTGGGCGAAGACAGCGAGTAGCCGTACTCGAAGCCAAGAGCTCCGAACTCGCTCAGAGACGAGTTGGAAATGACAAACTTGCCCTGATCTTTGCTAATGTGCTGCAGGGGAGTGTAGGTCTCCTCATTCTCCTGGTCGTGGAAGACAGCGTGACGCTGAGAGAAAGTACCACGCTCGACATCCTGGCCAGAGACACGGACGTGGTAGCCCTCAGTGACCAAAGAACCAAAGGCCAAGGCCTCGGCAGTCGGGAAGTCAATGTTCTTGCCCTCGACGACAGACTTCGTACGGTTGTTGAGAATGCGCTTCAGGTTGCGGTGAATGTGGAAGTTCTCAGGGGCACCGCCGATGACCTCTCCAATGTGTGCGAGGCTCTTCTGGTTAACGTTGGTGTCATGGTGAGGCAATATCTCGGTAGCAAGCTCCTTGGGGGACTTGAAGCCGTTCCAAGCCGAGGTAGTCCACTCCTTGGAAGTCGGCTGGTAATCCTTAGACTTGGTGAAGCTCTCCTCAAGCATACCCCAGACCCATTGCTTGTGTTCCTCGACATCCTCCTTAGTGAAGGTGCCATCTTGAAGCAGCTTGTTGACGTATGCATCAATCTGAGGCGACTTGTCGGCAATGCGCTTGTACATGAGGGGCTGGGTGAAGGAAGGCTGGTCGGTCTCGTTGTGTCCGTACTTGCGGTAGCAGACAAGGTCGATGACAACATCCGTCTGGAACTCCGCACGCCAGTCCGCAGCGAGCTGGCAGACGTAGTTGACAGCCTCGACATCGTCGGCGTTGACGTGAAAAACGGGAGCGTCGATAGCTTTGGCGATATCGGTACAGTAGGCAGTGGAACGAGCGAAACGAGGGTCGGTCGTGAAACCAATCTGGTTGTTGACGACGAGGTGAATGGTTCCGCCAGTCGAGAAAGCAGGCAGCGAGTGGAAACCAAGACATTCGTACACAATGCCCTGCGCAGCAAACGCGGCATCGCCGTGGAGCAGTACGCTCATGGCAGTACGATGGGTCTTCTCATCGTTGTTGTAGTGCTGAATAGCACGGGTCTTGCCCAGCACGACAGGGTCCTCAGCCTCCAAATGAGACGGGTTGGCGACCAGGGACAATTGGACACGCTTGCCGGAGGGTGTAGGTCGCTCGAAGTTCATACCCAAATGATACTTGACGTCGCCAGAACCCTCTTCCTCAGCGCCGCCGGTACCAGCAAACTCGCTGAAAATGGACTCGTTGGGTTTGCGGACGACGTTGGACAGAACGTTGAGACGACCACGATGGGGCATACCGATAACAATGTCCTTGACACCGTAGTCGACGCTGCGGTCAATCAATGCCTTCATACCGGGAACAAGGGTCTCGCAACCCTCAAGACCAAATCGCTTGTCGTTGGGGTACTTGGTAGCCAGGAAAGACTCGAAGCTGGAGCTCCAGATGAGGCGGTCGAGGATGCGGCGCTTCTCGTCGATCGAGTACTTGAAGGGCTGGGGCACCTCAAGACGCTCACGCAGCCAGTCGCACTTCTCGCGATCGGGAATGTGGATGAATTCGGCACCATACGAGCCACAATAGATCTTCTCACAAGCAGCGACGATCTCCCGCAGAGTCATCTTCTGACGGCCATCGCGCTTGAAGCGAGGCAGGATACCGGGTCCGAGGTTGAACTCTTTGTCCAAGTCTTTCTCGGTGAACTGGTAGTGCTCGAGAGTCAGTTCCTTAGGCTTGATGTTACCAAAACCCGCGGAGGTGAACCGAATGCCGAGGGGGTCAATGTTGGCCTTGTGGTGACCGCGCGATTGGTACGCGCGCACAAGAAGCTGAACCTTGAGATGGTCGGTAACATCGGATCCATCGTCAAGAGCAAGACCACCCGACAGGCGCGTTCCAGTCATACCCGGAACCAGATTCGGGGGCGGCTGGAAGGCCTGAGAAATGGGCATCTCGCCGCTCTCCATGTTCCTGAAGTAGACCTGCCACGAAACATGGACGCTCTCGGGGTCCTTCTTCCACTGCATGTACATCTCGTCGATGTAGTTGGCAGTGTTCCCGGAGAGGAAGCTATCGCTGGGATCGGGAGAGGACTCGGTCGCGTTTGTCGAGTAGGATCGGTAGCCAGCCAAGGCAAGCGGCCGCCTGGCAGACGCGAGCTTCCATGAAGACGTCCGGGCGGTGGTGGTTGCAATAGAGCAAGACTGAGAAGGTGCAGACGCGCATCTAGCGCTTCTGAGCAGCTGAGAGCTGCCTCTACACAGCGTGTTCCTCAACATCGTGGTGGGTGTTGCCTGTAGCTCCAAGAAGAGGGAGCCTACAGGGGGAGATGCGAGAAAAAAAGGGCTCGGAGTGAAGGAATCAAATTAGGGTAGTTCAGGGATCTCTAGTGAAGAAATGACATTCCTTCTGCGCCTCGCCTGAGCTTCTCTTGCAAGTACAAAAGAAGTGAGTTAAAAAGGAGCGGCGGAGTAAGTCTCGCGCGAGCGTATGATGGGGGAGGGAATCAGGATGACGACGTTGAAGATGGAAGGACGGAAGGATAGTTGGAAGAAGTCGAAGGTAAACTTGACTGGCAGTGATTTGCCCCTAGCCTGCAGACTGCGGTAGACGGCGCAAGTCGGGAACTCTCACTAACCCAGCTCCCGTGTCAAGTGTAATACAGGGGGTGTTACAGGCTCTCCAGTATGCTCCAAGCCCCTGGTATGTCAAGCATGGTGGATCCGCTGGCAATCACGGTAATGTTACAGTAAAGAAGATCGGGTACACTGTATTAAAGCATGGGCAGATGGACTTCAAACAGTGCGCCGGCGTACCTATAATACTGTCCTTTACGGATGGCATAGCCGACGCCACATTCGCACCGCCACAACTCGACTCACCAGCCTCATTCGGCTCTCGTACGCATCTCACCATGATTTACTCACTGCCAGAGCTCGGGCACGGCATTCACGCAACATAGGACCGACAAAGCACATCAAACTCCACATTGTATTCGCCCACAGCTTCTTAAAAAGCTTCTTTTACAGTTCCACAGGATCTCCCGCTCGAGCGTATATCTCATGAAGATAGTGGCTTTTTCTGTGAGCTGTCTCCTCTGGAGCTAGGGCTCAAAAGCTGCAGCGTCAGTCGTTCCAAGCTGTGAGGCTGGGGAATGACAGCTTGCCTGGCCCCATTCGAGCTGCAACGCAGGATTTTCAAGGTATCAAAGCACCAAGATGGCTATACCAGCTGGTCGTACGCTATACAAGAAGAAGGATGGTATCCTTACCCTTAGTCCTGACCACCAAACGGTCACATGGACACCAAACTCGGGAGGACCACCTACCGTCTCATTATTAGTCGCCAACATCACGAGTACGTATCAAACATTATGCTGATTCGCCAGTTTGATGGCTAAAACGATGATTTAGATCTGCAGCAGACCCCAGACACTGCCGCGAAGGTGATGCTCAAGATTCTGGAAAAGCCTGCCGATGGTGGAGAAGCTGTCTCGTATCTATTCCATTTCAATACGGCTGAAGCCAAGGACGAAGCTCGGGAAATCAAAGAATTACTTTCCAGAATCCTGGCGGATCTGAGAAGCAATGACCCGGGCATTCCAAAGCCTACGCCAGGCACACCATCCTCTAATGCTAATGGACTGGTGAACGGTAATAGTGGCGGGAGTGGCTCTAGCTCAATGGCATTTGCCAGCGCTGTCAACTCTCAGCCATCAGCCCTGCGCTGGTTCGACGATAGCCAGCTCAAAATCGACATCGAGCTTCAGCAGTCTCTCATGAAGAAGGATAAGAGCCTTCATCGCACGTATATGGAGGCCATGTCCACGAAGCCAGAGTCAATATCAAGCGCAGCTTTCAACACACAATTTTGGTCTAATCGGGTCAATCTCTTGCGGTCTCATGCTATAGAGATGAACCAAAAGAAGGGCGCTTACAATGTCTTGTCTACAGTCAAGCCACGCACCGTGGACGGCGAGTTGAAGCTCAATATCAGCGTGGAGCAAGTGCAGATGATCTTTGCCCAGCATCCTCTGGTGAAACGTATATACAACGAAAATGTACCAAAGCTCTCTGAAGCGCAATTCTGGTCACGGTTCTTCCTCAGTCGCCTGTCAAAGAAGCTCCGCGGCGAGCGTGTCACGGACAACGATGCCCCCGATGCTCTTTTTGACAAGTACGATGTCAGCGAGAATACTCAAGGTTTCCAGAGCAAGATCATGGCCCAAGGTGTTCCCCATACTATTGATATTGAAGCCAACGAAGAGAATCAGGGAGGCTTCAAGAGCGGCAACGCAAAGGATGCAGAAATGCGGCCGAGAACCAACATGCCCATCGTCAAAACCCTGAACAGCCTGAGCGAAAAGATCATGGCTAATGTGGCACCGAGCGACACGTACCTTGACGATGAGGCTAGGGACGCTTACAACAACGAACTAGCACTACGAGATTTGCGCGGGGATTCTAAAGAACACCGTATCATGCTCAACGTCAAAGAGCAGAACAAATTCTTCTCCAAGCGCGACACGGCCCCATCGGCCAATTCGAAGATCTTCTCGAAGCAGAACCCAGAAGAGGTCCTCTTCGACATCCAAGGCGATCTGGACACCCTTGATGACGACGGTGCAGGCGGGATCGACCTACACGCTGGCATCGGCTTTAATGAAGAGAGCGACAGTGACGAGGACGATGACAGTCGTCCGTCTCAGAAACATGGCCACGTCGGCGCGCGCTCTGTTCTCCGCAGCGCCGATAAGGAGATCATGGAAGGTGTTCGTCAGCAACGATCCCAGAAGTACGGCCATGCTAGCGATGCCACCACCCCCATGGGCCTAACACAGCAAATCGCTGACAAGTGCGCTCTCACTAATGCCACCACGATCGAATTCCTCCACCAGTTCTGGTCCGCCTTCCTCTCTGGTGATCCGGATCGTGCGGCTGAGCTCCAGTACCTCGCCGACTCGCTGTCCAAATCGACTGCGCGAATCAACGCCGTCGCGAACGAGGCGAGCGCTGAACGCACAGAGATCATTGAGCGCCGGAGAAAGGAAGTCGTAGATCATTTCCAGCGAACCGGCAAGAAGATTCGTTTCAAGCCTGATTCGGTTGGTGGAGGGAAAGACGCAGTTATAAAACTCATGCAGCCAACGCTGGATGCCATTGAGAGAGCTCGGGCTGACTACTCTCGTGCATTGGCCGCCGAGGGCGTCAAGGCGTCGACTGAGGGCTGAGGATCACTAAGATCAACATATGTACTGTATATCATTGGGATTAAGTTGGCGTTGCAGGATACCACAGTAATCGATTGAATGCCATGTATCAAGAAAATTGCGCCGTCTTTTCCTCATTGTACTTAGTCCGAAAAAGATGTCTAACCGGAAATAAACCACAAGTACGCCCCAGTATCGTGCAAGGGGGCGCGTTCTATCCATTTTGAAATATGTACAGCGATAATACACGCTCGAGGCTCAATCCGTAGTCGAGCCTCAAGCTACATTCCAGTAACCGTAAGAACACGGGATCTGGTAAAACACCACGCGTCAAATTCATGTACGACCTCGTCTTTCGTGACACTCCGAGAGAGGTCTCCTTTCACGGGGTTTGCTGCCTGACTCTCGCGGAGCCAGCGTCGACCTTTGTGTCCGTCTCCATGCCACCGAATCCCATCGTCTTCCGCCCACTGCCTTTCCTGCGATTGCCGTACTCTTCGTCAAAGCGCCTGATCAAGCGAAGAGTTTCCATATCCTCGCTGATGCTAGCGGGTATTTGCTTCAATGCCTGCTCAAAGTGTCGTTGCTGGAGAGTGCGGCGCTCGGGGTACTGATAAGGTTCTGGGCCCTCCCAGGCGTTGGCGGCGGTGTTCTCGTCCTCAACAGCCACCATGGCGGCAGCAACGCACATGTTCTTCAGATCAGAACCAGAGTAGAACGGAGTTTGATCTGCGATCTCATCCAAGGAAATTTCCGGAGCAAGCTGTTCCCCACGCAGAAGAAGACGCATGATAGCAGCGCGATCATCGCGTAGGGGCAGATCTATGAGTAGCTTCCTCGGCAAACGACGTAGAACCGCATCGTCAAGATCAAATGGGCGATTCGTAGCTACCATAATGAAAGCATTCGTCTCCTCCATGCCATCCCATTCCTTGAGGAATTGGTTGAGATTCTCGCGGTGGGAAGGACGACTGCTGAACATGCTGCGATTGGCGAGAAGCGCATCTGCCTCGTCAATGAATACAACACAGGGTGACAACTTCTTGGCCAAAGTAAACACAGCACGAATGAGTTTCTCCGTCTCGCCCACCCATTTGTCGTTTATACTGGCACCACTGATCTCAATCATATTGGCTCCGCTCTCCTTCGCAACAGCTTTCGCTAGCATGGTCTTGCCCGTCCCCGGAGGTCCGTATAAGAGACAACCGTTAATCTTGTCGTGGGCTAACACTCCGTATGAGAAAGCATCTGGACGCATCAGAGATAGCGAAGTGAGGAGCTTGAGCGCATTGACCGTGCTAGGCGCCACGTGTACATCTGCAAAGGTGATGCGCAGGTTCTCACGCTTAATGATGCCTGTGGAGATACGCTTCTCATACTCATTGGAACGAGTCACGGAAGTGTTGCCGAAGGCATCATTTCTGCCTTCGTCACCGGGCTTTGGTGATGCTCGATTCTCAAACATATTAGGCGGGAGAGCATCGCCAAACGCGAATTGTCCTGTAGACTGTCTGAGTGCACCGAGAGCTACACGGTCCCCAAAGGACAACGAACCTGTCCCGGGTTTCTTCTCCTCATTCTCCCAAAAAGCCTTTGCCAGAGAGCACACTTCCGGCAAAGGTAGCACAGACGAGTTCAAGACGTTTGTGCTAACATGAGGCTGCAGCTTCGCGTAGTTCCAGACATCGTTGGGGTCATCGAAGTTCCATCTGGGCAAGGACTGTGGATCTGCGTCAGGGTCCATGGCGGCGATAGCGCGATTGATATTCTGAGCATTTTCGTTCACAATATCGAAGGCCCTGAGATTGGAATGGGCGTTGTCTGAGATTCCATGAATCTTTTCTGGGCGATCAGGCTGAATCTCGCGAGAAATGACCAAGTCGGAAGTTGCCAGCTGCTTTACCATGCTTTGGTAGTCGTCAGAAGGTTGTTCGCAGGACGAAGTCCCAACAAGCGCCATAGCCTTGCCCTTCTTCCAAGCACTGTCGACACGAGACCGAA
Organism: Ramularia coccinea; assembly: GCA_013461505.1. Lineage (NCBI taxonomy): Eukaryota > Fungi > Ascomycota > Dothideomycetes > Mycosphaerellales > Mycosphaerellaceae > Ramularia > Ramularia coccinea. Next base: position 1,269,291 of record JABNMW010000009.1, read on the forward strand.
GTCTGCTGAGAATGGCAGAACCTTCTTCTGTCATACTTAGCTCAACATAGTCGTGAACATGGATGAGAGTAGGCCTGCCGCCTCGTTCCGCCAAATGATCAGTTATGATACTGTCCAGAACTTTGTTGATCATGACGCTATTCGTCTCGCCGAATATTTCGGTGCTGCCATCTTGTCTGCGTTTTCGGAATTCCTTGTCCCAAGAGCTGAAAGGGAGGCGAATCTGTATGCCCCCGTGTTCATCACCGTCATCATCCTCTTGCGCGGTCAAGAATGGGCCCGCAGCATGGGCGTCACTGTCTTTCTCTAATCTCCCAGATATCTCGGCACAGCGAAAACCTAAAGTTGACACATGGCCGCGCGAATAGACCCAGTCCTGTCCAACGTAGGGTCCAAGGAGCGATGATAGTTCGTAAGCATCGAGGTGGACAACATCCGCCTCATTGAGAAACCCCAAGGTGGAGCCAATCGACTCGGCGATAGACCTTCCCCCATACCCAGTCATTGAAAGAATTTGTATCGGCCGCCTAGCTCCCTTTGGGTCGAAGCTCTTTGGAGCTGCTCGACGCAAGTCGCGACGGAGTTCCTTCTGCATTGAGTGGAAAGCCTCTGGGGGAAAGTCACCTAGGGCATCGGGCAGATTGAACCGAAGCGCCTCAGCGCGGTCAATCTGCATCTTTATGGGAACTGAGCGATCTGTGTATGCATCGCGCCAGGTTTGAGTTCCATTGTCGAGGTCCTTGTAAATATTCCACCACCAGAAGGGACGTCGGAGGTAGGTGTATTCAGGGTCGCGAGCCGGGTACAAGGTGTCGACGTAATGCCAGGAAGCGTCGATAATCATGTTCCATACTCGTACATAGTTCTGAATCTGTGGGGAGTAGTTCCATGGGGTCGATTCTGGTGACCGACTTTCGAAGTTGTCCATCAACTGTTGCTCTCGTTCGAGTAACAATTTGACAGCGGTCTCGAAATACTCCTCGAGAGCCGCATGAGAACTCCTCGCATTGGAGTCGGTTTCTTGCTTCGCGTCTTTGTGTAGTCGGGATATCCTTGGACATAGGGCATCTAGTTGAATTGGAATCGGGACTCGAGGTTGGCTTCCCGGATAGAAGTAGGTAACATTATTCTTCTGGAAGCCCTTTGGCAACTCGACTGGCGGCAGTCTAGATGCCACTCTCTGTCTGTTCAACAGCCTTCGTCGTAGACTGGCAGAGGAGGTCCTCGAGCGACTGGAGCCAGCTTCGGGGCTGCCATGGGTTCCGTCGATGTCGGCATCGTCGTCGAACAGAGGCTCGCTAGCGGGCTTCCACGGGCTAGAAGGATCGGACGAGCGCGCGCGTGCAGCAGAAATGTGATAGCAGCGACGGTAGATCAACGAGCCTCCTTGTTGGGGGAGGGATTTCGAGCTTGAGCGCTTCGCGGAAGCACCAGCGGCCGAAGGTGCCGCAACGGCTCTCGTTGCAAGACTCGTAGTAGCTGCCAACCCGGGTGAGCCCTTGGCAGCCAAAGCCACCGAGCTCAAAACCGGGAACCCTGGCGCGTGCATCCGGGGTAAGGAGATGCCGAATGACGACTCCAGTAGCAAAGAGGCGGAGGAGGTCGCGCGTGTGGCTATTCAGCTGTCCATGGCATCGAAATTCCATGTATGCAAACCGTTTCTGCATGTGATTACATAACATACTCAAGACATGCACTGGCTCCATATAAGGCTGGGCCCAACGTCTTGACCTTGCCGTTCCTGGCCATGGTCGCTCTTTATGCTGGTACTTCGAATTGGGTGTGTCGCACCTACAAAAGCTAGGTAGCGTCGCAAGCAAAATGCAAGTGTGGCCGCTGCGTGGCTGCTGCTACGGCGCCGAGCCCGTTTACTTGCAGGAGCCAACGGGTACTTTTCCCTTGTGTCAGAAGAGGGACGCATGTCTACTGATTAACACCCATTCGTCTTAAAATAGGTAGTGCCTTACCGCTACCTACTTGTGGTACTATCTAGTACGTTGTAGGCTAGTAGAGTACTCGGAGTAATTGCGTAGCACCTTGGTTTTAGCTGCACTATTATAGGTATAGTCATTTAGAACTAGTCTAGTAATCAGTCCCTCATTTGCCTACCTAACTTAATACCTCCGTGACGCTTCGACTTCTCCGCGACAGTGACTTATCTTCCTTCAATCGTTTGCTCGTTAACTTCACATTGGAAACCCCCATCATCGACGACATCCATAGGCTTATCGGAATCGCATCGCAAGCGAAAGTCACCGTGTACCACCGTGACTGTCGACCGCAGCCAAGGTTCACCTGCTCTATCTCAAAGTCATGAAGTCATCACCAGGCAACTCCAACTATACATACTACAACTTATAGTGGGCAACTATGGCTTCTTTTTCGCCCTCCCGGTCTATTCCACCTTCCGACTCAGACAACCCAGCGCTCGCCGAGGAGCGGCCATATCACCCCAAGCGTCCACATAAGAAGTCGCGGGCTGGTTGCAAAAGTTGCAAGGCTCGCAAGGTCAAGTGCGACGAAGCTCGTCCGACGTGCAAGGCATGCCGCCTGCGCCGGACCGAGTGCTTCTACACATCCTCTCCTCCCACCGCCCCCTCAACAAATGCAACAACCACCAAACCAACCTCGAGCCCTATCTCTAAAGGTGAAACCCGCGACCTGCCTATTGCCGCGTCCTTCCAGCCTCCGATATGGTCCACGGCTACGGACCCATCTGTTGAGTCGTCCCCCCGGTTGACTCCGGATGCCACCGCCTTCGACGATGAGGATGCGGCGTCATCCTCGTCCTCTGCGGAGTCTATCATTGTATCGGAACCTATGTTTCGGCCGATGGTTGCTAACGACGAAATCGACATGCGCCTTCTATGGTTCTATACGACAACCACGGCCAGCTCGTTCACTGTTCAATGCGGTTACAACCGGGCCACGGAGACCGTCATGCGCACACGCGTAGTTCAGCATGCATTTCGAGCGCCGTTCCTGATGCACTCCCTCTTTGCTCTCTCGGCGCTCCATCTGCAACACTTGGATCAAGAGATTGACCCCAAACGTACATTAGGGTACCGGCAAGCTGCCTTTGCCGGATATCGGGAGGCTATTGAGAAGGGCGATCCAAACGATTACGGGGCTCTCATTGCCAACTCCCTCGTCCTCACAGCCCTGTCCTCTCAGCAGTTTCTCGAGCCGGACTGCAAGGACTTGTATATCATTGACTGGATGGTTGTTTGGCGCGGTATAGGGCTCTTGATCGACAAGGTAGGCCGCAAAGGGCTAACTGAAACTGGCGTACACCCTTTGTTTTGCCGTCCACCTCTGGACCTCGAAGCTGCCCCCTACGCCATCCCGAATAATCTCCTCTACATGGTATCGGCTATTGATTTGGACGATGAGGACTATCCAGACACTCAAACCTACTACGACACACTGAAGTATCTCGGGGCTCTTTACGATAGTCTCCGTCAGGGACTAAATCCCATCATGAATCTCCGCATTATCACATGGTTCACATTTCTTCCCGCCAAATTTATCAATCTCGGACGCCAGTATCGGCCACGTGCCCTCATCATAATCGCCTACTACGCTATATTTCTCAAAATGGCTTATGGAATTTGGTGGAATAAAGGCATTGGTCAACGCACACTCCGCGATATTTGTAAACATCTTGGCCCGGAATGGTCCAATTATCTCAAAATTCCGATGCTAGCCATGGGCATCGAGGGTTCTACAGAGCTGGCACGCCTTGTGCTTGACGATCCTGAATGGCTGTCGCCAGCCTGGCCAAATTCAGAGGACATGCAGCTTTCAGTGACATTAAAGGACTTTGCTTGGGTCAATCAGCAAGGCAAGATATGTGACCTTGATACAGGGCTGGATGACAGTCAATCCGAAGTTGACGCACGAACTTCGCCTTTGTCTTTGTTATGATAGCATTATTACGAAAAAATATTGACGTGGGCCTACTGTCCTCTGCTATGTGATTGTTCCTTAAGGCTTAATTCACAACTCACACACGGCTACAATTACAAAACATACGTACAATTGAGTACTTGAGGATAAATGAAGATGAAATTATAATGACTACGCTACAATAGATACTGATAACTATATACGCCCATCATTATACGTCGATTACCCTCCTATTAATTCCGACGAATATACAATGAACGCACAATCACATAGGGTTGACCAACAAACCGACCAACTAGATAGGTTAGTGGAAAGTAGGCTACCTAGGAGGGCACCTGTGTAGTCTCTCACAAGAACACACATTTGTATCGGGACCCCTAGCGTTTATGACGCACCCGCCTCGATGCCGATGATTGTGGCAACCACTACAAGCACAGAGCATCCTACAATTGATACATTACTATATATACACACACGAATATACAATCAACACGACTTTATAGGTAAACATAAGCATAGAATGATTACACTACTAGGAACATACAAAGACCATTCTAAGAGCAGTAGGCAGTCAAGTGTATACATGCATATCAAAGAATGCACTGAGGAAAGAAACGTCGGTGGCAACCTTGTCGCGAGTATCATCACAACAACTTACTTGTGCCATCAGTGACACCGTCGTGAGTTGATGACGGGTCCTCGCCCCCATGTTTAGAGGCCTCTCGTTTCGTATCGTGAACATCGACCACCCGTTTGATAGTGTCGGTGGGAGAAGAGGCAAGGTCAACATTGCTTACAACCGCTGGAGCCATTGTGAATTCTGCTTCAAGTATGTTGAAAAGAAAAATGAAATGCCCAGCAAGATGGGAAGGAAATACAACTAAAGACAACATCAGGTTACAATGATCCAATTGTGCCAACACGCTGGACCAAGCATGCACAACATAAATACACGATAAACAAGCAGTCGATACGCTCGCTAGCTAGGAGGCAAGTCACATCTGTACTAAGATTTTACGAGACACACACACGTACTACCAGAGGCTTGGAGAAAGACGTCAAGAGTAATAAATGTCAAGTTAACAAAGGAAATTCTCCTCGCTCGATCAATGACTACAGGAGGGAATTTTGTGTGAATTTCTTGGTACACAGTCCACAAATGAGACTTGATGGAGCTTTAGCAGAACCCTCCCCGCGGCCGCACCGCTCCTCTTGTCTATACACAGGTGTCTGATCGTCCCCCATCGCGCCCCTTTATCGCAGGATATTAAGCAACTTCCAACGAAAACAACATTTATTTCTCAAGATCGGCGAGAATCTTCTCACCCTTGGCCTTGGCGGAGGCGAAGTCACCGACCATGTAGAAGGCACCCTCAGGAAGCTGGTCACCGTCACCGTTGAGAATGGCCTTGAAGGAGTTGATGGTCTCCTTCAGGTCAACCAGCTGACCCTCGATACCAGTGAAAACCTGGGCGACAGTGAAAGGCTGGCTCAGGAAACGCTGGATCTTACGGGCACGCTCGACAGTAAGCTTGTCGGCCTCGGAAAGTTCGTCCATACCCAGAATGGCGATGATGTCCTGCAGCGACTTGTATTCCTGGAGGATCTGCTGGACACGAGTGGCGGTCTGGTAGTGGTCCTCACCAACGATACGGGGGTCAAGCATACGGGACTTGGAGTCGAGAGGGTCGACAGCGGGGTAGATACCCAACTCAGAGATACCACGGGACAAGACAGTGGTGGCGTCCAAGTGAGCGAAGGTGGTGGCGGGGGCAGGATCAGTCAAATCGTCAGCAGGGACGTAGACGGCCTGCACGGAGGTAATGGATCCCTTCTGGGTGGTGGTAATACGCTCCTGCATACCACCCATGTCAATGGCAAGAGTAGGTTGGTATCCGACAGCAGAGGGAATGCGACCGAGAAGGGCAGACACCTCGGAACCGGCCTGGGTGAAACGGAAAATGTTGTCAATGAAGAGGAGCACTGGCCATCATTAGCTGCACGATTCGAATACCATTGTTTAAACTTAGTCGAACTTACCATCCTGACCCTCGTTGTCTCTGAAGTGCTCGCTCACTGTCAAACCGGTAAGAGCGACACGAGCACGGGCACCGGGAGGCTCGTTCATCTGACCGAACACCAGGGCGACCTTGGACTCGCCATCGAGTTGGATAACGGAGGTCTCCTGCATTTCGTGGTACAGATCGTTACCCTCACGGGTACGCTCACCGACACCAGTGAAGACAGAGTAACCACCGTGGGCCTTGGCGATGTTGTTGATGAGCTCCTGGATGAACACAGTCTTGCCGACACCAGCACCACCGAAGAGACCAATCTTTCCACCACGAGCGTAGGGAGCAACCAGATCGACAACCTTGATACCAGTGACGAGAACCTCGGCGGAAGTGGACTGCTCAACGAACTCGGGAGACTCCCTGTGGATGGGGAGGTGGTGCTCGGATTTGATGGGACCACGCTCGTCAATGGGGTCACCAGTGACGTTCATGATACGGCCGAGAGTGGCGGGGCCGACAGGAATGGTGATGGGAGCACCTGTGTCAGTGGCCTTGCTGCCACGGACGAGACCCTCGGTACCGTCCATAGCAATGCAACGGACGGTGTTCTCACCAAGATGTTGCTATAATAGACTCAAATTAGCATGATTCGAGTGCCACCGTCAGTTGATGTCATAGCCTACCGCGACCTCGAGGACGAGCTTGGTATCGCCATTCGTCGTCTCCAGGGAGTTCAGAATGGAGGGAAGCTTGGCAGTGTCGAACTTGACTATTCATTTCGTCAGCGGACCGGAGGGGAAGATCGAGTGATTTGAATTGCGAGCGTGATATCGCCGGCATTCGCGGGTACTAACCGTCGACAACGGCGCCGATAACCTATTTTGTTGTTGTTAGCCTCAACTGCCAATTTCGTGCCTCAGGCGTTACCCTCAGCTCCGCTCAGCCGGAGAGCCCATAGAATACCAACGCACCTGATGAATCTTGCCATCGCCAACGCCGGCAGCCGCAGTGCTCGCCCAGCGGCTGTTGAGGGATCGGAAGGAAGCGGGCTGGATAGCACGGCGAGGAGCCGTGGCCCTGAAGGCAGGGCGAGCCGCGCGAGAGATGGAGGAAATGCCGCTAGAGAGGAGAAAGAGGTTTCGTCAGCTCAATCGAACCCAATTGGCGCGCAATGGGTAATGAAAATGCCCAGGTAGTGTTCAATGGACCGAGACTTACCTCTTGAACATCTTGTCAGACGACCTCGAGCGATCTGTGATGGAGCGGAGAGAGGTTGTTGAAGCTGAGGGAGAACTTTTGCAGGTTGAGCAGTTTTGCTCGGGAGCGAATGACTTGGTCGGTTAGAGCTTTCTTACTGCAGTCACGTGGTACACTAGACCCGAAATTATCCTGCCTCCTCCACTGAGCCGGGGAATTACCGGACACTCCCTCCCCGTCGCAAATGACGGACAGATCCTGCGAGGCAACAAGTCACAAAGAGAAAAGAGCGAGTGGCATATGTTTCCTACTCTTGTTGAGGCCGGATTCTAGTGAGACTTTATTACGTTCTCATCTGATGCCTCAAGAGTGACTGAGTCGTTCAATTGGTACTGAGCGCAGCGTCTCTTCCCCTGCTCATCCCTCGGACGGCTGTAGCCTCTGTACAAGTACCTATGTACCTACCTGCCCGGGTGGAGGCTCGCCCCTTGCCCCTTGTGCATTCATTCCTGGAGACAAATCGTCACCTTCGCGTGCGGAGGGCTACCCTGCATCAAGAGAATTCTGGTCTTTGACCATATCTCCGGCTTCCAACCCTCGTGGCTCTTGTTTAATAGATATTCCGCTCCGCTGGCATCAATAAATCCAAAATATTGACTTCAATTAATATGTGTGTTAAGTGTTTTGAGCCGAGTACGATGGTAACCATAGCGCATCGTGTCGCGCCGCCTCGATTCGCATTGAGGTATTGTCGTGAGGTTTAGAACACAAAGCACGCATTCGAACAGCCCTCGATGATGACTTGCATGTCGAACCTTCATACATTTTCTCACCACATCAGGTCACGCATTCAATCATCTACCCAAACAGGTGTTCTCACCATCGGCACAGCTGAAGTAATGAGGAAATCAAAATGCAGAGATGATGGCGAAGCGTTGGTGTCTACAAGACCCAAATTAAAACTACAACTAAATGATTAACAGACCAAAGGTATTGTCACAAAACGCTTCAGCAGAAATAAGATGATCATCCAGCCCGCGTGGATATGCCAGAACGAGTTGCTAAGCAGTTACTTATGAATGCTGGGACAGCCTATCCTCCGGAGCCAAGATCTATTATTGCCGTCAGCGTCGAGCAAACACCGAAATAATTAAAGGCAGGAACATACCATCGCGGTGCGGCAAGGAATATAGACGTGAGTCCAATTGCTCCGGCCGTTCCATTCCATGGGCGTTGTGAAGAATCGGGTGCCCTCGTCGATCCTGTTGTAGCCGCCAAATTCCTTGCTATCGCTGTTCAGAACTACGCGGTACGTTCCCGGCACGTCGACACCAATGCGGTAGTCGCTGTAACTCTCGGTAGGGTGAAAGTTGAAGATGAAGACAACTCCAGCTCTTTCAAAAACGATGACTTTGTCAGTTTCATTTTTCAGGGAGATGTATGCTTGAGGAGCAGCAAGCCAGCCAAACTTGTCCTCGCAATTGTTCATGGCCCCATCGAAGTTGTTGAGCAGTCGGTATCGTAGAAGTTCATCGTCCGCCAGATTCAACTGGCGTCGCGCGTACCAGAACGAGTTGTTGTTTCCTTCCCTAGGGAAGTCAAGCCACTCGGGATGGCCAAACTCGTTCCCCTCGAAGTTAAGATAGCCCTCACCACCAAGACTGTGGGTCAGCAAGCGAATCATCTTGTGCAGAGCCATTCCTCTATCAATGACGGGCGTCAATGGCGAAAGCACCGACATATTTGTGTATATCTCGGCGTCGCAGAGGTGCATCATCAATGTTTTGTCGCCGACGAGTCTGTAATTGGTTAGCCTGAAATTAGCAGCTCGATGAATTAACTCACGCTTGATCATGACTCTCTGCGTATGCAATGGTTTTCTCGCCGTGGCGACGATTGACCAAGGTATGGCAGATATTTCCGATATCCCATTCCTCATCCTTGACTTCTTTCAGGATCTTGATCCACATGTCGGGCACTGCCATTGACAGACGATAGTCGAAACCAATCCCTCCCAAGGAGAGCGGGACGCAAAGCGCTGGCATTCCAGAAACGTCCTCGGCGACCGTAATGCTGTCTGGGTAGAGCGAGTGCAGCAGCTCGTTCGCTAGCATCAAATAGACGACAGCTTCTAAGTCAACGTCGGGGCCAAAATACTCATGGTAACCGCCGGAAAATCCTCTTTGGTTTGGTTAGCGCGAAGTGGAGGGAGGACATGAACGCAGATAACACTCACAAACCCATTCCATGGTGAGTATACAGCATGCTTGTTACGCCATCAAATCGAAACCCGTCAAAGTGGTACTCATCCATCCAGAAGCGAAGATTGCTAAGGAGGAAGCGCATGACCTCGTGATGGCCGTAGTTGAAAAGCCTACTGTCCCATTGCTCGTGGCGGCCCTTCCCTCCGGAGTGGAAGTATTGATGATCTGTGCCGTCAAACTCGTTGAGTCCATCCAGAACATTTTTGGAGGCGTGGCTGTGGACAACATCCAACAAAACAACCAGTCCCATGCTATGAGCTGTGTCGATGAGCTCCTTTAGTTCTTCTGGCGTGCCATACCTGCTGCTCGCCGCGAAGAAGTTGTTGATCTGGTAACCGAAACTGGCGTAGTAGGCATGCTCCATGACGGCCATGAGCTGAATAACATTGTAGCCGAGGCCTTTGATCCTGGGCAACATGTTCCTGGTGAATTCCTTGTAGGTTGCCACACGCTGATCAGGCGACGAAATTCCAACATGGGCTTCGTAGACACGGACACTAGCCGGCTTTTTCGGGCGAGGATGCTTGAACTCATACTTTTCTGAAGGAGGAGGGTTCCAGAAACGGGCGTCATACGCCGGAGACACGGACAAGTCCTGGGTAACGTACTTGATCCATGCTGGGAGACGGTCGATACGCTCACCGCTTGGAAGTACGAGAGAAATCTACGACCTCATGTCAGGATAGAATGAAATATGGAAGAAAAGCACGCAAAACATACCTTGACCTTGCTGTTATGAGGAATTGCTGGCTGTCCATCGACGGCAGGAATCTTCAAATCAAAACTGCCATAGGCATCTTTTGTCATTGGATGAGAGTCACGGTTCCATCCGTCTGGAAATTGGTCAGCTCTGACGTGGAATATTTGATGGGCAGTGTTTAACTGACTGAAGTCACCAATTAGATAGGCTTGCTGAGCATTTGGTGCCCATTCTCGGTAGTGGATGTTGTTCTGAGCGTCCACGTTGAACCCGAATTTATTGAAACCCTTGGAAAATCTGTTCAGGCCTCCCTCAGTCTCGTCAATCTTGTAGATCCACTCTTGGGCCTTGGAATAGCGTTGCTTGAGTGCATCGCTGAATGGTTCCAGCCACGGGTCGAGCTTCACGACACCTTCATCAACTTGTGTCAGCCATTACCGCAGGTCGTGATGTGAGGTTACTATCAGTACACACCTGTACCGTCTTTTGGCAAGTCACTAGCCGGACCACGAGGACCATTCGGGTCCAATGAGTTGGACGCGTTCTCAATCGCGGAAGCCATGTCGCTAAGCCGTGATGTTGTTGAGAATCGGCGAGGGGGAGGGGTAGCTTTCTGTAGACGAGGCACTACTACTTGTACAGGTTTGTTCAGGTGACGAGGTAATTGAACTGGAGGATGGGGAAAGAAGGAAGAACCAACAAATTGACAAACACGAGTCCGTAAAAAGGGAGAAGAGGCAATTTATTTCAAGAACATTATTGAGAAAATTCTTCCACAGTACAATTCAACATTGGAGGGGCGACAGGGAAACAAGTACATAAATCGGACTGCTACCCTGCCATACGACACCTGACTTTCAACTCGCTCTGCTGAAAATCACCTAGCTTTTCTGTCGATAAATTGAGATATGACGTTTTGGGAGGGTCACCACTTTTAGTGCATCTTGTGCAACGGAGAACCCGTCTTCAATGGGGACTGCGGAGTATGAGCTTGAGCTTCACGCTGGTCACGGTAGCACAGTCAATATTCAAGGTGGGGAGGGAAAGAGATTCATGGCCCAACAACTACTGTATTGATTTGCCACCACAAGTCTGCAAGGTGACACCGGGTTGCGGTCGAGGAGGCGAGTTCTATCTTGTCTAGTCTAATGCCACCGCATGCAGGCTCGCCGATCGCAGACGCTTTCCATCTTATCGCCTTATCGCCCAGCCCCCCGGCGCCGAACCGGAGTCATGTCCCAATGTTTAGGTTAGTAGTAGGTAATAGTGCCCAGTACCTCCAGAAGTCAACACCAACCGAAAGCTTCAAGTTGTTCTAGCTGTTGCTAATCGTCACCCTCGGTGATAGCCAGCTTATCATACAATTATCGTAAGGATTAAGTCTTAGCTCAGAGTCCTTTCTCTTTAATCTGCGCTTGACATTAGGTGATCATCCATTCGCTGATTTCATTTGATCCGACGCTATCCAGCTCCCCCGCCTGCGCTGCGATTCACCAAGTTCACCTCGGTCATGCGGTGAATAGACCCTGCTGCGCTCCCCGTGTTTGGCTCTCCGTGTTTGGCCTTCTTCCTAGGTCATCGAACAATGTGAATAGAGCTCTTAGGATGATGTACGCAACTTCCCGCACGCTTGTAGCGGTCACCGCTCTCAGCCCCCGCTACGCCGCCCGTCGTGCGTCCCGAATACCTTGCCATATTTGTCGACGGCAGCTTTCCTTCTCTCGACCACTCGCTACCGCTCGAAGAACTACAGATTTCAATTCCGGATTCACAGGGAGCTACGACCCTAACGTTGAGGCCGGGAGGGGTCCCATGTTTAGTAAATCCAACTTCGGCGTACCTCAATTCTATCCCCGCGATCTCAAGCATCGGGTGGACGACTATGTTGTTGGCCAGGATCGGGCCAAGCGTACGATATGTGCAACCATCTTCAATCACTATCAGAACGTGCGGAGGCGACACCAGCATGAGCACGAGGAGCGAAATAGGCAGGATAAGCTGATGAGGCAGCGACTAGCTCGGGACCGCGAGCAACATCAGCGCCGGCGGGAGACTCATCCCGTAGAAGGTCAGCGTTCTGGCGACGGCGCGTACTATCGCCAACACACTAAAGTCTTCTATAAAGATGAATTCCCGGGCCACAACGAGTCTGTCCAACCGTTACACGAGAATCAAGAGCTCGAGGAAGACCCCTTCGAAAGTTTATACAGCACGGAAGATGCAGAGGTGCCTGAACCTGTCAAAATCGACAAGAGCAACATGCTTCTTATAGGGCCCACTGGCGTTGGCAAGACATACATATTGGAGTGAGTACCTTTTGTGTCAGCTTCTAGCAATCAGCTAACAGACCAGGACTCTGAGTAAGAAGATCAATGTGCCATTCTCAATATGCGACTGCAACTCGTTCACCCAAGCCGGTTATATCGGTCAGGATGTCGAATCATGCATTGAGCGTCTGCTCATCGAGTCCAACTATGATATCAAAGCTACCGAGCACGGTATCGTTGTCCTGGACGAGTTCGACAAGATTGCTCGGCGGGAGACTACAACGGGACGAGATGTAGGAGGCGAGGGTGTTCAACAAGCTCTGCTGAAACTTGTTGAGGGAACAAAGGTCACAGTCAATGTCAAGGACAACCGGTCCTCAAGATCAGCATCGCCTATCACCACAAATTTTAATGCCGGAGGCACATCCTCAACAGCACAAGCGACGCCGCCCGGTGGGAAGGTGGATCAGTACACGATAGACACTACAAACATTCTCTTTGTCTTCTGCGGAGCTTTTGTGGGACTCGACAAAACCATCGTTCGCCGTGTAGCCAAGCCATCTGTGGGGTTTGGTGGGAAGGTTGAAGGTCGCACAACTATGTCCGGAAGTAAGGACAAGCTGCCTGTGGAATTATACGCACATCTTCCGCATTACACAGCTCAGCTAGCAACCTCCTTCACCCCACTCGATCTAGCTACGCCTGAGGACCTCCAAGCCTTTGGCTTTATACCTGAGCTCATCGGCCGTCTTCACAACATTTGTGCCCTCAGTCCTCTGTCGAAGGACGACTTGTTCCGCATCCTAACTGAACCCCGGAATAGCCTCGCTGCGCAGTACAGAGCCCTCTTTGAAACATATCCATCTCGTCTGTATTTCACTGAGAAGGCACTGTTCGCGATAGCTGAACGCGCTGAGGCTTCAGGAACTGGGGCTCGGGGTCTCAAGATGGAAATGGAGCGTGTCCTCGCTGAGGCCATGTTTGATGCACCGACTCCGTATGTACTCATTACCGAAGCATGCGTAAGGGGCACACAGAAGGCTGGCTATTGGGGTAAAGATGGGCGTTTTGAGCTCGATAGAAGGCTTGAAGAAGAAGAACTGAACCCTCGCAGGACAGATCCTCCCTCGACGTTCGAGCGGTATAGGGAAGCTGGACAGAGCGGCGGATAGAAACGTACCAAAGGATAAGCTTACTACATCCAAGTTGGTTCTGGCTTGGCACCAGCATGATTTATGAATTGTCTACGAACTGGGAAACACAAAATAACACACAAGGTATCATAATCGGAAGACGTTGTGGGATCGAGAACTTGGGTTCCGTTGTTGTAATACAGTATTTACACCCCGCCCCAACCACGCAAGCCGTTTCTCCAAAAGTGAAATACCCCTAAGTGCTTCTAAACATTGGATTTTGAGTGTCTTTTTGTGTTTTGTTACACACGAGAAAGCTTCGACCATTAGAGACTCCCCCGGTGACCTCTGACCCGCGCTTCTATGACAAAGGAAAGAAGTAGTATGATATTGTTATCGTTTGACATTCGGTTCGGCGCTATCGTCATTAAAGGCGGTTCGCGGAAGAGGTTTAAGGACCCTTGGGGGGAGACTGGACCTGCCCAGGGCCCTTGTAGCCCTCAGCAGTTGTACCAGTCAAGGGGTCGGCGCGTTGTGCCTACGCAGTACAGTATTAGTCTTGTTCTACAGCGCCATCATCCAGCCAAACGCTCCGACGTAAACTTACGATGAGAAGCTCATTGGAAGCCTCCTGCCACTCCTTGTTCATGGTGTGAGGAGCAGGCTTAGCGAAGAAGCGGACAATTCCAAAGATACCCACGCTGGCAGCGAGGCCAGCCGTGACACCCCAGAAGATTTTGGCGCCGGTACCCGGTGGGTCGACGGCTCGAGGACCGTGGGGTCCGAAGGCAATCCAATAGGCTATAGGGGGAGAATCTTGTTAGCTATTGATATCTCAATCATCATATGGCAATTGACTGTGCAATGGCTGGGGATGAGCTAGCTGCTGAACACTGTTTCGAGATGAGGCCCACTCGAGACGTTGGGAGCTGTTGTATCAACCAATGGTGGATCCGCTAATAATCGTTACCATGACGCTGCAATTGTACCGCAGAGCAACGGCTAGAAACATTGATCCGAGGACCTAGTCGTTGGGAAAAAGTGTACAATTGAAGCAGGCATGTTCACGCGTATTTGCAGTGGGTTTCTCTCGGCAGCTTTCTGGTGTTTCTGCCGTGGGAGTGGTGAGGTAGAAAAAAGGGCAAAAGCACGCACCAGCCTTCTGCTCCTGGATCGTCAATTCCTTCCAGTTGCCCTTCATACGGTCGCGAAGAGCCATCCAGAGGTCAGCCTGCTCCTGGAGAGGCATACCCTCCCATCGCTTCTCAATGTTGGCAAGAGTCGGCTTCGAGATAGCATGGGTGGTCTGGGCGCGGCGGCCTGCAGCAGCCAAGGGGACAGCGCTGCTGCGCACCAGACTCTTGCGCAGCAAGCTGGGTGCTTGTGAGCGCATCATTTTGAAAATCGGTCAAAGGAAGGTTCGGTGAGGGTTGGGGATCTCAATTGGCGGTATGAGAGGGCCAAGAGGGCGTTCGGGAGGGCGATTTGAGGGTTTTCAGGATGACAGGCAATTGGGTCCAGAGTCTGGTGATTTCCAGATTGCCTGCTGGGAGCTCGGCAAGGTCTGCGGATGACTAACGCCTCGACCGGCTATGAATCACGTGATGCATCGTTCATTCCATAAAGTGGTCTGATACTTGTACAAACAGCGAGCCGCTTGACCCTTTCAGAATTTCGATTTTCCCAGTGAAAACAAAGTATCGTGGCGGCCCATGCTTTTGATTAGCATGATAGAAATGCTGCTGGGAGCACCTCGCTCCAAAATTCAACAATAGTATACTCTTAACATCATATCGCCTATGCCCAACTTCATCGCGTCTCGTGCCTACCCTAGAGGCTGTGAAATCGCAGAAGTAGTCTAGTACCTTACCGATAAACTACAAAGTACGCGGGATCTTCCTTCTTTGCTTGGCTTTACTTGAAGGTACGCAGTCCGCAGCTGGTGTATGGGATCTTTCATGCACGGGGTTGTATTTGGTCACTATGTAGCGTCATAGTAGCTTTACATACTGGTCGATCACGCAGGCATTACGACAAGCAGATGTTGCTGCCATTAGACATAACTGACTTTCACATACAATCCCAAATCGATCAAAAGTCGAAAGGTCTACGTTCAACGTTATTGGCGACACTGATGCCTACGTGATTGTGAAAACATTGAAGGGGCTTTGGGGAACATGATGCGCATCTATTGAGAGTGAAACATTCTTGGCGTATATGGAATAAAGGTAACAGATAGTCCTCCAAATATATCCGACCCGAATTTGGAGAGACCCATGTATGACGCGAGTAATGGGAAGAGCTACTTCAATTTCTCACGACTCTTTTCTCGGCGTTTGAGGGGATGAGTCCCGAGCTTGAAGACTATGGTCAGCGATTAGTTATGATCTTCTGCAGTCGATGGAAACCTGAAAGGTCGAACCTTTGCTGTGGCTGTTCGTTTTTCTTTGCTGCCGTCTCATTCAAGATAAGGGGTTGAAAAGTGTAGTAGCCTGATGAAAAGCCATTAGCTTCCGTCAGCGAAAAACAGCAGCGGCACATTCACCACTTACCACCAATGACACCACACATGACTGCCAGAGCAGCTGGCAAGATCTTGGCTGCAGCACTCATGGTGACTGTGAAGAGTTGGTCGAACCCTTACTGCTGGCGATGAGGACTCAATGAGCTCAAAGTTTGTATGGGGTTCATACATCAGGCAGTGAGGCTTGAGGAAATAAGTACCACCAGGATCTCAGCAATTAGTCCTTAACTCTGATGGCTTATTTTGTCACCCTGCACACGCGAAGCCTAAGACTTGTGGAATTGCCCCACTATAGCGCGCCGGCCGATTTCAACGCGACTTAGAGAGAGACCGACCCGCGTTTGTTCACGGTCTGCCGAAAGGGAAGTTTTCCACAAATACCTTCAACAACCCTTTACGTGCCTATAGCTCACCTTTCAGAGTGACGAGGTGGATAATGGAGCTGAAAATCATAAAGCTCCAGATAATATGACGACGGATGGACCATGGCCGACTGGAGAGAGCTAGGAGAGGTCCCGGACTCGGAGGACGACGACGGCATTGATAGCCAGAATATCGACCATGGTGCTGTAGCAGAGCATTCGACCAAAGACTCGAACACAGCAAATCACGAAAGCAGCACTCGGGATGTATGGGATATCCCTTCGTCCCAAGAAAACTCAGTTCCCGTGCTGCCTTTGCCACTGGCACGCCGTCCCTCTGCGACATGCACGCCCCCGCGACCACCACAGGCACATGTCGTGCTCGACTCGTCGCCGTTAACATCGCCTCTTTCCTCTCCGCGATCCTTATCGCCGTCGTCTCCCCCCCTTTCCCAAGAGTTACCAAGTATCATCGACCTCACCTCGAATCGAACTGACTCTGGATTCGTACCAATCGCTGAAGTTCCCCACGACCTTGGACCTCGCCCTTCTCGGGATGAGAAATCTGGAACAGATACTCACATAAGATCGCCTAGCGTGATTCTGTCCCAAAATGATGCCAGGACCACGTCTGCGCCAGGATTTCGAAACTCGCCATCACGAACTCCTTTACAAAGTCAAATCCTCGGACATGATGTGGAATATCAAAGCGCGAGACAAGTGGCTGTCCACTACGAGCGGTCGCTGCGGACTCGGAGACCAGAGCAAATGCGACCCTATTTTACAGAACAGGCGCGCTTCAACAATTCGTGGCGAAAGCACGGACTGCGTCCCTTACGATTCGCCATTACAGAAGATGCGGTCCAGCTACCCGAGGACCCAGGCGAACGAGATTTCGAGCCTCCTGCTGAGGATATCTTGCCCCAGCAGGCCGCGGAGGAAACGGAAGGCCGGGAGTCCGACGGGGGAATGGATGGGGAGGCGTTTGGATCCCTCTCTTCCTCCCCGATGGACACCTCGCCATTGAATCACCGGGCGGGACCCAGCAGTCAGATGGGCTCCCAAGGCGATACCGACCATACTAGTATTGACGGAGAAGATCTGCCATCTCTTCAAGACTTGATACAGAAACGTTATTCCGATAGACGAAAGCTGATAACGAAGCGGAAGCTGCCTCTGGTGAAGCCTACAACTCGCAAGCGCCTAAAGGTGCAGACAAACTTGGATAGGTCTACGCCGCTGTCGGAAGAGCCCCAGAAATTCATTAGACCGCCTTCATCGTCGGATCCATTTGCCTTTCCCGATGAAAACGACGAAATCGGGACGACAGGTACTTCAGTAGAACAAATGAATATCTGGGACCCTGACTGGAATAGCAACACCCAAACTACTGAGCGTCACCGCGACTTGAGACCAGCAGAGTTTGTTATTGAGAGCGATTCAGATGAAGGAACGACGGAGAAGCCCGAGGGTATGCAAGTGGACAGACCAGCCATAGGGTCAGATGCAGAATCTACAAATGATTCTGATGTCGAACCAGAAGTCATGAACCAAGATGTTCAAAGGATTCGTGGCGTACTTCCGGCTTCCTGGCTCCGGCTCGACCAACAGTCAGGGCGTAATAAGATACAACAAAAGGTGCACGGTCGGTCGAAGCTGCGCTCCCCGCAAAAGGAGCTCCGGCGTGGGGTTGCCTTACCCCGTGTCGTCGAGCGGAGCACCGCGCATGACAACCTCTTATTTGACGAATCTGAAGATGAGTTGGCGGAGATCCCACCAGCCGCGAACGTTGAACCCGATAACCAACTCCGCTTGGTTGTTAAGCCAGCTCGAGGCGAAATGGTTACAGAGATACCATCCGATGATGACTCAGGTTCGGCAATGGAAGACAACCATGTTGACTACATGGTTCCTGGGAGAAAGCGCCAATCTAAGATATCCGATGCGTTTCGGAGAGCCGCCAAACGGCCGAAAGTATCATCTGTCGGGTCAAGAACTCCAAAGCTGAAGGCTCCCCATCAACCGAAGACTACTGGGCTGTTTGGGGCCCCCAAACGAGCTTCAACCATACGCAAGGAAACGGCACGGAAGCATGCTGGGAACCGGTCGAATCATGCATCCCTGAAGAGATCTGACCGTCCTGGCCGAAAGCTTGCACAACCTTCACTGAAGCCTCCTCAGCTCAGCATACTCGACGTGATTGAGCCCGACGCCCCCCACTTTCTCAGAGTCGCTGCCCGGACTGCCAGGGCGTCTCGAAACCAAGGCCGAGCTAGCCCTAGTAGAAAGACTATTCAATTGGCCAATCGACAGGATCACCTCGAGGCTGCATCAGTTCTAGCAGATTGGAAGAAAGGGTCAATAAAGCAGCGACCGTCTGTCACATATTCCAGGAGAGCTCCGCCAGCGCGAGCACAATTGGGTCCTTTGACGGCGCGATCCGCTAACGAACCCGGACCACGAGCACGAGCACGAACACACAACACACCACTGTCCTATGGCGCCCCCCGTAAGCTCACAAAACATATCAGCGATGGAGGTCATGTCTCGTACAAAGCCCAACGTTTCATTGGGCAGGTAGCTGCCCCGCAAAGTGCCGCTCAAAATGGCCGAGATGCCTGGGGAATTGCCAGGCCGGCTCAGCTAGAGGAAGATAACTCAAGACCCGACAATGCAGCCAGCTTCCATTCTGCGAAGAAGCTTCTCGACCGGGTATACCGGGCTAAGCGAGCCAAGTCCAATGCGAGTGGCTCCCATCGGTCGACTACGGTTGCCGATTCCATAGCTCCTTCTATACCCATCCAAAGCCTGCCAAGGCCAACATCGGGCGTCCCAATATCGGATGATTCAGGTCGCCCGAGGCAAACTCGTCAACGTAAGGTTCGAAAGCCGCAGCGCATTGATGTTGATGAGCCCCAGTACAGTCATGCACACGATCCACTTCCTGTTGTGCAGG
Organism: Ramularia coccinea; assembly: GCA_013461505.1. Taxonomy (NCBI): domain Eukaryota; kingdom Fungi; phylum Ascomycota; class Dothideomycetes; order Mycosphaerellales; family Mycosphaerellaceae; genus Ramularia; species Ramularia coccinea. The sequence goes on from JABNMW010000009.1 coordinate 1,288,618, forward strand.
CTCCGGTCATAGAGCTTGAGCCTACGAGAACTCAGTCGCAGGCCACGAAACTGCAGGGACTTGGACCCTATGGGACCAAATACACAACCCACTTTGAGGTCTTCCCCCTTCATCCCGACATTTACTTCCACAACTCAACTCTTATAGGAAGCGGCCAAATAGCGGCTACGCTTGCTGAGAGTTATGAACTAGCTTCGCGCCGTGAACGATCTTCAACCAAGCTTATTTTGGGTGAAGAGAATTTGTCTTGGGGTCCCTGGAATGCTCAAGTATCATCAGAAATGGGTGTGGTACTTGACCACGTAGCGGATTATCTGGAGCATGGTTCATCAGCTGACTGGCCCAAGTCTCCAAGTGCAAAGGCGGCGGCCTCTCACTTATACTCCTATGTCAAGAACTTCATGACTTTGGACGCGGAAGGCGATGCGAAAGTATACGTTGGCCGCATTCTGGAGCTTGTACAAAGCTTCGATACCCGCATTGCAACATGTCTCCAAACGGGCGGACTCGATCAGACTCTTGACCACACCTTCGCGGTATACGATCGACTGGTTCTGATCATCTTCCTATCTGTGAAACTCTGTTGCAGCGATGCAACTTTGACGAGCGAGAAGATACAAGCTGAATCACTCCTGAATTCGGTGTCCATGACTTTGGTCAAGGCCCTGTCACGTAGGGGAATGCAGCATTTGAGGCATGTGTACAGCGATCTCAGCAGCATTAGCCTGCGTGAGAAAGGGCTGAGGGAGGACACACCGGCAATGCACTCATGGGTGTTACTCTTCAAAATCCTAGAGAATGCTCGAATACCCCGCGCCTCGTTCTGGGATGTTGTGCAGGCTGTTGTCACCCCATCCGATCTAAACTCAGTCAACACTGCACGCGACCTAGACCGTGCATGGGAAAGTATGTTCACGCTGCTGCCGCTAACAGAATTCAATGACGATGGGAAAATTGTTCCTGGCCAGCGGCATCGAGCGACGAGCGATGGGTGGCCCATGGTGCAGAAGCTACTCAAGCGAGTCTTTGAGCTGTACCAGGTCAATCCAAGACAGCCACCCAGCTTCAACAACTATTGTCGCGCGCTGATAGGACGATGCCACTACCTGGTTCAAGAATGGGGCTGGCGCCGGTGCTCTAGCATCGTGGGCGTCATCTTTGACTTTTTCGGATCACAACAGCTTGCTCACCTGCGGAATGAGGAAGCGTACGGCTCACCACGGTTCCTAGAGGAGCTATCGACAACACCATCGCTTGAGGTCAAAGCCGACGACGTGTGCTTTCACATTTTTCTAAAGCTCCTGGCATTGGGTATTTGCAAGCTGAGGAAGGCTGGTCTGACCAAGGATATTCGAAATTTGGTAATGCGGACGTTGCCAAATCACACGCGCCAGCATCTTAAAGAGCAAAACATCCATGAGCGCGACCTCGCTGCTTTGCGTAACCATCACGACTTGCTTTGCACCCTATTTTGGGCAGCCCCGACAGAATTGCGACCCAGCGTCAACCATTTAGAGAGGCTTGTTGTACCGGCGAATTCCCATAAAGAAGCCTGCCTGATCAACCTCCGTACATGGAGCCAGTTGGCCCGGTTTGTTATTGCGAATGGAGAGGCAACAACATCTTTTGCACCTTTCAACCAATGGAGGAATACCTTCTTCCAGCAAATGATCCATCAGTATGACACCGTGGCGTCCGACATCGAGCAGCAATTCCAGGGCTTGTCTAAGGATGTTAGTCAGTCAGTCAGCCCGGGCATGGTAAACGCCATGGTCTCTGCCAACAGGGCCGCCGTCATGGATGTCATCTACACCTGCGTCTCATCCTCACTAGACGTCATGAGATGTGCCAGCGGTCTGGAAGCGGCCACATTTGCGCTCAACGCGTACCAGCTACAGCAGATCTTTCAGCACTTTTACAGCGACCCCACGGAACTTGACTGGGCAATCTTGAGGACTAGTCTCTCCACACTAGAGGTGTTCTTGTCTCACGTGGATGATTCCAAGGAGGCCGAGAAGAGTCAGCAGAGTGAAAGCCAGGTCCTCGACTCAGTGCAAGTGCAAGGTGACGATGCTTTGATGGTCCTCGATCATGACCTGGCAAGCAGCTACTTTAAGATGGCACGGCGCGTCTTGTCCCGGTGCTCGGAGTCAAGTATACTTTCTGCTGAGGTCGTATGCACAGAGCAGGTCGTTACGCTTAGCGCTAGGCTGGGAATGAGGTTCATTCACGCTGGTGTTATGAAGTTGGGAGCAATGTTCACGAATGGGAAATATGGGCTCTTCCTGGACCTCCCCCACAAGCTGGGCCTCGAGCAGCGACGATACCTGACCCTCTTCGTTTCGACCCTGCTCAAAGACGGATTCGACAGCTTCGACGATGAGGACTTTACGCTGCGCGAACTGTGGATGCTAGCGATCGTCAAGCCACGATCCTCCCTTATGTACGAGAATCAACTGGCGGAGCAACTTGCTCTCCGAGGGGCGGACTTCGTGCCGCAGAGCATGATTGGCCTTGCCATTTGCCCTGAATATGGTACGAATCGAGATCTCTTCCAGTTTGCCATCTCCTCCATGAGGCAATCTGTCAGGGATGCTGGCCCAAACCTGCACAAAGTGCTCAAAGCAAAACATCAGAAGACCCTCAAGCTTGTTATGGATCAACTGAAAGAAGACCTCAAGACGATTTCCGAGGACTCGGCCCAACATTCGACCTATGTTTATTTTGTGCGCGACATTGTCTCTCTGGTCAGAGCGCACGGGTCAGGTATTTGCACCGTGGACAAATACTTCTACCAGATCAGCAAGGAGTATTCTCCTTCGATGCAAGATCCTCAGCTTCAAGTGGCTGGAATGATGTCGTATGGTATCCGTCTAGCGGACGATGATTCGCGGGTGCTATTTGAGCTATTCTTCTTCCTCTTTAACAACTTCAAGTTCGCCCTCATCAACGACAAGCTGGACGAAGAAGTAGCCATGCTCGAGAAAGGCATTCGGATCCCGTCGGTCCTGAACTTTGTGCTCGGCAAGATGCTTCCTTCCATTGTCCGAGCAGTGACTACGCAGCAGACCGCCTCCCCGCTGTTCGACGTTTACGCTTCTGCCTTGTCCAATATGTTGGATGATGGTGTGGCGCCGCCGGAACTGCGTGAAGATAGTCTCGGCCCCTTGCGATCTACTTTGGAAGCCATCCTTGGTGGTTTAGACCAATTCCACGAGACGGACTCGCTGACTGGAGAAATGCTTCACATTGCGCGGCAATTCATTGGCATGCTGAACGTTTTCTGGCCGTCACTATTTGTGCTTGCCTTGTCTGGGTCTTCAACGAAGGAGTGGCTTGAGGTGCGATCCCTGTTGAGAAGAATCAGAGCATCCTTGGTAGCAATGGACACGACGGAACTTGACTCGGCAAGTTTCGGTCGCCTTGAGCCAGGCCGAGAAACTTTGGCGACTGGTCAACTGCGCGAGGTGGCGGCCAAGGCTACAGCAAAGGACATGCACATCGATAGCTTCATTAGCGAGATTCTCGGCGATATCCGGGAGCATTGGATCGTAACGGAGGATAGGGTATGCATCCAGGCTCCCGACAAGATACAGGACACCCAATCGACACAAATAAACCAAGGCATTCCACGACCAAAGTGGGGAGAAATGAGGGGGGAATTGCTTGCGGACTTGAGGGGGCGTGTAGGCGAGTGGAAAAGATGGTGGGGGAAAACGTTTGGGGACGCCTCTCCGCGGCATGACGCAGAAAAGAGCGCGATTGTACTTGGTTTTTAAAAAGCATTGCATGGATATCACGGCGTTAAAGGCTGCATTTCCACGGAAGGAAAGGAAAAAAGGAGTAAGCATGGGGGTGTTAGTTGTTTTCCCACCTTTCTCTTTCAGCTTGAGGATATAGACACCTGTCATGAATTGATGATTATGAGAGAATACATTGCTGATCTGATAATATGACTTGGATCGAATCTGGACGGCTATCTTTGAACAAAGCGTGAAATCTGTCTATGTAATGCAGCTTGATACGATACCTTCTAGTATTCGTACAACATACGTCGAGAGATTCTTCTCAATCCAACAGATCCGGAAATTATGTATCCATTCCTATAGAGTAGGGAGAAGAGGAAGCTAAGAACGGATCGACCCGAGGCTAATACCCGTTGAGTCGTACATCTACTTGTAGTCTAACGCTGTCTTCTTTCATCACTTGGAGGTTCAGCTAAAGTCCGGAAGTGGTAGTGGTGATCATTATTTGCCAGGACCACCCCTGGTTTCCGGGTCATGTGGTAGGTACAGGACAAGCATAGTTATATTACGGAAAATGGAGTAAGTGAGTCAGCAGTTCGTTCGCCCGCGACAGGCCGTCGGGACCGCCAAGCCGTTGATCCATTTCTCCAAAAAAAGAAAAAAAGTAAAACAGGTTTAACTGTCTTCTAATGTTCGGGTACGTACGCCGAGAGTGAAGACAGGATAGGACGTGTCTGGGCTGTGTGTCGTGTCCTGCCGTATGGCGGATACTGTGAGTATCACAGTGTACAAAGTAGGTACCTGTGTCTCGACCAATACAAGGATGGGGTAGTGCAGAATCAGTGACCGACCAGCTGCATGGCGGTCCTCGTGGCTCCAGCCGATGGACGAGGACTCGAGCAGTGGCTTGACTTGATGGGAGGAACAGTTGTGCACGTTGCTTTTTTTTAGTGGCTTTTCGGGGCGGAGCTAGTCTAGCAAGCGCCCCCTTTGTGAGTTGGGGCCCCTGGCAACAGTTAATTAAGGTATCAGCAGTTATTACATAGGTGAAGGGACGCGGTGGGTGCTGGAAAGCGCCGGAAGAAAAAAAACACGACTCGGAACGGCTTTAAGCCTCCACTTTGGCAGTGAATACGAGGCTTGGAGGGCAAGGGCGATCCCCGGTTCGGTGTCTTCTGGGGCGCGTCCCGATCGGGTCATGAGCTTATTAGGACTGATTTGGTATATCAATGCTTTACCATCCCAGCCTCATCCTCTTGCTCCGTCCCTTTTTCTTGCCCTGTCTTTTCCTTCCCTTACCCCCCAACCCAGCCATCGTATTTGCTCCTATTTCTCTGGAACTCACGCTCGCTCATCACTGCATCACCAACTTGACGAAAACTTCCAATCGCTACATCTGCTGCTTTACGCTCTACAACGACTCACACATCGATACCATGGCCTCCTCCCCTACCACCGCTTCCACGGCCGTGCAGCCCACCGCCAGCACCTGCGCCAACCTGAACGATGTCCCCGTCATGGACGCCTCTTGCGGCATCGCCTACAGCAAGGACAACATTGACATTATGGAGTCGTGCTGCGGCGGCGCCGACGTCGTTTCCTACTTTGACGAGTGCGGCCTCTACTGTCTCGCCGACGAGAAGAACGTCGGCGACCTGTCGCGCTGCATCATGGACGAGGGCATCGCCTCCAACGCCATCTACTGCCGTGGCCAAGAGACCGCCACGGCTACTGGTGACGGCAAGCCCCGCGAGAGCTCCAACACCAAGCCCGTTGGCGGCGGCAACAGCAGTGACGACGGCGACGATGATGACGGCGACGACAACAACGACAGTGGCAGCGGCAACTCGGACGATGATGGTGGCGATGACGATAATGCTGCCGCTGGCGTGACGCCTCACTCTGGCCTCACCCTTCTGGGTGTCACTATCTCTACGCTGCTCTTCTCGGCAACGGCCCTGGGCGCTTTCCAGCTCTAAGCGACCTAGTCTTTACCTCGACGATCGTTGGTGGAGCAAACACAGGAGAAATTGAAAAAATTTGGAGAGAAAAATAAAGGAAGATCTAATACCCAGGGTCAAAAATTGTATCATAGTTGAATACATTAATCTGCAGGAAAGGGGGGGAGAATACTGTACAAAAGACACGAGGCCACGGCCGTAATCAATCAATCAATCAGGGTGCCTATCCCTAGGTGTTTAATATCACTTGGAAACATGGCCAAATTGTCGTACACTAGTCCGGACTCGAGTGGAGTGCCTCCTTTTGATGTCTGAGACACTGTGAACCCATGTTGTCTCGGAGAAGGCTTGTTTCAACGCAACACATGGTTCCCAGGGCGTCCCAAGCCGTGGCCGAGGGTCCGGTGCTCCAGCGGTGAGGTTTCAAGAACTCGGCGGCAGGAGCAGCTCTGGATTCAACGCTGGGGTTTTGAACCCTACCAACATACTCGGTACAGAATTATTCAACGACTTGGAGCAAAAACCCACCAACCAGAGCTCGCATGAGCTGATGAAAGTAACTGTTCTCTTCCAACTTGACGGACAAGATGGGCGAGTGTCTCGATGGGCGGTACGCTACTTGACCAGTAGCCTCGGATCTGCGAGAATCTGTGATTCTTATGCCACCCCCCTTTCACTACAAGAACGGAGAATGAACGCTGAATACGAAGGTAGACGGGCAGTGCAGTGGAGGTCTTGCATTTGCATCCCGTCAGTCAGCAACTCAAAAGCCCATCCCATCAAAGTCCATGCAAGTCCGAACCAGGGAGTATGCGAAAATCTTCGGCATCAGAGTCCTAATAATATCAGCAAAAGCCCACTCTCGGTAAGCTGACTATTTGATGCACTTATTTTTGGCCATGTGGTTTGGAGAAGCCAGGCCTGCCGAGGGTAGCATCTTATTGCTGCGGACCGCATAGCAGTCTAAGTGCTATCATGCATCACCGTCGAACACTGATGCATGTCTAGCCGCTACTTCGCTATGAGTAGAGTCGTGGTAATGATGTTGACTACGCTTCACACGATGCCACCCGGTGTAAAAACAGACGCCCGCCTCGACTGATCCCGGGGCGCGGTTGCTGGTCAGCTACAGCCTACCTCACAACCCTATCTAGTAAAGTCCTTGTAGCGCTATTTCCATACAGCATAAACAGCAGGTTCATTGGCTGTGAGAGCAGAGCCCCATGTGCACGGTAATTGAATCCTTGTCGGCCGCGTTGGGCTGCATATTGCTTATGTACTTGTAGTAGCTCCGCCATGTGAAATGTCCAGCCCACGAGGCCACAAGGGGGGCATAAACCAAGAGGTCAGCCTGCGGATATTGCTTTCTAGGAACTACCATGTCTTGTTTACTTCTCCCGTACCAATTGGCCCTGTAGGGCTGTAAGATGGACATGGGTTGGGGGAGAGTACGGGCTGTGTCAGCCTACCTTATTTCGTCCTGAATCGAGTCCGAGTCTGACGCTTCCACCACGTACGCGAGCATTGGACAGAGACTCAAGCTTTATTTTTAATTTCCATACTACAAGACTTGGTGATGAGGGTCAAATTCCGCGGAGTGGAGAGTTCAGTATGGATGGCATATATAAGGGGACCTAGAAGACTGACTTGACAGACGAGTTGAACTATCATCGCAGTCTCATCACACTTTAATACCTAATACCTCAAACAGTTATTACCCATTCTTCATTTCCTACAAGTTCTTGTTGTGCTTTCGCCGACAATACTCAGTCAAAATGGTCAACTTTGTTCGTCTCGCCGGCCTCGTCGCCCTCGCCCCTCTTGTCGCCGCCATGCCTGCGAGCTCAACCTCCCCCATGAACAATGTCTTGGAGAGGCGAGCCATCACTTGTAACAACGATGATAAACCTGGCGCAACGGTATGTTTTTTTTTCTTGACAAAAACTCTGCGAGAACCAAGCGTGCTCTACACGAATCCAGAACTAACCAACATGGTATTTGTCCAGGATTCTGATGCCGTGGTTTGCATCGACCAGCTTGCGGCCAGGGGCGACGAGCCGTGCCGCGCCGAGTACACTGGCGCCAAGGCTCTTTGTACCAACGGAAATGCTCAAATCGTGGCCGTGGGCACCAAGCCCGGTGGCACCTCTGCGCCTTGGTGAGTGGCCAATCTTTTCGTGGGACCTTTGCAGCAAGCGGTGCAGGAGAATTCAGCTAACACATGTTTTTCCAAAATAATAGCCGGGATGTGGCTCGCTCGCTTGGTGCCATTATGGACCAGTGCTGGAGAGCGGACGGCACGGTTCAGGGACAGAACACCGCCTGGGGCAATGGGGATTTCACCGTCCATCTCTCTGGTCCTCTCCTCTGATCTGATTTGATCTGATCTAGGATTGGGGATAATATGGGGCGATGGCTAGGAGTTGATAAGTAGGCGACGGCGGCTGGTTTCTCTTACATGTCATGCAGTTTAACAGCAGCGTCTTGCATTATTTGAATCCCTTATACGGAGTAATGAAATTTGGCTTGGATCTACATTTTAAACTTCATAGGCTCACCTGTGCTTTGGACAACACACGGGCTATGGGGGCAATGGTGATTGGATCCGTGGAGCTCGGCAGGTGTTGCTTGAACAGGACAAGCTGAGAGTTGAAGAGAAGGAGTTGGATACGTGGATCAGACTGGAGACGGGGGAGGTTGTGGGCGCGGTGACGCTCAACGCCACCTATAACGAGGATTGGTATCCGGCGACCCCAAATGACAAGACATACATCGACGAGTAGAAGCAGATTGTTCAAGCCAAGTCTCAGCGTCGAGCACGTCCGCCGTAGTCGGCATATATTACGATATCACGCGGCAGCTTGGTTCTTTTCATCCATCAAGAATAAAAGTCGAGATGAAATGCCAAAGGTGCTTGTAGCACGCTAATAGACATATCTAAAGTACGGATTCTCCTTGTCCGTCAGGTCCTGAAATGCCAGCTTGGCCCTCTCCTCCGCATCAACCGGCCGAGCATCCCGTCTCGCATTCTCCCGCCTCAGAACAAAGTACAGCAGCGCACTCGCCAGGACACAGACCGCGTAGCATACAATCAGTCCCGTCCACAGCTCCGGGTAGTGCTCGCCCCTGGATTTCGAGTTGACCAGCAGCGGGCCGATAATGTTGCCAACGCAGTAGGCGACGAAGATGGTGGCCGCCATGAAGCTCTTCTTGGTGTGGCCCGCCACGTTGGACATGCCGACGGTGATGACGAGGGAGACGACGGCGCCAAAGGTTCCCGTGATGGAGTAGCCGGCCACGGGGCCCGGCGCGTGGTGACGCCACTCGGAGCGCCAGATGAGGGCGCAGCCGGCCATGACGGGAAGGCAACAGACGACGAGCATGATGAGACGGATGTTGGTGAAGCGTGAGCCCAGGTAGCCTGTAAGTAAGATCATGACGAAGCAAAGACCTCCTAGAGGAAACTGCCATAGTATAGACTGTCCAGGCGTCCATCCAAAGGTCGATACGATGAGCGGGCCAAACCCAGACACGGCACCATTGACGGTGTACCTATTTGTCAATCAAATTAGTCCTCAGCCTTTTTGAATGACCGATTTGGGAATAGGGATGGAACGACTCACGCCGAGGTCATCATGACAAAGATGAGCCACACTTTGACATCCAGCAACGCCTCTTTTACCTGCCCTAGCTTTACAGACGAGCAGCGAACGCCTGTCTGCCCGAGGCGAAGCCTCTCCATAGCAGCAAAGCGCTCCTCGGGCGTCAGAAACCACGCATTCACAGGCGAATTAGGCAAGAAGAAGCACAAAATGCCAAACAGAAAAGTCAGCACGCCCGCCAGGATGTAAATATACTGCCACCTCGACAGCGCGCCACCCTCGATGCTGGAAAAGGCATAGTTGAGCCCGCCGCCGATGACGGTGAAGAGCCCCGTGCTGCTGAACCACCAGCTCTGGCGCAGGCTCTGCTCGGCCTGGGTGTAGTGCCCGGCGACGATGCACATGAAGCCCGTCGGCACGATGCTCTCTACGAAGCCCAGGAAGAATCGCTGCGCATAGAGACCCCGGTACGAGGTGACGCCCGCCGTCGAGACGCAGACGCCGGCCCAGACGACGACGACGCCGCCGAGGATGCGGCCCATGTTGAAGCGCTGCAGGGCGTACGTGAGCGGGTACAGGCCGACCAGCATGCCGGCGTAGAAGAGCGCCGTGGCCCACGAGAGACGGGTCGTGTCCACAACGGGCGGGTCCTGGGAGCCGTCGACAAGGACGGAGAGGGAGAGGTCTGTCGTCATGCCGAACAAGGCGGCCGCTCCGAGGATGGCCTTGTCGTAGTATACCAGCCCGTAGCCGAGCATCATGGCCGGCATCAGGTACCAATCCATCTTGCGCACCGCCCGGGCGGCTACGGCCTCGTCGTAAGGCTGCTGATGCTGGCCCACCATGGCCATAGCATCGTCGGCGCCGGACGAGGCTTCCACATCAGCATCAGCGGGAGTACCGCTGCGCTTCTCGGCCATGGCCTTCGTATCAAGAGGCAGCTAAGGATTGAGCCCGACAAAATTGAGTATTCCAGGACCGCCAGAGAAAATTAAGGCACGCACACAAAAAGGGCAAAATGGCAAAAATTTGTTGCGTCTGTGCAATGATTATGAGCCAGATTCATCGTCTCCACCTCCGACTCCGGTCCGGGAATAGTGGACCGGCAATGCCCGGCATCGCGCGACATCGGAGCCGACACTCGGACTTGTGACCAGGAAGACCCCTGTCCTTGCCGGCTCTAGATGGAGTACAATACATATGCAAGGCCTTCTTCTAGTAAACAACTGATGGGAGAGAGTTGAAAAATTCGAGCAAAGTGCATTCCAACCGAATTGTTCAGTCATCCCAAATACCCTTCCAAACCACTCACCCGCGAAAAAGGCACGGGCTATCCATGGTTGCACAAAATCTCCCCGAGTGCACGGAAAGGTGCCACAGCGCACTCTCCAAACGTGCCACTTGTGTCACAGACGTTGCCATGGTAAGTTGTGTTCAAACTCATCGGCTATAAACTTACCCGTCGTAATTTTTTGAGGCAAGTTTTGTCGAGATTGCACTTTGAACTTCGACCATCGGAGACCACTCTTGCTTCCCCATTAACTCAGACGCGATCGTCATTCAAGTTATAAATTCTATGATCTAGTGCGAATTTCAGCCACGTCCTGGTCATTTGTCATTCATCATGCTTCGGCCTAATTACGCCATAGCGCTCATATTGACTATACACTTTTTTATCCTCATAGTCGTCCTTTCTCTCCTCAACCGCTTCGTCCTCTACATTCTGCGCAAATGCAGCCTCTACACCCCGCCCACTTCCGATACCTCCACCACCTCGAGCAGCAGCAGCAGCAGCAGCAGCAGCAGCAGTGTGCAACGAGAAGGAGGAGAAGAAGAAGAAGCTCCAGGGCCCGAGGCCGAGCCTGAGAAGACCCGTGCCGGACGCGACAGCCACCGTCAGAACAGGTCGCGACGTACATATAGATCCCCTGGAGGACGGATTTATGTTGGACGGAGGCCAGGCAAGAACTTTTTCCCTATGCCCTTTCCAGGGCGTCCCAACCCCCCTGCCTACGACTGAATCGGAGCAGACGACTCGTTACAAGATTACACGGCGAAAGAGAAGGCTTGGGGGGGGAGGGGATATTGTCATGTTGAGAAGAGACCTCGCCCTTTTTCACGCGCGCATAGGTACAATGAGTAAAGGTAGCACGCTTTTTATTTACAATCTACTACAGCCCTTCGCGATATGATCATAGACTATCTCTTCAATTCTTCTCGTTCTCTTGCTTTCCCTGCTCCTCAAACCCGTGGTGCGTCAACGTTGGCTGATCACGATCAAGGTCGTACATCCTCTCTTCGTCCTTGTCGTAGTGGTTGAAGAGGAACCAGACGACGCATCCGGTGATGAAGGCCGAGATTGAGATGCCTGTGTACATCCATTGGAACTTGGGGTCCTCAGCCACGGGGACAAGGGCCTCGGCGAGGGCAGAGCCAAAGGCATTGGTGAAGAGGTACAAGCTCTGCACAAACGACTTCATGGTCGGGGGCGCCTTGGTGTAGGCGTACTCAAGACCGGTGACGGAGATGAAAATCTCGGCCAGGCCGATAAAGATGTACGCCGGAGTCTGGATGGCAATGTGGATGTTGTTCGGCAGACTGGTCTCGCCGTCCATGCCCTCCGGGCACGCGCCGGGGCGATCGTAGCAAGGTCCCGCCTTGTAGATGAGGTGCTGGACAATGGCGGCGTAGGCGAGACACAGGGCGGCGAACCAGAAGCCGATGGTGATGCGGGCGATGGGTCGCAGCTCGATACCGGCGCGGCGCAGGAGAGGATAGACAATGCGGTCAAGGATCGGTGTGAAGATGAGGATGGAGAGGGGGTCGAAGTTTTGCATAAAGTCGTTGGGCATGCCGTGACCTTTCATCTGGCCGGCTTGTGTAACAAAATTTGAACTGAACTCGGAATAGCAAACCCAAAATATCGGATCTGATAAGGGAGTAGAAGGTTAGCTTGACGTTAATCTTTGGGGGTGTTTGTTATAATAGGCTAATAGGCTCGTTCAGCAGAAATGCTGCCCACGTACAGAAGACAAACACCTTGCAGGCGCGTAGAGCTCGCTTCAGCTCCTCGACAAAGTGATCGTTCCAGTTCACCGCCGCATTCTTCCCATTGGCCTCTCTCCACGAAGGCTTGGCGGCATCGAGGTTGCGCGAGGCAATCATCATACCAATGGCCTTGAAGGCGTCGGTGATGATGGACCCTTGCGGAGGTCTGTCGACGTAGGTCTTGCGACGAGAGACGAGGATGAAAACGCCAATGGTGAACATGCAGAAGCACATGAGATAGGCGGTCCAGAAGCCCTTGTACTTCTCCATGAAGGGCGTAGCCATGAGCGACAGGGCGCCGACGTTGATACACCAGTAGAAGACCATATAGATGCGCTGGTAGGTGACGGCCGGGTCGATGACAGTGCGCTCACCGCTCTTTTGAGTCTTGACGGCCATGACTCGTCGCTGATACTGGTCGGCAATCAGCGGCGCAATGTTGGATTTGATCCCTCCTGTCCCGAGACCGATGATGATGATGGCCACAATGTAGCCCGGCTTTCCGGCGCCTGCGGCATGAGCCTCGGGCAGAGCTGTGGTCCAAAGGACAGCGACGCCAACCCAGTAGAAGGCACAGAAGAGAAGAATGGTACGATACTTTCCAAGGTACTGATCCGCAATGATGGCACCAAGGATAGGCGTTACTGCAAGTCAAGTCTGGTCAGCCTTGTGACTCACTTTCTATCACTTCATCACTTCACACTAGTAGTACTAGTAGTATCCGAAGGCAATGGAACCTACCGTAGCAAAACCATTGGAAGAAGAGATTGAGCCCTGTAGCTGCCTTGTGACCCATCCCCAAGCCTTTCGGCCCATCTGCCCCTGTCGCACTGTAGCTGATGTAGTTCTGGAACAGACCCTGCGAGCCATAGTACGTGAAGCGCTCCGTGAGCTCGACGATGGCAATCAGGTACGCCGACGCCGGGAGGTTCTCGCCGATGCGGCGCAGCGTGCGCTTCTCATGCTCGCTGGGCTCCTCGCCGTCAGGCGTCGGTGTGTGCTCGGCATCATCGGACTGGTTTATCATCTCCTGCTTCTCGGCAGCGCGAGCAGGCGCCGGGGCAATGGGCCCGCCGGCGAGATCCTTTTGCTCTCCAGCGATCCGCTGGTTGAGCGTTCCGTGAAGCTCGGCAGCCGCGTCTTCGTGATTCTGTGCCATTTCGATGATGGGAAAGGCTACCTGGAACCACGAAGGGGGGAGGAGAGAAAAGAAGAGACGGGGCAAATATAACACGCTAGGGACCTAGGGACGTGGGAACGGCAGGCACAGGCAAGGAAAGAGAGAGGACTGGGATCAGGAAGGAGCATCCCGGGGAATATAAGGTTCCATAGCACTTGCTCAACCTGCAATCGGCCAATGTCTTATCGGAAGGTAGGATCCAAGTTGGAGGTCGAGAGGCCTCAGACCCATCTCTCCGCAATGCGATTGCTCACTTTGCTCGCTAGTCATGATAGGAACCAGCTTTAGCTCAGGTTGAGCTGGCTGCTGGGCCTCGGCTCGCGTCTGGCGGCATCCCGAGTCGCGAGGACGACCTTTCGCCCCCAAATTTGGGACAAGAACACTGACAAAGCAAAGCGTTATGTTTCAAAAAGTGCCTACAAGCGGGTGTGTGCAAGTGGCCTCCTCCTCGTGTCCGCCAGTCCGTGTACTGGCTACTACTGGCTGGGCCCATCACTGGTTGGCACCTCCACAAGAGCTACTATTCCGGACCGAAAAGGCGGAACAAACGTCCCCATACGGCTCGAGATAGCCCATCTTCGCGCGTTCAGAGGACGTGCGTAGTGTGATGTAAAAGCGAAGAATCAAGAGACTAAGAGGGAGCCTCTTCCTGGCTTTTCGGCTTAGACGTGCCGAGACTGTGGAGCCGATCGCCGACGACGCTACTCGGACGGGAAGCCTTCTCGAAACCTGCCAACGCCGACACAGCCGGGTGGCGCCAAGACAAAAGGTCCTCCTCCACATCTCTGTTTCTGTCATGAGTATGTAAAATGTAACAATGTCGACAAGAACCAGCAGACTGATCCTCCGCTATCAGCTCTGGATACGGCTGAACAACGCGAGTGATGAGGACCTTCTGCAAATAGGAGGGGTGTGAGTGGTTGGTGTAAGTTGTCGATCCACATTAGGCGACCGATCCACCGAGACGAAGCTACGTCAAAGCCGTCCTTGCCGACCTGCCATTCAACTTGTCCTCCATGTCAATTTTGGGGAACAGCTCATGCTCATTGACAGCATATGACGGAGCGTTGGCTATAGATTAACGAGAAGACACACAGTTCCTTTGCTATAGTTCGTTTGCTTATCTTGGGACTCTTGTGACTTGTCTTGGAACTATTGATCAAGTAACTGGATAGATAGCATGCAACGCCTTTCATTAAAGCTGGGTAAACCAGTGACGGACGGCCCGAAAGAAGCTCTGTTTGACATGAGCAAACGAGAACCATCAACACGCCAACCATACAACGTCGATCCTGTGCAACCCTCCCATGTTTCACTCTCCAAGTATAGCAGGAAAGCAACATCCTCCACACGTCTAAACGCTGTTCCCGGGGTAGTTCACACAAGGAACACTATAAAACGTAATTCCGGGAACAGAGTCGCATTGTAAACAAACTTTGTCCCCGATCAAGCAATACTGCCTTCAATAACCGCATTCCCCCGCATGCATGGTGAATGGAAACAGTGGAAGCTTTCCGTTCCGTCTAGACCAGGAGGTAACCTATCTCTTCGCACTCGATGCCAAACCAAACCTGAGGCTCTGATTCGTTTCTTCTGCAAAGTTACGTCCTCGCGCCCGCGACTTAGCGTAAAAGTCTTGACCCCAGAAAAAGCACCACCGTCAGATCCTTGAAATTTTGCCTATCTCGTAGCTGTAACGCCCCAATTTTAAGCTTTCGTTGGCTCTCTGCCATCCGCCGCCGCCGGTGCCGAATCGGCTAAGAAAGTTTCCACTTTCCGAAGGGCCGTTTACCTGAAGCCAAAGGGCTTGTGTCGTGTGCTTAGAAATTCCTTAGGATGGGCTTCAACTCTAAATCCATGTCCCATCTTTTCAGGATCCAGCTTTTTTTTTTTCTTTTTTCAAATGGACTATTCCTGACTTGTTCACAACTCCGACGGCGAGGATGAGCATCGGTCGCATCGCGGGCGTACTAGAGCCACCATCACTTCGAGCCTTGAGCCATATAGAGATAGACAGTAGTAGTAGTAACCGTAAAGGCTCTCAGGTGTCTTGCCGGCCGTGTGGATGCGGCATCGATTTGCCACGGGGCTGCTATAGCTGCACTTCCCAAGCTCTGCTGACGGTATGGTGTTACCCTTATAAAGTTATAATGTTCTGGTTTGTGTAGAAAAAGAAACCCTGAATAGAGAGGAAAACCACGTTAGCGACAGTCGCGGGAATACCCAATGTGACAACTCAATTCTACCGCAGACCATTTGCTACCCTACACTAGATGGACTGGCCAAGTCCTTATCATATATTCCAACTCCCAAGGTCCTCACATAAATATTTCTATGGCTCTGATTGATAGCCTCAGCCTAGTATGAGCTCATATACAACTATATAAGAGACGCTAACAAAGTCATTGTGAAGCTTATCGTGATTACCTCCCTACGTGTTCACTGTCCAATTTTGCTCAAAAACAAGATCTTTGCCACAATGTTCACTCAATTCGAATTCCTAGTCTCTATAGATGTTCATTATGTAACGTAAATTCTATGTACAAGTCTGCAATATGTAGCTTATACATACAGGACCATCAACCTATTCTCCTTCAAAAGCCACTATGAGTGAATTTCTTAGCGGTTTTTTACAGCTAGTGAAAGTGAAGCCTGGCAAACTCGTATATAGCTGATCATTTGCGGCTCCTTTTCTGATGCATCTAAGCGCAGCTAACAATGTTGGCGTCGTTATCGCAATCGCTGTTTAGCCCGGTACACTGCAGATTCCAGTCATTAGTAAAACGAACCAAAACAATGAAAACAGTAGAGTTTTTTTTTGTAGTCGTACTTTTCCAATTTGACACATGTGTCGTCTACCGTTGACCATACACTCTCCCTCGAAGTGTGTACATTGCTGCTCAGATAAAAAGTAGTCAATTAGCAAAAGCACCTCACACCCATTTTCTTTTTGGAGTAGTCAAATAACTTGAGTACATACACCCACGACCTTAACGTTCAAGAGGCCATCAGCGTCGTTGGCGGCTACATAGGCGGCGACCTCTGCACTGGTGCTGTCTTTGGCAGGGAGAGCGTTTGCGCCAAAGGCAGCAAGAAGAATGGCAGAGACAGGAAGCAGCTTCATCTTTGATAGAACGACAAAAAAGGTTGGCAGGAAGATAATTAAGATAGAACTAGTGTCGGCTTGGATGGGAGTGAGATCGAGTTGATATTTGATCACAAGTATGGGTTCAACATCGGTGACTATATATGTCTCTTCCATACAAGACTGCGGTGATATGCGTTCCTTGTACTATGCAGATACACAGCTTACTAGGACGAGTCCCAATCTCCCTACGAACCTCCAACGGATGTAAGTTCTCCAAGGGCATGACCAATCCTCCATGTAGTGGACTCTTCATTTCAGAGCAGGTCTAGGTGTTGAAAGTCTGGAAGACTTATGCATGGACAACATGAATTGTTCGCGGAGAATCAATGTGGAAGCTTAATCAAATCCCAGCCATTGGAATAGACGATATCTTGAGCGATCAAGTGCGTCGGCATTCCCGGTACTACTAGACGAGTGGGCGGAAGTTGGCACGTTCCTTGTCATGATCCCATCTAGTATCGGTTCTGAGGATATGTTCATGCTAAAAGTGACTCTGAAACAATGCTCAGGGAGAGGGTAAAGTACGTTGTAATTTTCACTGTGTGCCGCACTGCCGCTACCGTTGGCCCGTGGTTCGATTGCGGCTTCTAGAAGTAAGGGCCCTCGAGTACCCCTGCGGTTACACTTTTAAGGTGTCCGTGCCATTTCTTCGTTTTAGAAAGGAAACTCCGGTAAGATGACAGGGGTCCACAAGCCCCATGTAGGAACCCGACTCCCGAGTCCCGAGCACTCGGTTGTCTAGCCGAACGATCGTGCACTTACGGGAGGTATTTCGTGTATTCTCATACTTCCTTCTTGAAAAAACCACAAGACTGCAGGGATCGAATAGCAATATATGTTAACAATACTTCAAACCCCTGCTCTGTATGGTCAGAACAGTCTGATCATTCACTCTGAATTACTACGTGCCTACCATGGACTTCGGTATATTATGGTAACTCTATACGCATCACTCATAGTAGTAGAGATAATCTAGACAAGCGATAGCACCTTAATAGCACAAGAGCTGATGCTTGCATTGTCATGAGGACAAAAGCACGGAAGCAGCGTATGACCCCTACTGAAGTTCGCAATTGCAACGACATTGGTGCTCTCCTCTATTGAGTTGACAATTTAGCCTAATGCACCGCAGTATTGATGGTTGGCCCAAGAAGCAGGGTTGCCTATTCCCCAAGTGAAATTCAAATCTCTGTACATATTTCTAGTTCTTTGACACAGCCTATCATTCCCTTCCCAATTTGAAACTAAAATTCGTCAAAAACCAGTTCCTGCCATACCCATAGCGATCTCTATATAATTTCGGCTTCTTCACTTGCTCAAGCATCCTCAAGGCACTGCCCTTCGTTTGGGTCGGCACTGAAGCAGAGAATATAGTTAGTTTTGGAGAAACATGATAGTGCAACAACAGATTCTCTTACCTGTATTTCCAGTTCTTATACGTGCTAACACCGCCATGCTTGCAGTTGCGAATCTCCTTTTGGAATCCGTCAAAGCATTCATCTGCCGAGATAGCTCGTTCTTCTTCCTCCTTACTGACCCTCTCAAGAGTAATATCCATCCTCCGGCCAGAGTCCAGATTATAGCAGCCAGTGATAGCGTCGTGAGGTGCCCATTTCTTAATGGAAAACTTCAGTTCGCATACCTGACGGGCTTTTGTTACAGCATACTCCCTGCCTGAATGCCACTCTTCGCCTCCGCGGTAACATCGGCCTTGCACTAGTGTAAGGCAGGCAAGGAGGAGAGAGGCAGAGAAGCGCATGGCGAAGATGGATAACAATGAATAAGTATGTTGTTAGAAAAAGAGACTTCTGAACAGAAGATAGAGAGAGTGAGTCAGGAAGATCAGAATAAACGAGTGAGAGAAACTGTAGTTAAAGAAAGCTGGTGATGCTCAAAGATGGAGAGCTATGCGTGCGGCTCCTCATATATACTTTACCATTGGTCATCTTTATTGCTCAAAGAAGCTTAGGGTACATTTTCATACCTCTTTTACTGACATTCAGTAAGAACTTTCTTCCTCTACCTTGCTTCAATGGGAACATGACCCACGCGGAAATTACCGTTAGCTTAAGCCGTTGGACGGATGCTCTCGAAGAAATCGTCTCGATTTCGACCGACACTGAGGACTTTGCAAGACTTTGCATGGTCTCATCCTACCAGGGCTCCAAACACGTCTAGCCTCCTCTGATAGGATCTTCCTGTAAATATGGAACAAGATTGTTGCGGAAAAAAAACACGGACTAAGCAAGCGTGCACCTAGACGAGCTCGGCTGTCAGATCCAGAACCATAGCCTTAGATAGCCTTGCTCCATATTATTTGAACATAACCACAAGTTGCTTGTTTAGCTTGTCCTGTCAAGGTTCTGGAGACAGGCACGGGCATGTGGGGCCCAATCCTGAGTCTTGACGCAGATCAGCTCGTCTAGCTTTATTCATGATATACTAACGATGAGACAGACTTCTGAGTCCCGACTCCTAGCTAGTATTTTGACACCATGTAGAAATAATCCCTGCGGAAAGTCGTTGCCGGTGTGTCTGCATGGCGAACCTATCTCTTATGCACTAGCTACTTACGGAGTATAGTAGGCTCAAAGGGCAAGACTGATGCTTGAGGTACGCATGAAATCGGTCCTGAACAGGGTATCCAATATTCATGCGTCGGCGTCGATAACCGGGCTCTTGGGGCGACCGCTAGCCACCGAAAATCCCAGCAACGATCTCTGCAGCCAACAACCGTTGGTCCAAGCGCCCAACCCCTGCTTGTTTCTTCTACTTGTATTCCTTTGAATCAGTTCTACGGAGTACATATCCGTATATGTGCACTGCTCGTGTTGTATCGAGAATTTATGAGCAAAGCAAGTGTAATATCCGTCAGGTAAGGTCCTTGCAATCAAAATCAGACGCTTGATCTACGGCGACCCCGAAAGATATTTAGCCAAGTGTTGGAGGTATTCACAAACCCACGGCGCGTATCTTGTTCTGGGGTCAAAAGAGTAAAGCTTGGCACATTCAATGATACGACGACATAAGCCAAGATTTGCATCTACTCAGCTTGTTAAGTTGACTAACCCTTGGATCCTTTCCTCATTCCAGAACAATTCACGAGATCTTGATTCTTTGCTCAGATAGATTTCAAGGGATAATTGCATCATGTATCTCAGCTTCGTTGCATCCCTGCTCCTCGTCTCTGCAAGCGCTATGGTATGTCGGTCGTTTAGTCCCTTTATTTGCATTTATTCGAACGATAAAAGTCAGCGAAACGAAGCGTTTTTACTAAGAAGGGATTTTTTTCAGCCATCAATACCACCAGATTCGATGTCAAGTACAGCTTCTGAAGTGACGGCTTCTGAATCGACAGGAAAGTTACTGCATCATTTTGACCAGAGTGACTTGGACTTCTCGCAATGGATCGACCACATGTTGCAATCAGGCCAATTGATTGCTCCCGACACGGAAGAGTTTGCCCTGATTCCTGCCGATGATAACGGAGAGGACTGGCTAGTCAGCTTAAGAAACATAGGTTGTTCCACCCTCTCCGGAGGCAAAGATCTTCTCGACAGGGCCGAGCATCATTTCTGCGACGAGTTTGTCCAGAGAGCCGAGAAAGTTCTGGCCAAGCAAATGGAGCTGGACGTCACGCGGCAATTGTGCGACAATGGGAAATTTTGCAAACTCGGCCTGAGAGCGTTCTTTGACATGTTCGAGGTCTTCCAGGAGCCCAAGGAGTTTACCACAATCTGCCATGAAATGTTTGATTCGTTGCAGACGGCCTGCCCTGGTGGCGGAGGCGTTGCCGAGGCGGAAGTCACAATAGGAGACAAAAGAACTGTTTATTATGGAAGGATTGAATCAGCCTATTCTTTGAACACAGGCTTCAAGTGTCGGAATGACCTCACGCACGAGTGTTTTGATCGGGATATTCCATGAGGCACAGAAAGGAAAACTTTATTAGTGTAAGTCTCCTTGTAGGAGATACGAAATAGTGCCACTAAGCTTGTTTGCTCCCTTGCTTCACTGTCTTTGCATTTAGATTTATACGCTTATGTATCAATTTCACTTTCTGACGTTACTTTTCGTCTATATGGTTACTCTTAACTTTTCAAATAGTAGTGGCTTATCATGAAATCTTTCCATGACTCCAAACCTAATTCATGAGTAAATAGGAAGATGGGAACAATTTACAACAGGAACGATAGCAAAAGCTATAGTACAAGTTTACTTGTGGTTACAATTATTCAACTAGAGCTATTTCGGTACTAACTTCTCCGGTAATTGTTTGAAACAGCCTGTCAAGCTCACTAAAACTACAAATTCGTCTTCAAGGCTACTAGGGGTTCCTCTCGAGCCGTCTAGTTTCACAGCCCCTGTCACTCAACAAGCTAGCTCGTTCTGCAATTTTTTATGGGAGGGCAAAGGATTCGCGCTAAGAGGGCGCCACGCAAGAGCGATACTATTACTCCGTAGACGAGATGTTAAGCGGTTTTATATTCTCGGATAATTCGGACCATAAAAACCTCACCTAGTGGCGATTTCAATTTAAGCATGATATGATATATCAGTCTAGTCTAGCTTTTCTTTCCTCCGGTTTTGTGGAACAAATCGCCGACGCATTACAGCAAATCTACTCAGTTCTCTTGTTTCAGGATATTAAAATACCGGAGGATTGTAAGTAAGTATTGTGCACAGATAACATGGACTTTGCGAAAATGTAAGGCGATGCAGAACGTGAGAGAGTGGACCTGATCGATGCAGGCAGGGAACGATTGGTTTAGTTTCACATTGTTCGGTACCCCTAGCAGCATAACTGATAAGTCTAAACTCGAGACTCGGGACACCCGACGAGATACTCCGGGGCGGCAGCGCCTCAGCATCCGCATACAATCAATGCATTTGGATCTAGCCTCGCAGCAATTCCTCTGAGTTTGTCCATCCCTCCAAGGGGCCTCCAAGGGAGCGGGGACTCCGACTTAGAGATTGGCGAGGAGACAAATACTTCCTCTGATATGGTCTGTACTGAAAAGCTCTGCCAATGTAAGTATAAAGGTGTTGTTATAACCAAACTACTTTGCTGCTTCTTCTCATCACTCCTCCATCGCATAAGAAAAGGGAAACGTTATAGAGACCGACTATCAGCCCCCGGTAGAAACATCATCCCATCAGCCACATTAGAACAGCAAAGTACTAATCCACTGATAGAAAAATACCCTTCCACACCCTCACAATGGTCAAATTTAACCTGCTCGCGTTGGGCAGTCTTGTGGCCTCTGCCTTGGCCGCAACTCTGGAGGGAGACCGTCGTTCTATTTCCGTTTCCTCCACCCGCATCACCACAGTAGCTGGCGCTTTTGCTTCGAGAGAGCAGGTCACTGGCGAGGATCTCGGAAGGGGCGGTATGGTTATTGCCGACGATGACGCCTTGTTCCTCGACGAGATTCGGGGCATGTGGAGAACTGCTCAGGGGAGTAGTAGTGGTATATACGAGGAACTGCAGCAGGTGGCACTTGTTATATATGATGGCCAAACAGTACCATGGAACGGCCCACGCTATGCTTTATGGCTACCTCCTTTTAGCAGGGGATAGGCTCGATAGCTTGGTCGGCGAATCACTGGTAACCACATTTGGTTAAATAGAGTAGTGATGAGAATAGGGAGTAATGCTAGGATGTGAGCTTTGCTTAAGACGGAGGAGTTACTGTCACTTTAGCCTAGCTTCATAGAAATGAGTCAAGGCATTTGCTTATCAAAAGTTTGACAATCCTTATTAGTCCCATCTTTAAATTAGCTATGAATACGTCTTTTACTTTATTTCAAAGAGTAATACTAAATCCTTGAAGTCAATCACCATAGAAAACTGTTCATTCGTTCTATGCTTCTCTCACTCCCTTAATGGCCCGCCAATGTATGGTCTGAGTCATGCTAACTGAAGCTCGGGTGTCTAAGCTCCCAAGGGACCAAGGAAGTATATGCAGGAGTGAATTCTGCACGACAGAGGTATAAGTCCTATGGGACGACCATAGGGGAAACTCTTTACCAGCCTCGTGCCCTTCGGACCCCTTGTTGCTTAACAATCCCCGACATTGGTTTACGACAAGTCTCTGCATCAGCAAAGCTTCTTTGTATTTGCATCTTACAAAAACAAACGCCTTTCTCTAGACAATAAAATAATGTGCTCCTGTCAATACAGTTTCCAAGTCTTAGAGTTTAAATCGCAAGCCTATTATTAAGATTGACCCTGGTGGCTGTTGTTTGTTATGATTTTGCAGTGGTTTGACTGACTGCTGTAACTTTGACTTACATCTGGCTTCTCACATCGATAGCCTCTCGAACTCAAAGTAAACAATGCTGTCTCAAATACATTGTAGTCTATCGGGCCGTGCATGCGAGGGGCAGTATTCGTCTGCTTGTCTCCTCACATCAACAACGCAACAAGACCACTCTCAATCCATTTGTGACTTGCGATCATCCAAAAGAGTGACAGACATGCCTTACAACCCCTGCCCACGCTCATTTCAAACAAAGACGTGGCGGCAGCTCTACGAGTCATACATTACGGATCTCGCAACTCTGAAGACCGCAGCCAACGGTGCCGCGCTCGTGATATTCGATGCCGAACCTTGGGGCGGCGACAACTCGAAGCCGGCAGAGCTTGGCGTTTCGCTCTTACCAGGCCGCAATTACACCCGCATGAGCGACGAAATGCCTGAGACTCTGGATGCCGTTAGCGACCTACTACAGCTTGAGACGCACTGGGTTCGCGTAGCTGGCCGAGACAGACGGGAAAAGTCTCGCGAAATGCACCATTTCGGCCAAGTGCATCTTGTCAAAGAAGAGCAAGTTGAGGAGGTCATCTCGGATATAATTGAGAGGTTCATGCGGAAGCATCACGGACAATCCTACCATATCATGTCGCCCGACAGACCTCCTCTGATTCTAGCAGGCTTCCACCTTGGCTACGAATTCCAGATTCTTTCAGGTTCCTGCCCGAAACTGTTACGGTACTTTTCATCGTGGCTTGATCTCCAAGATATGGCAAGAGAGGTGGCAGGCAATACCACAGGTAAACCCCTTTCTCCAGGTTTGCACGAGACATTGATCGCCTGTGGTTTCACAAACAACGCGCCAAAAGCACAAAGATCCAGGTCCCAGCACAACGCAGCAACCGACACGGTGCGAGCAGCAGCGATATTTGCCTACTTCATGTCATGGCATGCCAAAGGCCACACCCTCGACATCTCAGTTTCATCCCGCAGACCTAACCACCAAAGGAACCGGCGACGTATACCTCTTTTCCCGGGGCAGAAACAGCTGTGGCGTGGATCGCGACCGAATCCCAAGGAGTTGTATCCATATGGGGCTAGAGTATCTCGCATAGGAGAGACTATAGACCTGGACGAGCAAGGACTCTTCGACTTGTTCGCCACACATGATCCTATTGCCGTGGGCATATCCAATGGCAAACGCTACGGATGGGTGTGTCTACCAGACGTGGAAGCTCTGCAGAGTTTCCTGCGTCATATTGACGGATCAACACTTAGTGACGGACATGTTTGGCGGGCGGTCTCGGATTTCGATCCAACAATTCTGCCTGCTCGCAGTTTGAGTGAGCTGAGGTCTCGTCAGAGGCTTCAACTGGAAGCCAGCGCTGAGGACAAGCGGGCGCAAAGGCAGGCTAAAAAGGATGCTCAGGAACTTGTTTGCGTTACTTGCAGTGACACAGAGGCTTCTGGGTAGTCTGCATCAAGAGCTTGATTTAAGGCTGGTCAATTTAATCTCCCAGTATTGTCTTCTAGTTGGAGCTATAGTAGTGCCTTGATGTGTAAGCCATCGCGACCCCATACAATCTTTACCTATATACATACTCAGCTTAGGTCTAAGGGGTAGAAGTTTGATGAAATGTCGTGGACCACCAAATGAGAGCAAAAGAAAAACAAAAAGCAGTCTCGAATGTAAAGTGACTCCAGCGTCTTTTGGTATACCGTCCATCCCTGTCCTCATGATAATTTTCGGCCGTCGCACGTGTATCGTGAATCAATAAAATAAAAACGAACCCCATCACCGAGCCTCTGCCTCCTGCCGCGGCGTTTGCGTCTGCAACTCGACAGCCTCCTCCTCATCCGTCGAATCCCTCTGGCGTCCAGCCACAGCCGGCGACTCACCCGTTGCCTCGTGGGTGTGCAGCTTGAGATTGACAAACATGGCCCACAGACCCAGGTCATACATGATGCGTAGAGTGCCTCCAATCACAAACGCGATCCAGAACTTATCGCTCCCCGCCAGACCGCCCGTCAGGGACGGCCCCGTGGCCATGGCCAGCGTCCGCAGCGTGCTGGTGATGCCCATGACGGCCGTGCGCTCCTCCGACTTGACCACGGCCGCGATGAACGCCGCCCGCGGGGCCTGGTCCATGGGATTCAGGCCCATCCGGATAAAGAGGAGAATAATGGTAAGCACGAGGCCGCTGGGAGCGGGGAAGAGCAGGACCGCCATGGACGATGGCAAGTGGGTGAAGACCATGGTGTTGAGTAGACCCAGGTGCCGCGAAAGAGGGCCGGCAAAGAGTGTCGCGAACGTTCCCAGGATGAGAGATGTCGAGATAATGTCGCCGAGCGAAGACTTTGACAAATCGAATTTGCGATCAATGTAGTAGGTAGTCAGTGTCTGAGACACCATGCCGTCGGCCAACGAGTCCACGACAAGGAGAAACCAGAGCTTGTACATGATAGACCGTGTCGCCGCAGAGATCTGGGAAAAGCGGCCCTTTGGCTTTGCCTCGGTCTTTGTAGGCCCGGGTGGTTGTTGCGAGTTAGCAGTATGATCCAACTCTTCATCGTCCTCTTGCTGGGACTCATCCAATAAGCCCTGGGCCGACTCATCCGAGCGCTCGGCCACTTCGGCTCCCGGGCCTTCTTTTGGTGAAGCGCTGCTGATCTCGCACGCAGGGCTCAACGAGAAGGCAAAAAGCACATTCAAGCCCCCCATGACAATGTAGATCCAGAAGGTCGCGTGATAGGTTCCTTTCAAGTCCCATCCCTCGCGGTCCTTCAAGGCCTCGACGAACCGTCCGGCCAGCTCCGTCCCCGCTGCGGACCCCAGACTCGATGCTGTGACATACCAGGAGAGAACATCAGCCCTGGTCTTGGGGGTGGTAATGTGCGACAGCGTTGACTCCTCGATGGCCCGAAACGGTCCAAAGTCGCCGCCACTGGCGCTCACAACGCCCACGACAGCCGCAATGAGGAGGATCCAAAAGTTCTCGAGAATGGAGAAGATGAAGCCGGACACGGCCATGAGAAGCCCACCGGCAAGCAAGACGCGACGGCGCCCCAGACCGTCGGCCATGAGGGTGATGACTAGCCCGAGAAACACATCTCCAATGAGCGTGAAGGTGAGGAAGAGGCCGATGCGAAAGTCGGAGAAGCCCAGCTCGGCGAAGAAGAGGGCCAGCGTCAGGGAAACGGCACCAAACGCAAACATGCGGCACGTCCTGGACAAGATGATGAGCCAGGCATCCCGGCCGGTAGAGTACAAAGAGGCGAGTCCGGATTCATAGTATAACCAGGCGACCGGTTTCTTGCTAAACGACATGGCGTGGTAGGGCAAGACTGGTCTAGGATTTGCGCCCCAACAAGATCCAAAAAGTTGTAAATGGGAACTTTTCGAAATCAAATGTAGGCTGGGGAACAAGTGAGGTCCTCGGTGATGCTAATAAACAAATTCAAGTGGTCCGTCCGAAAAGCGGAGATGGCCAGTTAGCCCAAAGACCAACGGTGAGAAAGTCGGAGCTATCGGCGAGGCATTTCGGTTTGCGATCAATTCCTGCGTCGATCGGTGCGGATACAAGACGGGGAAAACTCCACCGGCTCTTTTCAGTCGTTCACAGGTGGGTGGATTCGGCAGCCCCGGCTTGCCTTTTTTTTGGCCACTGGCTACTGTCGATGGCGGTTCTGCTCTCCTCACGGATAGGGAAAGTACTCTTTCATGCAACGCGGGGCTTGCATACAATTTTCCCGTTATACCCCATTGTGTTGCGAGTTCGCTCGCTTTATATCTGTATTGCCGAGAAAACCGCCAGCCTGCCATGATTGTCGTTTGTAATACCCGCCGCCCGAGTCCATTCTCACCGATGCCAGGGTTAGGGTTAGGGTCAGCATCAATGTCTGCAAACGGCGGTGGAAAACTCGAGTTCTCCAGAAGGAGCATCCACACCACTGACAGCCCCCCCGCGGGGAACATTTCATCCCATGTAAATCACGAGGACATTGGTCCTTGCAATAAAAAGTCATCAACTTTTATTTCTTATCTCCTCCTACGGCTCCGAAGGCGGAATACACATTCACCCGCCTGGAAAAAAGGCAATTGTTCTCTGTGATGAAGCAGGTTCGATGTGACAAGTAAACCCAGTTGGACAGCATATCAATTACATTCGTACATATCAGTGTTTTTTAGACAAAAGTACTCAATTTGGATTGGAGCTGACTCTTGATTCATCCGAACCCCAAAGAAGCAAAGTGATTTATTGCTTTGGGGGGGGTCCCGATCTTGGGTCCCGGTCTCGGTTGCCGCGCCGGCTTTTTCCCGAGTGCCAGTGGGTGACGTCGTCCGGAAATTCTCCACAACGCGCTCAACGCGTCTCCCACGACTCCAATTCGGTGGAGGTCCGAGAAAAAGAGAGAGAAAAACGTAGGTCGTTGAATGCCACCGCGCATCCGATAATCACGGCTGCGACATATGGCAAACAGTCCCCCAATCATGGGGCAATCACTCTTCCAATTGCCGGACGAGCTCATCCTGGCGCCAGTACTTCAAACTTTTCCCTGCCGGGAGCGCCAGATTCGATCCTTGGCAACCCTTCTTCATGTCAGTACAGCCTCAACTACAAATATCAATGGCGGAATGCGGTGATAAAGTAGCCATACTGACCAAGACTTTCTAGCCCCATGCCGCACCCTGTAGAAACCTCACCCTGCATGGCGTCGAAGCGACCGGCAAGACGGCCATCACGAGCAACCTCCTCTCCCACATCGCTGCCAACGCACCCTCCCTGCGCTACGCCGTCGTCAATGCCAGCCAATGCATCACCGCCCGCCACCTATTCGAGACCATTGTCGCCTCGGTAGCTAACGCGCTGTCATGGCCGCTGGAGAAGGTCTCTAAGCGGTGCGAGACGCTGGCACAGCTGGATGTCGAGCTGTGTCGCATGCTCAAATACCCTGACCACGGCGAGGGCTTCCACTTCGTCTTCGTGCTGGATGCCATCGATCGGGCCAGGGAAGCGCCTCCTACGTTACTCCCTGGTCTAGCACGACTTTCCGAGATCGTACGTTCCGTCTACGAGATCCCCAAGAAGCGCCGCAGACGTCTTGAGACTCGGCAAGCTAACCCTTACATCTCAGATACCATGCCTCTCCACCGTCTTCATCCTCACAGCACCACCGGCGCACTACCTCCGCACACCATCCTCGCCAGCGCTCCTCTTCCCTCCCTATACGAAACCCGACTTCATCCGCATCCTATCCCTCACCCCGCCCACCGCCGCCGTCCGAAACGCCACTCTCCAGGAGACGAAGGACCTCTGGCCCCGCTTCTGCGCCGCCGTCCACGACGCCCTCGTCCGCTCCGCCGCCCGCTCCCTCACCTCCTTCCGCCGCGCCTGCGAGATTCTTTGGCCCCGCTTCATAGCACCCGTCGAGAAGGGTCTGTACGAGCCCAAAGAATTTTCCAAGCTGTTAGTCGCCGCACGACCACACTTCCAGGATGAATCTGTCCTCAATCCTAGCATCGTGTCCGCGAGCAATATTCCCAGAAACGCACAGGAAGATACCACTGCCGCTGCTGCTGCTCCTGCTATAGCCCCCGCGAAACCCACCTTCTCCTCCGCCGACCTATCCGCCCTTCTCCCTCGCACCGCCCGCGTCCTCCTGCTATGCGCCTACCTTGCCTCTCACAACGCTCCCCGGCATGACCTCACCCTCTTCTCAACCCATCACTCCTCCACTCGCCGGCGTCGGCGCGGAGGCAACGCTGGAACACCTGGCAAGCATCGCAAGATTGCCCGAAAACTCCTTGGCGCGCACGCTTTCGTTCTGGAGCGTATGCTGGCCATCTTTGCCGTCGTAAGGGGCGAGTGGACCGAGGATATTCGGCTGGGTGGGCAGGGAGCGTTGGATGCGGATGTAGGTATGGCCATGGCGACGTTGGCCAGTCTGCGGCTGCTGAATAGGGTGGGCGTGGGGGGTGATGTTATGGATCGGGGCGGGAAGTGGAGAATCAGTGTCGGGTGGGAGGTAGTCCGTGGTGTTGGACGTAGCATAGGGGTTGAGGTCGAAGATTGGCTTATAGAATAAAGTTGCCGAATCTATAGATCAGAATATATACGTATATATACACACAAAATCGTAGCCGGGGCTCATGATGATGCTGGTTCGTTGCTTACTTCAGCTGGACTCCTCCGGTAGCCATGAATGATAAGCCTTGTAATGTCTATAAGCAAATTACAGTAGTATTTCCAAATAAATAGCAGTCCTTCACCGCTCCATCCAATGCATCCCAGTATCGTGTCATAAAAGTCAAAGCCGGTGTAAGACCCAATCGTCACCTTCAAACAAATTCGTAGGACACATGCATTTTGACAACCATTGGGTAACACCTGCCAACGCCAGACTAGTAGTAATATCATGTAGAACCCAAGGTTCGGACTAAACCTTGAGGAATAGAAAACAATGCTTCTAACAAGAAGGGATTGGGTGATTGGTCTAAATGTGGTAGGCTCCGCATACATCGCTGATGGTAACGGTGGTGAGAAATGTTGTTGAGGCCTTCGAAGCCAAGCCTCTTTTGATGATGAGACTCAGGTCGTCGCTGTCCTGTCGACTGCTCTCCACGTATCCTCTTGCTTTGTCCCAGGAGCTAGCCAGCTAGCATTACTTTGACCTCTCGAGCGACCACGGCCACTCGTGGTCTCGTCTGATTTCTTTGTGTCCTCGCTAGTGGCTTGAGATCCAAAGTATCCGTCCGCGTATGGCTGGGAGCCAAGGCCCCCTGTCGATGGGGTGGCGGTCAAGCGACCACCCGAATTAGCGGAAGGGTCTTCTAGAGGCAAGATCGGAGCCGCTCGGGGCGTTTGCGACATCATCCGCACCTTGCGATCCGCCTTGTTGCTATCGTTCGTTCGATCGTACAAATAAAGACCCAAAAACGTTAGACCAATACCGACCGCTTGCAAAGGAGTCGTCGGACTCCTGAACCAGAGAATGGCCATGGTGATAACAAACACACGCTTAATTAAGCTAGCCACGGAATAGGTGACGGGCGAGACCATTGAGAGCAACACAAAGGCCAAAATATTTTGAGCAAAGTGGAAGATGCCATTAAAGACAAATTCGACAGTCAACCTCCCATGATCCATGGCTGCAACGTTTTCGGTAAGGTCAATGGCGCCGTCGTGAAGAAAGTCGCCCAGCAGGCCGACGCCCTCACTCCAAAACCAGATAGGCATTGTGAGAATGAATGCCATTCCTGAGGAATAGCAAAGCAGGTTCAGCTTGTCAAGTTTCTTAGATTGGCTCGCGCCCCCGTCCTGCTCAGCCTTGGCAGCCTCGTTGAACAGCTTCTTGGAAAAGATGTTCTGCGAAACGAAGATAATAGTCGCAAAAAGCGCCTGAATGATGCCCACGAATTCCCCGCCTAGCCCGTGCTTCCCCGAGCATGCCAGCATGACACCAACTGTCAGGGGTATCAAAGAGAGGTACGTTGCTTGGGGGTAACGTATATCGTAGATGACTCGGTAGGCGACGACGGTGAATAGCGGTGATAGACCCTTGATCGTGTGCACGAGGGACACCGGAATTTTGGCTGTTGCAGTGGAGCTAAGAAGGTGGCCCGCGATCTGGAAAGCCGCCAAAGGCAGCGTCGTCATGATTACATCCTTAGTCGGCCGTCGGATTGGATATTTCAATGCGGTGATCTTTGTCTGCAAAACTGGGAAAACGACGGCTAGCTTCGCTAAGCAGATGCAAAATGTCGATACGAAGGCGAATTGGACTAGAGTGAGAGTCGCTGGCTTGTCGAAAGCGTTCAAAATGGATTTGGAGGAGGTATTGGTGAGAGCGGACGACATGTACCACATAAGGCACAGGACCTAGGGTCGCACAGCGTTTAGCATTCTGGGACGAGATGTTATCGGAAAGGGGATCTGCGAGAGGAACTCACGATCAGCCTAGGAGAGACTGGCGCTCGTAGCGCGTCAGCGATCTCGTGTGCATTTTGGCTCACGCTGCCGTTACGCCCCCGTATCGTTCGAAAGGCATCAGTCAGGCTCTTTTGGCGGTTGTGTCGTCCAATGTTGGTGCTGGTAGACAACGACCAAGACGACTTTGGATCCCTACGAGGGATTGGGAGCCATCGACCGGGCTTGCTAGCAGCACCGTTTGAATATGAATGTCCGTTGCCGTTCCCAGTCCCATGTGTCGGGGCGTCGATGTGGTCAGGGAACTTTTCCATCGCGACGCAGTCGCTGACGTCAGGTCCTGGAACACCAGCTTTCGTGATAATAGAATAATGCCTCAATGATCGATGAAATAAGTTTCGAATCACAAAAATGGGATCGGAGACAACAGGTTGGCCGAGCAGCAGAGCACGGCGCGGTTCAGTACGAGTACGAGTGCGACAAGTACAACGAGTGACGGATGTGGTGACCACGTAATCGAGAGATTCTTCAAGGAGGCCGGGCCATAGGCAATGGTAGTACTAGACTACTGGCGGGCACGAGTAAGACGATGCTGGTGGGAAAAATCGAGGTCGTGGATGTTGAACGAGCGTCGGAAGTGGAGAGGTCAAGGAGGAAGATGGCGAGACGTCAGAAACCGATCGGACATGAGCAGACTCCCTGCATGGCGCAGCAAGCACGAGGTAAAGTACGGAGTACGAGTTGGTTAAAGGAGGGTGCGAGCGCAGGACGAGTGCAGATCTTGGAAGGCTTTCCGTCAATCGCATCACGCAATGTGCAGGTGCAAGCGGAAGTACCCATGGCTGTACCCACGGCTGTACCCACGGAAGTGTGACGAAATGGTTGGACGGCACGTCCTGCCTGTCAAGTTAACACGAATCGGCCAAATTGGCCTAAATTGGCCCTGTAAAAGGAGGTCAATCTAGGCGAGTTAAGCCTTCGGCAGTGGGTCTCATACCCACTGTAGTTCATGTTGGCGGTTCCCATGGCCAGGGTATTCAAGTTCTTATCTTTGTCCCTTTCAGACTTTTTTTTCCTTGCCTCGCTTTGGGTTAGGTCCCTGCTGTGTCCTCTGCACTTCCTCCGTATTTCAGCCGACAAGCTCTGTCTCCAGCGTGGGCCTCACTAAAACGAGCACCCCCATCACTTACGGTACACCTACCTTATACCTTGTAGCTCCTGGTGGTAGTTCACCCATACCTACCACTAGTAAACTGTTCTCGTACTGAGATACCTACTGCACCCTAGGCGAGGCTGGTCGCTGGCGCAAACTTCAAACTCCACCTCGAAATCTTTAGCCCAAAGCGCGCGACGCTCTGACGACCCAAGTTTAAATAAAAAAAAACATTCTCACATCATCCGCCGCCTCCACATCCGCGTTGCACGTCTCATATTAGCTGCGGCATGCGAGACCCCAAGTCGCAAATCTTCCGTCTTGTCGCAGCCTACGCCATCTTCCAGCTCTTTACCCAGGTCGGAAACCCAGCCGCGTTCCCAAACAAGTCCAAGGGCACCAGCAGCAGCTCTTCGGGCTAATCCGTCATCATGGCGTCCGCAAAGATGACCAAGAATCAGATGAGGAGGGCGAAGAAGAAGGAGCAGAAGAAGGCAGTGAAGGACGAGGTATGGAGACCCGGAAGAAGTACTCTTGCAGGGCGGAGCGCTAATTATCATCAACAGCCTGCTAAACCAGCAGTCGACGACCAGAATGGTGACGACCCCTCAGAACCGGATGCCGATCTAGCAGTGAAGAAGGAACCCGAAAATCACGATATGCCACATGCCGATGGTCCAGTCAAGGACGACCTCGAGGACGACCCTACATACGCCATGTACAAGGAAGTCTTCAACAAGTTCGGCGCGAATCTCGAAGAAGACGAAGTCGCGAGAGAGGCCAACGCGGGTAACCAAGGAGACGTGTTTTTCGATGACGACCAGGACATACCCGATGAGGAAGACGAAGAAGGCAAGCCGAAAATGTCCAAGAAGAAGCGGAAGCAGCTCACAAAACTCTCCGTCGCCGAACTCAAAGCCCTCGTCAGCATCCCAGAGGTCGTCGAGTGGCACGACATTTCCTCTACCGATCCCCGCCTCTTGGTTCAAATCAAAGCCCAGCGCAATGTTGTGCCCGTACCGACTCACTGGTCGCTAAAGCGCGAGTATCTCTCTTCAAAACGCGGTATCGAAAAGGCGCCCTTCCGCCTACCGAACTTTATTGCCGAGACCGGCATTACCGAGATGCGCGACGCTGTGCTGGAGAAACAGGCAGAGCAATCTCTCAAGCAGAAGCAACGCGAGCGAGTGGCACCAAAGATGGGCAAGCTCGACATTGACTATCAGAAGCTCTACGACGCCTTTTTCCGCTTCCAAGAGAAGCCTGAGCTGACACGGTTTGGTGAGGTATACTACGAGGGCAAGGAGAGCGAGGTGGATTACCAGCACTTTCGGCCCGGCGATTTGAGCGAGTCGACCAAGGAAGCACTAGGCATGCCACCCGGGGCGCCGCCGCCGTGGCTCATCAACCAGCAACGGATCGGCACACCTCCTTCCTACCCGACACTCAAGATTCCCGGACTCAACGCTCCGCCACCTGCAGGCGGATCATGGGGCTTCCATCCCGGCGGTTGGGGCAAACCTCCCGTAGACGAGTACAACCGCCCGCTATACGGCGGTGATGTATTCGGCCTTACCGGACCCAACGGCACTCAGCACCAGCAGGCTCAGACTATCCAGCCGCAAATGGCAGAGCCTGTCGAGCGTAACCTATGGGGAGAGTTGCAGCCTCGTGAAGAAGAGTCCGAAGAGGAGGAGGAATCCGAGGAGGAAGATGAGTCTGATGACGAGGAGGAGCCCTCAGCCGCTGGTCGTGACGATCCCAGCGGACTTGAAACTCCCGGAGGCTATACCAGCACCGTCAACCCAGACTATCCCGCCCATGGTGCTGAGACGTCGATGGCTGGCGAGATGGATCTCCGCAAACAACGCCGCGGTTTTGACACGGAAGAATCATCAGCGCCCCGCTCCGCGTACACAGTGCTGCCCGAGCGCCAAGTCCGTGCAGAGGGCTTCTTCGGCAGCGACCGCGCGTACGACCTCCCTGGCCAATCATCTGGCCGACCACCTGTTCTGGGAGCAGGACAGGATGAACGTAAGCGCAAGAAGCCTGGCGATGTGGACGTGGCATTGGATCCGGACTCGCTGCAGTCCAATGATGGTATCGACCGAGACGATGTACGGCGCAAGTTTGATGAAGGGCGTCGCGAGGAAGGCGTGGGAGCCAGGTGGCAGTACGACGATGATCTCACAGAGATGATTGCACAGGAGAGCAGAAAGAGGCAGAAGACGGAGAAAGAGAGGAACGAGAAGAAGGGCAAATACAAGTTCTAAAGAGCTCTTTGTTGGAAGATGAGTCTTCTTTCTTGCCGTTGTGTATTACGTTGTTGGGTGGAACGGGCACTGGCTGTATTGTATTGGCGTTAATAGGCATCCTTAGCAACACCAGGGGTCACTGGAGTGGTATTGTCCATACCAAGTCTACATTGTATAATCATCTTAAAAGCTTTGCATGGAGGAGGTTCATCATTTGTGATATTAGACTTGTTAATCGTAAGTTGCTGTCAAGAATGCAAAGCCTCAGAGGTAGCTGCAGAACGCCCATAGCTGTGAAGCACCAAAACCCCTGGTTTTCCCCACGCCAGGATATATGGCTTCAAAAGTTTTTCCCGTCCTAATTCTACAAGTATCGTTGTCCCATACTTCGAGGTCGGCCAGTCGCAACGAACCCTGTTCGCGTGGGCGAATATTACACTCAAAACTGTCGTTTTGGGACCATCCTTCTACTCTTGGGCCTGAGCAACTGACTAGCGGCGCCTCTTTTCCGTGTTGCCAAGGTCGTTCTAAGTGGTTTCTGAGACGCCGAGACGCTGCTGGGCTTACCAGTAGTGAATGTTTCTGACGGGTATTGACCTTTCTGCCTCGAGTCTGCATCTTGCGCTCCATTGTTCGCCCCCGGGATGGCTGTCGTTCCTGGGCTCTCTGCCATTGCCACCGTGAACGCTGGGACCCCTACCTAAGGAGGTCCGAGTGCGCCCTTCACAGACGTGGTATCACACTTTTCACAGAGCCAATCACGCTTAGCTTGACGGGATTTTGGAGCTGAAGAGACGCACTTCGCATGGAAGAGCCGTTGCGAGCAGTCCTGCTTGATGGTCAGTACGAAGTAAATCAGCAGGCTTTGGGGGGACATGGGGAATCCCACCTTATTAGAGCATAAGAGAGTGTGAGGACTGCTGAGAACTGGGAGACGGCACACTGCGCAACCACTGGAACTGCCTCTGGTTGGAGGGATCTTCGGTGGCGGCTGGAGATTCCTCTTCTCGGGCTGATCTCCTACTTCTTCACCGTCGGGGCTAATTTTTCGCAGCTTGTCTCTCTTAGCCCTCTCTTCGTCTATGAGAGCCATTGCTTCTTGAATATGCTTCTGCTCGATCAGATCAGACGCAAGAAGGTAACTCTCGTGCATGGAGAACTCGATCATTCGGTGCTTCGCTTCCACTAGCCATGCTGCCTTTTGGGAGACGAAATCAAGCCAAGCCCGCGGGAAGTATGCTCGTGCCGAGATATCGTGTTCGCGCATGACACTGTCGAACTCCTTGATGAATTCGAGCTCGGCGGGCGTGATGTCCGTGATATCGTTCAAGCCCTCGCGTTGCCTGTGATGGAACCAATTCGTCTCGGCAATAGTTTCCGGTATTGCCTGGCCAGGCTTGAGCACCTGCTTGCTTACAGGATGATAGAAGACCTGCTGCGTCTCGGGGATTTTGATTTTCTGTTTTGTAGGTGTTGGTTTCACCTCGGTTGCAGTGGAGGGTGCCTTTTTAGTCGGTGATTGATTGGCAGTCGAGATTATGGTAGCCCAGGCTGCCTTGGAGGCAGGTGAAGTGTAGAAAAGATCCTTTGAGTCCTCTTCTAGGCGTGAATCCAACCATGTCATGTCTCCGGATACGTATGCTCCCAGGTCGAACGGCTTGACAGACGGCTTCAACGACATGGTCTTGCATGGTGTAGTAGGCGGATCAGGCTGACTAGTGACGTGAAACTGCGGCGGCCCTTGACCTGTTGCCGCTAGTTCGAAGTCATAGTCTGAATGAATATTTTGAAGATGCAGCTGCAGGTGCTTCAGGGACTGATGGAACACTCCGCAGCTAACGCAACGGAAGCCGTCTAAGCACAGGGGCTGTTGCGGTGGCAAGAAATACTTTACCCGTCCATCGTCCCTATCTGAATGATTTGACTTTCTCTGTCTTCGTTTTCTCCCGTGTGCTTTATCGCTCAGAGCTTTCAAATTGTAGTTTTTGTCACCACCCCTGGTTCTTAGAGACCGGGAAGGGGTGTCATCGCCGTTGATACCGTTCTCGGCTTCGTGGCCATCGCCATCTATATCGTGCATGATCTCGTCTACTTCTTCTTCACCCCGATGGCCATTGACTCTCGTTTCCTTGGCGTCGAATGCGGCTATGCACGGCTTCGCACCGTTCTCCAGTCGCTTCAAAGTCATGAAGCCCGTGGTCCATTGGAGATCAATATCCATTTCGAATTCTGTCTCGATAGAGTCGTACTCATACAGCTTGTTTTTCAGCAACAGAGGCGATTTCAGGCGTCCGAAGAGTTCGTTGAAGCTGCCGGAGAGTACCCAGTGCTTGGTTCGAGTGTTTTCTTGAGCCAATAGCAAAGGGTTTCCTAGATCTTCTCCCTTGAGCGGCGGCCAGACATCGCCATCTGCGGACTCCAACTCTACCGATAGTCTGTAGGCATCAGCGAGACCCCATGTCTCGTCATCCAAGCGGTTGACCGAAATGCTATCCCGGGGAACATAGAAGGGGCGCGGTAACTCGACGCGAGCTACGCGATGTGGGCCAGCTGGGTTCTTGAATGTGACGATGTTGCACGGTTGCCTCTCGCAGTGGAGTATCCTCGAGTGGCCAGACTCCTCAGCAGAGATGGTGATGCGGCAGCTAGCTTTAGAGGTTGCATCAGGTGACACAACAGCACCAAAGCTGTGGCGAACCTTTTTCGACTCTCGGTGGTGGCACCTTAGAATCTCAATGCGCAGCGTTGGTCGGGCGTCTGAAGACCTTGGGGACGCCACGAGCTTGTCCATGTCGTTGTCGGGCGATGAGAGCCGCCGGCGTTTGCGAGGATGGTCTCCGTTCTCGCGAGGCAAGCCATCCTCACCCCTGGTGAGAACCGGTGAGCCCCAGGCCCCGCTGAACACATTGACCGCGCGAGCAAAGTTCCGCTTCAAAAAGGGCATGGAGTGTTGGCTCTGGGGAGTCATCCTGGCGTTGAAAGACGGATTGTTGACGGTACGGGATGGGTGTCTCATGCGAGACGCGCGTTACTACCAGTGCCGTAAAGTATATAGGGGCAATCCAGGCGCAAACGTGCAATCAACAGCGCATTGTTTGACCAAAGAGCTTGCCAATGGCAAGACAAGTAGTACAATCCTGATGCCGCATGCGATCCCTCCAGAGTCTTGGGGTCCAATGTTTGGACGAGGCCTCCTTTTCCCAAAGATAGCCGAGGGGACCGCGTTTTGTTGCTTCTCACGATTCCGTGCTGAACCTTTGACGGAGATAATGGAAGGTAGCGAGAGGCTTTTTCCTGGGCAAAGGTTGAGTTTGTTTCATGAAATTAGGTTGTCGCAAAAGATGGGTCAGTGAGAGTAGTGAGCGGTGGTGGAAGACGCGCATGAGTTCAAGTTGACGCCAAATGCGATGATGAGTGGGTCAACGCCAACGATTAAGTGTCGAAAACCGGCAGAACGGATCACCACAAAGAGAGCCGAGGAGACACGAGAAGAAGACAAGACGAGTCAATCGCGTTAGCGACGGCGGCAAGAATTAGATAGCCGACCGCAACGATGGATTTGGGCAATGTGTTTGAGGTCAACGTAGAGGTTGAGGTTATGAAGAGTGCGCAGCGAAGTGACGTGCAATTCAGTGCAATTCAGTTCGCTTCACTGCAGTGCAGTTCTCTGCTGTGCCCCCAAGTCGCGCCAGTGAGGGCCTGGAATGAGAGGTACCTACTACTTCAAGTCAGAAGTGGGAGTGGCAGTAGAAGTGGCAGTGGGTGTGGCAGAGGGAGCGGCAGTGGGAGTGGGCGGCACGCAGAACGTGGGAAGGGAAGGGACACGGGCGAGCAATTGCGACGCACCCGATCGGGCTTAGCCGTTCCTCTCCCTCCCCGGTCAGATCGCTCCGCCGCGCCAAGACTTCACGGTCAATTACGGGATGCCTTTCTTTACCTTACTCGTGCTCTTACTCTTATTGCTCGTATGACTATCACTTCATTGACCGCAAACACTGGGGTATACCTCCCTACCCTACAATCATAACAACAACGGTATAAGTGTTCTCAAATCCTCCATATCAGCACCAAGTTATCTAGGCATCGAATGGCTCTGCTAATACGAGAGACCATGCCGGGCGCAACAAGTTGAAGGGAAATGCTGCAATTCTCGATGGCTGCGGAACGCGGCGTGCGAGCAACGCGAGTAAACGTGAACTTGAAGATAAGTTAGTAAGTCGGCTCCGAAATATTGTGCCGCGCCTCTGTGAAAGCTGGGGTGGCTACTACGTAGTATGGAGTATTCCATAGTAGCCTGAGGTAATGTTTTGGACGTCCCACCTCACGCTTTGGGAACATTAAAACATGCTCGCTATGATTGGCTTATTGTTCAACGACCATCACCCCCACTTCCATACTTTCTCAGCCTTGCATTAATGCATAATCCCACACTCGTCACAACTCACCTCGTCCTCGTTCACATTGTCCTGCGACCACTCACTTTTATTTACTTCCCCGTCGGCAAGCTTTTTCTCATAATCTACTTGTACGATACCTGGCAAGTTTCTCTTGGCTATTTGTTCAACCAGACCAGCACCATATTGGCCCGCTTGTTTGAGGAAACGACCCCCCATTGTCGCATTCGTATGCGTATGCGACTTCGGGAAACAGCTTGCGCCTGCGTGAATCGTAGGTATGTTTGCGCCGGACAACATTCCCTTGTCCTACCGAGAATATTGTCATAATCTGGAGTAGTAGTCGGCCTGCCTCATAAACCATTTACTGATGGCTTGTTTCCCTAGCCGCAAGCTTATCTAGTGGCACGCCATGCCTCGAACTCGGAATTCTGGCGGCCTCGCAGGTCAGCCTCAGCGCGCCTCTCTTGCTCGTCGAACGAAACCCAAGAACCTGTATCTTGACGAATCCGACGTCTCTGGAGATGAAGGAGCCGATGACTCCGATGTCTCCTTGGGATCTATAGACGACGACGTCACTGATGACGATGTGGACAGTCGGATCGATCGCAACATTGGAGACCTCGACATACACCCCTCCACTAGTGACAACAAGACCAGGAAGGCTGCATCGGCGCGCAAAGAAAAAGTTCAAGTTCCTCTGAGGAGTCGAGGGAAAACACAATCGGACCGTCCCCGTGTCAAACAGCCGGCCCCGACAACTCCTAGAGGCGTCAAGCGGCAACGGAACGATGCGATCACGCCCCGCAGGTCCTCCCAAAAGCCAGCGGAGTCTTCCGGAGGTGCTAAATCATCGATCGTACACTCAGGTGTAATACCTAACTGGCTCCACCCGGCTATCCCATACTCCGCCTGGCTCGATATCTTTTATTATGCTGCTACGGCTGGCGGTTCCCTAGACAATAGCTGGCTCTTGCACGCGGCTACTACATGCAAGGCATTTGCTGAACCTGCCTTGACCACGTTGTATCAGTGTCCATCACCAGTCTCAAATATCAAGGCCAAGAAGCTGGCCACATTGTTGGAAACTCCTCCACATCAGACTCTCTTCAACTATCGCACCAAGGTCGAGGCCATCTATATCAATATAGACAAGTTTCCGCTTGGACTGCTGCCCCAGGTGATACAGCCTTTGAGGCGCCTGAAAGAACTCATCATATTCTCCCCACTAGACCAACCACCATATCGTGACTTGGACAAGACTATCCGATGGAGCTACCCGGATGAGCTTTTCAGCGCCCTTACTCAACCAGAATCCGCTGTCCTGGACAACCAAACACCAATAATTCTGAAGAGTTGGGAGTGGAGCAGTCGACTTCTTGGAGGACATGTAGCTGACTTAGGTGATATCTCGGCGATTCATCGTCTTCCCAACTTTGCGAACCTAACCAAGCTTGGCTTCACGAACTTTCAAGTTCCATCCCTCAATAAAGCTGAGGCGAAACCGGATGATGAAGCTGGCGCGCAGCAGCTGTACGACGAAGATGGTCAAGTAATTGATGCTGTTGCTGATTCCATCGCGCAACTAAGCTCACTAAAGCACCTAACCTTCGAGTCCTCAACTATCATGACAGACAGGCTACTTTCGCAACTCCCGAAAGATCTCCTACATCTGGAACTCATCAACTGCTGGGAGGTGAGATCCGATGATCTCGCTTCGTTTCTACAGGGTCACGGCAACAGCCTGCGCACCCTCACCCTGAACCATAACCAGAGTCTAGATCTTGGGTTTTTGACTGATTTTGCCACGAGCTGCCCCCACCTCCGCGAACTTCACATGAACTTGTCTTATTATCGCCATCATGATTCTCTCGACGATGCCGACCCGATGTACGAGCAGGCGCTGTTACCAACCCAACTACCTTTGTGGCCTTCAACGTTACGTGTTCTTAGGATTGAGCATGTTCGGCAGTGGTCGGTCGAGGCTGCCGAAATGTTTTTACAGTCTCTTGTAGACAGCGCACCCGATCTTCCTGACTTGCGACACCTTGCCATCAAGAGTATGCTCAACATTCCCTGGCAGCGCCGAGCCGAGCTTCGCCGCGGCTGGCGGGAGAAACTGGAGAGGGTCTTTCTTCGGTCGGATGCGCCACCAAGGAATCACACCACTTTGCACCCCTCAGATATCAACGATAACATCCCATCATCTCCGGTCAGGAAGAGGAAGCGAAAAGACCCTGGCACGCCCTCTCGCCGTAGTGGGAGGATTGCCGCTAACGCGTCCGATTCGGACCACTCATCACGACTGCGTGGTAGTCGCAAGGCGAGACCACTGTATCGCGACCCAGACACCGATGAGGACGAAGTCGAGGAAGATGAGGCCTTTTCAGAGGATGAGCGACCCTCTGCCAGCGGCGGCGAAGAAGACGATGGGCCGAAGCTTCCTGTGCAGGGCATGTGCCACACCGTCAGTATTCTATTTGATAACCAAAAGGTCAGGGAGTTGCAATACGGTATGGAAGACTTCAACGACGGTGGTGACAGCGAATCTTCAGGAGAAGAGTGGAATGGCGACGAAGAGGAGGATGACCCGGTGTTTAGGTGGAGATGATTTGTTTTCGTCCTCCTTTCTTTATCGTTATGCTCGGGGTTGCAGAAAAAGTCATGACTTGATCTGGCACCGGTGAATGACGAGGGCGCGATGGATGTTTTAACGAAGGCTGAAGAGTATCATGATTTTGACGTTTCTTATTCTTGTTATTTCAACCGGGCTACGAGAAGACGCCTAAAAGGGCGGCTGTTTTGGAAGGGAATCAGACGATGGCGTTTCACATGGGCAACAAACGTCGAATTCGGGGATACGCAAAGGGACATACATAGTTAGGAAGGGCTCGCGCCCGACATCATGTGCTTCAATGGAAATCAATGCAAACTGTGCAACTTGATAAGCACATTATTAAAAGTCAAGATTGGGTCTGCATGCCGACATATATCTGATGTTTTCAATTCATCAGAATTGCTGACGAGTCAAGATTCTACACCGAATCGTACAAAATAATAGTCTATAGTACCCCAACGCCGCCGCCAATTTCGTTCGATGCTTTCCGGAAAAGAAGAACAAAAGCAGGACCACTCAAGCGTCATACACGCCAACCATGAAACTGGCTTAGAAAGCAGCTCCGCCCATGCCCTCACCAGCCAAGTTCGTCATACTCTTCTCACTCAAATCGCTACGCAACTCCCAGGCGCGCGACTCTCGGCCCAGCCTATCCCACATGTAGAGACTCTTCCGCAGGCGTTCCTGCTTGACACGAAGGTCTTCACGCATCTTCTCCTCCTCGTCGCGGAGCTTCTTGTAGTGCGCCTCCAGATCCTGGGAGACCCCCGTGATAAGGGGTGTCATGGATGGGTCGACCTTGCCGCCGGGAATAATCGGAGGCATGGTGGCGAGGAGGCTCTGAGCGAGGGTCTGACGGGGGCCGCTGGAGTGGCTCGCAGCTGGACCGGTAGGTGGGTTGAATGGTCGTCCCTGGGTTGGAGTCGATGCGCCAGGCGCAGCTCGGGGACCAGTAGGGATGCTGGATGGGCCGGTGGGCGTGGCGGGACCTGGTGAAGGCCCACCCATATGCCTGGAGGAGGACTGGCTCCATGCACCACGGCCCCCGCGGCTAGGGTAGCCGCCTCTGGTAGGAACGTATCCCTTTGGACCCGAGGGCGGAATAGTCGGGCTAGTCATATCTGATCGCTGTTGAGGACCAGGCCCTTGAGGATACTTCGCAGACGGGGGAGCAGGGGAGGAGCTCGCGTAGTTGCGTCCAGCTGCAGGTCCCGTTGGCGGGATTCGAAGGGCAGCAGGACCTCGTGGCGGCGACCTGACACCCGCATCCTGCTCATTCAACGCAGAACGAGTGGACGGCTCGCGCGAAATCCCCGGGCGAGGGCCGCCTCCCAGAGCTGGGGACTGGTCCCTCGGCGTGAATGGTGAGCGGTTCGGTATAGATCCAGGGCGAGGCGAGTCCCTTTGCGATGGCGGCTGAGACGGTAAAGCTGACGATATGCCGGTATCTCGTGGTGGGGTTCGTCTAAAGGACTGGTATCGGTCGCCGCCGCGGCGGCTGGGTGATCTAGAAGGGGGTCTGTATGCGCCGGCACGATTGGGTCCGGGCGATGGCCCTCGCTCGGCTGGGCTTCTCCCGCGACGATCTCGA
This sequence comes from Ramularia coccinea, assembly GCA_013461505.1. Lineage (NCBI taxonomy): Eukaryota > Fungi > Ascomycota > Dothideomycetes > Mycosphaerellales > Mycosphaerellaceae > Ramularia > Ramularia coccinea. Next base: position 1,331,498 of record JABNMW010000009.1, read on the forward strand.
AGGAATGGTGATCGTGACCTCCGTCTATCGCTTGTTAGTCTTCGACTTCCTCGCCAATCTTGATACTTCTAGATGTAACCATACCTGTCGTCGCGCCTGTCATCGCGGCGATCAAGATCTCTGTCGCGCGACCTGTCCCTATTCCTCCAATCGCGATCCCGGTCTGCTTCACGTTCTCTAGGCCGCTCGCGTGGCGGCATGTCTCTCTCCCGCTCGCGATCCCAATCCCTGCGCGGCGGGGACCGCGGCCTCTCAAACCTGTCCCCCCTTCCGGGTGATGGTCTTCGGGGCGTACCTCTCCTCGACAAGCTACGCCGAGGTGGAGGGGAGGGCCGCCTCCCAATAGGAGACCTGCTCCTCTCGCGCCTCCTCGGGCTCTGATCTCGCTCCCTCGATCGCTCACGTCTAAATCGGTCTCCACCCGCAGGTGGTCCTCTGCTCTGCGACCTCCGGCGCGGCGGATATCGTCCGGGCACATAGCTGTCAGATGCCGGGCCGGGAGGGCTTCGCGGGCGCGGGCTGCGCGGTCGGGGGGATCGCTCTCTCTCTCTGCCTGGGCTCCTAGGGCGGCGAGGGGGTGGTGGCGATCGAGGCCGCTCTCCTCCTCTAGGTGTTGGGCGCCAAGATTCGCCAGCGCCATACCTAACAACTTCCCCATCGTCGAACCTGGTGTTGAATCACTGTCAGCCGAAAGCTACCTATCGAGGGACATGCTATGTTCTAGGCCAACACCACTCGATGAGGATAGATACTTTTGCTTCTAGATGGAAGGAAAAATATTTCATGCATACCTTCGACCCCGATCACGATCCATGATGGATGCCTGTGTCGGTGCGCAGCCGTGTGGCTGCTTCACAAATGCTCAAAGGCGTGGGTGGGATAACTTTGAGTGTGCAGATTCAACGTGGATCGCGACTCTCCTCCTCCAACTTTTCGAGACCCGCAAGGACCGCCAAGCCGTCACGGTTACGGTGTCTGCAAAGGGTTGGTCGGATGCAAAGTTTGCCCGAGTTTGTGGCTTGAGACAGTACGGAAACATGCCAAAACACCGTCTGCGCACTGTAGTTCCCAAAGCTGGAGTGTGTACACATTATGGTTGTCCGACAATGGATCATTATGAACAAACCTGAACAAATTTATGCGGGAATCTTCAAATTGCTCAGCTGTCATTCGCTTCGTCTTCTTGTCTATAAAATCCTCTACTTTACTATATGAAGCGAACTTTAAAGCGCCAAAGTAGTTTAAGACAGCATGACCAGTACTGTGAATCCCTTAAATGCCATCCTCCCCACCACTGCATGAATGACAGGGTCGGTCATGAGCCAGAATTGTCTTGCTCGTCTTCCTCCGTCGTATCCCCGGATTCCTCATCACTACGTACACGTTCCTTGATCCAAGCCTGCACCTCGCTAGCATGCTCCGTCATCATGTTGTTCAGGCCGGAAACATGACTGCGCACGACGGTGCCGAAACGTCTCTTGTTCACTTTGCGCGTGAGTTCGTGGTCGAACCAGCAACCGTGGTTGGCCGCGACGTATACTCTTGAGTTCTCCTTGTACCACGGGGAGAGGCGCTCGTCTGTATCAGACCGGACGGTCCGCAGGTCACCTGTCACAAAGTTGACGATGCCTGAAATTTGGTCTTTGCAATCTGAAAGAAGAATTAGAGATCGAATGGTGAGAAGAGCCTTGGAAAGATGTGTGGATGTATACTTCTGTTGATTAAGAGAATCTTGATACCTAGGTACGCATTGCCCACTCCCATCAGGAACAGCTCCTCTGCCTGGAACAGCTGGATGTAGTTGTCCCATAGATAGCACATGAGAGACAGCAAATGCTTTGTTAGCTCTGCTTCTGGTGCTGGAGCATGGTACGGATCATTATCCTGAAGAGCGTGTCTAGTTAGCATACGAAAGAGCGTCTGAGAATTCGAGCGTCGTACCTCGTCCTTCCTGCAGTAGGCTGGAACATTGATGTCCATAACGCCAAAGCCATCCTTGACCGCCCAGTCAATGTATTCAGTCACCCCGTCCACCTAGAATCGTCAGCATGGGCGCATTTGACACCAAACTACTCATCATGTTAAACTTACCACCCAAGCATTGTGGGACTCCAACGTAGAATCTACCGCATCAGGCTGAGCTAGAAGTTGCGGTCTTTTTTGTTGGAGTATTGTTAGAACAAGCGTCTCAGCCATAGGTGTTTGTGGAAGTACTCACGGGTCATGGATGATGACAACGACTTTCTTCGCCATCTCCAGATCTGGGGTCACAAGAACTTGATTCTGGAAGGATTGGTACAGATGGTCGCGCTGCAGATATAGCGGAGTCATGTTGTGCTTCATCTGTAGACTTGATCTCTGTGCCTCCCTGATGACATCGTGCAACCGCACGCCGTTTAGGGTGTGTGCGTCCGCAACGTCTACCACGCCGGCACGCATACACTCCCAATACGGCGCTTGGAAGGCTTGAACCTTGGCCAGAGTTCGGGCGGCTTCCTTGTTGATTTTGGGAATCTCCATCTTCGGCGGTGGCTCACCCATGAGGGTTTTGGCAACAGCGACCGCCGAATTCGAAATGGCACGCAGATTGTATCCTCCCTCGAGGCAAACAGCTAGCCGGCCATCAGCCAGGGACATGAGCATATGTGTCATGTGGGCGTAGCAGGATGGAGTAACAAAGCAGCCGCCTAGCTCATCGCCATCAGCGGCATCAAAGCCAGCCGAGATGACAACCAAGTCCGGGTTGAACTCCTGCGCAATCGGCATGACAATCTTTTGGAAGGCTGCCATGTACTCCCCATCGCCCATGCCTTGCTCATGCCAGCCAATGTTAACATTCTTTCCCAGGCCCACGCTGATGCCGCAGTGCTCTGGGCCGCCGTCTGGAGTCATTGGGTTCGGGGGTTTGCCGGGATAAAAGTGCCCGTTCTGGTAGACGTGAAGAGAGATGTAGAGAACATTAGGGTCGTCGTAGAAAATGTTTTGCACGCCATTGCCGTGGTGCACATCCCAATCCAGGATCAGCACTTTGCGGCATGTCTCAGGAAAGTCCTTCTGGCAGACACGGACGGCCACAGGAACATTGTTGAAGAAGCAGAACCCCATGGGATGATCGTACTCGGCATGATGGCCGGGCGGGCGGATGACGGCAAATGCATTTTTGACCTGCCCCGACATGATGCTCTTGCATGTATCAATAGCCCCTCCAGCGGATAACCGTGCCACCGCATGCGACATGCCACCAACGTAGAGCGACTCCCGACCTTGGTCATATCTCTTAGTCAACTCCCTGAGTTCGGCTGTGCTCATATTATCGATACTCTCTACCCACGCCAAATGCTCAGGCGCATGTGCTAGACAAATCTCCTCGCGAGTTGCATCCCGCGCTGGGATCCGCCACATGTAGCGTGTCGGTGTGGCCTTGAGAATTTGAGGCAACTTGGACTCGGGACCTGTGTAGACTAGACCTGTTCGCTTGAAAGCCTCAAAGATCTCATGGATGCGGCGAGGATCTTCCGGATGGTGAGCGCTAGGGCTGAAGTCCGCATTCATGTGCATTTTCATGCGCACATCGTAGCAGCATCCCGTAGGCAAGAGTCCACGCCTCCGCATCTGCTCCAGGGCGAGTTCTTCCAGGTCTGAGTCAGTGTCGTCTTCGTAGCTACCTTGCTCCGAGGGCGAAGCAGCTTCCCGAGCATTGCCACTCTGGCTGCCTTGCTCGGCACCATCCGGCTTGTCCGCATCTGCCATCGGGTGATCCTCACTTTGCCGCCTCGGATGGTCCTCCACCTCGACCGCACGCTGAGGCTGCTCCATGCTGGACCAAAGGGAGCTGTGCGCAGGAGTCGCTCACTTGATGAGCTTTCTTCCCGCGGTCAACCCACGGCCGCGAGCAGTTCGTAGCCAAGCTCTTATATGTGGTACCTTTCAGGTGTGAATTAGTACAATGATGGTCGAATAATTGCCACAAGATACCAAAAATGAGTTAGGAGCTTTGTGAACTGAGCTAGTCGTGTATGACTGGCACAATACAGAGAGACGAGCAGGTCACCCTCAAGTGACTGTCCCTCATCTCAGTCACCAGCCAGCACGCTCGCTCGATTCAAATTTGAGTAGGTCGCCCACAGCCTTTTTCTGAGCATGGGCAAGCCAAATACACCTCCACGCAAATAGAGAGCAGTTCGTGACATACCTTTCCTTGTCGCAAACGATGACGGCCAAGCATACCTGAGGGCATGCCACGCCTCACCGCGCCGCAACCCCAGCTCACTCCCGCAGAAGTCGTGCAAAAGCTAGAATGGGAGCGCTTGACGATCATGCACTAGATCGTATCGCATCCAATTACGTATCTACTATGCAACGCGGTGGGGGAGCGCTCGCGGTTGAGGATGTATTGAAAGTAGTGGCGTGGGTTGTAGTTGAGTTAGTGCTTGATTGAGCCTCTTGAGCCTTACGCATCTACCCTGTCGTAGGAGAAACGGCTAGCTTTGGAGGGGGGGGGGGGGGGGGGGTTTAACCTACGCCAGCACCGGTACCTCAAAGTACGTAGGTAGTGCCTGCCAGTTAGCGGTAGCAAACCTCAACCTCTCATTATCAATGCTCAAGGCCCTTCTAATCGTAAGGCTGGGGGCAGCATAGCCATTCGCGTTACACGAAATTTTACAGTGCTTTCATCACGAATTGGAGCATGCTTCGCCCAGAAATAGATATGTAATATATTTTGCAAAAAAGGTCGGAGCAGGTTCCCGTCATGCTCTAACGGGACAAACCATAGGTTATGCAGGACTGTAGTCCGGTAAGCGCTTGGTATGAGTTGTCCACCTACTCATAGACAGAAGAAGAGAATGGGTCACTACGAGCCAGCAGTGACCGCTAAGATCTAGAAGTACAGTATTTAGGGCACCATTGTCTCTAGTAGATGCAAAGGTATCACACTGTCCCTGCCGTACGCAGCGTGACCGTATGCATCCTCTAAATGCGAACCATCATCGCCCCGTGGCGAGTACTGTGAATAGGACCGCACATATTTGGCACCATCAGGAAGCGAGCCGTCAGGACTCCCATCACTGCCAAAAAGGGCTCGCTCTTGGTCACGCTCGTCGTCAAAGTCAATGACACCTCCAGCCGCGTCCTCCGCTAAGCTAATAACCCGGTCTAGCCACTGGCGCTCGTCAAGCACACAGCGCACCGCAATCTGAATCGACTCCTGGTCATAGGTAAAGTTGGGATGCTGCGAGCCAACCTCAGCGAGAAGGCGCTTGCGTGGATAGCTGTAAATGTTCTCAAAGTAGTACATGAGATCCTTGGGGCCGAGTTTAGCGTAGGTCTTGACGATACGTCCCCAGCGACTTTGATCATTCCAGCTGTCGGTTAAAGACTGGGCACGGTCAACGCTATCGATGAGCGCGGGTTGGTCCGAAAGCTGCTGCGGGGCTTGTAAGTTTTGGCATCTTTGAAGTGAATACTCGGGAAGAGCTTACGTTTTGCTGATTAGGATCCAAGCGGGGACAAATATAATGCAAGATTACGTCCTTCATTGTTTCAACCAGATCCATCAACTCCAGCAGCTCGCTCGTGGAGTGATGGCGCATTTGACTGATGCGAATGTCATCAACGTGAGGCTCAGGCAGTCCAACACGTGGTCGCGGAAGCTCCCCATGAAAGTAGATCCCGTACAGCCACCACCGGTAGAACGCTCGGCGGAAACGTTCAGCCTCATGGGGCCGCAAAATTCGACAGCTAGCCGGGTCATAAAACCACCGCATGGACGGAAACAGCTGCTCCCATTTTCGCACTAGTTGACAATGACCCAAGAGTGAACCAAAGTCCTTATCAGTGAGGACAATGGAGCTCTTTGCCCCATTGTTGCCGTAGCCTGGCTTACGGCCGTTGACAACCTGGGTAAAGCCAGGTCGATGGCTGGTGGGGCCTGACGAGCCGGACGCCAGAACTATGCCAGCGTCGCCGTCAAAGCGTTTGAAAATGATTCTGCGAGGCATGTAAAGGCTTCCGTAGGTGCTGCCGAGATCATCTGCAGATGCCGTGTATATTTGCAGCAACTCATCGAAAGGACTAAACTCCCGAGCCAGAGCTGGAAGCAGAATCGTAGCCTTGCGATGAGTAAAGAGCTCGCGGAAAGACCGACAGGCAAGTGCTAAGTTGTAGATGCTGCTAATGTCCAAGTCTCTGTACACATCAAGCAGTATCTCCATGGGAAGGCCGGTGAGACCTGCTCCACGACTAATTTGTGTGTCCATGCTGGAAGCGTAACAGTGCTGGGCGAAGAAGCGGCGAGCTTGTTGATAATCCGTCGAATTAAGTAAAATTTGGTGATATCCAGGAATGAGGATTCCGAGAGATTGATGCTGTTGATATGAAACAGCTGAAGTTGGATCCGATGGAAGATGTTTCTCCCAAGACCCGATGAATGCAGAACCACGTCTATCTGATCTTAAAGCACAATCCACAGCACGCAAAGGCGGTCTGTCATGAATTAGTCTTATTTCTCTGTATGATTCCAATGCATCACCCACCTATTATGAAAAGCATTCTTGATTTGATATTGGTAGTTGAGTTGTGGTGTCGGCGAGCGGCTACCCACGGCGCGTCTGATGACTCTCGCGAGTTCAGAGCGATAAGACCCGAGATGACGTTATCTCGAGATGAAAAGGTGAAAGGAATTTGAGAACACCGGACTTCGCGGTCTTCAAGGAGCGATGGAATCCCTCCAGGCCTCCGGCGATAGTATCACCAGAAGCGGTTGAGCCCTTGGGCTTATTTTCTAACCACCCCGACGTTGGGGCTTGAAACGGTGCGAGTCATGGTGGTTCGCGGCATCTCGAGAGACGCGTTTGGTAGTACGGCGTGATTCCCAAGAGGAACACGATCAGCTGATATGCTCGTCATGCTGAGTGAGCTCCGCATGAGCAATTGCTTTCTGATGGATGATAATGTGGTGTTGTTGATGGAAAAAGGAGGCTGTAGACCAGGTTCGCATCATGGACCGTGACTCGTACTATCTAGTGTCCGAACATTTGCCGCTAAAGTAATGAGCACTGCAGGCCGGCCTGAGGTACGGTACAGAACCACACTGGTCTTAGCGCATGCCTCTCAATACACCAATTGCAAGCTGCTTCTTGGTACCCTTGCAGGTCAAATAAGTTCAGCGACTACGTCAAGTCTGAATATGAGAACACTTCACGCTTGAACATTCTATTCGATAAGGAAAAGATAAGGAATATTTCGGTCTGTCGCAGGAAACATCATATGATCGGAGGGTTTGCCCGACCAGGCAAACGTACTATCAGTATGAGATTTACATACTGTAGGTACAAGCACCAGGGGGCTCGCACCGGGAAACAGTGGGTGCCCAGTGGTCACGGTGGTCACGGTGCCGGCATAGGCGTGGGGATGAGAATGGAGATGGGGATGTCCAGGCAGTGGGTGAGCTGGCCTTCCCAAAGAGAGCTAGCCACAATAATGGTAACGATTTTAGAAGACTTACCTTGTTCCACAAGTTCTTTCACGACCTAGAACGTTGTGATGCAAAGAAAAACATAGATGTTCTGGTACGATACCATTTGCCTTGGCCTATGAGTGCAGTGTCCATCAGTCGCGTAGCATGATATTTGCTGAGAGACGCAGGGGACTCATGGTGGAACAATACATACCTAAGTTTTCCTAGGCATGGCCTTGGAGCTTGGTATGGCAATTTTGGTGATAAGGTAACCTCTTATCAGTACCCCACCGTTAGCGTGGGGACCCCAAGTTCGGTGCTTGCGACCACACGAACCCCTACGGAGAAGTGCACTCATTTGGCCGGTGCGTACGCAGACCTGATCGTGGAGGCCACAAAATCCAGTGATGCTTTGGGCTGCTTTGTTAACAGAACACATCATAGTGAAATTCCCAGCATAATTTCGTCCGAGCACGATCGGCGAAATGCAAGAGGTTTGATACCCCGTTCGTAGCAAAAAAAGCCATCGTAGGTTCATTTAACTACTACCTAATGACATGTCCTCATGGCGTCCGTCGAGCGCAGGAAACATCTGCAGACAACCTAGCCGTCGTTACAAAGAAACTCGAAGGAAACAAAAGAAAGTCGAAAGCTGTTTGGCACCCTTTCTAATATCAAAGAAATTGAGATAATCCGACCTGAGGAGCGATGATGGATGGACCGAGATTTTTCCTTTAACCCCATAACCGTCTCCCTCGACGTATATTTGCGCCCAAACCAGACTCTCGTATTAATTCGGCTGGGGGAAGAAGAAGGACGTTTTTTACATCTCTTGGCCGTGGAACACATTGAGACATGATATTGGTAGTGTCGTAGCATCCACTCGTAAAACGTGGCCCTCTCTTGACGGCCGGCAGATGCCCCGCTGTCGTGATCCATTACTATAGGGTGGCTTTAGCAGCACTTGCCGTCCTTGGGGGCTTGGTTCTCCTGGGACGGGTCGATCTTGATACCGGTGCCGGCCATCGGGGCCTGCCCGCCGTCGGCGCTGTCGAGGGCTTTGCTGGAGACGATGCGGTAGATCTCTGATAAGGAGGTCTTTGGTTAGCATAGAGCGCAGATGCAGTGAGTTGGGAGAACAGATCTCACCAGTCAGAATGTTCTGGAAAGCCAACTCGACGTTGCTGGCATCGAGGGCTGAGGTCTCGATGAAGGAGAGGTGGTTCTCGCCTATTGGCAGTTTGTCAGCTTGCGTCTGGATCAGAATTCGAACGATGACACCGTACTGGCAAATGCCTTGGCCTCCTCAGTAGGTACTGCACGGAGATGCCTCAAATCGCTCTTGTTTCCGACGAGCATGATGACAATGTTGGCATCAGCGTGGTCGCGCAGCTCCTTGAGCCAGCGGGTGACGTTCTCGTAGGTCTGGTGCTTGCTAATATCGTAAACCAGGAGAGCGCCAACAGCACCGCGGTAGTATGCGGAGGTGATAGCGCGGTAGCGCTCCTGGCCAGCTGTGTCCCAAATCTGGGCTTTGATGGTCTTCGAGTCGACCTGGATGGAACGGGTTGCGAACTCGACGCCGATGGTGGACTTGGAGTCGATGTTGAATTCGTTACGGGTGAAACGACTCAGAAGGTTGGACTTTCCGACACCAGAGTCTCCGATCAGGACGACTGATGGCCACGGGTGTTAGCATACACGTCGCTAAAGGGGGTCTGGTCGATGATGGGCTTCGGAGGGAGGTAAATCGCACCCTTGAAGAGGAACTAGCAGCGGGACTACGGTTAGCATGGCTGGAGAGAGAACAAAAAGGCCAGGCAGCGGTACGCACATCATACTCGTCGTTAGCCATGTTGGTAGATTGGCAGGGTTTTCAGATCGGGTGCTTGGTGGTATTGTCGGGTTGCAGAAAGCACAGCTTGGGGGGAGATGGAGATCGTGTCGGTCGTCGAAAGTGTGGATGTGGAGAGGAGAATGCGCGGCGCTGGCGGGCGATGAAGGTCACCCATGTTACCCGCAGTTAGGCGGGCGGTAGCGGGCGGTGGAGGGGCTCAGCTAGCGAATATCTCACCTAGCAAGCACCATCTGGGCGCCGCCTGGGCTCCTTCAGCAAGCAGCGTCTCTTAGCGGATCATTGTTGGTGCTTTGTCTGACGCCGTGGCTGTGGTACGTCATGGCATCCTTTAGCTGCTGCCTCGAATGCTTTTGATCAAAAGCGTGACCCAGAGACCAGCCCACCTGTGCTCCATGGCCATCAAGGACGTCTTGCCGGACGGGACTGTTGCACTATCAGATTTCATCACAGTTGCCGGTAGGGTACACCGCCCGATGACAGACTGGGGCTCAGGTAACGTACCTTACGTGACCGCTAGCTTTATTCACCACTACTAGTGACATGCATTAGTAGGTAGGTAGGTAAGTTCCTAACAAGCTACCATCTCCTAGTATTCCTCCCCCTAACAATTCATCTATCAGCAACGCAGGCCAGCTCATCGCGGGCATTGCTTTCCGCAAGGCGATCTGATCAGCGAAATAGGGAAATTACTTGGAGCAATGTCGATATGGAGGGCTCGAAGTACTACCTAAGTTGACTCTGGTTATCGCCGCCTACGCGTGATAACTTACAGCCAGGTAAGATCATGAGCTGTGGTACAAGTAGTAATCCCAATTCCAAAGTACTGATCTTCTTGCTCGGCCTCTTATATTCATATGAGCAGTGCCCGCAGCAACTACTAGTCTAGTACCTTGATATGCCAAAATCAGTACTACTGCAGCAGTTGTAGTAGTAGTAGTATAGTATGAATTAGTTGTAGTTTTGTAGGGTGGACTTGAATAGTGTGAATGGCGGGCGCATATTCACCGTGCAACATGCGTTCATTCTTGATGGGTATTCTGTGATGGTCACATGAATTCTGCACGACTGTGTCGGAACGTTGAGGTAAATCAGACCATTGCCATAACCATAAGTCACATCGCCATCCAGTATTGGGATTCTGCGTACTTGATCCCGCTGTTTTGTCGGGGGTTGGAGCTCGAGATTCCGTTCAGCCAACCAAACTTGTGCAAGTGCTACCCGAGGATTAGTACACTACGTGCCTTGCTGTAGCCTAGTAGCCCATGGGCGCGTGCAGGCGTTAAGCAGGCCAACTAGGGAAAGTTGTGCGCTAACTTGCTCGAAGCAGATAGACTGACTTCACGAAACATTCACTTTCCGTTCTTATCCCCATTTAGCACCCTCAGTCTCGGGCGCATTTCGACTTGTCTTGTCAATCAAGGCCCAACTTACCAATGCTTCTAATACGGCTCAAGTCAGCGTTTCTGCCTTTCCACCAGCTTTTGCCATCTCGACTTATCTCTTCAGCGTCTTGATTGTCTCCTTCTCAATGCTTTCCAGTCACCATTTGCCAAGGCTTTGACGAGTGAGCTTCTGAATGGCCCTCACTCACGCATCGTGTCTGCTTTTCGCTCAGTCGTTCGCAGCTGGCTTCAAGCTGACTGCTAGTCACCAACCAATGGTCGACCCAGCCTCACCATGGCAGCTGTATCAACCGGGAATGATGGGAACGAGAACGAGTACATATCCTTAAATTCAACGGATGACGAAGGTGATCTGAGCAAGGAATACGAAATTGAGAGGATCCTGGCTCAAAGACGCACAAAGAATGGGACCGAGTGTCTGGTCAGGTGGCATGACTATCCCTTGGCAGAAGCAACCTGGGAGCCTCGCAAAAGACTCCCCCCTGCCGTCTTGAAGGATTGGAAAGCCCAAAGAGCAAGAATCAAAGCTGGCCAGGAGGAAAGGTTCAAGATCCGAGAGTGGAAAGAAAAGCGAGTGCAACAGCTGAGAGGGAAGCACATCAGGCATGCCAAACGCAACGACCTGCGTGCCAAACTAGGCCTAGACAAAAGCGACTGGTCGAAAAGTCTTGACGAAATGATCAAGGAGATAGAAGATGGCTATCAGAGCGACGATACGGATGACGACTCTTCCATCACCTATCAATCTCCTGTTCCCACTTCAAGCCCGCCAAAACAAAGCCCAACCCAGCTACAAGGAAGACATAGCCGAACCAGCCAAGTCGCCGCGGCCTCTTCTCTGCTCGAAGAGGAGCCAGTCGAGTTCCAGTCTTCCTCAAAGCGTAATCAAGGCGACATAGCTTTTGTAGAAATACCGAGCTCACCGACAACAGCTACAAAGCCCAATGGCGTTGCACAGATGCTGGGCGTATCGAAGACAACATTGCCAGCGCTCTCAGAAAGGCGGCCTGCTGCCAAAGAGACACCACAAAGCCTTTTCATTCAAAGGAGATCTTCGACTGAAAAGCCTGCTGAGAATGTTTTTACGGGAGGCACTACCAGGAAGAAAAGAATAACTTTGAGTGAGATCGCAGCCGATACTAGCAAGGAACCGAAATTTCTAAAACACCGTCACCGCAGACAACTCGAAAAGGCATCTAGAGATCGGGAGAATGAGGCCCCACCGCTAACACCCCAGCGCATGATATCCCTTGATTCCGTTGCTGCTCAAACGACTCTAATGTCTTCTCAGCAGCCGCAGGCGCAAGAACACCCGGCGCCTGAGGCTGATGAAAATCAATCTGAGCCGGCACCTAGCCTTCCGCAAAGGAGTGCGCTCAAACGGACGATAAGCAGTCAGCACTTTGAGGCGACCAGGCCTCCAGAGCCAGCGAGAAGGAAGTCTGTCCACTTTTTGGAGACTGTTCAGGCACGAGAGCCATCGCCAGAGCCTAGTCTTTTTATAGAAAACGAATCTGATGATCCAAACGATTCCATTGGGGGTAATGAGCAGTCTCAGAGCCCTGAGGGGATAATGAGACCTCCGACCCCTCCACTTGGACAACCTAAAGATGGACTAGGTTCGCATGCTCAGCTTCACAGCGTGCCCAAAAAGTGCCATCTTGGGTCAGGGAGTGGGAAAGAGCTGCTGCTACTCTTCAACAACATTTCTCAGGACATGTCGGTTGGCTGGCTTGCGAAATTCAAGTCCCAGGCGAGCTTGAACTTCTCGCACATGTGTGTGGTACAGAGCTTCGCGGCGCAGTTCCGACTTGGTCTGGCGCCGCATCCTATCCTCGCCATGGGGGCTGTATCGGCAGTGACTGAGCAAACTGCCCTAGACACAATTGCTGATCGACTGAGGTCGACAGCCCAAGGAATTATCTGCCATGGAGGCGATTTTTGCATTATGATTTTTCCTCAGCAACCGAACGAATGGAACATTGAGGCCGACATCGCCTTTGGGAAACATACTTCCGTAAAATATGTTGTTTTTCATCCTGGCGAGATGAAACAAGAGGACCTCGCCCCGGAGAAGAGTGAGACAGAGTCGCAGCTAGGATTGAACGGCCTACCTAAAGGCTTGGGACAGCTCTATGGTCTCAATTTCCGGATAGTATGCCCGCCCAAGCTTCAGACATCAAAGAAGCATCACTTCTTCCTGGCGTTCCCCTGGAACGCTTTGGAACAAGCCAGACTCATTGCCTCGTGGCTTAAACTAGCTTCAACTGCGGAGGTAGAGTGTGTCATATTTGACAGCTTCTCCCCGGGAGGCTGGTCTCAGTATCTGGAAGAGTCGTCTCAGGTGGGGGGCGGGGGCGTAATCATTCATGAGGATGCGCTATGGAAGATCCGGCGGCTTCCGGGAATGTTCGAGGTCTTGAGCAACACAAACAGTGGTAGATCCACGGTTTCTGTCTTCAAAACCTCCACAAGGGAGACAGTTGCATCGGACTGGACCGACAAGCCATCGGTCATCGGAGACTTTTCACTGAGGCTGCTCGCTTTGCCCGGGAAGATGGGTAAAATATTTCTTCTAACACCGGGATTCATCGTATCAAAACCTAAGCAGGCATCACAATTCATGGTTTGGTTTGCCAGTATTTATGGCAAGGAAGATGCAGCATTCAAAGGCAAGCTTGCCATTCCTGCCGACTTCGTGGACTGGCTCGGGTTACTCCTAGCCGGGGAAATCAAGAGGGTCGATGGCATAGGCGAGCCGAAAGAACATCTCACCAAAATTGCTTATACGATCATCAGATTGCAGCGTAGCGAGGAAACGAGGCACGTGCTCGAAGTCGCCCCCGCTGGCATCGACCCCAACGATGAGCAGAGCCTGGTGAATTGGCTTGGCTGGTGGTCCATCCTGAATCTAGATCAATACGGGAGATCTTATGTCTGCGGATCCGATCACACCGTCAACAACTTCACAGTGCGCATTGACCCTCCCCGGTATGAAGAAGGGACGATGAACGACCCGGAAACGCCGTTGAAATTGCTGGATGCAGACCAGAGCGTTGTCTCAACGAATGACGTTGTTGTTCCCAAAGCGCCTCGACCCGTGCCCCTAAGGACCGGCGATTACGAGCTGGTCCCGAACGATGAAGCTATTACCTTGCAAAACTTTTTGCAAAGCCTCCAAATGGATCTGCTCAAGCGGAACACGCCCCTCTGGCTTTACTTTCGCCCCGTTTCCCATTGGCGGCCAGACATGGCGTTCAACCTCGGCGACATGAGAGGTAATTGGGCAACAACAAGTGAGTGGTTCAATAAATTGAATCCTTTCGCCGACTGCCCGAAAGAAAAAGGGGTTATGGCACGAAACTCATATTTGTCCTTCTTTTACACCCCTGTGGAGAATGGTTCTTTAGGGAACGAAAATCCCAAGAAGGCAATAGAGTACCGCCCTTGGATTGGTGTCCTGCGACCTGTGAACCCTCATCGACGGCCTTGGCTAAAGACTGAGATGTATATCTGGGACATGGCTTACCAGGGCAGGTTTCGGGGTGATCAGAACGTGAGGCTCCAGGACCTCGATCCTGTTCATCGCACTGTACTCGAACTTGTCAGTAAAAGAAACGGGTACAAAAACCCTGGTATGCCGTTGAAGAAGGTTTGGGTAGGCGGTTGGGACCAATTGGAGACGGAATTCACCAACCCCCTGGACATCACGCTGGACTACCTCAATAAATTCACCAGGGATGTCAAGCATTGGGTGCCAGCGCCCAATTTTGCCATCCCTACTAGAGGTTGGAAGTTTGTGAAAGCGGGTGATGCTGATGATGAAGATCGCAGAGACGCGGGTGGAGATGTCATAATGGATGTCGATCAACAAGACGAGCAGGTCGAGAATATTGCTGGAACCAACAAGGAGCAAAGTGGCGAAGAGGACGATGATGACGAGGACGCCGAACCTCGTAAAATCATTTTTCACCCTCCCCAGGGACATCGCAAAGGTATAGGTGGGACCTCCGTGTGCAGAAACATACTGTACAGCAGGAGCCGCACGGCGAATCACAAAAGCGGTGGGCAGCCTTTTGACTACACGTTTCCCCTTACAACGTCGTGGTACGGACAACAGGTGGCCGAGGGGAGAGACTTTAAGCACATGATGGTGGACACATGGAAGAAGGTCTTTGACCAGCTAAAGGTGGCCACCGACGAGTAAAGTCGCTACAAACATGCAGAAGGCGATGGTCCAGTTTGGGGATCGCAAAATGCTGAATCATCAGTGGCTCGCTGGATTCGTGGCTTGCGGTGCTATCATAACAATTGTCATTATCTGTACAAATACAACCCGATACCAATTCGCCTAGTTTGCCGTCAAGTGATCAGCGCATGGTGGCGGGAAAGCTCCTCGTGCTCAGCAAAACACCCTTGATCCTCCTGATATTGTCCCTTGCCTTCTTCATCTCATCCTCGGCCTCCATCTTTCTCCCGCCGGAGGCACCTCTTCCGTAGACGCCTGCCATGTCTAATCCAGCGACATCCGAAGGCGACTTGTATGTAAGTGTATCGAGTTCATCCCTAAACAGATCCACCAAGGTCTTGATGTCCCCCAAGTCATCCGACTGGTTGCGTAGACCATCCTTAATCTCCCCTAGCTTCTTCGTCAGGCCCTCCACGCGGGTAGCTTGTGCCTCGGTCGGAGCCGGCTTAGGTGCCTGTGACGAGGACGGCACAGCGACGGGCTGAACAGTCTGTGTACCAATATCCCGGTGGAACATTTCGCTCGGGTCGTCGGCCTCAGAAGAGCTTTCATCGCCGTCACGTTCGCGATTGAGGCCGTTGATAGCAGCATTCTTGGACGGAATCTCAGAGACGGTGCTCTCGAGGAGGGTTGTAAGAGCGTCGAGCTTCGCAGCTGTGTGGTCGTGGTACTCGACGCGGGATTCGGTCAGACGGTCGAGCATGGGGGAGAGAATAAATTTGGAGGTTCCGATGACGAGAGTGGACAGTACGGATGCGACCTGGAGGGTGGAGAGGATGCCGGATGTGGTGACGAGTGGTGGCTGTGCGTTGGATTGCTGGTTGGCGAGAAACTCGGGATAGGTGACGATGGGGGCGCGGTCGGAAGACGGTAGTGATGAGGAGTTGGAGGATGATGTGGAGGTTGAGTCTGAGATTTCTGATTTCTGTGTGTCGGCCGAGGCTTCGGCGGGTGTCTAGACGGTATGTTAGCAGGTGTTTCTTACAACCCGAGGATGTTGGTGGTGACGAACCTCCGAAGCAGGTTGCGACGGCTCTGCTTCACTCAACAACTTCTCGATATCGCCGTCCTCTATGCCTTTGGCTTTCAAGAAAGTCACCTTCTTGTCTCTCGTCGCAGATTTAACCTCCTCATCCTCCAGAAACCGCCGTGCCACGGCGAGCTGGTCCTCGTCTGCTCTGTCGGCGGCGGTGGCATTGTCGTCACTGCCGCGCTGCCACTCTGGAATACCAGAACCGGACGGGTTCTCGTCGTCGGCCATTGTTGATTGTGTCCTTTTATTTTGCGACCGGCGCGGTACCCTATGCCATTCCTTCTGGCCCGATTTTGTGCACGTTGGGTCGTGGATAGCTGCGAGTGGTATTCGTGGGACAGTGTCGCGAGAAGCTGTATGGGGAGCATGTGCTTCTTCGAAATCTAGGTACTTAATCACCTACTATTTAGACTCACTTACAGCGCAGAGCGAGCTCGGATGCACTGCGCCGGCTAAGGTTCGGATGGCCCTGGACCTCGGCTGCTCCTAACTGGAGGGTGGTACCTGAGTACCTACGGTACCACCTAAGCGAAGGTTAGCTACCACTCAAGATTCAATGGGGGAAGAGGTAACAGCAGCGTAACACCCGAAGCAAACAAACTTCGAGATTGATTGGGAAACTGCTCCAAACCACCACACCTTTTTAACCTTTGGCGGGAAAAAAATGTCATAGCTAGATTTCGCAATTTGTGAACACGTCTACCAATGCAGTACATATTGGGATACAGTAGAAAGTATATGTATATTACACAACAACTTGAACTTACAGTAGACCGGACTCTCATGTGGGTCTAGCAAGCAGCCTCAGGTTCGAGCCTCAGGTACAAGATAATCTTAGTGGCTTCTCCCATGCCCAAATCGAGGCTGCTTGTGACTGTCAAAATCCAGCCCCAAATCAATCCGTCTCGTGCAGTCATTCGCTCTCACCGTGGGTGACAGAGTTAGGCTTCGCATAGACTGACAAAACACCAGTACAGCATTTTTCATCGTTTGTCAAGTGAAAATTTTGCACTGAAATCTTAATTCGGGTTGTGTTATCTGTCTCATTTGGATCCAGGGATAGTATAAAAAATAAAGGGCGGCCACTGACCTGAATTCGTCCTCTCTTCGAGCCTCAGTTCCCTTGCACGGCACGGCAGTTTCCAGGTGAGTGGTAGACCTTCGCGCTTGCTTTTCCATGAGGATAGGACAGGAGCACATCTCGCAACCACACAACCCCCGCATTGTTCTCCCTGCAACCCGCGCTTCAGCCCGCGTCTCCCCATTCCCATACATATTGTCCCGACGTGAATATCCCACTCGGGATCTCCTTTGACGGTCGCATCTCATCTCATCTCATCCCAAACCATCTCACCACCCATTCTCCGTCGCGGTCATGGCCTCCCGTCCACGCCGCTCGGCGGCCACCAAGGCTCAAGAGACCATATCTGTTCATGCTCGTTGGGCTGACTCTAGCGACAAAAAGTCCAGCAGAGAAAGCATAATGCCGTCACGTCGATCCAACCGTGTCGTCCGGGATGACCCGGACTCGGGTGATGACTCTTCTCATATGGATGTCACTGTCAAAGTCCCCGGTGGCAAACTCCGCCAAGCCACAAGGGGTAGCAGCCGTCGAAGCGACACCTTTGACGGAGGTGAGATTGTCACCGGCAAAAGGGATCGCGGCGGTAAGAAAAAGTATGTTGTCGACTCAAGTCCAGAGGAGGATGACGAGGACGAGGAGGAGCCTCAATTGGATGATGACGACGAGGAGGACGAGGAGGATGCCGAAGGCGAGGATGAGATGGATGTGGATGCCGAAGGAGAAGAGGAAGATGCTGAGGGCGACATCGACATGGACGCAGCGCCGGCGCCCCGTGGTCCAACCATCAAAATATCTCGCGCTGCCACCTCAAAGTCATCAGGTAGGGCCGCTGCGTCTCGAGTCGTCCCCGACGAGGATGAAGAGGACGATGACGATGAACTAAGCGATCCTGGCGAGAGTGAGGCAGGCGATCAGACTCTCGGTGCCGGTGACGACGACGATGTCGAGGGAGAAATCGAGGTGAATGCTGGTGACGACGACGATGATGATGACGACGAGGACGAAGGCGAGGCTGGCGAAGGCGGACAAGGTGGCGAAAGCGAAGACCTTGGAAGTCAAGATGAGGAACCGGACCTCACAAAGATGACTAAAAGGCAGCGGGCACGCTTCGAGGAAGAGCCGCAGGAGTACATGAAACTATCAGATGGTACGTATCGCCCCCCGTTCGGACCTGCGTGGAATACCAAGGAAGCATGGTACTGACAATGGCATACAGAGGTTCAAGCCAAAAAGGTGTTTACAGCGGAAGAATTGTCCATGCGCCGACAGGAGATGGCGCGTCGTCGTCGGAACCTCAGCGAGAAGCGCACTGAGGAGGTCAAGGTATGTTTGTTCATCTACTTCTTTCCCGAGGGTCCGAGCCGAGTCCCGCAGAGTTCATCGCCGACTCGTGGCTGGGGGCATACATGCATGCTTGCTCTGCATTGTCGCGATGCTAATCGAAGCAGATGGAAACCATCAACAAACTTCTCAAGAAGCAGGCTCCCAAGGTCAGCAAAAAGGCCGCCGCAGCTCAAGACGGCGACCCAGAGGACGAAAGCAGCAGGGTCAGCTCCGTCTTTATCCGGTGGACCAGTACGAAAGATGGAAGTCGCGTCGCTGTGCCCGGTCCCGTGGTAGGTGGACCTATCGGGCAGGTATTCAAGAAGGGGGGCCTGGCTCCGGGGAAGATGGTCGAGGAGGTGGCTTGAGCAAGGCGAACCCAGTGCTCCTTCCATGCATAGCATTGTCCTCCCATGACATGGCGAAGCGTCCAGCCTCCTGATGGAAGTCAGAAACACTTGGGTGGGATTGTTCGATTACTGGTGCTGGATACACAGGTTACGATAATATTGGCACTGATTGTATGGAATCACGTTGAGACAGCTGTAAATGGTGCTTAGGGCGTTCACAGGCAACAATTCGAATTCATAGAGCCTCCAAGGCTGTCAATCGATGACTTTTCCACATTATGTTGCGTCCATGCACAGTGATGTTCCTTGCACGATCTTTCAGCAGCGTCATTGCCTTGTCATCCGAATTATCCATGTGCGTCTCCCAACACAACAGGGAGATGCCTCGTCCCCACCACCTCGACTTACACGTCGAAGTTACAACTCACCCATCTGCGGATATGACTCTTTCGACCCTGTCTTGCTCGACGCCATCACGCAAAACATTAGCCGGAAAGGAGGCTGTGCGATCACGATATCCCGATTAGCCTTGGAGCCACGTCGTCGCCGAGAAGACATCCGAATCAGCAAACTGTGTTCTGATATAGTTCGTGCTTATATCGCGGTGAAAACACATCTCGCGAGGTATTCCACCTGCACAAATCCAGAAGTACACGCTTCAATTCTGGTCGAACGTCTTTGAGAAAAGTACGAGGAGCATCGCCACCGCCGTGTCGTTCTGTGAGTATGGATCAGAGGATGGAAGGAGAAACGGGTCAGGGGGAGACAGGGGAGCATGCGGGGGGAGGGTACGTCCGGAACACAGTTCACGGGACGACTCACCGCTGTCCACTTATTCGGACCGGAGGCTGGTGTTGACATTGATATTCAAAGGTCGATCTGTACAATTATACAAGGAAGATACATCTTGACTCTCTGTTCTGAGACTGTCTAGACTATCTTTCTAGAGTGATTAGTAGTCGTATCTTCTTCGGAAAAGGAGCACGGGGTCCTCCTGCTACAGACAGTTTGCAGAGCACTTTTTCATCTTTATAAGAGAAAGAGCAAAGGGACATTGCTTCTTATAGCCTCCTTGAAGCTACACTACATTATAAGTACTATTAGAAGATTAGGAAAATTACCTCAAGGTTCATGGAGCGGTGAAATGACCATCTACAAATCCGGATATCCTGAGTTATCTAGAAGTATAATCTAAACATTCAGCCTCTGTTATTGTAATGTGTAAGACTATGTAGTTTGCATAGATGTGTACTGTGACCGCTCTATTTTTATCAAGTATATAAATGAAGATTGTCCCTAACTTCTTAAGCGTAAGTCTTTCCCTTCTAATTATCTTGTCTTCTTACATTATACCTCAACCAACTTCCTACACTTTCCCTGTTCTACTTTACACATCTTGAACAACCTATTCCATTCTTATAACATAAGCTCTATATCAAAGCTACATCCTAGTAAGTCCTCTTCTTCCTGACTTTACAAGTTCCTTTATATTAACTTATTACTAGGCCGCTACTATGTCTAACCAGGCTATGCACCAGTATGAGGCTCAGGCTACTGAGGCCTCCTTTTACAATACAGGTTACGGGAATAGTACATCAGCTTCCGACCTGCCCGGTATGTCTGTCACAGACAATACCACTACCGATTTCGATTACAGCCTGTTCCTCGAGGGTTACCTGGACCCTTCGGACGAGAGCTGGGTCCTCCAGGAGTCTGGCCTGGAGGTAGCGTCCGCTACGGTAAACGCGGACCAACCTACTGCTGGGACACATGTCCCTACTGTCCAGCCTGCCTTTGACCAAAGGGGACAGTACACGGACCCAGCTTGGTCTATATTTCCAGACTTCTGTATTAGCTCTGGAGACACTAGGACAGAAAGTGTCAACCAGGAAGTAGAGGCAGGATATGCCTTTAATCCTATCATTGTACCGGACAGACAGGATATGAACACTGACTCTGGGGCTGAAATGGGCGCATTTACTTCTGCTCCTAGCACTGAACCCAGAGCAGTGCCAGATAGCTTTGGGTCTGTTTTGCCAGAGCCCATAGCGAATACCGAGTATGCTTCTGACCAAGGCATGCTTAGTCCAGCAAGCTTTGGACCGCTTAAAGCGGTACAACCCTATCCTTCCCCAGATGCTGTCTCCCCCGATCCGGCCCTTCTTGCTATAGCCAACAATATACCCGAACCTACACAGCATACACCTTCTTCCTCACGCCAATATACTACTCTAGACATGCTAGGAAGGGGTGAAATCAGTATCCCTATAGGAGCTGACTTTTGCTCCCTAGACGCAGCACAGCAGACAGCTCTTATGTCTAGGCTGTTTAAGGATGCTATGGTATTTGGTGGCGACCTTGCTATAGCTACCTTGATAAAGAAGGTGAAGGATGAGCTGAAGGAAAAGGGAACTGTGTTTGGTATTGCAGTACCTATCCCAGTCACAGGGGACACAACGGAGAAGCGGGAAAAGGAGCGGGCCAAGACCATTGCGCGTTACAAAAAGCAGATCAACCAGAAGACCAAATCTGGTTCATGGTCGGCTAGCTCAGCCATACAACAGAAGTTCAAGAACAAGCACCAGCAGCTGGCCAAAAACAACCCTGGTGCTGTTATCAAGCACTCGTGGGGACTCTTTTACAACCAAAACCATGCCAACACAGCCAGTACCGGCCGTGGCTATGCTACTGGTACGGGCTCTGTACTTGACCCTTGTTCTCAGCCTGGGTCCAGGCTCAGCGCGAGGCCTTGGCCCGGCTCACGTATGGCTAAACCAGTACCTTCTGCTATGGCTCGCGATTCGGTTATGGGGAATCCAGAAGGCTTGGACAGCTAGGTGTATATGCAGTCAATTATCCTATGACTGCATCTGTTTAGAATAGTGTCTGTTACAGCTATGGGTAACTCGGGGATTGAAGGTAGCATAGAAATTCAAAGGAAATAATACTTATAAGAGTATATTCTAGATTGATAGCGATTGTATTAGTTTGTTCAGCAAGATCAGTGACATCATATTGGGAGAGTGGCCCCGACTGCGTGCTGAAGAGATGACTGTCACGACTACCAAGAAGATTCAATTGCCCTTTGTCTGGGGAGGTGACAAATTGCTAAAATGCGCGAAAACGATACACGACTTGGCAGTAGGTAGATAAAGTAACATGTAAGTACATCGCTAAAGCCTTAGTAAGTTAGCAACTAGTGCAGAGACGATTTGTATGGAAATCAATACCTTGGAACTGTCCAGATTGATTATCTATGTAGACTTCTATTCTAGCTATCTGAATGAATCGTACACGCTGAATGAAAACTCCCGTACGCCGGCCCCAATGCAGCTATCAAACATATAGCCAAATAACAAATGAAAAAACATAGCTCCTATGATACAACAACATGCTACACCTACATCGCTTCCGCTCCATCGAAACAAGCAGAACAACCAGTACGGACAAAGAAGAACAGACCAACCCTAGTGTGTTACTTGGTCATGGCAAACACGCTGAGGAAAATGCTCCATCCGAAACCGACAAATACAGCGACAAGCACTCTCGATCGTACCGGCACCCATAGGAAGTTGCATAGCGCTACGAGCGGCCAGATATGCCATCCGGCGGCGATGAGCTTCCCAACGCGGTCATGAATGATAGGTAGTACCAAGGACGGATGCGGGACACGGGCGATGTTGGTGATAGTGATAAAGATGC
This sequence comes from Ramularia coccinea, assembly GCA_013461505.1. Classification (NCBI taxonomy): domain Eukaryota; kingdom Fungi; phylum Ascomycota; class Dothideomycetes; order Mycosphaerellales; family Mycosphaerellaceae; genus Ramularia; species Ramularia coccinea. The sequence continues at coordinate 1,353,956 of JABNMW010000009.1, forward strand.
AGCCACTCATGAAGAGGCCAATGGTTTGGTCGAGAATCAACTTGGCAAAGAGGTTCCGCCAGATGACATCCTTATCGAGCTTGAGCCGATCGCGCCAGCGCGACAGCCATGATGATGATTCCGACGAAGAAGAAGCTGGGGGCGGCAGTCGCGGCGAGGGGGATTTCCGGCCGCCCGGGTGTCCGCCGCCCGGCCCGGCCGTTGCCGCCAAAGCAGCTGCTCCCGCCGCCAGGGGCGAGTCGTCATCGCGCTTCTCATTCCGCTGCCGTTCAAGCTCCGCCTCCGCCGAGGAGCGCCGGGTAGTGGGGAACCAATCTTCCAGGGCGTACTGGATGACGTTGCCGAGCTGGGAGTTGAAGGATCCGTAAATGGCGAATTCGAGGACCTGCTGCCAGTCAAAGACGGCATGGGTCGGGTGGGTTTGGGCGTTGCCGCCAGTGGAAAGAACCCGCCAGCGGGCGATGAGCTGAACGATGATGTTGGCCGAGACCTTCATAGCGGCGGCCTGGCAGGCCAGTCGCAGGTTGAGCGCGCGATGGATCATGATTGGGACGGTATGGTCACGGTGTAGGTGAGATTGTACGGAATAGAGTCCGAGGGAATGAATGAAAGACACACACTGCCGGTGAGAAGGGGGGGAGAGGATACTGGGCGAGCCTTATAGCCAATTCATCGGGAACAAATGAGAGCGCCGAGGCAGGAGCTCCAGGCGTGTGAAGACTCGTGTAGCGGCGCTGGGTGAGGACCGTTGGGGTGGGGTTTCCGATCCGATGCGATGGCTTGAGGCGGACGACGATGCGAGCCCCTAATGGTTTGATGACTTAGCGAAGGTAAGAGATGAGATGAGGTTGCTGGGAAGGCCATCTGTCATGTGCAGGTACGTACCAGGCACCACTGGCACTACCGCCGTTACAGTAATTACTGCCTACGACTGGGAGCGCGAATCCTCCGCAGCGACAGGCCGACAGCACAGGACTCACTGCCAGCGCACCAGCGGAACAAGTGGGGCCCTTTCCTGGCACCACAGCATGGTAAGCGTGGCATAATATGCATAAGTAAGATCATCAGGGGTTTAAAGCGCCAAATGGGCAAGCAAAGGCAGCGTTTGTCCAGGCATTGCGAGTGGCTATTGAATTTATGAAATAGTAGTAGCTAGCCTAACATCTACCAAACACGTTCAACGTCTTCGGTGTGCCGGGTCACCCTCTTACCGTCCACTTACGTCCTCCACCATTTCTCATCTAAAAAAATGTCTTCTGCCCATCAGCACATAATACATGCGTTCACGGTTACGCGAGATCCATCAATTTCAGATTCTGCCACGAGCGTTAGCAGTCTTCACGACCTGTCATAACACCACAGACTTACGTCAAAGCGAGCTTCCACAAAGAAGACCCGGGATTTTGTCCCATCCTTGGCCATGTTGTACCGCAGCTTGACTCTTTTCATCATCATCCCGTTGCTGTCGCAGTCACCAATCCATGATGATGGATAGGCGCGGCCCCAGAACCGAAGCCCCCGGATGCCCATGCGGTCATGAGCGATCCTGATCTGTGACGGATTGCCGCGGTTGCCAATCATGTTGGAGCTTGACCAAGCCGTCTCAGCCGTATCAGGATGAATGAAGCCCAAACGATACTCTTTGCCGTTCTTTTGGATAAAGCAGAACCCGCTAATGTAGGTTCTGTCCTTGATCTTCATGGTGGAAACTTGGATTTCTCTCAACCGCGTGTTGGTCTGGATCCATCTTGAGTCCAGCAGGCGCTCAGGACCCTGAAATAGGGCTATGGTTCCGGCTTGACGATACGCGAGTGTAGGCATGCTCGTTTCACGGGGTCTAAACCACTCGTGCCCGTAGCACATTCCGGCTTCCAGGCGGGTGGCCACCAAACGCATCAATTCGAGGGAAGCGAACCAGACGCGACGTAAACGGTCCGTTGCGACAAGGTATGACGGTTTGCACCAGGCTTTGCGACTTAACGCATATTCGCGAGCAAAGCTGGGGATGCTCTCGTTGACAAAGTCATCATGGAATAGGTGGTCAAGATGAAGAAAGCCATACCAGCCGTCTAGCTCAAAGTATGTCTTGAAGAACCCATCTCCGAGCTCGACAGCAGCGCAAGCTGGCGAAGCAATTCGCGCTTTGCCAATACTAGACGTCGGTAGACAGCGGAAGATCATCATTCGGATCTCTGGGGGAAGTCGGATGAACGGATCGCTCCCAATGATAGAGCCGGAGCGAAAGGATGCGGAGAGGAAGCCTCTCCCCGGCACGCGTTTACTGCTAGAACCCACATACGGATAGCTCCAATGCCCTCGCAGGTTATTATGACGAGGCCAGTATTTGTCGTACCCCCAGGGCCGTGCCTGCTAATCACTTGCTCGTAGAGGTACAAAACTTTCGAAGTCGGGCTCAGTTGAGCTCAAGGGATCGGCTTGTGGTATTTCGAGAAGATGGCATGAGGCCGCGAACTCCTCGTTGCGGAACTCATCCTCGCATTGAAGTGACATTGCCACATCGTATATGGCCTTGATATTGAGCTGTACTCCCAGCCGCGCAAATACTAGCGATAGGACGTTCCAACAGCACGTGTGAAATGGAAATGCCCAGACGGCCAGCGGAATAACAGCTTGACCTCCTAGCGATAATTGGCAAGCTCCCATCACCCACCACTCAGACTGGTCATGCTGGAGGTCGGGATTCCAGTGAGCCGGTATGGGCCACGGGTGCCCTGGTATTGCGGTGCTCCAGGCTTTTGCGTAAGCCGAAGAAGACAGGTAGGCAATTTTCCAGTCGTCCGCCGGGGTTGAATACACTAGAAAAAGTATGCATTCATTGGTTAGCAAAGCGTGACTACCGATTAAACCCCCTTCGCGTTTGTTTGGAAGCGACGTACCCGCCACGAATTTCTCCTCAATGCGGCTTGTGTTGTTGTAGGCCATGCAAATATGTCTGTTGCACAGCAGACAGTGCTCTGGGTTGACATAATACGAACGCATTAGATACGAGGATGTGCTAATGTCGTTGGCCGCGATGCCTGTTGCTACAATATAAAAAAAGGCTAGGCTCTGGGAAGTCGTCGTGAGAAGTGGGGTTTGAGTCGGAAATATTAATGAGAAAGTTGAGAAAGGTAGAAAGAAGAATCACTAATTGCAAGGAAGAAGACCTGGTCTACATTCTTCCAGTCATTGACGATTCCCAGTCACCTCAAGCAATGCCGTCTATGTTGTCCGTTGCTGCACACACGTACAATGGGCATTCATCAGTCCGCCTTCGAACAAGTCCAACACAATACTGTTAATGGCTAGCAAATTCAATGGGACACTTCTGCACAAGCCATATTCCTGAGAATTGGCTTCATCTCTCCTCGGCGACCTTTTGTTTGGTCAATCAGGAAGCTCGAGTGCACTAAGTTATTCATGGATGTAAGTCCACCTCCAATTTGACCGATACGTAGTACCATGGCATTGCTTAAGGTTGCCCCATCCGTGCAAAAAAGAAACAACGATCTGGGCAACATTTGAAGCAAGATGTATCGTAGCATGCGAACAGGCCGCGATGCCTGCTCTGCTCGGGAGCACTCCTCTTGGAAGTCATCGAAAGGGTTTATAATTAAGCGGCGTTGTCAGCCTTATGGGGAACAACAATTGTATTCTATGCCGCAAGGGTCAACATTCCGCCTACACGGTCTGCGCAAGGCACAGGTAAGGGACCGAACAACCTGCAGGGAGGATACCCGATTAGGAACATCGATCCGAACTATCGAATCTATTCACGCACCTGCTCGTATCGAGTCATATATACTCGTCCGATTTGACTACTAGGCACCACCCACCCCGTTGGAGTGGTAAAAACGCTTCGCGATATACCCTGGGTCATATCGTTTCTGAAGACCCACGAAGTACTCCGTAGTATCTCTGCCTCCTGTCAAATTTCCTTAATATTTATCCGCATACGATGCAAGCGAGGGCGGGGCGCACATTGGATGACATTGGATGCCTCCGAGCCGTACTCCGTATTTCGCTTGTCTAGAACCTGGCACTCTGCGTTTTGCCTATTGAAGACATAGGGGCGATCTATCAGAAGGAGGGCGGGGCACAAGGCTAATTTTTCAACTCCAGCTTCAGGTTGTTTGCTCAGCCACGTCCACCTTTACGCCTATTACTCGTGCACTTACCTACTTTTAGTCCCCAAATGCGATCTAGCAGCCTGGAAATCGCGTCCAAAATCGGCAATGATGGTCCCGAGGCAGGCATTGTCCGCTGCCAATCCCGGTTTTCGACCTCATAACCTTGGCAATGCGGCTGGACTCTTGCTTCACATGTAGATGCCTATCCTTGCTCAACATGTCTGGTGAGGATACAACATACCGCTTAATGGGTGGAATGTGACGACGGCATTGAGTTCAGGGTTATTAGTTCTAGGCTGACCCGGAGCGACTAGACTGGCGTTGTTAGTGAAAACCCTCCAAGGAAGACCGTCCAGGTATCCGGACTCTTACACGAAACGGGTCCGCTCCAATCTTACCCTGATTTTCTTACTCGCGTAACTATCCGTACATGGACAAGCATAGTAATAATGGGATTGTGAGGACTGTAATAAGTCAGCCGGACTATTTTGGCAGGGGTCATGGAAGATCCAAAGTCGCTCGCTAATTGGGCTGTGTACGAGGCCTGCTAGCGAATGCACAGATGCTCAAGAAATTCTGTTACTGCTGTACCCCCTGTAGCTGATTGGATCTGGCACCAAACACGCCAACCTAACCCACCCACAGCGCTACTACATAGTAACTTGAACAGCGCCGCGGCCACGTCAATGTCACCCTCCCCATTATAGTGGGCAGTTCAGGTACTATATGTACCCTTACGCGCTACAAGATGGAGCCTGGTGAGGCGCGCGTGGTACCAACGTAGATCGTGCCGAGATGAGTACGGAGGGTAGTAGCGTGATGCTAAATTAAAACACCTGCTAGCAGCACCGGCACCAGTCCGAGCCTTTTCAGCTCGACCTTGGCTCCTCCCTCCTCTTATAATACCTACTTCTCGTGTTTTTCTCCTCTCCTCTTCCCCAAAATTCGCAACCTTCACATTCCCCGTCACCAGACTGTCAAATCCTCACCAAGATGAATAGCAACCCTGCTCCTCCGCCCTACCAGGGAGACGCCAGCCGGGACCCTGGCATTCCCCCTACCGGCGCCGAGCTGTAAGTCCCCCCTCCTACCCACCTTTGTCTCCCAAACACTAGTAGGCTTAAGCGATCGCGACGAGCCTCAAAAAGTCATAGATGAAAATGATTAACACATACTCCCTCCCAGGCCCGGCTCCCCTCCCGCCGTCGCGTCGCCAGGTCACCCCCAGCCCATCGGCATGCAACCCATGGGCCAGGCCCCTATGCAGGACCACAGCGCCAACCAGAAGGTCACGCCTCTGCACCTCCTGAGCGAGCGACCCGAATACGTCGACTGCCAGTTCTGCAAGAAGCGCACCCGCACCCGCGTCGAGACGAAGGGTACAGCTCTCCAAGTGTACGTCCTTGTTTTCTACTCCCTCACTTCCACTTCCTCTGGATACCCATTGAGTTGGTCTCCCTTGCTAACATGTGATGATCCTGGTTTTAGTGTCACCGGTGCCGTCCTGTGCTTCATCTGCATCTGCCTCACCCCTCTGCCCTGCATCCTCCACTGGTTCGAGCAGACCAACTGGTACTGCGAGCAGTGCGGCAAGCAGATCGCCACGCGCACGCCCAACTCCCAGATCTACGTCATCCCGCCGCCCGAGGTCGCCAGCCAGCCTTCGCAATACGCAACCCAGCCCGGCCAAGGCCCTCCCCCGCCGCACATGAACCCCCAGAGCCCCGCGACCCCGGGCTCCGGCCCCGTCTCGCCTCCCGCCGGAAGCCCGCTTCCTCAGCAGCAGTATCAGCAGCAGCAGTACCAACAGTACCAGCAACCGATGGGACCTCCGCCGGGGACTCAGCCGGGGCCTGAGATTGCGCTCGGTCCGACGCCTGGACAGGCGCCTGGTGGTCCGGAGTCTCTCCCCATGAAGAACTAAAGGATGTATACTTGAGGGAATCACCGAGCTGGGGGCGGACGGTCGTATTTAGGAATGTGAAGTGGCATGCCTTGCCTTTGGATGTAATATTGCGTTGTTTGGAAAGCGGAAAGGGCGAGGAGTCGAGCAAGGTGAAGTGAGAGGGGTGTTGATCCCTAGTACATGTTGGGCTTGTTGCGTGCTACAAGATTTGCGCAGACTATTACTCATATATATGCAATTCAATACCCATATCGTTTACTATTTCACTCATGTCCCCACCATATGCTGCGGCTTAGGTGAGGGAAGATACCTACTATGCAATGCGACCAAATGAAATGTCGAGTTATAGGATTCGAGCTCATCTGAGGAGATCCTTTTATGACTGCTACCTCCCCGATACGATCCTATTCCGAGAGGTATAGGCAAGCAGTCTCCATTGCCCAAGAATACTGCCTGCGCCGAAGCGGCTCGGTTCTCGCGGCGCCTGCCGAAATGAGATCCTTCTCTCCGATCCAGTATCATTGCAACTCGACACCCGGATCTGGAGACAGAATGCGGCGGCTCGGACTTTTTCCTGCACCTCGCTGATGTGATGATTGGTAGAGAGTGGGCAGCCTTACATGCTGTGATGCCATTGATGTAACGTGCGGCTGCAAGGCCCCAACAGCTGCTGGGGGAAGGTCTCTCGGGTCATCGCGAATCTCGGACTTTTTTTTACTATAAAGAGCTGTCTCTCTTCCACTGCTACTGGGGTTTCTTGTTTTGTTTTTGTTTCTACGCAAGCATAATAAGTTGCATTTTGTGACTCTCATGATGCAATTGTCTGTTCTTACTTTTGCTTTCGTCGCCCTCGCGGGCAGCGCCATGTCTGCGCCTCAAAGGTATGTGACGAATTTACCTACCATAGGGAAACGGACTATAATGAATGCTGTGGTACAATTGCTGATTTCTCTCATGGTGTTAGTAGCCCTTTCCAGTGCGTAGACGGAGGCCAGTTCTACGGCGAGGACTCGTGCGTGTCCATGTGCCAGGATGGAAAATGCACAATCCTCCCCGGCCACGAGAATGACCCCGACTACTTGTGTATTTGCAAGGATGCCAACGGTCCGGGCGGGTAAGTGGCTCTCCACTTGAAATCTTCCATCTGGAGCCGAGCAAGTACTTACATACTTGAAAAAATAGTTGCGGCGAAGGGGTGAAGGGCAAGGATACCTGCGAGCACATTTGTACTGGGGGGACTTGCTCTCAGCTCTTGATTTCTTATGTCTGCAAGTGTCCCTAGGGTCTTGCTCAGGTAGATCAGTCTACATTGTATCAATCAGAACATCAATGTCTGCGGTTTGAGGAAGTGTATAGTGCACTATCGGTCATCGTCATATGTGGTGGACTCGATGGATAGCGACTCGCAATAGCCCTCCTGTCGTGGTCTTCGACGTCCTTTGCACAGGTCTTGTCGGCACACCAACGCTTCAAGTCAATACAGCTAACCGGCGAGAAGAGGTCCTCTTCACACCCTGTTATACTGTATTTGGACGACACGACCCTGTTCGCATGTAGCTCAGTCAGGCGCCTGGTGATCTGATGTGCAGAGCTATACTTTCAGTAACCCCGTGAGTGAGAATAGTATGCAATCTATGATTGAAATTGTGAAAGTTGGCAAGCGAACAGCTGTAAGACGTGATTCTCCTACATGTCTCACTATACAGGTACATAATCGGCCACGGCGGACCTCTCCAAAGGCCATTCCGGCCACTGGACCCTGAACGGCCGATGGGGTTCGGTCCGTCGTCCGGTGTGAGTGGGGACAGGCCTACGTTTAAGGGTACTATTCTACTGGTAGTACTACTTTAAGCTGTATACATGCCCAGAACGCGGTTGCGAATTGCGCCCTCTGATCGAGCTTAATTCTCTCAGAATAACGCATCCGTAAATCCGACTGATCTTCTATACATGGAATTGAATTTAAACGTTGTAAGAAGACGTTGTAGTTCAACCGTGTTTGATAATGTACTGCTTTGACACGCGGGTTGTGTGCCCGACCGACCGCCTATTTGCTTGCAGTGGTTTGGGGGGGGGGGTGGGGGGGGGGGGGGGGGGGGGGGGTTCCTGATTTCATCCTAACCTCCGTCCGCGTGGATAAGCCAAAGTACGCTGCGCATGGCAACGCCCTTTGATCTTTGGCTTGCTACATTTTGCTACCGAATTCTGATGATAAAGCAGGACAGATGGACTTCCCTTCCGGCTCGTGCGACTAGTACTTAGTACTATTACCAGTGGCACGTTTGATTGAATGTCGGTTGTAATTACGGGGCGGTTCCAACCTTGGTTGCAGATTTAGGTACCTCAGAATGAATGCTATTTGCCAGTCTTGCCCGTTATCGAATGTTCTTCGCCCCTTCCACTTTATTCTTCTATCGAAATGCCAGCAAGCGGAGGGATGTGTAAGCCTAACTTTAGCGACCTCGACAAGCATTTTAGCGCCTCGACCACATCCCTCATTCGGCGCTCATTGCCTCTTTGACAGGCAGCGACAAAACCACACACATACAAGTACATACACACACAGGTCAATCTTGCAAACTCGCCCGGGTAAACCCGACGGGGAACCAGGACAAATAAAAGGCGGTGGGACATATGACATAGTAGTTATAAGCACGAGTATCAGTAATAACGAGACGACATCATCGGGGGCCCATGCCTCTTTTGCTCCGACGCATAACACGCGCAAGAAATTGCTACTGGGACTACCTAATTTATCTGTCTGTGCTTTTCTTAGCACCTGCCTGCCTGCCTGCCTGCCAACGCATTGTTCTGTAGAATATGGTTACCGACTACTAAGTACCTCGTGTCGCCTATGGATCGGCCCCTCCGCACCTCCAACTCCATTCAATTCAGCCTCACATACTCGTACCCCGTACTCCGTACCGCCAGCCACAAACCACCGCGTAACCACCATTTGCGTCTCTTCCTCCCCCGCTCCTCACCTCTCCTCTTTCCCCCAGCGTCGCCAAAGTCTGCAATCTGCCCATTCGAACTGCGAGAGCCTCGACAATCTCTACGACCTCCTCCTTTCGCGCGAGAGCGCGCCCGCGCGCGCAAAAACAGGCTCGCCATCATGGCGCCTCCAGTCCAACCTCATCCTCCTCCTCCGCCGCCGCCATACTACCAACCTCGACCAGACTTCAGCTACCCACAACCTGCCTATGCGCACCCGCACCCGCCGCCGCCTCCTCCTCCCCGGCCGCGGCGTCTGCAATGGTGGCTATCCATCATCCGGCCCTGGGCCATCGTCGCCCCAATAGCCCTCATCATAATGGACATATGGTGGTTCGCTACGGGCAGGCTTTGCGGCGACGTGGAATCCCTGGCAGATGAGTGCTACTGGATCCTGTGGTTCAGTCTTCCGGTTGTATGTTCCATTTCGCAGATCCTCTCCTTCGCCATGGGCACCTCGAAAGTCTGCGAGACAAAGATGGGCAAGACGGTTAGCTAACGATTGTGTGATGATTTTGTGTTTCTATTAGGCCATTGCTTCGATTGCTTGGAACATTGCTACTACGGCTTCTCTTCGTCGAATCCAGCACTTTCGCCCGGGCATCAGCTCCCGCATACAGCTCCCCGTTCAGTTTACCCTGTCCGCCGTCGCCACGGCCTGTGTGGGTGTGCTGGGATGGCATTATGGCAGATATCGTCAGGGCTACTGGAGGTCGGATGGGCTGCAGGCTGCCGTTCTGGCCTTCCTCAGCATCTTGGCGTACGCTTCATCTCTTTTTCCCATCTTTTCTCCTACAATCATCTTCTGGTTTAAGGTGCTAACAGTTGTTTCGTCAGTGCTATGAACTGGGCTTTAACCATCATGACGGCCTTCGAGTTCTACTTGGACAGACAGCAAGCTCGCGACGCTGACGTATACGTGTTATGACGAAACTGATGGCATGTTGAGATTCTGATATCATTTCTTGATTTTTTTTCTTCATTAATTATTCCCGCCTATCTATATCATACAAGCGTTGCCGTTTTTTTTCTCTTTCTTGAACTCCTGTATCATACAAACTCGAGCCTCTGCTGGTGGCAAAAGGGCTCCCCAATATACTGTACATACTTTGGCCCCCTACCATCGGGGGGGTAAACTGTTCAAAGACCTTTGCTTTGCATCCACGTTTATGTGAATCTTGTTGGTGGGAAAGGGGATAAATCACAGAATGCTCCCGTTGAACCCTCCTTGCGCTGCGAACCGCATCTGATAATCCTTGAGAGTCGCCCAACGCCGCAGCTCCTCCTCCTCATCTTGCGAGGTCATCTGCGTGGGATCCGAAGTCTGATCTTCAGGCCCCGCCGGTCCATTCTTCTCGAGCTTCATGAGCACCTCGATGAGCTGGGAGAGCGCCTCCTCTGACTTGACGGCAAATGGGCCTTTGCGCTCAGGTGCATCGTGCAGCAAAGTCGACGCTACCTGGCGAATCTTGTCGATAATCGAGCCGCCGTTGGGCTCCAAGTTGCGCTGGGATATCGAACCGAGCACAGTAAGAAGATTCTGCACTATCAGTTCCCGCTCGTTGGTCATGAGTTCCAGCACATCCTTGTCCTCTGCCTCCTCGGCCTGCTTGTCCTCTTCAGTATGCTGCGTGTGCAGGCCGTTCGTCTCATCACTCAGATGGACGTCCCGAAGATCAAAGTACAGCTCGACGAAATAGGACCTTGTAGCGAGTTGCGAAACGAAGATATTAGCCTTTTGAATCTCGTATTGCAGCTGTCGACGACGGTGCGGCTGCGTCTTGAAAACATTCCGCAGATCGTGGGCCGGCTGTGCAGTTGGCCACAAGGGCGGCACGTAATGTGCAGAGGTATCTTCAAATGTCTCGATGGGCTCCACGTTGCCATTAGACCCAAGCTGGAGCTCGGGTGGCAGCGTGTCAATAATGTTCTTCACGGCCATGAGACCGTCCCGAAGCAACTGCCGCTGATCAGCCCATGGCAGAGCCCATGGCAAGGTGCTCATTCCGTAGGCTAGTTCTAAGCTGACAACGCCGTTCATAGTGGTATATATATCGATGCCAAACCGGAATCCGGTTAATAGAGACGGTTGGCCTTCAGGTTGGTCGTTGAGCTGATTGGCAACGATGTAAAGGTCATCTAGACTTTCTGGGTGGGACGGATAAGGCAGACTGGGTGTTGGCGGCGCGATGACAAGATCTGTCTGCGTGCCTCCGAGCTGGGAGAACGACCTATCCTGGTTGTTAGCGGGGTGATGCACAATAAAGATGAGAACCGTATGAACTTACCTCACGCCAAGGAGTAAGCACCAGAAAATGCGCTTACCAACCTGATCCTTCACGTGGTTGAAGGGAAGCGGGTCATGAGAATAGGGATCATTTCCAAATGTGGGTAGGTCTCCAGGTTGTTTTGGGCGGGTGAAGCCCAACTCCCGAATGAGGGTCAGCGTCTCGGCCATGAAGTGATGTGATGCGTTCCACTGGTGAGTGTAGCCAGAAGCGAGCCCAAGAAAGTAGCTTGTGGCCGCGTCGTCCAAGGTTTTGGGCTCCTTGAGCACCCACTTGCTGCCCCTCGTCATAAGTGCAATCTCCCGACACTTCTCAATCATCACAATCGACCTCGGAAACAGATGCGTACTATGCTGGGCCTTGAGGTGCTCTCGCGCACAGCGCGGGAAGGACGCTACAAGCGTCGCGATCATGCTGGCAAGCAACCCCAAGAATTCCGGCCTTGTCCGATCTTCTCGATTCGCAAAGGACTGTCGAAAGGTCGGTTCGTGAGGGAACGGCGCGAGCGGGTGGATGTAGGTGAAAAAGTCGTCAACTAGCAGCTCTAGTACTGGCATCGGAGCAATGCTCTCAGCATCAGTCACGCCCTCAGTCGTGAAGCTGAACGGTGTCTTAATCGGAGCCTGTGGTGGGGGTACCGTAAACTCCTGTGGCACCTGAGGCACCGGCTCAAGGCGCGCTCGCTTCGCGGCCTTGGCTGCCTCGGCATGCTTATTTGGCGGCCCTCGACGCTTCGTCTCGCGGTTGTAGGTGCAGTCGACACCCAGCTCGCGGCAGGGTTTGCAGGGAATATGTGTGTCATCGCACTTGACTTTGCGCATGCTGCACATGTCGCAT